>JARHVA010001581.1:42500-702500 GCA_037957365.1 Torreya grandis
TATATGATATTTGTAAAAGGTAGCTTCTACACTTCTTTGAAAATTTAAGGCTCCATTAATGGATTGACTAACCTTTATCTCTAGTAGAATAGTTTGACATCATGTTTTATATGAATAAAATGTGTAAGGATAGAGGTGTCAAATACCTTAAAATATCCATATATCTTTTTAATAGTGTCACAAAATTATTTAAAGGCTTGCACAAACCTTTCCTTTTCAATCTAGGTGTAAGTTGTGCCTAGATTCACAAGTTTTGATTCCCCTACATTGCCCAGATTATAATGTTGATGGGGAATCCCTTTGGTAGGGGATTTTTTTCCTTCTCGCCATTATATTCCATGTCAAATATCATTTTTAATGATACCATACCTTTCAATATGTTATTATTTTTTAAGTTGATGACCCCTTCTTCATCTAGTTTGAACTCTTATCTATCATTCTCATCAATGATCTAAGAATAAAATATGTTTGTGTTGGTGATGAGGTCAATGATATGATGGTCATCATTGAATACTTGGAGGTTTATAACATTTTATAGAGTAAAAATATTAAATACCAACTCTTCTGATAATATACTCAATCTGTAGTTAGTAATGTGTTTCAAGGTACTTACAAACATTACCAATGTATCTACCATATAATTCTTCCTTCATGGCAATGTTTAGATGTCAAATGCAATGAAGTCTTAAATAAAGTTCCAAAAGATACTAGGATACCTATAAATATGTTTATCATTACAAGCATAGTGGCTTCTAATTTACTTGACCATAAGTTATGAATCCCCAAGGACTTTCAAGTTTTTACCATCTTCCTTAGTGTGAACAAGAGGACATGCACTAATGCTTTGTATTTATCCACATTAATGATTTAGGTGAACTAAAATTTTAAAAAAATATATATATGACTTCCCTCTTAGGTTTATGATCTCTTTCTTATCACCACACCCACTCTTTAGCTTGGATCCATCAAACTTGAGGGTCTATATGTGATCTCCAACTGTGCATAATGTATTTTAAAAGGTGGGTATTACTACTATGTTAACTTATTTTTTATTTTATTCATATCATAGCATGGACATACTTTTATCTTCATCATTTAATGACCTTATATCCTAGTCCTTAGTAGAAAACATTGGCATAGAATTATTGATAATGGAAGTGTGGGCAACCTTTAATCTTTTACATTCCTTGTTCTCACATGGATGGCCTTGCTCAAACTTTGTGTGTGTTATGGAAGGAATGTATACTATAAATAATTATGAAACATAGACGATGTCCTCCTCATATATTTTATTCAATTCTTAAACTTTAGGTTCTTCCTATATAGTCAACATGTTAATGGATAATCTGTCATAGACTTTTGTTTCTTTCTCAAGTGCATAGACCCCCTATTCCTCATATAAGATTTCATTGGCCTTGTTGTATTATGTAATAATGTGAGACATATCTATATCCATCTTAATCCTAATCTGATTGGGCATGCCTTACCATGGAAGCTACATGTGGGAGAAAATGGTTGTCATATACCCATTAAGTGTCCTTGACCAATTTTGACTAAGAAGTATCTTATATGCCTCAAGTAGATCCACCACATGGATGTCAATGAACTAATGTACCCTAGGATTAGATTCCACCTACATGTGTATGTGATTAAATTCTCCAACAACCTTAACCTCTAATTTTTCAAATTGAATAACTTTTATAGTAGATTTGGTAGGTGTTAATCCTAGCTATTAATATATCACATAAGGCATCACATTCCCTGAAGTACCTAAATCCACCACATAATTTTGTAACTTTCCTCCAAAAAATATAATTGTTATCATAAAATGGGGAGTCTTCATTTTTTCCTTATAGATAACCACATGAGCATTAGTGGTGTTATTAGCTTCCTTTATCTTAAGGGTAGACAATTCTTTTAGCAACAAGTATTTTTGGCTAAACATTTAAAGAAACTAAAACATTATTATGTTATCCCTAATTTTATTCAAGTATTATATGTTGATGGTGTAAAATTGTGCTAGATCTTAACTAATCAACAATGGGAAGTTTCAAATTGTGGGACGATGTGACTTGAAACAACCTCCAGGTTTTAAAGAAGCTGGTCTCTTCTATTTTATAGGTGTTGGGGAAAAGGGATAGGGGAGTAAACAAAAACACAAAATGCAGGAATTGAAACCTAACTATGGCAATGCACCTGAGTGTAATCCTAATCCTAACTTGAGCATAGTGAGACTATTATATGATTCAATTACATTTAAGAGCATACAAGTGCATGATCAATGTAAAAGATTGGAATAACAAAAATAGAGGCTCATAACAGGGGAGTCTTTTGCTGAGATACAGGAATTGTCAATAAAGGCATAGTGTTCAATATTCTTAATAGAATCCTCCAATCACATAAGAGGCACAGAAGTCACGCAGAGTTATGTAGAACTTCAAACTCTAGAAAATGAGAAAAAAGCAAATAACATTTCCAATCACAACACTAGAAAATCTACAGCATAGACTATTTTGCAAATGACATAGATAACATCAACAAGGGCATACTGTTCCATCTTCTTATTGAATCTTCCAGTCATACAAAAGATGCAGAAACACACACAGTCATATAAAACTTTCAACTCAAAAAAATGAAACAAAAGCAAATGATATTATTGGTCAAAACTCTAAAAGTCTAAAACTATGGAAATGCCCCCTTTTCTAGATTTTAAAATCTTTCTTATATAGCCTTGGATGTCTCCTTTGATCACTTTCTTTCCCGCATAATTCCACTCCATCCTTCACTCACATGGGACAAAATAGATGGCACAATCAATGCCTTGGATGCATCCTGGTCTTATCAAGAACTATCCTGACTATGGCATGGTGATCCCTATCTAGTACCTCTCTTTGTGCCTAAAATTCTTCATTCCATCGCTATTTGGTTGCTCAACTGTCTATTCTACCTCTGCTTATAGGGGATAAATAGATGGCATCTTTAATACTTGCAAGCCCCAAAAATCTACCTAGTGCACTGTTTGATCTACCAGGAATAACTTCTACATATTTTCCCTCCATCTTTGTTGTAGCAGATAGACAGACACAAGGACACTTAGTCAATTTATGAAATTTCTCTCCTTTTGATCTAGAAGGCACCAAAAGATGACACTTGGCCGCTTCTACTTTCTTTATATTTTTTTGAGGAATGCTCTGCCTTTGACACCTATTTCAGCCCACTTCCTCAATACTTTGTAGCTTTATTAAAACAAAACTCACTATGTTCCTTGCCTTAGCAATTTTTAGGAAGGGATGGATGCACGTAGCAGTCTTTGCTTGTTGACACTCAGTGCTTCCTTAGTCCTTTGAAGTAACATCCAGGACCCACCACAATCTTTATTCAACAATTAGGCTCAAAGGAGGTTTTTTAGAGGTTGACACGTGGTGACCTCTGCTGCTCCTGGGAAGATACGTGGCATCTTTCACTTCTCCTTCTAAGGGTATGTGGCATCTTCTACTGCCTTTTGGGGTGGAGTGAAAAGGGACCAGAGAGTGACATTTGGCAGTCTCCACTGCACTTCAACACTTAGCAAAATAAAATGATGCCCTTATGTGTTGAACAAAAGCATTAGACCCACGTCTTCCCAGATGCTGACACATGGCGATCTCCACTACTTCATCAAAAGGGGAGTTCAAGGCCTCTACAACTACCACCTAGCATTTTTTGCTCTCTATACTGCTTGGTTCATTGAAAGTCTTTATCAAAAGGTAGAGTGAAACATGGGTGCCTTTATGAGACTCAGACACTAACATGTGGTGCATTTCGCTTAGCCATTATTAGGTATGTGGCACATTTTGTGGCCTTTTCAAAAGTTACAAAAGGGCATTCAGAGGATGTCAGCTGTCCATCTTTACCTCTCAAAAATTGACACATGGTGACTTCCACTTGAATTTGATACTTAGGCAAAAAGAGATGAAGGAAACAAAAAGGGGAAAAAGGGATCCACTACCAGAGGGTGACACTTGGCAGCTTCTGCTACACTTTGACACTTAGCAAAATGAACTGGCCCTCTGCTTCAAAATTTTGCCACAACATCCAAGGTGTGCAGGAAAAAAAATTATAGCACTCGAACCAAAAAATAAATTAAATATGACATAGAGTAGGAAATTACTCTACAGTTATTAGTAACCTCTAGGACTTTTGAGCCTGCTCAAAAAGAACCTGACTCTCGCTCGATCAAAATTTCAAAATTGTGGAAATTATAGCTTTAGAAGAGTTGTCGATAGATAGACCACTCATGGTCAGATAATCCTTGCTTGCTCTATAATTCATCGAAGGCCAGATCTAAGCTAATGAGATCCTTGTGCAAAAAGGTTTGTAAGACTGGGGCAGTGGCTTTCAGCTTGGATTCTAGCCCAAAAATAGGAATCATAATAGTTTCAAACTCTGGGGTGGAGGAATCATCCCACAAGCTCTAGAAAACTATTTGATCCCTTTGTTTAGCTAGTAGCAATGGTTGAAGCTGATCATCCATCAGGACCGTCTTTACATCTAGAAATGGGGAAGGTAGGCCTAGTTGCACCAAATCTTCAATGTGATGTCTCATCTCACAGATGCCTTCTTTCATGACATTGAGATAGCTTTTGTAACTATTGGCTACAACATTGTGACTAAAATCTTTGTTGATCTATCTTGCGGTGACCATTCTATCAGGGAACCCCACAGCTACCAATGTCGCATCCCTTGAGCTATAGATCTTCTCCAGTAATGAATGAGAGTTTGTGACTCTCCTAGAGATCATGGCCAGAGTGTTCTATACTAGATTCTCTACCCTTTCACAGAGTTTCTATGCATTGAGTAGGAAGGTGAAAATGGCTTGAGCTAGAGAATCTATGAAGAGATTCTCGCCCACGTTGACTCATAGAGATCCTTCACCAATTACACCACTTCAACACCTCTTGGCCTATTGGCCATCTTAATTTCTAGTTGCATTGTCCTTTTTTGCTCAGCTTGGAATTGGGCTTGAAAAGTTGTAGCCTTGTTTTGTTCTTATAGCAGCCCTTACTATGATTGGGTAACCTACAGTTGGAGTCCTTCGACTCTTCCCTCTAATGTTGCATTTTCTTATCTTAGAGTTATTATTGATTCCTTTACAAGTGCAAGCTCCATTTTCAATGAATCATTTTGGGCCTGAATTGCCTATTGAGTCTGGAGGGAAACAATATCTTGCAACTATTTCTACAGACTAGCTATCTCGTTGTCTTTCTTGTTTATTTGTTTGACCAAACTATTAGAGTTTGCCTTCTCCTAGGCCAAATTAGCCTCCATCTTTTGCAGTCTCCTTGATTTCTTCAAGTAATCTTTTGCGATCATAGAAGTGGATTCGGTCAGTAGCTCAACTTTGTCTTGAGGCCTGAATAGGGACATGTCAATGGCCACTATGTTCATGGTGTAGTCTTTTGGCTGCATTTGTGCACTTAGCTTGGCAACATTGGGTGACAAATGGGTCACCATTAGTTGCTATTGGATGAGGTCAAATTGTGACCTCAAATGTGCAATAGCTAGCATTTTATTTTCTTTAATCCTCTTTTTCTCCAATCAGACTTCTCTTGCCTTCCTAACAGCATTAGCTTGCATCTGGAAGGTGGAAGGGGATGCAATATGTCCCCCTATGAAAGGAAATCCTTATGACAGGCCATATTGAAGAGCTATTGGTTGGGTAGGGGTGAGTTGTAAGGGCATCTTTTTGGGAATGGAGGGGGAGAAATGGGGTAATGTGAGGGCTTGAGCTGCTGATGATGGAATGGCTTGCGAAATTGGGATGGCAGTAGTGGTAGGTGATGTCACTTGGCTAGGTGAAGGCACCATGCCGATAGGGTGAGGAATAGGTTGAGAGGGAGGAGGGGGAGGAATACTTACCTATAAGGAATTTGTAGTGCTCTACACTAGGCATTGTGAAGGCTCTTCTTCCTCTAGATCTAATTGGAATTGTACCCTTCTTTTTCTTGGTGTCTCTACCTCAGGCTGCATTTGTCTCCCTTCTACCTCTATTGTTGCTAGTGGTGCATGCAGGGAACTGGGGACTTCAATTACTCTCAATGATGTGGAGGCTTGTGATGGTGAAGACACCACACTTCTTTGTTGTTTTGTGGTAGCTACAGCTTGCTCTAAAGTCTATGGTTGTTGGTTTGGTCCCGCTCTAGCTGCTTCTTGCTCTACCCTGAGTATCAGTGTTTGGCTTGTGTCTAGGCTAGAAATAGGGGATGGATGCCATTCATCCCAAATTTCTTCACACCTTTCATCTAAGTCTATGCCTTTAAAGGCATGGGTGGTCTGGGAGATTTCTTGCTTATATTTCTAATAAGCTTTAATTTTCTCTGTGTCCCAACCTTTGTTCCTCAGCATCCTTCTCAAACCAGAGGTCATCCTGACCTTGGGATCATACTCCCTCTATTTATCATAGAAGGTCTTCCATGTCCTATTCAGTGGGAGAGGCAAGTCCATCAACTCAACATAGAGACTAGGGGTGTCTTCCATAGGATTTTTCCTAGTCTCCCAGAAGGGGCAGCTTTCATGCACAATCCTAGCTCCAATTCTATTTGTCCTCACTATGGAGGCTATGTAATCTGTTGGGTCATAAACCCACTTGTCCTCCATCAATAGGAAGCCTAGGGAGGTTAGTTTCCGTAGTAGCATGGTCTCAGATTCTCTGGCTTTTAGGCCTATGTTGCCTACCATCCATGGGAGATTGTACATTCTCCTCTTCTTCTTCTTCTCGGACCCATATTCATTGTCAACCACCAACACCTACCTGATGATTTCTAAGAGTGTTAATCAAAGAGTCAAAACTTTTGGTAGCAACACTAGCTCCCCACAAAATCCATGGACCCTTACGGTCATGTGATGGGCCCCAAAATAGAAATCACATGGGATGGGACAACTAACCAAAAGGTTTGTGATGCTTGGGAATAACCTATTTATAACATGCTCAGGGCTGAGGCAATGAAGAATAGGGGTGATGAATAATTCCCAAAAGTCATACGTGTCACTAGTTTTTGATAAAATATGTTTCCATGCAAACACAGGGATGCTTCTTTGGGGATCGAAGGCTGGGTCATATAGGTTCAGGCTCATAAATTAGGAGAAGAGGTTAGGGTTCTAGTGTAGAATGAGATGGAACAAAAAGGAGGAATACCTGAATATCCCTTTTGACCTGAATTGGGTTAGTTGCTCGACCATCAAGAAGGTGAGGTGCTTAGAGAAGTTGAGATGGTATTCTTGCATCTTATCAACTATTTTCAGCCTAAAGAGGATGGCCATTTGCTCTACATATACTGCCATGTCATCCTTCATGCCGAAGATGAGAGCCATCATCGACAGTGTGTCTTAGCTAGTGGGTGTGAACTTAGTTCTTGAAGTGGGGAGCATGGGTACCATTGAGTCACCATCTATTATTTGTAACTCAGACCTTAATAACTTGGTCTGAGTATTGATTTTTGCCCACATCCTCTACATCCTATCAATGGTGGGGAAGGTGGTAGTACCATCATATTGTAGGGAAAGCATGTCTCTTATAGCTTACAGGGTGACCTGTAGCATGAAGGGACCTTGCTGGATGGAGTAAGATTGCGGATGGAGCAAGTCTGTGCATAGTTCAATTATATCCAGGCATGGGTGCACAACTGGGACAATGAATTGAGCCAGTTGTGAGGTCCATATCGTCATCTTGAATGTTTTATATTTCCTTGCCCTGGCTCTTTTGAGACACCTTTGGTGTGCCCCTTCTCTAAGGTTCTTGCCACTGGCTCTTTATAGAATTGGGTCCATGATTCTATCTACATAGTCCCTTACTTTTGATGGGTCACTGGTTTGGTCGACTCCCAGGGCTTTTGTTCTTAGGTAGCTCTTTGGTGGCTACATAGGAGTTGTAGTGTATGATTTGCTAACTAGTAATCTATCAATATATCTAGGTGCTCTTGTTCCTTGCTAGGATGATGATGCTCCTGCCATCTCTATGTTTCTTGTATGATACCCTAGTATGAACTTTGCTCAAGATAAAACATGCTTGCTGTAACAAATTTCACTAGGCACCACAATCACAATGAGTAGGATATTTTCACAAGAATGCTTGAGAGTTTTTAAACTTTAAAATTTGCTAAGGGGTATTTATGGGCCTATCAAGTCCCAAATAGCATTAAATTAAGGTGATCGTTAGCAAATCCTACTCAATCTTCAAGAAATAGTGAGGCAGACACATTATGCGATGCAAGGTACCTTAAAGATTTTGAAGATCTAGGGAAGCATTTATTGTGGCAAAATTTAAATAATTAAAGCTTTTAAGATGTCGAATCTATGTTTAAAATGCTTATTTTTAAAAGAAAAGTGGGAAAGCAAAAAAATAAAATAAAGCAATGTGGGAATGGGAAACTACCTAACTACATTAATTATATATCCTTAGTTTCCTCCAAGATCAAAAATGAACTTTCCAACATCTTCTTTATGACAAGCCAACTTGTGTTGCCATACCAATGATTCCAACAGGCATACCTTTGATGGGATGTCTTCTGCACTGGCCACACAAATTTTCCTACACTCGAATGAGTCAAAGCAAAACATGTATTTGACATCTACAAACTCTTCTTATCCTTGAATGCCCATTGAATACTAGTTCTTCATGCTATCGGGTGTCATCAAGAAATTATTGGCTATTGATTCTTCACTCTGTGCCTTTTGATACCCATTTTCTTTTGGCTTGTTTCTTTCAGATTCTAGCTTTATTTCATCATCATGTTTCATGATGAATTCATCATTTTGAAAGGATGAATCTAAAAGATGGCCTTCCTTCTGCATACTCATTTGAGTGTCATAGTCATCTTCTCCATATCTAGCCAATCCATAGCCTTCCTGAATGATAGTGTCACCTGTCTCAATGGCTTGATCAAGGGGGTGTCCATATTCCTCCATATCCTCTTGCAAGGTGAGAAAAAAGTTAGAAATGATCTCTTCCTCATCAGAGGTTAAGGAGAAAGCTAATGACTTGTCCTCCTTTTCATCAAAAGGGGAATCTATTGTGATTTCCTCTTTATCTGTTCTTATGGAATCCTCTTGACTAGCCATGAATTGAGCATATTCCTTTGCATACTCAATTGCTTCTTTCAAAATAAATTCTTCTTCAAAAGGGGATGAAGAAGAAGGCTGTGATAAAAAACAAGAAGCTTCTTGAGGAAGAGTGAAAGGGACTTGAGGGGAAAGTGAGTGATTGAGGTTTTCTTCCCTTGCTGCTATCATAGGTTCTGCATTATTGGGGAAGAGACCTTGACAACTTTGATTTGGCTCATGAACAGGGGTGGCATATGTTTGATATGGGGTTTGTGGTGGTGGATATGAAGTTTGGTAGACTTGGTAAGACTGGTTCTCATGAATTCTTAGCCTCTCTTCTAGAAATGTAATCAATCCACACACCTCCAGCATTTCATATGTAAGCTCTTGCCAATTTTCCCTTTCAATGGGATCCCACTCACTTTTGATCATGTCTATTGCTTCCCTCACTTGATGGATGATATGACAAGGAATCTCTTGGCCATATCCCCTTCTGCTGTTAAGCTCTAACACATATTTTTTTAATCCCATCAATGTTTTTTTGAAGGTGAAAATGAGATTAGACTGGGCATAAAATTGGTATAGCTTGTGGCCATGTGCATCCTCACTACTTGGAGATATTTCAGGAGGAACTTGATCTTGATTAAATATATAAGGAGAATAGGACTCATAGCTATGAGTAACAGAGTTATACATACCAAAAGGGATTTCTTGATGATACTGCTTGATCAGCTGATGACTTAGAGTCATTGTTGGTGTCGATAAAACCTCCAAAGGCTGATTGGTTGAAGAATACACCAAAATTCTTCAACTCCTTGAAAGATTGGTCCCACTGGGCATGCCAAAAACTGTTGATGGCATAAAATTGTGCTAGATCTTAACCAATCAACAATGGGAAGTTTCAAGTTGTGGGATGATGTGACTTGAAACAACCTTTAGGCTTTAAAGAAGTTGGTCTCTTCTATTTTATAGGAGTTGGGGAAAAGGGATAGGGTAGTAAATAGAAATGCAAAATGAAGGAATTGAAACATAACTATGGTGATGCACTTGAGTGTAATCATAATCTTAACCTGAGCATAGTGAGACTATTATATGAGACAATTACATTTAAGAGTAGACAAGTGCATGATCAATGTAAAAGATTGGAATAACAGAAACAGAGGCCCACAATAGGGGAGTCTTTTGTTGAGATACAAGAATTATCAATAAATGCATAGTGTTTAATCTTCTTAATAGAATCCTCCAATCACATAAGAGGCACAAAAGTCATGCACAGTTATGTAGAACTTCAGACTCTAGAAAATGAGACAAAAGCAAATAACATTTCCAATCACAACACTAGAAAATCTACAGCATATACTACTTTGAAAATGACACAGATAACATCAACAAGGGCATATTGTTCCATATTCTTATTGAATCTTCTAGTCATACAAAAGATGAAAAAACACACACAGTCATATAAACCTTTCAACTTAGGAAAATGAAACAAAAGCAAATGATATTATTGGTCAAAACTCTGAAAGTCTAAAACTATGGAAATTCCCCCTTTTCTAGATTTTACAATCTTTCTTATATAGCCTTGGATGTCTCCTTTGATCACTTTCTTTCCCGCATAATTCCACTTCATCCTTCACTCATGAGGGATTAAAAAAATGGTGCATTTAATGCCTTGGATGCATCCTGGTCTTATCAAGAACTGTCCTAATTGCAGCATGGCGATCCCTATCTAGTACCTCTCTTTGTGCCTAAAATTCTTTGTTCCATCCATGTTTGGTTGTTTAACTATCTACTCTACCTCCACTTATAGGGGACAAATAGATGGCATCTTTAATACTTTCAAGCCCCAAAAATCTACCCCATGCACTATTCTATCTACCAGGAATAACTTTTGCCTATTTTCCCTCCATCTTTGTTGTAGTAGATAGATAGACACAAGGACACTTAGTCAATTTATGAAATTTCTCTCCTTTTGATCTAGAAGGCATCAGAGGATGACACTTGGCCACTTCTGCTTTCTTTATATTTTGCTGAGGAATGCTCTACCTTCAACACCTGTCATAGCCCACTTCCTTGATACTTTACAGCTTTATTAAAACAAAACTCACTACGTTCCTTGCCTTAGCAACTTTTAGGAAGGGATGGATGCACGTGGCAGTCTTTGCTTGTTGACACTTAGCACTTCCTTAGTCCTTTGAAGTAACGTCTGAGACCCACCACAATCTTTATTCGATAATTAGGCTCAAAGGTGGTTTTTTTGAGGTTGACACATGGTGACCTCCACTGCTCTTGGGAAGATATGTGGCATCTTTCGCTTCTCCTTCTAGGGGTATGTGGCATCTTTCACTACCTTTTGGGGTGGAGCGGAAAGGGACCAGAGAGTGACATTTGGCAGTCTCCACTACACTTCAACACTTAGAAAAATGAAATGACACCCTTATGCATTGAACAAAATCATTAGACCCACGTCTTCTTAGATGTCTACACATGGTGATCTCCACTGCTTCATCAAAAGGGGAGTTTAGGGCCTCCACAACTACCACCTAACACTTTCTTCTCTCTATGTTGCTTCATTCATTATAAGTCTTTGTCAAAAGGTAGAGTGAAACACGGGTGCCTCTATGAGACTCAGACACTGACATGTGGTGTATTCTACTTAGCCATTATTAGGTATGTGGCACATTCTATGGCCTTTTCAAAAGTTACAAAAGGGCATTTAGAGGATGCTAGTTGTCCATCTTTATCTCCCAAAAATTGACACGTGGTGACTTTTGCTCGAATTCAATACTCGGGTAAAAAGAGATGAAAGAAACAAAAAGGGGAAAAAGGGATCCACTACCAGAGGGTGACACTTGGTAGCTTTCCCTGCACTTTGACACTTAGCAAAATGAACTGGCCCTCTGCTTCAAAATTCTACCGTGATGTGCAAGGTGTGCAAGAAACAAAATTACAGTGCTCGAACCAAAAAATAAATTAAATACGACATTGAGTAGGAAATTACTCTACATTTACAATGATATATCCATGTTTTCTTTATTATAGTGGTTTATCATCTTAGGGAGATGCATCATTATTCCTAGGATGATATGAGGTAATAGGTCCTTTAGGGGGATCATGGTTATTACTCGAGTTTTCATTAGGTGGGACTTGAATGTTGTTTAGAGGGATAGAGGTGGTCAAAGGACTCTATAACTTAATCCTCAACTAATATATTTTCCCTCTAAATAACTATTTAAAATTATGGACCTCATCTACGTTATCCTCAGGCTCTTCGTCACTTTCAAATGGAAACTCATAGGTATCTAAGACTATGGTAATGCTCAAGTTGTCTCCACTTGGTCCTAGTTTACCATAATCTAGTATAGGCACTATTTCAAGGTTATCCATCTTTTTTTGGAAGATTTTTGACACCAATGTGAACTGAGCACAAATGTATTATGTAGTCTACACCAAGTGGGTAAGACTAGGTCTACCATGTTTATTAAATTAGAGGCACTATTTTTTTTTCATTGGTGTTGTCAAGGGGGCTACCATATTTCCATTATTGGGCCTAGTGTTTCACTACCTATTAGTCCTCTGAAAGTTTAAATTTATGTGTTGACGTGGGTTATTTGTTACTTGTTTTTGCTTTGAGGCACCTATATATGAAAATTGACCAACTCATTAATATCTAGACCATTTATTTCAAATTAACTACCATGGGGTTCATAGGGACATTTTGGTTGCTTCATGTTTGAGGTGGTGGGTAACCATGAATGCATTATCATTTAAAAATGTAGGGACAACAAGAAACACTGCATTATAGTTATTTCTAACAGGTATCTAATTATTCAAAAATGAAGGTATAACATGTTAGTTATTGTTATGTTTATCATAACCACTTGAATTAGGCATGATATGAGTGTTATTATAGGTAACCAAAATGATTTTTTGACATAGGCTACTACAAAATATGATTTGGAAGAACATAATGTTATTTATTAGGCATAAAATTCAAGGGAATTAGATTATATAATGGATTTAGACTTGAATGCATAGTTACAAGGATTGAATTTATTAAATGTTTATTCTAAATAAGAGTCTTGTTGACCAAATGAATTTATTTGTAACCACTAAGTTATCCTAAAGAAAGGAAGGATTGGTACCATACCCTTGAGGTACCATCTAATATTTAATACTAATTACTTCATTATATGCCATGGACAAATATGTAAGTTTTTTGGGTCCTCCTAAGAAACATGAAAGTCATGGGGTTTTTATCTCTCATGTATGTTTGCATGGTAGCCAATCTAGTCTACATGTAGGGGTCATTTAACCTTTTATATAGCTTGTGAAACCTAGTATTGAAAATAATCATAGGCTTGTTAAAATCTCTATTGTTAGAGACAAACTAGTGATATAATATGATAAGGTTTAATGGTATCATAATTTTTTTAATGAACACAATCTCAAACTCAACCCAAGAGGTGATGGATCCATCTAGGAGACCTAAATACCAAACATACACTAACTCATCTAGAGCATAAGGGAATAATCTATAAGTGGCATATTCATGTTAACCTAGGTTTTTATCAATGGATCTTTAAATGTTTGTATGTGTTCTTCTAATTTTATTACCCCACCATGAGCATACCTTGGGTATAACTTCTTGGGATTTTTGTGCAATTCATGGACAAGTCCTAGAATGTTCATAGGGAAACTTCCTCCTAATCAAGAAGATTTTCCATTTTTGGGTTCTAAGGGAGAAAAATAGGTGATAAAAGGGACACTAGAAGTAGGAGAGATACTAGCTAAACAAATTTATTTAGTCTTATACTTCCCTTTACTAGTCTTAGTTATCTTATGTCCTGAGAGTTACAATAGTTCAAATTCACCCTCCACAAACTTCAACCTTATGACTAGTACTTTTTCTAGTTTTATAAACCTAGAACATTTGTTATGTTGTGGAGCCTATTTACAAATTACAATGTATTTTAAATATTATACATTAAAATTTACTATACACTCTTATATATTCTCTCTGGGGTTCAGGGGTGATAACTCCCAAAAAAATTATCGACCCCCTTTAATGGGGAACCATTATGGGTTGACTTGGCCTATGGTTTTGGTACCCATTATTTTGTAAAACCATAATGTATTACCTATTTAAGTATTATAGATGGAAATGTAGTAGGTAATACATCAAGATGAACTAAGGTTTGATAAGGTGAACAAAGTGTGTGAATTTAGGTGAAAATTCAAGAGAGTTTGTTGAGCGTAGCTTCAAACAATATTTATGCATTGCAATTATGAGAAGATAGATTTGAGAGTGGATTGTACTCTTGTTGGCTTTGGTGGATATATCCCACATTAGTTTAACCATGTTAAATCTTGTCTTCATATTATGAAATTTTATTTTCTAGTCATATCTATTATTACTATGATTTTGTGAAATTATTCTGTATTATTTTTGATTTATTCCTAACAACTAGTATCATATTTTTAGGTTATATTTGATGAAGTGATAAATCACAAGAAGGTTTATTATTTTAAATGGGAGCTATGGATCATGATAATAAATCAAATATTGAAATTTTCAATGGGTATAACTTTCATCTATGAAATATACAGATGGAGGATTACCTCTATTAGAAGGACCTCCATGCTCTACTAAGAGGAAAAGTAAAGCAACCAATGGGTATGACAGATGAGGCTTAGGAGATACTTGATATGAAAGCAATTGGGGCAATCCTGTTATGCCTTAAATCTTCATTTTCATTTAATGTATCATAGGATAAGACCACAAAAGGTCTCATGAAAGTGTTAGGGAAGTTATATGAGAAACCCTCTGCTTCTAATAAAATATTTTTAATGAAAAAATTATTTAATATGAAAATGTCTAAAAATGGTTCAGTTGATGATTATTTGAATGAATTTAATATAGTTTTAATTATTTTAAACTCTATAAAAATTGAATTGATGATGAATTCAAGGCTCTACTTATTTTGTGTTCCTTACTAGAGAGTTGGAATAGCCTAATAATGGTTGTGAGCAACTTGGTCTCTAACAATACCAAGTTGAAGTTTGAGGATAACATAAGAGTAATCCTTAATGATGAAATGTGATGGAAAATATTTGGGGAGACTTATGATTTAGGTGATGCTTTGGTTGTTGAGAGTAGAAGAAGACAAAATTATAGAGGAAAAGGAATGCATGAAAAGTCAAATGGTCTTAGAAGGTCAAAATCAAAGAGCAAGATGGCATGTTGGCACTATGGAAAGCTTGGGCAAGTTAATAAGAATTATTGGGCTCTTAAAAACAAGAATAAAAATAAATAATACTCTAAGGAATTGAATTTAGAAGAATGTAATGTTTGTTAGGATGCATTAATTCTCTCCATAGACATGTTTATTTGATGATGATGAACCTTGTATCATAGTATGAAAATGAATTGTTTAATTCAAGATGCAAAATTGGAACACTTGGATACTAAATGATGTCAGGTATGTGCCCAAGTTGAGACAAAATTTGGTATCCATAGGGTAGTTAGGTAGTGAAGGTTACATGGTGAATTTTATAGTATATTATTGGAAGGTGACCAAGGGTGCTCTTATGGTAGAAAGAGGTAAGAAGGTTGGTACCTTGTATTTATCAAGTAGTGTTGACTATTTTAATTTATTTGTTATAGATGCAGATGTAACTTTAGAGAATAATAGGATCGACCACATGAGTCAAAAGGGCATACAAATTTTGAAAGGGTTTGATTTAGATTTATGTGAAGACTTTGTTTATGTAAAATATAAAGGGTAAATTTTTTCAAGGTTAGACCTATAAGGAAGAAGAATAAGTTGGAGTTGGTTCATTCAGATGTTTGGGGGCCAACTTAGGTATTTACTATTGGTGGTTCATCTTATTATGTCACTTTTATTAATGATGCAACTAGGAAATTTTAGGCGTATTGAATTAGGATAAAATATGATGTGTTTGATACATTTAAAATATGGAAAGCCTTGGCTGAGAATGAAATAGGTCTCAAATTAAAATGTCTCAGGTTGGATAATGGTGGGGAATATTACAGCAATGTTTTTTTATTACTGTTCTAAGAATGGAATTCATAGATAAATGATAGCTCCAATAACTCCATAGTAGAATGGAGTGTTACAAATAATGAACAAGACTATCATGGAGTATGATAGGAGCATGAGGTTTCATGCAAGAATACCTCTTTAGTTTTGGGTAGAAGTAGTAAACAGGGTTATATATTTGATCAATATAAAACCTTCATCTACCTTAGATGGAGGCATACTTAAGGAATCTTGGTCTAGTAAGAAGGTTGATTACTCATTTCTTAGATTATTTGGCTATAAATCCCTTTTTTAAATTGATAAAAAAAGATAGGACCAAGTTAGAGGGTAGAATATAAAAAATTCACCTTTATCAGTTATGGTGATGATGACTTTGGTTTAAAATTTGGCATCTTAAGGATAAGAAAATATTTTGTTCTAGGGATGTGGTATTTAATGAAAATTTCATGTATAAATAGTAGTTTTAGGATCAAAAGAGGATTCTAGAAAAGAGTACATAGTGTTAAAGGATATTATAGTTGATAAAGTGTCCAATAAACTAGTTTAGGCACCTACTCCATAAGAATCCCAAACTCCTATGGTGAGATGGTCCTCTAGGGTAAGAAGGGAACCTAAAAAAATTTCTCCATCTCTTATTATTTATTACTCGCTAAAAATAAAGAGCTGAGTTTTTTTAAGAATCAATATAGGTAGATGTCAAGAAGAAGTGGAAATAAGCAATGGATGAGGAGCATCAGTCTCTCATGAAAAATCAGACTTGGGATTTGGTAAACTCACCTAGAGGTAAGAGAACATTTTAGAACAAGTAGGTGTATATAATTAAAAAGGATGATGGAGGTAAGAAAAGTTATAAGGCCTAGTTTTTGGTAAAGGGGTTTGCACAAAAGAAGGGAATTGATTTCGATGATATTTTTTCTCTAGTAGTGAATATGGCTTCTATTAGGATTATTCTTGGGATAGTGATAGTAGAAAACTTGCACTTAGAGCAACTGGATGTGAAGACTACATTCCTTCATGGTGATTTTGAGAAGGACTTATTCATGGAGTAGCCATAGGGATATGTGGTCATAAGAAAGAATAACATGGTGTGTAAACTGAAGAAGAGCTTGCATGGCCTGAAACAAGCTCCATAATTATGGTACAAAAAATTTGATAGTTTTATGATGGAGTAGGAATACTCTAGGTGTCATTCAAACCATTGTGTATATATCAAGAAGTTTGATGATGGTAATTAAATTATCCTACGTTTATATGTGTATGACATGTTGGTTGTAGGTAAGAACATGTAGGAAATAAAATTACTCAAAGAACAACGTAGTAATTCCTTTGTTATGAAGGAATTAGGGGAAGTAAAACAAATACTTGTTATGAGAATAACTCAGGACAGGAAATAGCAAAAGCTAAATTTATCTCAAGAAGAGTACATTAAAAATAAATACTTGGTATGAGAATAACTTAGGATAGGAAATAACAAAAGCTAAATTTATCTCAGGAAGAGTACATTAAAAATTTCTTGGAGAGGTTTAGTATGAAGGATGTTAAACTGGTTTAGACTCCTTTGGTAAGCCATTTCAAGTTATCAAAGGATCAATGTCCCAAGATAGAGAAGGAGAGAATATAGATGCATTGTGTACTGTACTCATCATCATTTGGTAGGATGATGTATGCCATGGTGTGCACTAGGGTAGAAAATTCTCATGTAGTGGGAGAAATAAGTAGGTACCTAAGTGATTTAGGTAGAGGGCACTGGCAAGTAGTGAATTGGATCTTTTGGTACTTGAGAGGGACCATGGGGATAGTTTTAAGCTATGATGGATTAGATACCACTTTGCATGGTTATGTACATTCAAACATGGTTGGATATTTAGAGAGTAGGAGTATGATAGGATATGTATTTACTATAGGTGACACAACAGTAAGATAGATTTCATGACTATAGAAACTTATGGCTTTGTCAACCACAAAGGCTGAGTATGTTGTTTCCATAGAGGCAAGCAAAGAGATGATTTAGTTAATTCAATTGATGTAAGAGTTGGTGAATAATAAAGAGGAAAGGAATATGTATAGTGATATTTAAATTGCTATACATCTGGTAAATAACTCTACTTTCCACTCTAAGATGAATCTTATATAGTTGAGGTACCATTTCATCATGATAGCTTTGAAGGAAGAAATTGAAGATGGAGAAGATTCATACCAATCAAAATATTGAAAACATGATGACCAAGGTGGTCAAAAGGGAGAAATTGAATTTATGTTCAGTTTTAGTTAGCCTTCATAAATGATAGTGAAGGGTTGAGAAACCTGCTTAGATGAAATTAGTCTCTAAGTTAGAGATTATCATGTTGTGGAGCCTATTTCCACATTACAGTGTACTTTAAATACTATACATTAAAATTTATTATACAATATTTATGTATTATTGATGGGGTTCAAGGGTGGAAGCCCCAAAAAATCAAGGGTTTGGGGGTGGCATCCCCTAAAAATCAATGGTTTAAGGGTGGTAGACACCCAAAAAAAATTGGACCCCTTTAATGGGGAACCATTATAGACTAACTCGGCCCAAAATTTTACAAAACTATAATATATTACTTATTGGTGTATTATAGATGGACATTTAGTAGGTAATACATCAAAATGAACTAAGATTTAAGAAGGTGAATAGAGTGTGTGAATTTAGGAGATTTTATTGAGTGAAACTCCAAATAATATTTATGTATTGTAATTGTGAGAAGATAGATCTGAGAGTGGATTGTACTATTATTGTCTTGTAATAAAATTTGACCAAGTGTTTCTTGGTGGATGTAGCCCACATTGGGTGAACCACATTAAATCTTGTCTTCTTGTTGTGCAATTTTATTTTCTATTGATATCTTTTATTATTACAATTCTATGAAATTATTCTACATTTATTTTTGATTTATTCCTAACAACATTTCTATCTAAGCAAATGCTATAAGATGTTAGACATAGTCAAGAATAAATACCAAATAATACTTCATTCAACTCTCTTTCTACTACCAATATGTTGGTGTTCCATTTGGAACAACACACCAACTCTATGAGGAAAAGAGGAGAGGAAAGGCTCAACTAGTGATGATTTCCCCTTTTTTCTTCCACCTCTCTTGAAATGACTAATGTTAGGCGACAACTTTGCCAAGGTCTTTGTTTACTAGGTCATGGCAGACTAGATACATTATTTGGATAATAAAAGTTATTCCATATAAGGGGCCCATTTGAAGTACACTCTAAGACTTATAAAAGAAAATTTGGTCTCTCTTATGCCCAGAAGAACCAAATCATTCATGTTTACCAATGAACTCACTATTAGTTGGAACTTGTCTTTAGTATACTAGGTTTAACATGCAATCTAAATAAAACTTGAACAACTCACTACAATTAAAATTATTGTAAGGCTATTCTAACAAAGAGATGAAAAGAAGATCAAAATAGAGAGAGAGAGAGAGTAGGTAGAAATAAAATATGATATATATTTATAATGAGGATAGTTCTAGCTCTATTGAGAAACTAGTCTTTATTTAGCCAACATAACACAACAAAAAAATAGAGATGGTGTAGGAGTTTAAGGCTAAGTACCTATCTAGAAGAGGGAAATAAATTCACCATAGACATAAAAAAATAATTAATATCATTCATAAATATTAAACATAAAATATGATTCATGAAAAACAAATCTAAGATTCATCAATATCAAATGAGTTACAAAAAGGTCTTAAAATAGCCTCAACTTATGCAAAAAGAAAAAAACTAAAATAAGAAATTAGAAAAAATACAGAAATCAAAATGGCACATCCATTTTATTAAAATTCTAATTCTAAATGGACCATTCCTATTTACATCATTTAATTGATCTTATATAGACACTTCAATTCACTAAGTCCTAAAACCCCCACCCACCGACTAGTGGTTACAATCTCTTAATGATACATGCCCATTCCTAACCAAATTTGAATTAGGCAATGCATAATCCTAATGAAATTAGGATCAAGGGCATGCTAACTAATCTTCAAATTAAATTTTGGGTGGATGAAGTTATTGAAGAGCCCCTTCAAATATCTAGTGAGCCATATTCTACTTGGTGATAACCTTGCCTAATTAAAGAAACACTTTGAAATTTATGCTCTCATTTTATCCCAATGTATACACTAAATATTATAATCAATGCCACTACCTAACTAAATTGGGTTCTAAATCTCATGTTATCTTCATTTCTAAGTAATATGGCATTGCTTAATTACCCTAATCATATTTGACCCATAGTCCAATTTCTAGGTTTTAACAACATTATCAACCTAAAATGACCATCAAATTCAAGCTTAAATTCTCTTTGTGGAGGTCTCATGTATCTTTCTTAATAAATTCACCCTACATGAATGTTCCACATAGTTCAAATATAAAGTGTGTCATCTTGGGTCAAGGCCACACTACATGGAAATTTTCCATTGCTTTGATGTTTGGTATGAGGATACCATGTCTTCAGCCTTTTCTTTTGACCCAATTTAATGAGATCTCACCACATGGCATGATCTCATTCACCCAAATATCATTGGTCCTATCTTGAGGCTTCAAACTCTAATTATTTTTTATCCCTAAGATGTCAACATGTGGCCTCTCTAATCCATTGGTCTTATTGACCCTATGGTGTGGAGAAGTGGGATGTTACTGATAGGCTATCATTATACCTCTCATTTAATTAATCAATGGATTAGTGTCATTTTAAACTATGGTAGTGTGTTATGTCTATTTTAAATGAGATAATTTGTTATTGGAGTTATATATTTCATTATTTGGGGCATTTTACTTCTAATATATTTTTTAAATCCTAAAAATAGTAAATAAAACTATAATTCTAGTTTTCAAGAAAGTAAATTTAAAGTTTTTGTTAGTTACATATCTCCTATATGCATTCACACCATTAACATCCAAAATTTAAACATCTAGCATAAGACATATAATGTCCTCACTTGACTTGCCCAACTGGGTAGGATAGCATGATGTTTAGAATATGAGAATGTTGTTTATTATCACTTGAATAGCTTCTAACAAATCATGAATATGAGATGAATTGATAAACTTACTCTAATTAAAAGATACCCTCATTATTTAAATAAATCTGATTGTATTGAATTAAAATAACTTTTACATGTAAATGAAACACATTTGCATTAAAGGAAATTCACACTTGCTTTTGAAAAATGAAATCATAATTGTTTTTGAAAATGAAATTCACTCTTGTGTTAAAAATCAATCACTCTTTGTTTTTAAAGGAAATCACTCTACATTTAAAATAAATTACTCTTGAGGTTAAAAGGAAATTACAAACTATAGTAATGAAATATACCTAAATTAAAGAAATAATTCAAAACTATTAAAATAAAAGTACCAAATTATCATGATCCTTGGAGAGAAGTGGGCCCTCACTCCTTCCTCAGAATAGCAACTACTTTATGCATTAATAAAAGAAAATTTTGAACTCTATTTCATTCAAAATAACATATACAAATATGAAATGATTTTGATTTCAATTTTAATAACTACAACTTCTAACTTTATCTAACTTCCTAGAATGAGAAGGAGATGTGTATTTAAATGCATCTCAACATTTATTCATAGAGTAAAAAATCTTAGTGATTTTAACACCCAAATATATTTATTCAAAATATATACAATCTAAGAGTTAGATACCATGCTTCTAGGAAGGCATTGGAACTGACTCAACTAACTATAGACAAAAAATAATAATCATAGACTAAAGACACTTATCCAGTTTTACAAAATAGTGATATAAATATATCCAAACTATTTTAGGCCATTACTATGAATGGTAATTTCTAAAATAAGACATCTAAATTTAGAAATTATATTTATATATACATTCAAAATTACTATTTCGATCAGTAAGATCCATCTGGTCTTCAGAGTACATCTAGCTATCTTTGGAGCATCATGTATAGGTCTTCAGATCATACCTAGACTTCTTTAGATCATCTTGTATATGTCTTCAGAGCACACTCAAATCATCTTTAGAGCACCTCTAAAGAATATTTTGAGTGTCTTCAGAGCGTTAGATCTTTGGAGCTCACTCATCGAATCCTCAACATTGTAGCTAAAAAGAGTTATCAAAACTAGGTGTTGCCTTATAAAAATTACCCAACCATTGGGATGTGTTGATGTACTCAAAACTATTTTATTCATCTAAGTTAGAAATAATAACAAAGTAAAAAATCAACAATAAATTACATACAAACAAATAATAAATTGCATTCATTTCATACTTAGATCAAACTTTAAGTATTAAATACAATAAAATATATAACCAAAGGAAGCACTTTATGGATAGTTTATATAGATATGATTAGCTATATGAAATTCTCATCATTCTCCCCCACACTTTACCTTTTACAATTCCTCTTATAAATAAGTGGGATGATTGATATTTAATCCAAAATTCTTGATTCAAACCTTTGACTAAGATCATAAACTTGGAAACGATGGCCCCAATCATGGTGGCCTCTAGGTAAGAATCCAAAATATCTAACAACTATATATAACCAACCTTGAAACTTAACTTGTACTTGAATACTCTAACCCTACCATGAAAATAGAGGACACAAAATTATTGGAGGCATGAACCTCATCCCAATCCATACATCTGAACCTCTTTCCTTTAAGATCCAAGTAATAATCTGGGAAATTACTTTGGCTCTCCTTAGACTCCATCTAATATTGATGGGGCTCAAGACTTCCCTACATTTCAACTCAATAGGTAAAGTCTCCCACTTGGAAAGACTAGCATTTATGATATTGGTAGAATGGTGGTTTACAAAAGCTCTAAAAGTTTCAATATTAGATCTCAATAACTCATGATACTTATTATGCATATACATTTGATACAATGGTTGAAAAGCAAAAATAATTTTCCTTGCCTTTAGAAATTATGGTCTCATACATAACCTAGTAGTGCTTTGCAATTCCATAAATCTATTAATATATTTTTGCCATGTTGTTTGGTTCCTTAGAGTAGAGAGAAAGACATGCAATTATGTCTCTTCAATAAATAGATTTATCAAAAAACTAGATTGATAGCCTAATAGCAAATTAAAAGTATAAAACTCACAAATTGCATCATACCTTTCTTTAGTGCTCTTGAGAAAAATATCCATAAACATATGATTGTCTTAAATAATGTGTGAAAAACTAAGGTAAATTAACTGAATCTACCATTTATAAAATTTCTCATGGATGAAAATAAAATAAAATTATGAATTTTTCCAACATTCCAATACTTTGTCAGAAATAACACAAATGTGATGGATGTAAACCTATGCTTTTTACAACTACTATTTAGATTTTACCAATTACTTCTTAGATTCCTCTTTAAGCTTAACATTTTCATCCTTTAACTTATGAATTTTATTTTGGGTGTTATTCTATATTGAGATCATTTCATGTAATGGAATGGGAAAAGAGGGAATAGCTCTTATCAGTCCCTCTATCTGAGTTGTTATTTCTCTTGTTTCTCTCTACATTGACTAAGTAGAGGCTTGTAACTCAAAATTTTTAGTGGTTAGTTATTTTATTTTATCATTATGTTGGAAAATAAATGCATTTATATCAAAAATACTTTATCTTAGACTATTAATCTGATCATTCTTATTAGCATTAGCATTTTGCAAATCAGTGTTCTAGGTGTCCTTGATAGAAAGAGAATTCTACAAATTACTCAGCTCTTGAGTTTGTGAAAAAATTAAATTATGGACCCTAGTCTATATAGCATATATTCCGTGAAGAATAATATTTTATTATCTAAATCTAGTGACATATTAATCCCATCTTTGTTTTAAATTAAAAATCATTAGATCCTTACCTCTCAAAGTTGAATGAAGAACATCTAAATCTGCTTGTTGTTGCCTGATTATTTCTTCATGGTGAAACAGAGCCATGACATGCTGCAATTCTTTTTATTCATTGATAAAATGAGGATAATATGGACCTTATTCTATCAAGGGTGCCTTACTATTATAAATGGTAGAGGGCATAGGATGCTCTAATTTTTGAGGCATAACTTTTATTGCAAGGGTTTCTTCTAAAAATACACTTTCTTTTTATTGGGGTTCTTCTGTAACAATTGCTTCAACATCTATAATATCAATGGTGGAGCTTAAGCATCCCAAAGTCTATGTATCCTACACATCTTCTTCTTCTTCTTCCTATAAAATAAGCTAGAAACTATGTTACAACTTAGCTAGAGGAGGATTAGGGGTATTTGAAGAACTCCCATTTGTCTCTTTGACCTTCAATGCATTATCTTTAGATCCAAAAGTAGAGAAGATGGTCTTACTTCAATATTTACTATGGTATAAAGAGGAAAGGTATGGCATGGTTTTTTCTTAATAGGAATTGGAGAGAATTTTTGAAATAAAGAAGACCAGGGCTTTTCACCCCTTAGTTTACTTAGAAAATAATGTTGACAAATGAGTGTAACCAACCCATGATGTGAGGTGGACCAAGTACCTCTTTTCAACTTTTGAGAAACCTAGATTATGTCATTATGAAGGAAATAGGGAAGATTTACCTTGTATTCTTATCGAGTAGCTACTTTCCTTAGGTGAATAAGGAGTCTCATGACGTCTCCACAAACTATTATAAAATGACCATCACAAGTAATATATTTCATAATCTAAAAGACAACATTTTATTAGGGCTGAGGAAGGCTTTCTCTCATAATTCCCTTGGCCACTCCTTATGGGATTTGGCCAGTCTAGGGTAGGATTCATTTCCTTTAATAAACATGTAAATTAGGTCAAAAAAACTTATCAATAGCAACTACCCTCTCCTTAAGAATCCCAGAGAGAGCACTGATTATAGATGGATTCACTGGAATATTTTTCCTTTAATAATAGTATGGTATTTATTAAAATTCTCTTAGAATTCATGCATAATTTATTCATGAAATTCCTAAAATATTTTCAATAAATTTAACCAACTTATTGCTTCAAAGCTGTCCTTGGATGTTTCATCTTGTAGCAATGCATCATAAGATTTTGATTCACTCTTTTTCTTTCTTCCACTCATCTTCAGAGCTCACATTATTTAACTAAAAATCTTACTATACTATAATAACACAAAGCTTAGATTTGCATATGAAATAAGAATATAAGAGGTTAGGGATGTGATGCAATAATTGAGAGTATTGATAATACAATAATGAATAGTAAATTAGGGTATATTATGTGATTATGACAAGAATTATGATAGAAATTATGGCAAGAATGATAGCAGTAGTTATGGTGATCACTTAATAGCATGTGAGATATAATGGGAAGGTGATTTATCTTGTCAATATTAATGGTGTGGCATAAAGGTCATAATTGGCAATACTAAGAGAAATAATCATAATTAATTGTGCATCATATCAAATATTTTTGAAAGACCTTTTATTTAAAACATAGTCACATGAATTCTATGTGAAAAGATAATTTGGAAACATTATCATGTCAAATATATTGGAAAAAATATTTTGAAAACACTATCAAATCAAATCATATAATGTGATGATGATGTTGTTGAGTCATCATACCCATGTGACTTTACCAAAACTTGTCCATGTGAAAAGTGTTAATTGCCTAATGATTACACATTCATGACATAAAATAGAAAATGTCTAATCCTTTGGGAAAATAAATATAATTGTACCTTGTCATGCCCTATCATATGAATCCATGCCTATCTTATAGATATGTCATGTGTCTTATAGGGACAAACAAATCAAGAAGATGGGTTTTGACAATAATTTTTATTTTATTACAGAAATTTTTCTTTTAAAAAGTGTCATTTACTATTTTTCACCTTTCATTATTTTATATTTTTTACATTTTTATAATTTTCTTATGTTTTTTATTTTTTTGAATTTTTAAGGGAGCAGAACCTCCATTTTCTAGTTTTCAACACTCCTCCTTTATTGGATGTCTATTATGAAGATCATTTGGCCTTAGTAGAAGAACTAGGTTCTTTTACAAGGCTAAAGTGGTCTTTATTTTATTCAATAAGCTTTTCCTTGATGAGAGGTCTTTTTTACACCTTAATCCTATGACCATTGACCAAAAGTGTCTTATGGTCACCATCAATGGGTTGAAGCTAGATAGAGCCATTGATAAAAATGATTTTGATTAGGTATGGTCCCAACCATCTTATCCTTAGCTTACCTTTGAATGTATATAATTTATAATAAATTAGGAGTGCCCAATCACCATCTTGAAACTATCTTTCTCTGATGTGAGTGTCATGCCATTACTTTCTCTACTCTTGCATAATGTTGGTTTGAGTGAGAGCATCCATTCTTAGTTCATCTAGCCCTTTCAGTTGCATTATTATTTCTTTTTATGCTTCATCAAGATCTATTCCCATGTTAGTTGCTATCTTTAATGTCTGTAATTCAAATTCTATAGGTAACAAAGGTTTTTTTTCCATATATAATTTATATAAAGAGAATTATGTAGTTGTCTTCCATGTATTATATGCCTACATTGCTTTAGGTACTTTTTCTACCCAATATTTTCTACTAATGTTCACAATCTTGGTTAAGATGTTTCCATCTCTTTATTGGTGACTTTCACTTTCCCATTAACTTGGGGATGATATGGTGAAGATTTCATGTGATTGATTTGGTAAAACTCTATAAAATTTATAATCATGTTAGACATGAATTGGTGTCCTTGATATGAAATAGTAGATATATAAACTCTAAATCTTAGCATAATCTTATGGTATAGAAAATCAAAAACCATTTATTCCCTAGAAAATATGAGTGCCTACACTTCAACCCACTTAGTAACATAATCAGTGCACACTAATAAATATTCCTTTCCTTGAGATGGTGGGTTGATTGGTCCAAAAAATTCCAAACCCCATTTTTTAAATGGTTCTAAACTTATTTGAGGATGAAGAGGAATTTCATATAATAAAGTAGGCTTGCTCATCCTTTGGCAAGGATCACATTGCCATACATACCTTTTAACAGACTTTTAAAGAGATGGCCAATAGTAACCTGCACCAAAGATATTGTGAATGGTTGTTGTTTTTTTAATAATAATCTCCCCTTGGTTCACTATGACATGCTTTGATGATTTCATAAACCTCATCTTCTTTGACACACCTATGAAGTATATGTTTGGGTCCAATTTTAAACAACATGCCTTTAAACCATTTGAAATGAAAACTAGCTCTAACCAAACATTTTATTTGTTTAAAGGTAAAATAATGAGGAAATTTCTTTTTTCTATGTAATTTAACATGTCTACAAACCATGGGGAGTATATGGATATGGAAAATATTTTTTCATTTAGAAAAGACTTCTCTACATGTTCATCTTCACCTGTAGTGATCAATCCAGATAAAAAGTCAACAATAACATTATACTTCCCTGGTCTATCTATGATAATAATTAGAACATTTGTAACAATAGGAGCCATCTAATATTTTTCCACCTAATACTAGTTTATTCATTAAATACTTAATTGTTTAATGATCTATATAGATGGCTAACTGATAACTGGTAATGTAATGCCTAAATTTATTTATAGCATAAACAATAGAAAGAAACTCTTTTTTTTGGTAGTGTAGTTATTCTCTATGGGGGTATTATTCTTGATATTATAATAAATGGCATACATCTTTCCATCCTCATCTCTTTGACCTGAGTCTTCTCCTAATGCAGTATTGGAAGCATCGATATAAACATGAAAAGGTTTTTCCCAATTAGGTCCTTTTAAGATTGGAGCAGTCATGATTATTATTTAATGTTTCAAAGGATTCCTATCATTTATCAATCCATACAAATTCACTATCTTTTTATTAAAAATTAAATATATGGGAAATAATCTTACTAAAATCTTCAATGAATCTCCTATAACATCCTACATGACCAATAAAAGTTTTAACATTAGTTTGTGTTTGTGGAATGGGGAGGTTATAAATTACCTCAATATTTTTAGGATCTACTTTTATTCCTTGAAAATAGATATGATGTCCTAATACCATCCCTTCATCAACAATTACGATGCATTTCTCATGACTTAAAGATACATGGTGATCTTTATATCTAGTAAGCACTTTATCCAAATTGTTCAAAACTTCATCAAATGAAGTACCATGGATAGTGAAATAATCTATGTATACTTTCACACAATCATTTGTAAGATTATATAAGATTTTTAGTATTGCTTTCTAAAAGGTAGTCGGTGCATTGCACAATCTAAAAGGAAGGATTGTATAAGCATATATTCCCCAAGGGTAGGTAAATGTTTTTTTGTCTTAATATTTAAGTGTTATTCTGATTTGGTTGTATCCATTGAATCCATCTAAAAAATAAAAATAGTTTTTTCCTACCAAACTATCCAAAACTTGATCAATGAAAGGCAAAGGAAAATAGTCTCTCATGGTGGATTTATTTATTTCTCTATAATCTACACAAACTCTCCATTTCCCATTATTTTTAGGCACAATACTAGTGGTGAAACCCATTGGCTATTAGATATAGGATAGATAAAACTAACTTCCAATAGCTTTTCTATTTCCTTAATAATTTCCTTTAAAATTGGGTTAATCCTTCATTGTGGTTGTCTGACTAGTCTAATAATTTTAATATATATGTGATTTGTACAAACACTAGGATGTATTCCTTTTAAGTCACTATAATCCCAAGAAAAATCTTTTATGTGTTTTACCAAGACATCAAATACTTTTCTTTCTTGTTGATCAGTTAACCAACTATTGATAGTTAATAGTTTACTTGGTTGATCTACAATCTCTTTAGTGCTTGAAATAATGGAATTCAATTATTTGTATTCAATCATCAAGGAATTCAATAGACATGTGTGTGGTAGTAACATGTGAAGTGTGGCTACATCATTGTAAAAAGTTTCACTTATAGAAAGCATATTAGTCAATGGAAAATGAAAAATTTTGATGACGAAAATTGCACTTGATTCTAATCAATCAACAATGGGAAGTTTCAAGCTGTGGGACATTGCGGCTTGAAACAACCTCCAGATTTTAGAGAAGCTGGTCTCTTCTATTTTATCAAGTGTTTGGGGGAAAAGGGATAGGAAATTAAATAGAAATGCAAATGCAAGAATTAAAACCTAACTATGGTGATGTGCCTGAGTGTAATCCTAATCCTAACTTGAGCACAATGAAACTATATATAGGATTCAATTACATTTAAGAGCAGACAAGTGCATGATCAATGTAAAAGATTGAAATAATAGAAGCAAAAGCTCACAATAGAGGCTTCTTTCACTAAGACACAGGAAACATCAACAAAGGCATAGTGTTCAATCTTCTTATAACAATCTTCCAATCACATAAGAGGCACAGAAATCACGTACAGTTATGTAAACCTTCCAACTCAAGAAAATGAGACAAAAGCAAATGACATTCCTAATCACAACTCCAAAAAATCTACAGTATAGACTACCTTTGCAAATGACATAGATAATATCAACCAAGGCATAGAGTTCAATCTTCTCAATTCATTCAGCCACATAAAAGGCACAAAAACATGCACGGTTACATCAAATTTACAATTCAAGAAAATGAGACTAAAGCAAATGATATTATAGGCCAAAAACTCTAGCAAGTCTCAAACTATAGAATCCCCCCCCTCTTTTACAATTATTCTTCTTTTATAGCCTTGGATCTCTCACCATTTTCCTCTTTCCTGTGTAATTCTACTCCATCCTTAACTCACAGGGGACAAACAGATGGTGATTTCAATGCCTTGGATGCATCCTGGTCTTATCAAGAATTGCCCTAACTGTGGCATGGTGATTCATGTCTAGTACCTCCTTTCATGCCTAAATTTCTCATTCCATCATCTGCTTGGCCACTTAACTATCCATTCTACCTCTACTTACAGGAGACAAATAGACGTCCCTTTTAATGTTTGCAGGCCCCCAAAAATCTACCCAACGAATTGTTCCATTTACCAAAAATAACTCCCACTAAGTTTCCCTCCATCTCGCTTTACAGTAATAGATACACAGAACACTCTGTTCTATTGAAATGGAAGAGGACACTTGGTCAGTATCCAAAAATTCTCCTTATTGCTTAGAAGGCACTGGAGAATGATGCTTGGTGCTTTCCACTTTCTCTATATTCTGCTCAGGAATGCTCTACCTTTGACACCTATCACAATCTGCTTCCTCGATACTTAGCAGTTTTAACAAAATAAAACTCACTGCATTCTTTGCCTAAGCAACTTTTAAAAGGGGAAGGATGTATGTGGCAGTCTTCACATGTTGACACTTGGTGCTGTGAAGGTCTTTGAAATAACACCCGAGACCCACCACAATCTTTAATTGGCAATGAAGCTTGAAGATGGTCTCTTAGAAGTAACACCTGGTAGCCTTTGTTGCTCTTCGATACTTATACAAAATGGAATGACACATTTTTACATTGAACCAAAGCATTGAACCCATGCATTGAACCAAAGTCTCTCGGATGCCGACACGTGGTGACTTCCACCTTCCTCTGAAAAAGGTAGTTTAGGGCCTTTTGCGACTGCCACCTAGCACTTTTTGCTGCACTTTGACACTTAGATGGAAAATGAACCCGTGCTCTACTCCAAATCTGTTGCTATGACCAATGTATGTGAGAACCAAAACTGTAGTGCTCGACTGAAAATTTAAATGCAACATAGAGTAAAAATTTACTCTATTTTTACTGGTGAGCCTCAGGACTTTTGAGCCTGCTCAAAAAGAAAACTCCACCTCCCGCTAGATCAAAATTGTGAAAATTATAGCTTCAAAAGAGTCGTCGACATATGTTTAAAACACTTATTTAAAAGAAAAGCGGGAAAACAACAGAAAAACAATGCAAGAAAGAGAAATTATTTAACTATAATACATGAGAGACCCAAGTCAATTGAAATGTTTCAAATAGATTCTGTTTACAAGAATTTCTTCGGGTTCTCCTTCCATTGACTCTAGCTCGAAAGAATTCTTCTACTTGCATGCATGAATTCTATATGGCCCAGTCCATAGCACTTCAAATTTGGTATGCTGACCCAGCTTGGCAGCCCTTGCATCCCATTTCAAAATAATCAAGCCCACTTCAAAATTAGGATTCGAAGTCCTTTTATCAAAATAGTCCTTAATCATTCCCTAATGCTTGATCAATGAATCATGGGCTATATCCCTATTTTCCTAAACTTCCAAAAGTTCTGTGAGTCTGACCTGCATAGGGCCATTTTCTTCAATCTCAATTTGTTTGATCAGCTAGAGAGCAGGGATTTCCAAGCTTAAGGTATTCACGATAGACTTTCCATATACCAATTCATATGGAGACATTTTGATCTCCTGCTTGGGCATGATTCTATCAGCCCATAATGCTAGATTAAGCACTTTATGCCACTCTTTTGATGAGTCTTATCAGGTTCTTGTTGGTTGATTCTGCCAGACCATTACCTTGAGGGTAATAGTTAGATGAAGTTTTCAGATAGATTCCATGTCTCAAGTCAAATTCAGATACTTTAGACCCCAAGAATGCTTTAGCATTATTTGAAATGATGGTGTGAGGAGCCCCAAAGTGAGTAGTGATACCCCCTAGAAAATCTAGGATCACATTCTTTGTTGCTTCCTTAAGTGGGACTACCTCAGTCCATCTGATGTAATAGTCTATGGCCGTTAATATCCATTTGTGACCCATACTAGACACTAGATTTATCATTCCAATGAATTCAAGACCCCATTGAGTACAAGGTTCATCCAAAATTATAGGACTAAGGGGCATGGTTGCATTCCTCCTCATCCCCATATAATACTGGCAGGATTGACATTTTCTAACCAGCTAATAACAATCTACAAATAAAGTAGGCCAAAAATATCTTACCTCACTTATCTTTATGGCTGTGGTCTTTGCAGAAAAATACCCCCTGATATTCCATGATGCATTTCATGTAGTATCCTCTTAGCTTTAGCCTGTTCTACAAATCTTAACAATTTTCCATCAAAATTTCTTATGAAAAGGACTTGTTCAATTAAAACAAAATGAACTCCCTGTATCTTATAATATCTCCTTTTGTTTTGAGGGAGTTCTCTCAGATAAACCCCATTTTTCATAAATTGAATCCTACTTGTGACCCATGATTCTTGATCAACCTCTTGTAATTTTAGCACCATCTCCATCTCTCCTATTGAATCTGCTTCCTCAAGTAACATATTTTCAAGCTCTTGGGTTATATATTGGCACAGCCCCCTGCCTCTGACCAGCTTGGTGGGTCTAACCTCTACATCCTATTCAAGGATCTTAGTGATATAATTGACTATTTTCTCAGTGATTTCCCCCTCCATGATGTATTCCCTGACACTTGGGTGAGCTACAAGTATCAAAATTTTGTTCCCTAATATCAGATGCTTGAATTTCTTGAGGACTTTTACCATGGCATAGGCTTGTCTTTCCATAAAATTGTACCTGGTCTCATACTCTTTGAGAGTTCTTAAGAAAAAGGCTATTGGATGTTCCCCCTCTAGCTTGTCATTCTTTTGAGTCAAGACAATAGCAATACTTGACTCTCCTCCATAGACATACATTATGAAGGGCTTAGAAAAATCTAGGTTTTTGAGCACTGGGGCTGCTGAGATAGCCTTTTTGACCTCTTCAAATGCTTGCTTCCCTTCTGTAGTCCATTTGAAGACCAAGATTTTCTTTAGCAAGAGTGTCATTAGTCTAACCAAGCCTACAAAATTAGATATGAATTTACTGACGAAATTGATCTTCCCTAAAAAGGACTGAACTGCCTTTTTATTTACTTGAAGAGGTAGATCCATTATAGCTATGATTCTCTTGGGATCTATATAAACCCCTTCCTTAGATAATATGTGCCCCAATAGTTTACCCTGAGGTACAGTAAAAATACATTTCTTTGGATTCAATGATATCCCAAAATCCTGACATTTCTTGAAGACAGATTCCAAATTATCAAAATGATCATCAGCATTTTTTGAGAAAACAGTGAGGTCATCCAGATAGACCAGGATGACCTTATTTATAAGTTCACTAAAGGCTATAGCCATATCTCATTGAAAGGTGGCTCCTACATTTGATAAGCTGAATGGCACCAATCTTTGTGTAGGCAAATATTCCCCATTTGGTAGTGAAAGCAGTCTCTTGACTGGTCTCACCTCATCCTGAGAACATGATACGGTTCAAAAATGAAAATTATATCTGAACCACTGTCCAAGGACCATATCACCAATGAACCAGCAACAAGATTAGAAGCAGATCATGCCATGATAAATAAAGAAGATAGAATTTTTTTGAAGAACTATGAGACTGGACTGAGCATGATCAAGAAGAAGAAAATAGCCAGTTATTGGCTATGATGCATAGTGATCCATATGAGAATTATGACTCTACTGGTTTGGTCACGTATGTCATTTTTTATGAGGATCAGGCAATCCCAAATGTTATAAGAGAAGAGGCACCTACTACTCAAGATTCAGAGATTTGGACCTTAAATTTTGATGGAGCTAGAAGTAGACATGGTGCTAGAGCAAGAATTTGTCTTACTACTCCAAATGGTGATAAAAATTTAAGGGCTATCTGATTCCAATTTGCCTACACTAATAATGATGCAGAGTATGAATCTTTAGTACATGGGATCTTGTTAGCCAAGAAAAAGCGAATAAAGAACCTAAAATTAAAAGGAGATTTAGAATTAGTAGTAAAGCAAATATGGAAAAAGGCAGAAACTAAAAATGTGAGAATGAGATCCTACAGGCATAGGATTTGGGATTTGATAGAAGATTTTGAAGCTTTCAATATTGAGATAATCCCTAGAAGTCAAAACTTTGAGGATGATAGGATGGCTCAAATTGGCTCACAATTTAACCCAGCAACTGGCCTATTGGTTAACAATGAGTCAATAAAAGTTATATTGAGGCTAACCATCCCAGACAATGATGAAATTTGGCAAGTGTTGGAAAATGATGCTTAGATAGTATCTTTCTTACAACAATCAGATGAGTTTGTTGATTAGTTGCAAATTAAAATTGAAGAGGCATATGGTGATCAGGTTATCTAATTAAAGACTAATAAGCTCCCCAAGGGATTGATCACCTTAGAAAACTTGTTTGACCCAAAGGATGTAAGCCTGGAAAAGAAAAGGTTCCAGGTAGATAAAGTAGACTATTCTAAAATAGAGGTGAGTGATGGGAAAATACTAAAAGTTAGGAATTTCACAACTCAAGAAGAGAAGGAAAGACTAATTGAATTGCGTTAGAGATATGACAGAGTTTTATTTTATTAAAACTATTAAGTATCGAGGAAGCAGACTATGACAGGTGTCGAAGGTGAAGTGTTCTTGAGTAGAATATAGAGAAAGTGGAAAGCACCAAGCATCATTTTTTGGTGCTGTTAAGTAATAAGGATAATTTTTAGATATTTACCAAGTGTCCTCTTCCATTTCAATAGAACAGAGTGTTCTGTGTATCTATTGCCACAAAGCGAGATGGAGGGAAACTCAGTGGGAGTTATTTTTGGTAGATGGAATAGTTCACTGGGTAGATTTTTGGGGGCCTGCAAAAATTAAATGGGCCATCTGTTTGTCCCCTATAAGTGGAGGAAAAATGGATAGTTAAGTGGCTAAGTAGATGATGGAATGAGAAATTTAGGTGCAGGAGGTACTAGACATGAATCACCATGCCACAGTTAGGACAGTTCTTGATAAGACCAAGATGCATCCAAGGCATTGAAAGCATCGTCTGTTTGTCCCCTGTGAGTTAAGTATGGAGTAGAATTGCATGGGAAAGAGTAAAATGGTGAGAGATCCGAGGCTATAAAAGAATAAGAATTGTAAAAGAGGGGGGGATTCTATAGTTTGAGACTTGCTAGAGTTTTTGGCCAGTAATATCATTTGCTTTTGTCTCATTTTCTTGAATTGTAAAGTTGATGTAATTGTGCATGTTTTTGTGCCTTTTATGTGGTTGAATGAATTGAGAAGATTGAACTCTATGCCTTGGTTGATATTATCTGTGTCATTTACAAAAGTAGTCTATACTGTAGATTTTCTAGAGTTGTGATTAGGAATGTCATTTGCTTTTGTCTTATTTTTTTGAGTTGGAAGGTTTACATAACTGTACATGATTTTTGCACCTCTTATGTTGATTGGAAGATTATTATAAGAAGATTGAACACTATGCCTATGTCTTAGCAAAAGAATCCTCTATTGTGAGCCTCTATTTCTATCATTTCAATATTTTACATTGATCATGCACTTGTCTGCTCTTAAATGTAATTGAATCCTATATATAGTTTCACTGTGCTTAGGTTAGGATTAGGATTACACTCAGGCGCATCACCATAGTTAGGTTTCAATTCCTACATTTGCCTTTCTATTTAATTTCCTATCCCTTTTCCCCCAAACACTTTATAAAATAGAAGAGACCAACTTCTCTAAAATTTAGAGGTTGTTTCAAGCCGCAATGTCCCACAGCTTGAAACTTCCCATTATTGATTGATTAGAATCAAGCACAATTTTCGTCATCAACAAAAATCATGTAAAAATAAATTTTGATCCCAATAAAATATGGCTTGATTAATGTCATATGGACCAAATAATATGTTTTGTGGTCTTATGGCATTGTTTTAATTTTTAGTGATGGAGGTGGATTCTTCCCATTCATGATTTTTCATCTTTAAAGCATAGTTTTTAGTCTTTAGAGCTAAGCTACTAGTCTTTGGAGCTAAATCTTCAGACTTTGGAGCAAAATGGTTTGTCTTTAGATTAGAACTATCAAACTTTGGAGTAAAGCTATCAGACTTTAGAGCAAAACTATTAGACTTCAGAGCTAGGCTCTCTTGGTCAAACTCTTCTATTATTTATTCTTCAAACTCTTGGGCATGTTCTTTGATGGTAACCATGGCTAAGGAAGACACACTAGTCTAGTTTTGTTTAGATTGATCCACCTAGATTTGTTCAAAAAGACCCATTGAAGGTCTAGTAGGTGGATAGAAAGATATTTATTTAGCATGAATTCTATTAGAAATGGTCATTTTTCTAGATCTAATAAATTTTTATTGTAATTATGGCTAACCAAGTTCTACCAAGAATGATTAGATACCCTACCCTCTTTGGTTTAGATTGAAGGATCATGAAATTAATAAGGTATTCCTAGGATTCAATGGTAGCTTGTATATTCTCTATGGTTCCTTTAGGGGTAGCAATGGATTGATCTATCATCTAAAAGATTATTATGGTAGGTTGAATCCATGTGAGAGATAAAGACTCTATTGTGTTGATAGTCATGATTTTTATGGTAACACCTAGATCTACTTACGTATTTAGAATAGACTTGTTCCCAATTGTCACAATTATCATAGGACTATTAGGATCTCCATATTTAGGAACAAATATGTTTCTTATAAATAGATTAGCAGTTTTTCTAGTTACTTGAATTATTTTGGGATATTACTTATTTCTTCATGGTATTTTGATGCATAATTGCTTAATGATTTGATTCAGCTCAAGGATGTCTTTAATGGATCTTAATAGTGTAATTTCAATCTTCATTTCTTTTAATATAAGCAACAATTGAGAATTTTCCCTAGGTTTCTCTTCCTTAAGTCTCTTAAGAAATGGAATAACAAGGGGATCTTGAATTGTGTTTGATGTGGTTATGGCTTCTATCTTTTCTTCAACTAGTTCTTAGACTACATGTGACTCAAGAGTGTTATCATCATTAGGGATTTCAGTTATGGTAATGGGTGTATCTCCTAGTACAATACAACTAAACCACTTAAAATATTACCTTCATGATTAGCTCTATAGACAAGTGTATTTTACCTATTCTTCAGATTTGCCACTAGTTGGGAAGGTAACTATGGTTAATTAACCTATTGATCAATTATTGGAAGCTAAGGTTGTATAAGCATCAAGGCTTGTTATGGAATAAATCTTATTTCTAGTTGATATTATTGATTTGACCATTGGTGTTGTAGATGTACCTAATGTGGTTATTAATTTTGTTGTTATTCCCAAGGTTAAATGTGAGGCATTCCCCACATCTATGTCATCCATTCTTGAGTAACCCATGGTTGTGGTGGTCTCCAAATTGGTGGTGTGACTTGTCTAGCCCATAGTTCCATCCATGGATTAGGAGAAAATCTTAGACCAAACTGATTTTGAGCTTGGGAGTATTGATTTCCTTGTCTTTGAATGAAGTTTACTTCCTCATTGGTATGTGATACTTATTTCACTTGGTTTATTATAGTAGGAAGGTATTTTAAATTATTGGTGTCATGATCTAGATCAATAATACCATAGACCTCAATTTTGACTAAAAAGTAATCTTTTACATGTTTGAGTCTGCATCTAGGATAATAAATTGACAATTATTCAATATTGGTAGCATTGGCTTTTGATTTTAGGCCATCTAAAGTAGATGTCAATTACACTAGAATGTTTATCTTAAAATTAGCAAATTCTTCCATTAATTGACCAAATTTAGTTGATTTTAGTACCCTTGATTTCCTTATACTAGGTCTTGTCTTGGAGTAATTAGTATACAATGCTAAAATTTGATGAAAGGTTGACTTATCAATGTCACATTTTCCCATCAAATTAAAAGTGTCTCATGCATCATCATCTAACCCTTTAAGAAAGACTATTTTAATAATCTCCATAGTGAGTTCGTAACCACTCCTTTTATGAGTAAATATTAACCATGTGAAGGTAATCTACTAAGGTTTCATCTTCATTTGGTTTTATCTTGAAAAAGTCTTCTTTTCATTCTTAAACTCTACAATAATCTTGATATTTGTCCAAAAATACAATTTCTATTTCATCTCAGGTGGTTATGGAATTACCATCAAGGCTCATGAACCATCTCATAGCTACATCCTTGAGTGTAGATGGGAATAATTTCAAATTTTGATTGTTTGTGACATAATTATAGGTTTGGCAGATAACCTAAAACTCAAAGAGGAACTGATCTAGATCCTCTAAGGATTTACCTCTAAAAGTAGGTAAAGTGGATGGTGAAATGTTTTTCATGGAAGTTTTATCATTAAGACCTAGACTAATTGGAAAGGAGAAAGTTATATCCTATTGGGGTTATCAGTCAAGGTTTTTTCACATGTGCATGTTCATCTCCCATGTCTTCTTCCCAACTTTGGTTATAAATCCAATCTAAATTCACTTCTGATGTGCTCACCCTATGGAGGTTAATCTTTGATCAGATATTATTCTTGTAGGGATTATGGATAAACTATTCTAGAAAGAGGATTTTTAGGATCAATTATCCCTATAAGAGAATATGTTATGAATAGGATTCTTTGTGTAGGATCTATTTGTGAAGATGAATCTTGTTTAGGAGAGGAATCAAAAAAATAGATTTCAAGTGCCTTTCTTTCACTTCCTGATCTTTTTAGAAAGGATTATGATATGTACCTAGGGATATGATATATTATTGTATATGGGTTGGTGGAGATGCCAACATGTGGCACACATCCCCCTTAGTAGCTATATGGGTCTAATATATTAGGATAATGGAGTAACTTGTGGGATTTGTTCATTAGGTAATGGTTAGCCTACATTAGGAATAAGAGGTTACCCATCCATTAGAGGTCTATATAAAGGAGATGATTATCATTATAAATATATGAAGTAAGGATTGAGTCTTCTATTGTAAGAGGATATTGGAGGTTGTCCCCTTGAAGAGACATCATGGAGTTATTCCTTTCTAAAGGAGTATTATTAGTGTTGCCCTACCTTAAGGGTATTCTGCATATATTGAGTATTTGGACATCGTGGTCCACTAATATCTATTGTGTTGAATTGATCTTTATATTATTTTTGAATATTATAAGTGTGGATCATAAAAAGTGGTATCAGAGCTTTGATTTGGGCAATTTGTGGGTGGAAAAACCCTAGTTTTGTGGAATCATCAATATATTTTGATTTATTTCAAATTTATGCACAATTGTTTTACTAGATATGGATAATATTTTAAGGAAGGTATAGTAAAAATATCAAGGTTTTTTCGTCAGTTTTGTGGGAGTTATATATATATATATATATATATATATATATATATATATATATATATATATATATATATATATATATATATATATATATATATATATACATACATATATTCTCCTAAATATAAGGATTTTATCTTCAAAAAATTTACTGAAGATATAATAAGATATAATAGAAACATAGTAAAAATTTTAGAATTTTTTGAATTATTTTGAGTGAGTTATTATGATTTTAGTATTTTTCATATATTCAGTCTACAAGTCGTAATTTGTGAAATTTCTTCACAAATTTTTTTATAAAGTTACAATATAATAAGAGGAAGATACAATAAAAATTTGAGATAGTTTTAATATTATTTGAATGATTTATTGACATTTTTGGGTTTCACAAACCCCAGTTTTTATTTGTGAATCATGAAGTTGCAAAAATTTTCAATGGAAGATGGTATTGATGCTAGAGAATGGTGGCTACTTTTGTAGAATCATTTAAAAAAAAAAAATTGGGCAAAGATGATTAGTTCCTTTTTTATTTGGGCCTGCACTAGATTAGTTTGGTTAGTTGAGCTTTACATAAAGGTTTTCTTCATGGGAAGAATTAGAATAGATCTTCTTGGATCATTGGGCTATAAAAGAAGAAGAAATCAAAGAAGTAGTAGTAGTAGAAGAAGAAGAAGAAGAAGAAGCAAATGATGAAGAATAATTAGTAGAAGAATCAACAGCAACAGAAGAAGAAGAAGAATTTGATGATAAGGGTTCAAAAAATTGGGATCCAAAGAAATCTAAGTCAATTTTTCAAATTCATGGATGCATTAAAAATAAGAAGGTTGTTGTGTCCATAAACCCTACCAATAATTATAACTTCATCAACATGAATGTGGCCAAGCATCTACATGTTCGAGCAAAGAATATCAAGGAGGTTCAAGTAGATGGTAAGAATATTTCAATGTTTGAAGATTTAAAGCTCATTATGGAAAAATATGTTTTGCATTTATATTTTTATGCTTGGGATATGGATGATATGGATATCGTTCTTGGATATCCATGGTTAGATACTTTGGGAACAATCAATACTAATGTTCAAAAAAAGTTTATGAAGTTTTGGTATAGGTAAAAAAAGTCACTTTATAGGATATCATATTTGGAAAGGTACCAATAACAAGCAAGAAAGATCATGAGGATGAGATTGAAACAAGTGATGAAGAACATGAGAAAGATTCAGATAAAAGTATACTATAATCAGAAATGAACACTTCATCTACTCAAGAGACAAAGATAGACAAAGTGGAAGTGGTAGAAGATAAGGTGGAAAAAGTTTAGGTATATAGACACACATCATTATGAGAAAAAATAATGATGGAATCAGGTGGAGTGTCATAATAACAATCATTTTGGTTATGCAAGAAATTAGATTTTTAATCACAATGGCTATGCATGGAAGCCAAAGAATAATTTCTCTGATCAAGTATGGAATCAAAGGAATGTAGTGGTCTATGGAATATGGAATAAATGGGGAAATCACTCTGATTATGCATGGAAGAATACCTACTATGGTCATGGATGGAATCAGAGTAGCACAACAAAATATGGTACATGGAATCAAAAGAGGAATAGCTATGCATGGACACCAAAGCAGTATAGTTATGATTATGAATAGAATCAAAGGAGTATAGGTGGAGAGATATCACCTAATAAGATCACATATGGGTGGCTCAAAGGTCAATATTGGAGAAAAGTGTGCAATAATCTGAAGCATACTCATTATTTAGTTTCTTCCTATGTTTTGAGGATGAAATATGTCAAAGAGGGAGGTAATGTTATGTACTTATGGATATGATATATTATTGTATATGGGTTGATTGAGATGTTGACATGTGGCACACATCCCCTTTAGTAGTTATATGGGTCCAATATATTAGGATAATGGAGTAACTTGTATAATTAGTGCATTGGGTAATGGTCATCCTACATTGAGATTAGGAGGTTACCCATCCATTAGAGGTCTATATAAATGAGATGATTATCATTGTAAAGATATCAATTAAGCATTGAGTCATTTATTGTAAGAGGATATTGGAGGTTTTCCCCTCAAAGAGACATCATGGAGTTATTCCTTCCTAAAAGAGTATTGTTGGTGTTACCCTATCTTAAGGGTATTCTACATATATTGAGTATTTAGACATCTTAGTCGACCAATATCTATTATGTTGAATTGATCTTTACATTATTTTTGAATATTATAAGTGTGGATCATAATAGATTAGACCCTTTCTTATTCTTGATTTATTTGTGATCCCTTAGAGATAAACCATCCTTGAGAATCTCTTGGTTGGTTCATAAATCTAAAGATTCTTGAATTGTTTTTGTGTTTTTGAGTTTTATGAATGTTTTTGTATTTCCCTATATAACTCTAATATAATATCTCACTAACACTTATTGATGAATGTAAATCCCTAGCAATGACATCAAAAATTATAGCCTATCATTATACCTCTCATTTAACTAATTAATGGATTGGTGTCATTTTCAACCAAGACAGTGTTTGATGGCTATTTGCAATGAGACTATTTATTATGTGAGTTGTACAGTTCATTGTTTTGGGGTTTTTACTTCTACTATGTTTTCTAAATCCTAAAAATAGTAAATAAAACTATGATTCTAGTTTGTAGGAAAGTAAATCTAAATTTTTTGTTAATTAAATATCTCTTTGTTAAGTATGAAATATACTAAGAGGGGGGTGAATCAGTTTATTATATATATTTTACTTAATATGATTTCTTTTTTTTAACCACTTAATCACACATTTAAGATATGCAATAAAATTGAAACAATAATATGCACCACACAAGAGAGAGAGAGAGAGAGAGAGAGAGACCAGATTTTTATGTGGAAACCCAAAGTGGGAAAAACTAAAGAGAACAATATCAAATATATGAATGAGCACCAACTCCAATTACAAATTTTTCAAACACAAACTTTCACAAGCACCAACCCCTTTGCTAAGCACCAACACAACAACTATTTGTGAGCACCAAACCATAGGATCACCAACCCCTTGCAAAGATTTGTGAGCACCAACCCATAGGAGCACCAACCCCTCTTGTGTATAAAACACAACTATCTCTAAATGTTGCTTACTCAACAAATGATATAACTCTACAATATCTCCTATTTTTCTTTCTTCAAAAACAAATACAAACCATGTACTCTCTTGTATATCACAAATGGCTTCTCAAGCCTTTATTTATAGATTTCCAAATGGCGTTTGTCATTCACACTTTGTGACCCTTCAATCTTCATAGAAAATGGTTCCAAAATTGCATGACCCTTTATATCCTTGCATTTAAAAAGTCACATGGTGACCTTTCATAAGCAAATGCATCTTTTCCTCTTTTGTCTTTATCTTGGTGACTTTTCATATTCCTCAAAGTGTCCCTTCATGGAAAAATGCACCATACCCTCTTTTGTCTTCACATGGTGACTCTTGTAATTCCTCAAGATGACTCTTCATGATAAAATGCATCACATTCTTCTTTTATCTTTACCCCATGACTCTTTGACTTCTCCATGGGCCCTCTTTTGACTTATATATAGCTAAAAATATATTTGTTAATATTAAATAAATATTAACACACATAGCCAAGATATGAATATTAAAAACATCATTAAATGTAATGGGGCCTTTATCACCAATGCTAGACCTTTGATAGCATTGACATCAATGATAATATTTCCAACAATCTCCCCCTTTGTCATTGATGGCAACCTCAAACTGAAACTACCACATCTTGAAACCTACACATACTACCATTAGAAAAACATATAGTAACTTCCCCTTATTATAGCAACCTATACCTATTTTACACCTATTTTTTCACCTTTACCTATACCTATTTATATTCTTCTCCCCTTTGACATCAATGGCAAAGGGCCTATCCTGGAGCTAACACCTAGCTCCCCCTCAGCTAATGCAGATCCTCAATTGTAGGAAGTAAAAGAAATTACTCCCAACATTTCCTGTAGATACTCAAATATGTATTTTGGTAGTGTCTTTGTGAAAATATATAAAATCTACTTTTTAGTACTAATATATTCCATCTTAACCTATTGATATGTAACCTATTCTTTTAAGAAATGATATCTTATGGGAATATGTTTTGTTCTTGAATGTATCACTATATTATTTGAAATATTAATAGCACTTATGTTGTCACAAAAAAATGAAATAGGTTCATCATATTTTACTTTTATATCTTTCAAATTTTGTTTCATCGAAAGCACTTGAGTCAATATATTCTAATTTAGCTATAGAAAGTGATAGAGAATTCTACTTTTTACTTAACCATGATACTAATCTATCATTGAGAAAGAAAGCTCCTCTACTTGTACTCTTTCTATCATATAAGCAACCTGCCCAATCTAAATCTGTATAAGCAACCAAAATGAGATCTTTGCATATGGGATACCACAATCCATAATCTAATGTCCCCTTGATATATCTAAATATTATTTTCACCAACTAAACATGACTATCTTTTGGATCTGACTGATATCTTTCAACCATACCTACTACATGCATGATGGCTGACCTTGATACTATCAAATATAAAATACTATCAATCATAGATCTATACAAAAAATAATCTACAATAAGTGAATATTCATCCTTGCTAACCTTATTTCTTGTACTCATTAGTGTATTAATTGGTGCACAATCTTCAAAACCAAATTTACTCAAATTTTCCTTAGCATATTTACTTTGAGATATGAAAATTCCTTTATCTGAATAAAATATTTATAACCCTAAGAAAAATGACAATTCTCCAAGCATAGACATCTCAAATTCTTTTTGCATATTATCAAAAAAATATTTTGTCATCTTTTCAATGTTTCCTCCAAAAATGATGTCATCAACATATACCACAACAATCAACTGATGCTTACCTTTTGTTTTGATGTAAAGATTACTATAATAAAATCCTCTCTTGAAACCTTGATCCTATAGGTATTTATCAAGTCTTGCATACTAAGCTTTGGGAGCTTGTGTCAATCCATACAGTTTTTTCTTCAATCTGCATACATGGTTACTAATATTTAAGATAATAAATCCCTTGGGTTGGTCAATGCAGACCTCTACTTCTAGATTCCCATTTAGGAAGGTAGATTTCACATCCATCTGAAATACTTTGAAATTTTTAAACACTACGTATGCAAGAAACATTCTAATAGCCTCTAGCCTTGTCACTGGTGCAAAATTTTCTTCAAAATCTATTCCCTCAATTTGAGCATATCCTTAACATACTAATCTTGTTTTAATCCTGGTCACTTCTCCATTTTCATTCAACTTATTTATATAAACCCATTTTTTTCTATCGCATTATGATCTTTTGGTCTAGGCACTAATTCTCAAGTATCATTCTTTTCTATCTGATTTAAATCTTCATCTATTGCCTTAACGCAATGCTTATCATGTCTAGCTTTTGAAAAAGTTCTAAGCTAAATTTTGGATAACAAAGAGAAATTAACTTGCTCATATTCACTTACCATCATTATTCTAGTGTGAATTTCTTTATTTATGTCCCTGATGATGTCACCTTCATTATAATTTTTTTGGACATATATGGATGGGGTTTTGGTGTCCTTTTTCTCCTTTTTTTCATCTTCATCTACTTCTTCAAAATCTTCCTCTTTAATGATTTCAAGAATGTCTATTGGATCACTGATTCTTTGTGCTCCTTATTCTATCCTAACACTTGCACTTTCAACTATTTTCTTGGTTCTTTTATTATAACATTTATATGTTTTACTTTTGTAAGAATAAACAATAAATATACCTTCATCTACTTTAGATTCAAACTTATCTAATTTTTTATTAGTTCTCTTTATGAAGCATCTACTACCAAAAACTATAAAATAATCAATTGTTATTGGTTTGTCTTTCCATAGCTCATAAGGAGTCTTGTCATTATTGACTCTCAATAATACTTTGTTCTGAATATGCACTACTATAGTAACTACCTCTCTCCAATATTTATCTCATATCTTGGATTCATTTAGCATTGTCCTTATTATCTCTTAAACTATTCTATTTCTTCATTCAACTACTTAATTTTGTTGTGGATTTCTGGCTATTAAATAATGTCTCTTTATTCCATGGTCTTCACAATACTCAATAAATTGATCTGACATGAATTCTCTTCTTTGATTTGATCGTAGGCACTTAATCTTCAAATCGGTTTCATTCTCTACTAATGCTTTGAATGCTTTGAAATGTCTAAAAGCTTTAGATTTTTTTTAAAAACATTACCCAAGTCATGCATGAAAATCATCAATAAGTAACATGAAATATTTCTCACCTTGAGTACTTTGAGTTCTCATAGGTCCACACAAATTAGTGTGAACAAGCTCTAACATTTGAGTGGTCAAGTACTCTTTTATTTTGAACCACCTTCTAGTCTTCTTCCCATGCTGACAAGGTTCACAAAACATGTTGGATGGCTTTATAATATTTAGAATATTTTTGACTGCTTGATTCTTTTTGATGTTGACAATATTGTCAAAATTTATGTGTCCCATTCTCCTATTTCATAGCCAAATTTCTCAATCTGACTCAAACAACATCTTTGGCCTTTGATGTTTGATAATATATACAAATTATCCCTTGTTCTTTGAGTATCTGTAACCAAAACATCTAAATGTTTTCTCCTAATTTCATAACCTCCCTTGATCACACATTTGACTTAGACTCAAAATATTATGCTTAATACCTTCTACATACAAAACATTTTTAGTTTTAGTTCTACCATTATCCAAACTTAGTGTACCTTTTTGGCAATTTTGGTAGTAGTATTATCTCTAAATTTTACTATGCCACCATTGATATTCTTTAAGGTTATGAACTTGCTCTTGTCTCTTATAATGTGTCTCGACCATCTACTGTTAATGAACCATATATTTTCTTCATTTCTTGCATGTAAAGCTATCTATACCAACATAGATTTTTTAGGTTGTTTCTTCTACCATGAACCTATCTAAACTTTCTTCTTGATGAATGGAGATTTAAAACTTTGGTCTTTCTTGACTAACTCAAACACGCTTCTACAACACTAGGCTATATGTCTAAATTTCTTACACTTGTAATATATTATGGCCTCTTCATTAAATCCTAATAGAGGAGCAAAAGAGTTGTGGCTTTTGCTTGACTCTGCATGAGTTTCCTTCTCTTTATTTTTGAAATTATTAGCCCTTTTTCAACATTCTATTTTCTTATGACCATATCCATTACAATAAAAATAGTAACCATAAAAATAGAAATTGTTTGTCTATCTCTGACCTAATTGACTTTTGTAGCTCTATTCCTTACAATATTCTTTATTTGAGATGTCCTCTATATTCTTAACTTTTTCCCTTTTTATTTCCTCTTTTATAAGAGCTTCATCATAGCTCTTTCCTTTTTTTGTTTTGACCTTTTTTGTGAAAGTAGTGGCCTCCCCTTTATTTTTTTCAAATTTGATACCTATCTGACATTAATATTTGAATTTCTAATATATTATTCAACATATTAGTGCTATTCTCAAATTTTTAATCATTGGCTACTCTATCATTGATTGCTTTATTTGTTTTCTCAAGATCTGCTTTTAAAAAAGCAATTTCAATAACATACCTTTCATATTTTTCACTTACTTTTTACAACTGTGCCATTAGATCTTTTTCATTCTTCTTGGATTCTTCAAAGTATATTTGTAGATCTTCAATTATTTCCTTTGACTCCTTTTCATTTTTCTTGATCTTGAGCTTTAATCTTTGATTCTTCTTCTGAAGTGCTTTTAACTCTTCTAAGGCACAAATGAGTTCTTCTAGATTCACTTCAACTTCATTCTATTATTCTTCTTGATCATATGTACTTTTACTTATGAAGGCATCTTCATGTATGGCCATGAATATAATCTCTTCTTCTTTTGAATCACTGACTCCACTATTTTCGGCTAAGCTAGGATCTTTAGAATACAAACTCTTCTTTTTGAATCCTTTCTTGAATTTTTCTTTGAAATTCTTTTTGTATGTAGACTTTCCTTATTCATTATCACCATTACCCTTATCTGAGAACTTATCTACAAAATTTCCAATCTTTCCATAATTAAAACATTTAAAAGGTAATTTTTCTTGATATTTACATGTGCCCTTTTTTAGCTTGTGAATGAATAGAGATCCATTGTCATCTTCATCATCACTAGAATTGTCACTTGATTCTTGAATCTTAGCTTTCTCTTTCATTGATGTCTTAAAAGTAGATTTTCTCTTTGAGGGTTTCTCTTGTTTGGTCCACATCTCATATGTCGTAAGAATACCATGTAGCTCACCATATTTAGCTTGGCTAAATTCTTCATCTCTTCAATTGCTGAAACTTTTGCATTATATCTCAATGGTAGAGATCTCAAAAAAAATTGTACCACAATTAATTCTTCTAACTTTTCTCCCAAGACCTTAAATTTTATTAACTATTTGATCAACCCACAAAAGATAACTTGTTATATTTTCTTCTTCTTCCATATTCAAACTCTCAAACTATCTTTTGAAAGTCTGAAGCTTAGCTTGCTAAACCTTTTCATCACCTATATAAATATTCTCAAGTTTTACCCAAGTTTTATGAGCAAATTTACATTACATAACATTAACAAATTTTGATTCACATAGAACACATAAAATAGCGTTTAAAGCTTTAGCATTATTTTCACTTTCCTTCTTTTCCACCAAAGTAGTTACAAGTGTTTGTGGCTCTTCATATTCCTCCATCACTATTTGCCAAATCTCGAATCCAAGGGCCATCAAATAAGTCTTTATCTTTTTTTTCCAAAAAGCATAATTTGTCCCATCAAACAAAGGTGTCTTATTTGTATAAAAACCTTCATGTGATCTATCCATCATGCTTTCTTAATCTACCTTCAAGCTATAAAACTTTTTCCAAAGGAACCTGCTCTAATACCAATTGTTAAGCATGAAATATACTAACAGGGGGGTGAATCAGTATATTATATATCTTTTGATTAATATGATTTTTTTTCTTTAACCACTTAATCACACATTCAAGATATACAATAAAACTAAAAAAAATAATATGCACCACACAAGAGAGAGAGAGAGACACTAGATTTTTACATAGAAACCTAAAGTGGGAAAAACTATGGAGAACAATCTCAAGTATATGAATGAGCACCAATTCAAATAAAAAAGTTTTCAAGCACCAATTTGTAGGAGCACCAACCCCTCTTGTGTATAAAACATAACTATCTCTCAATGTTGCTTACTCAAAAAATGATAGAACTCTACAATATCTCCTACTTTTCTCTCTTTGAAAACAAATACAAACCATGCACTCTCTTTCATATCATAAATGGCTTCTCAAGCCTTTATTAATAGCTTTCCAAATGACCTTTGGAATTCACCCTTTGTGACACTTCAATCCTCATAGAAAATGATGCCAAACTTGCATGACCCTTCATATTCTTGCATTTGAAAAGTCACATGGTGACCCTTCATAAGCAAATGCATCTTTTCCTATTTTGTCTTTATCTTGGTGACTTTTTGTATTCCTCAAAGTGTCTCTTCATGAAAAAATGTACCATACCCTCTTTTGTCTTCACATGGTGACTCTTGGAATTCCTCAAGATGACTTTTCATGAGAAAATTCATCCCATTCTTCTTTTGTCTTTACCCCATGATTCTTTGACTTCTTCATGGGCCCTCTTTTGACTTATATGTAACAGAAAATATATTTGTTAATATTAAATAAATATTAACACACATTAGCTAAGATATGAATATTAAAAACATCATTAAATGTAATGGGGCCTTTATCACCAATGCTAGACCTTTGACATCAATGAAAATATTTCCAACACTCTTATTGGCATTCACACCATCAACATCCAAAACTTAAACATCTATAATTAGACATATAATGCATCACTCAACTCACCTAGTTGGGTGGGATAGTGTGATGTTCAGAATCTAAGAATGTTGTTTATTGTCACTTAAACATCTTCTGACAAATTCTAAATATGAGATGAATAAACAAACTTACTCTAATTAAAAGACACACTCTTGATTTAAATAAATCTACTTGTATTGAATTGAAATAACTTTTGAATGTAAATGAAACACACTTTTATTAAAGGAAATTCACACTTTCTTTTGAAAAAGGAAATCGCACTTGCTTTTGAAAATGAAATTCACTCTTGTGTTTAAAAATAATCACTCTTTGTTTTGAAAGGAAATCACTCTACATTTAAAAGAAATTACTCTTGAGTTTAAAAGGAAATTATAATTTATAGTAATAAAATATACTTGAATTAAAGAAATACTTCTAAACTATTAAACCAAAAGTACCAATTTATCTTGATCCTTAGAGAGAAGTGGGTCCTTATTCCTTCGTCAGAATAAGAAATACTTTACTTAGTAATAAAATAAAATGTAGAACTATATTTCATTCAAAATAACATATATAGATATGAAATGATTCTAATTTTAATTTTACCAAATGCAACTTTTAACTTTCTCTAACTTCTTAGAATGATAAGGAGATGTATATTTAAACACATCTCAACATCTATTCATAGAGTACAAAATCTTAATGATCTTAATGCCTAAATTTTTTTATTTAAAATATAAATAATCTAAGAGTCAAATCCCATGCTTTTATGAAGGTGTTGAAACTAACTCAACTAACTATAGACAAAAAATAGCTAACATAGACTGAAGATACTTATATGTTTTACAAAATAGATATATAAATATATACAAACTATTTTAGGCCATTACCATGAATGGTAGTGTCTAAAATAAGAAATCTAAATGTAGAAAGTCTATTTATAGATATCTACAAAATTACTATTTTGATCAATAGGATCTAGCTAGTCTTTGGAGCACATTTGGGTATCTTTGGAGCATCCTGTGCAGGTCTTCTAATCACCCTATATAAGTCTTTGGATCATACCTAGACTTCTTTGGAGCATCCTGTATATGTATTTAGAGCACACTCAAAGCATCTTCGGAGCACTTCAAGATAATCTTTGGAGTGTCTTCAGAGTGTTAGATCTTAAGAGCTCACTCACAAATCTTCAAAATTATAGATGAAAAGAGTTGTCAAAATTGTGTGTTACTTTCTCAAATTTACCCCACCATTGGGATGTGTTGTTGTACTCAAAATTGTGTTATTCATCCAAGTTAGACATAATAACAAGGTAAAAAATTAGTAATAAATTACATACAAATAAAGAATAAATTAAATTCATTTCCTACTTAGATCAGACTTTAACTATTAAATGCAATACAATATATAACCAAAATCAACACTTTATGGATAGTTTATATAGCTATGATGATCCATATGAAATGCTTATCAGTTACCACGTGGTAGCATCTTATTAACCTAGAGGGTCTACCACTTGCAAACTATGTACTAACCATCTCAGGGGCCTAAAATAATGATAATATTCCATGCGGTATCATCTCAAGCACCTAAATTATTCTTGGGTCCCTTTATCCAAGGTGCTCAAGGGAAGTGGGGTCCTAAGATTTATATAGGTGGTCATTTCTTGCTTAATCTAGGAAAAAATGAATAAGTCATAAGATAGAATGTAATTAACATTTAGTCATTTTAGTCCAAAATAAATCAAAAATGGACCCATAAAATCTCCAAAAATAACCGTATAACCTAAAAAATTCTAAGGTTAAATTGCCTAAAGAAGAAACTTTAGATCACTCAAAACAAATTTAGAAAGACCCAAATTTTGTAGGCTTAAGTAGATTCAAACATATAGTCCAAAGGGAGAATCCTAATTTTTAATGGTTTTGATGTGTTAAAAATTCATCTAATTTAAGATCATGTAATGCTAACATAGATGTCAGCATGTCATCTAGTTGGCAGATCATGCCACGCAATAGTTGTTCACTCATTTAGGGATTTATTGATCATCCACCTATACTACCACCCTTTACAATATTGGTGCAATGAGATCTTGACACTTCTCAATATCTCACTTATTTGGGGCCTTGACAAAGGCTTGTAAACATTTGGACCATATTTTGGAATGAGTAAATAGGATCATGCCACATGGCATGATCACAAGCATCTAAGTATTTAACTATTGATTAGAAGTATACAGACTACCCTCAAGGCTTGAGGAAATTGGATTATGTCATGTGGTGTAATATTGAGCATCCAAAATGTCTTTGACTTTATTTAAAAGTCAAGGGCCAATAAGTAGGGAAATGATATCACACCATGCATTCTCATCCTAGGAACCTAGAAGATATTGAAAGTGACTAAGTCCTAAAGAGGCTTGAGGAAGTGAGCGAGTGACAAGTGGTAGCTCCTCACTTACTTGGGGCTCACTAGAGAAGAAAGTGACCATTGGCATGCAAAAGGAACAATATCCATTAGTGTTTGAATCTAATCTTTGATAAAACATTATTAAGGTAAAATATGAATACAAAGTAAATAGCAGTAATATAAATGAATAAAGACATTCATTTAGCCAAAATTGAAGCTAAAGCCAGTCCATTTTAGGGAAAATGACTAAGTTTTGAAAGGAAACCATGAAAATACTTAGCCATTTTAACTCAATTGGAACAAAAGAGACCACATAGAGATTAGTTTAGTAGATAAAATTGTCTCATTTTCTAAAAACTCAAAACTAATTTGGTTTAATAGTCCTTAAAGAGATTGAGTTTTAAAAGGTAAGAAACATAAATATTTAGTTAAATAACTTAATAGGTGACAATATTAACTCAAAATCAAGGAAAATAATAGATAACTATGAAATAGTTAGATAATCTACATAAATTTGAGGCAAAGTGATCTAAAAATGAAAACTTAAATACAGCTCAGAACTTGTCATAAAATAGACCAAGACTTATTAAATTTAGGCAAATTCAGATAGTTGTTTTAATGAGGCCCTAATTGTAAACTCCTTTAACTAAGTGCACATTATGTACATCTTACTTTCAGGTTTAGCTAAAAGAATAGAACCAATACATCATTAATACTACAACTAATTAAGGACCTTTTACAATTATATCACTAAATAAAATAGGCCTAAACCTTATTGAATCAAAATACCATTCTCATGAGAAAAAGTTGTTCTATGATTTCATGGAGAAATTAGGGACTGTTGTATAAGCAAAAACACTATGATAATATATTACACAACATATGTTATCAAAAAATCTATGTAATCAAAGGTGGAGTGAGATATTTTTAGTCATGTTTAAGCATCATCTCTTACTTTGTACTTTCCACTGTGCATATCAATGAAGTCATCTTTAAACTTATGGTTATTTGTATCAAATTTTTGCCTACGTAAATTATTAAAATATGTGATGAGTCTATGCTACATATTTTTAACATGTACTCTAAAAATTTTACATGTCTCTCATATTTAAATGGATGTTTTGATAAGATAGTCTGAATATCTATTGGCCTTACAATATAACATGGCTAGGTATGTGACCAATATAGTTATATTCTAACTTCTTTTTTGCTTAACCCTAAATTAGATTAATGAATCCTACACAAGGGTGATAATCAAATCTACAGTAGGCCAATTAAATTCTAAACTTAGATATAAACACACACTAAATTTCTTATTATGAGTATATACTAAATATAGAAAGTACAACTAAGTTATGTATAGAAATTACAAAGAAGTAATATACTTATATAGTTATAATGATAACATAGTGTTTGATCTAGAATAGGTAGAAAATATTATGGAATAAGATTCTGGTATAACCATCAAATTCTAGAAAGGATGATTCTGGTGCTCTAGAAACTAACATCATCCTAGGACAAATGCATCGATACTATTATTTGGGTTCAATGCAAGTGTCCTATATGAAATACTTTACAAAAATAGGTGAAACCACCTAAATGATTTTAGGTTTGACTTTACCTTTACTCTGGTGCATTCATATATGGGTCATGGACTATCACTCTTCATGAATTTACAAAACTCTAGTTCTTCATCTTCATGGTGACCTTGGAAAAAATGGGTTAGTGGGTACATGGTGTCAAGCTAACCCCAAAGACACCACTATTAATGGGAACTAACTACTTATCCAATCCTCCATAAGAGGGGCTCATACTCATGTAGTTCTCCCCTATGTGTTGGCTTGTGTGTGAATCATGTAATATTATGTAAAGAAAGTACAACAGACCTAGTTTATAACTTGGCAGATCAAAATCTTGGGCTATACCTTTAGTACTTCATACCTATAGATGTGATTTACTTATGAATGGTATAAAATAGTGAAGATTTATTTAATTGAATTCTTTATATATTTCTTTTGATAAGTTACCTTGGTCTCTTTGGTATTTTATAGATGAGGAATGAATGAAGGTTGAACTTGTATTTATATCAATCCCTTTAGAGTAATAACTCACATTAAATCACTTAGTTTAACCATTAATATATGTTTCATTTGTAAATTATATGAATTCAGGGCACTAAACACTTATTTCAAGTTAGGACACTAACATAGATGCTAGTGTTTATCCTAGGCATTAGTGTCTAAGGAGGAAAGTATGTACATACTTGAAACTTGTAGATATGGAAGATAAGTACATTTTAATCATTTTAGGCAAGACAAAAGACCTAGGTCTTCAACATAACACTAGTCAAACTAAGAGATATAGGTTAAGGAGCACAAGATAATCTATAAATATCATCTAATTTTTCAAAGTGTATAATACTAAGGTGTTATATAATCCATAAATATCATCTATATTTTCCACCCCATTTAATTTAGTAATGAAATTGCTAGTTTAAATGAAAGTAGTGTGTACCTAGATGTGTATAACACACATTTTCTTTGCATGTGCCCAACTTTAGTGATTTTCTAGTGATTAAACTATAACTAAGATCATGTTATAGTATATAATGTATATATAATATGGTTTGAAAGTACTTGAAATAAATTGAAATTGAAAAAGCAAGGTTTAGGAGTGCACATGTGTGTCAATGTAACTACCTTGCCTATTGGCAAGTTGATTTGAAAAATATCTATCATTATAAGGATATGAAATTGACATTAGTAAATATATAGATGAATCTTCAAATCTCATATATATAAGTATATAGAGAGAGACTGGAAGGCCCATGCCTACAACCTTGTATCAAAAGTGAGTTGCTGCCTAGAAGTTGAAATTAAATAAACCATACAACCCAATGATACTTATAACCTAGTGAGGTTATATGATACAATTAATTAAAACCTAAATAATTATAAATATTGAGTTATTTAATCATCTCATCCATACCAAAAAACAAACCAAGTACTGAAATAGATTGGCTCAATAAAGTTAATAAAACTCCATGGGGTATCAGTACTAAAAATATTGTGATGTGGTAACAATCCATAAAAGAGTTTTAGAACCTAAAATTGATTTGTATTTTATAGTATTAGGCACACATTTCATATCATATACACCTTAGATATGTATCATGCTAAAACTATGTATAAAAATGGTACCAATGTATAGATTTTTCCATAACTATGAATCTGAATCATATAATTATGTGATTTGGCCAATTCAGATAACTAGGTAAGTGTGGATAACATGATTCCAAAGAATACCCATACTATATATGGATAAATATTAAAAATTATTTAATTACCAATGTGGATGACATGTTTTTAAAACATGCCCCCATTGTAATATATAGATGTTGAATATTGAGTATGTGTGGAGAAAATGCTTCCAATTTATGCCCCCATTGAATCTGAAAACTATGAATGTGTGGAATCCACACCCATATTTCATGCCCCCACTAGATATAAAAATTTATATATGTACCACATACTAAATGAATGTGTATAACATGCTTCCAAAGCATGCCCCCATTAAATCTAAAAACTATGTGTGGAGCCATGTCCATATGACATGCCCCCATAAAATTTAAAAACTATGAATGTGTGGAGCCATGACCATATAACATGCCCCCATAGAATCTCAAAACTATTCCAAGTGTGTATAACATGCCTCTATGACATTCCCCCATAAATTTCCCCCCCTTTGAGGTCAGGGAAAGATAGGAACTAGTAGTTACCTCACTTAAAAGGATAACATAGTTGTATAATTTATGAATGTAACCATGTAGCATATAAAAGGGACATGTATAGAATGATAACATTTAAGTTAATAAAACCAATATGATCACATGAATGCCTAAGATGCATGATAAGGATCATGGAAATATCTAGAAAATAACTGTATAATCTCAATAAACAAATAAATACACACATATGAGCATTCAAAAGAAATTCAAAAATCAATGGTCCAAGGAGACTTCAAACAAGGGGCATGTCCAAATCCTACACAATCAAAGGGTCATGAATTAGTAAAATATCCATAAAATCAAGGATGGCATATTCAAATATCCATACAACAAATAATGACATATGTAAATGTCAAATTAAGCATACATAGGCATGGGGGCATAAGTAAAGGAGAATATTCAAATGCTTACATAATGAATACAATAGAAAAGTAAGACACTTAAGGAAGTGCATAAATTAAATCATAAGAAACCAACATAAATATGTCATAGTAGCCCATACATCAAATGTGCTATCAAAAAATGTCAAGTGTATAGCATATCAAGTACCTTGTGTAAGATATAATAATGGATAAAGGCATGTGTAAGTATATATAAGCTCAAACATGATAATTACATGTGATCATTGAACCATATGACCTGTGTGTATCAAGATCAAAGAGTTAACTTCCCTCAATGTTTGCATAAAATGAGTAGACGTAAGGCCCAACATCCAAAATAGGAATGGATCATCTATTTGTGTTTGCCTATATCACACTCAAGTATAAGTGTGACAAACATGTATGTTTGGATGTATAAGTAACTAAATATGTCATCAATCAAAATGGAACTAACACATAGATGACAAAGAGATAATAGAACATGTAGGTGTTAAACATACTTTTGGATTTTTCAATTTTTGTTTGCTATTTTTGGATTATGTAAGTCTAGGAAAAGTTCCACTAAAATCTTAGGATCTCATCAATGGGATGAATCTATGGAGGCCTTATAACATATGTTCCATATGTGTGCATAGAATAATCATAAAGTGTATCATGTTTTTTTGTTAAGTTCGTACTTGGTATCTTTAGTTTTTATTTATCTACATTTGGTTCCTCATCTGTTGGTGATGGAGTTAACTAATAGGTACTAGGTCCTATAGGTATGAATAAATTATGTGGTAAGTTATCGATCATATCATAACATGGTTTTCTAAATTTTTAATCTATATATTGGTCACCATTTGTATTAGTATTGAGATTAGAAGTATTTTTATATTAGGAAAAAAATGTAGTTTCCCCGTTTGTAACCATATTTACAAATTTAAATTTGACAAGTGTCTCTTACTTTTATATATATATTGATATAAATATTAGTTTAAATATTTGGTGTTCCCATTACTCTTTTTGTGATGGTATATTAATTATTTGTGCTTTCTTATTTGACCTTTTCTCATTTGTAGGTTTTGTTCTTTTGCATTGGCCAAATGTATCTTTGAATGATTTGCATTACTATTGCCAATATAGCCCATGATTTGATGGTCATTATAATTATATGTGAAAATATTATGAGTGATGCCTTGGGAATGTTTTCCCAATCCTTGGCCATGAAAACCAATTTTTGGTAAATATTTTATTTCAAAACTACATTGTTTGGAAAGTTGAGTATCATTTTTGAGAGGTAAGTTTGTATCCTTTTCTAGATATGATTTGTATTTTTGAACCTTTTCTTACTCTAAATTTTATATTTAAAACCATTTCCCCTAAATTTTCCTTTGGTTCCCATATTTTATATTTTGTCACTTGTGCTTTAATAATGTGAGTGTTTTTTTGGTAGATGCATCAATGATAGTAACACCACTATGTTTTTGAATTTTTATTTGGTTCTTAAATGAAAAACATTGATCAATATGATGCCTATGAATTATATGATGTGTAGAGTAGTACTTAAATCTCCTTATATGATGTAAAAGAGGTAATTTAATCACTTTGTCTTGAATAATTTCCCTTAATATTTCACATGAATGCTTAGTATCCTTTTGGTCTCTTTTTGGATGTATTTGTTTTAGATTTGCATCGAATACGAAACCTTATTTGGCACAACATTAATAGATGAGAATGCAAATACATAATTAACACTACCATGTGTTGGGTTTGGAATGTATGCAATCTGATTTTATAACTCTTTTATTAATTTTCTCATATTGGTGATTTGATCTTTTAGTGTTTCATAAGCACAAACCCGAGGTATTTGATATTGATTACCTTTATTTGAAACTATAAGGCTGGCCACCTTACCCCTTGGATAAGTGATAGTTTGGACCTGATTAGAGGGATGAGATATATCACCCTCCTTAGGGTTAGGAGGAGAAATAGGATCCTTTGTATCCATTTGAAATGTTATGAAATTTGATATGAGACCAGGATAATAAATCCTTACAATTACTAAGGAGTAATCAACATGATACAATAAGGATATAACAATTTTAGGCTATTTTCTAATTTTTTAATAAATATAAGATAGTTTTTTAGTAAAAATAAGAAACGAGATGAACCCATAAAAGTAAGGGAACAAAAGTACATGTACGTCTTATAGATCTAAATTTACTAAAAATAGTAAAATGTTAAATTTGTAAAATCTGCACAATATTTTAACAAAAAAGAGGTTATTGTGTATGTAAATACAATAATAAAAAAACTTTGATAAATTTTCAATCTGATCTATTATAAATCATAAATATGCCAAACAATGTGGGATGTTTCACAGGTAAAACCCTAAAATATTCCAAACAAATAATCAAGAATTATGATAAATCAAGAATATTGTTCAAATATATGAGAGAGGTTTTTGATTAAAATATGATTTTTGACAAAACCTATAAATTAATTTAAATATAATTATACCATTTTTATTATATGCCAATATTTAATAAAAATAGTAAAATTAAAAAAATTACAAATTAAAAAATCATATCAAATTATGGAGAACAAAAAGAGGTTTTTTATTATACCAACCTGAGTAGAAAAGACCTCTTACGAATATGTAAATAGACTTTTTCGGAGGCTGAAATGTGCCAATCAAGAAAGAATCCACTTACAAACATAAGTACATGAAGCTCTTGTGATCAAATTAGGGTAAAGTTTTGGATCTAAAAATACATCAAAACCAGCTGAAACCCTAGGGGCCTTCGAAGCCATAGGTTGGATTTTTTTGCATTCACATGGATTATGTTAACCAAATATTTAAATCTAAATTGGATTGAGGAATCTTAACTTGATTTTAATAGGGTTAATAATATATAAATTATAATGCATAAGGGTGATAGTCATATCTATAGTAGGCCAATTAAATGCTAAACTTAGATATATACATACACTAAGTTTATCATGCTAAATATATAGAGTAAAACTAATATATGCATGGAGATTATAAATAAGTAATATACTTAAGTAGTTGTGATACTAACATAGTGCTAGATTTGGAATAGGTAGGAAATAGTTTGGAAGAAGATTCTAAAAAAGCTATCAAATTCTAGATCTGACACTTCTAATGTTATAGATACTAACATCAACATGGGATAGTTGATTTGATGTTATTGTCTAGTTTCAATGGAAGTGTCCTTTATATAATAATTTTTGAAAATATATGAGACCATCACCTTTACTCTTGTGCATTCAAATATGTGAAATTGATTGTCACTCTTTATGAATTTATAAACCTTATTTATTCATCTTAATGGTGACTTTAGGGAAAAATGAGTTAGTGGGCACATAGTTTTGTGCTTACCCCAAATATCCCTTTGTTAGTGAGTGCTACCTACATAACCAATACTCTAGAAGAGGGCCTCATACTATGTAGTTCTCCCATATGTGTTGGCTTGTGTGGGAATCATGAAATATTATGCAAATCAAGTATGATAGTGACCTACATTTTAACTCAAAAAATCAGGCTCTTGGGATGCCCCTTTAGTATTTTAAACCTATATATGTGTTGTACCTATGACTGGCATGGAAATATGGTGGATTTTTTTAATTAAATGCTTGATAAAGTGATTTTGATAAGTTACATTAGTCTCTTTGGTATTTTTTTAGGTGAAGAATGAATGAGGGTTCATCTTATGTTTATATTAATCCCTTTAGAGTAATAACTCACATTAAAGCACTTAGGTTAACCATTAAGATACATTTCATTTTAAAATTAGATGACTTTAAGTCACTTAACACTTATGTCGAGTCAAGACACTAACATCAATGCTATTATTTATCTCAAACGTTAGTGTCTAAGGAAAAGGAAATCAAGTACAAACTTGGAACTTGTAGATATGGAATTTTAAACATCATGGGTAAGACACAAGACCTGGATCATCAACATAACACTAGTTCTTAGGCTAAGGTGCACAATATAGATTAGATGCAAGAATTACAAAAGAAATAAAGGTCCAAAAATAAGAGGAACAACCAAGGTCTGAGTTTTCCAAGTGTACAAGATTGAGGTGATATATAATCCATATATATCATCTACACTTTTGAACTATGGACACCATAAATTTTAAATATCACTAATAAACCCCTGAACCTACCTTCCTCATTCAAAATCCTATGACATCCTTTATAAATTATTTAATTCTCATAATTATCATCCTCCATGTATATGCATATAAATTTATGAAATAATTAAACTTAGAGAACTATAATAAGAAATATACACACACACTTCATTGCACTATAACCATTACAGAAGAGTAAATTTATAGTATCAATTTGTGTGATATTAGGAAAAACATTTAAAAAATATGCAATAACCACCCATGGAAAAAGAGGAGAAAGATGTTTTTTAAGTGCTTCAGATTTTATTCCAAATAGAAAAGGAAAATCACATTGGAATTTTAACTCAAAATTATCTTCCTACCTTGGTTTAAAATGTTTAGTAACTGATGATACATACGGTTCCAAGAGGTCAATGAATCATTTGATATTGTCATATTATATTCTATTTTTTTATAACTCCTTTACCCTATTTTAATAGTTTTTATTTTTATTTTTCCATTTTCATCTTTGAATTTTTCACATATTTGAAAAAATTGAGTTTCATGCATGCCAAAGTTTTTGATGACATTTTATGTTACACATCACATCATAACTACTTCTTCAAGAACCCGTAAATTTAAATAATCCATAATTTTCACTAATGAGGATTTTCTCTCCTTCACTCTTTTTTAATATTCACTTAAATTTTATGACTTCACACCAAGTCCAATTTTCATTCATATCTAAAATTATTCCCTCATAACTATATCTATGATTATAGACTATTCATTTACAAACAAACCCCTTATGCCTTTCAATAAACCTTTTGTAAGGCAATATAATGAAGCTTAATTTAAATCATGGTCATTGTCTTTCTTAGGTAAATAATTCAATGCACCATTTATGTATAAATAAAAAACTAGAACCCATTTTCCCCAGGTTTCTTTAGGAAGAAGGAGAAATAATGGCTCATCACAAAGGTTGTCAAATTTTTATTTGTCAAAAATATTTTTTTATGATCCTAATGGGTGGAATTCACTAATACCTTGATGTTTTGGTGTAAAATTTTATTACATTTGGTATTATATCCTCCACCTAATTTCAAGTCACAAAGCGGGTGGCTATGCTGGCATGGCAGTGTTCATTTGAGGCTCAGACATGCAGGGGATCCTAGTGCACAGGTACAAATCTAGCCCAAAGTGTAGGCTTTAGAATTATGGTGGGATATTATGATCCTAATGGGTGGATTTCACTAATGACTCAAGGTTTTGGTGTAATTTTTTGTTACATATTCAAAATATCTAGTTTAAATGCTTGTATGTGAACATAAAAAAAAGTTTACATGAATTGGACATATAAAACAATTAAATGAATATATTTTTTTATTTTTAGTTAAAATAAATTAAATTCAAGGTATATTAATTATCATGGCCAAAACCATGGCATTGTGGTCTTTTATCCATGATCCATATCGCCATGACTTTTTACAACTTATCAATAAACTTTATTAGAACCCATGTTTTATTGGCCATATTTCATTACTTGCATGGATTGATTAGCTACTCTATTTTGGATTTAGTAAAAATAATATGATTAGAAATTTGTTTTATTATATGATGAAAATAATCAAACTCATGGTTTATCAAGATATATTTTTGAGCTGCAATGAAATTTTCTCCATTGACAATGTAGAAGTTAGTCTCATAATCCTTTAATTCATGATCAAATTCATTATATTATATTTCACTAGTTGGGTTTATAAAGTGAATCAATATTTACTCCCAAGGAAGATGAATAATATTACACATCATAGAGCTAACTAGTATATCAACACTAGATGAATCAAGGGATTGGTACTAGTGTTTAGAAGGAACTTGGTGGTAGTATTTAACTCCAATATTTAATAATTTTTCATTGAATAAGAAAATTTGAATCTCTTGAGATGATATAGATTAAATTTTATTAGATTAATCATATTTATTTAGTATATTTTTATCCCTTGTATATTCCATTATCTCTTAGAAGTGTAATACTTGAGTTTCTTTTTCTATCTTGGACAATATTTTCTTCCTTATATATGTAAATAGTTTTGAATGAAAAGTTTTTTTTTCAAATAATTTATCCATATTCGATTGGTGGGAAACATATGAAGTGAATGCATATTGATAAATTATTTTTAATTCTATTATAATTCCATAAAAAATACTTTTATTAGTTTTCACTCCAATTTTGTCTCCATCTATATATGATTCTAATTTTCAACTATAAGAATAACAAGATTTTTCTTATGTTTTACCAAATGAACCATGTCAATTTTTATATATAATAAAACCTCCAAATTAATTTGAACAAATTGTCATGGAAAATCATTATTTTTTATTTTCTCCACATGAACACTTAATGCATTATGTAAAATGTATTTCATGTTAAACATTATCCCAATCACTTTATGTTCCCCTAATAGGGAATGAAATAAACTGAGGTCATTATGATAATTAGGTGGACAATATATTTATACAAACCACTCCTCATATATTTTATCCTATTAAAATTCGCCTTAAATAAATGAAATATATTGGTAGGTAGCACTTCCCATAAGAGACGTTATTCCCTATTGTAAATAACTAGTCACAATTTGTCAATTGGAATATGATTGTCAAAGATTAAATATATACTGAAATCATGGTTTTAAACAATGTTAAAATAAATCATTTGGATACACTAGTCACTAGATCATAAATTTGAGCATATGTTTATTGTTTAAACATATATATTCTCATAAGAATGATAAAATTACTTAAACATCCATATTGGCCACTATTGATAATATTTGTATAAACTTGTGTAGAATGGGCATGTCCTTTCTGAACAATATAGGAATAATATGAACATCATAGGTTTATATTATTATCTTATGTAGAATACACAATTTAAGAACAAATTACATGTGTTGGGTTATTTTATGCCTAGACCTTTCCTTACATGCGTGTTGAAGTAACTAGCTCCTAACAAGCTAGCACATTGGCATTTCATGCAAGACTGTGTTTTTGTATGCTCACCCAAATCATGTAGCAAGAAAATGGTTCCTATGGGTTTTATCACATGGCAATATACTCATCACATATTATTTCATGAACATATACCTTATCCAATTACTAAATAAAAATTGAAATACATAGATGTGTACCTAGTTTCAGTTAAGTGAATAAACACGATTAAGATAATAATTACCATGATATTAAGAGTAATCATTTATTATATTTAGATAACATAGATTATATTCATTCTATCCAAATTAGATCAATAAGTTACATAACAAATGTATAAGAAACTTAGTGATACAAATTAACTATAAATTACAGTACATCATGATTACTATCATTTTATTGATTATGTTATTCACCATCAAACAATAATTATATAACCATGGTCAATAAAATTACAAAGCTCTATATAGGGTACTTATTTCTCCCCAACCAAGTTATTACAGTATTTATGACAATTGTAGTGACTAACCAATGATCTCTTGTGAACTAAGAGTTATGGCATCTGTCTACTTTATTTTTCCTAAGGACTCAAACCTTTGCACCCCTTATATTCCCATTAGATGTTGGATCCCCATTTCCAAGTGCCTATATTCATGTGGTCTAGTTTTAAACTCATATGTTACTGAAGTTTGTTCTATACTTGAGAATCTCTCCTTAACTATTTTTTATTTCCTTCATGCTCCCAAGTCTTTTTCTGATATTACAAGCCCTTCAATCTTGATTTATCCATTTATTATGCCTCCCTTCTGATTAGGTCTTCTTGCATACTGATCTCTTACATCATGGTCTTATACACTTACATTACTTTCACATTGTTCTCCTCCCATGCCATGCTTGTTTTGTGCCATTACCAAAATGCGTAGCCAAAATTTGGAGTCCAAAATCACCGTTGTAAGGAAATTAATTAGATGATTTGCAAAAGTATAATTATATATGGTAAAACTAAGAGTAGAATAATCAAATCCACAATAACATTTGGAAACATAGAAAAATACTTGAATATTATGATTGAGCCACTTCGAGGGGGAAACCTCCACAATAATGCAACAAGAATAGAATTCATAATATGATGATAAAATACTAACCACTACCTCTTATATATTCTCTACTTAGCCATGGTTATTTTATAGGATGAACATACTAAGAACATCAATAAATAAAACAAGCTAATGTGAATATTTGTAATCCATAAATTGGTCACACATATCGATAAATATACTATAGCTAAGGGCATAGCATGCCCCTCCCCTTAAAATCAATGTTGTCTTCAATGTTGAATCAAACCAAGATGTTTTTGTGGTAATGCTTCGTCCTCTCATGTTGTATCTTCATAATGTAGGTTCTTCCATTTAATCAAATGCTACTTAATGGCTCTAGCCTATAGATGCTTAGTATGCATTTGAAGGATCTCATTAGAATATTGAATGACTCTACCTTATTCACCTAATTTAGGTAAGTCAATCTGAGTGGAAACTCTATGCCTAATTATTTTCTTCAAGAAAGATACATGGAATATCGGATGTATGTGAGTGGTTGGGGGTAATTCTAACTTGTAAGCCACACTTCCAATTTTTTGAAAGATCAAGTAAGGGCCATAATACTTAGGTTATAAATTTTTATCATTTTTATGTTTATTTACATGCATATACTTATGTGGATGCAAATTCATAAAGACCTAATCATCTCTATCAAAATTCCACTCACTACGGTGTTAATCTACTTGCTACTTCATTTGATCATTATTAAATTATCTCACAAACTAACACCTCTTATTGATGGTGAATATGTTCATTAATAGATCAAACCTTAGGATGCATTTTAAAAATTGAAGTGATGGATGGGGGTGATGCCCATACAATTCCACAAAGGGAGACATCTTGGAATAAGTGTAGAAACAAGTGTTATACCACCATTCAGTAAGTGGTAGCCAATGAACCCAATTATCCTATTTATCAAAAACAAAACAACAGAGATACCCTTATCAAAAACAAAATACTTGAATAACTACCTCTATTTTTCCATCAGATTGAGGATGATAGGATGAGCTATAAGACAATTTGGTAACCAAACATGCAAATAATTTAGTCCAAAAATCACTAGTAAATATGGTATTTTAATCACTTACAATGATCTTTGGAGTGCCATGCAATTTTTGAATTATATTGATAAAATCATAAGCTACTCTACTAGAAACAAGTGGCTATAATAAGGAGAAAAGATGAGAATACTTGGTGAGTCGATCCACAACTACCATGATAACATTTTTACCCTCAGAGCTTGGTAACTCCATAATGAAATCCATGAAAACCTCTTCCCAATGTTGGCTAGGGATGGATAAAGGCTTCAAAATACCTAGGGTATTAATGCTTTCACCTTTATTTTATTGGCATACCATGAATTAAACCACATATTTCTAAACATCCCCTTTGAGTCCTTCCCAAAATAAATATTTCTTGATTCTATGATATGTTTTCAAAAATCCTAAGTGTCCTCCAAGTGGAGAGGCATGAAATTCCTAAAGAATTTTATGTTTGAGGAGAGAATGCTTACAAAGGTATAATCTATCTTTATACCATAATGTGTTACCCTTCATGTAAATTTTTTATATTTGTTAGAACCCTATTGAATATTTTAAATCAAATCCTTGATAGCATTGTCTTTCTCCCATTCTAATCTTGCATCCTCTAGTGAATTTGCTTGCCACATGGTCATGGCGCATAACAATACCTCAACTAACTCATCCCACTGAGAGAGGGCATATGCCACCACACTATCCTTTCCTTTATTATAAACTATTTAAAAATCATATCCTAATATTTTATTCAGCCATTTTTTTTGTTCTTCAAATGACAAGCATTATTCTAAAAAAATATTTGAGGATATCATGATCAGTCTTTACCTAAAAGTGATCACCCATTAGATATGATCTCAATTGCATCGTTACATGTATAATATCCATCATATCTTTCTCATATATTAGTTTTAGCCTATTTTTCCTTCAAGTTGGTGAATTTCAAATGCTAGTGGTCTACCTTCTTACATGAGTATAGCCCCCATGTCATATCTTTATGTATCACACTCCATAACAAAAGCTTTTGAAAAAGTAGCCAAAATTAGAGTTGTGCACATAACCATTTTTAACTATTTAAATTCCTTTTTAGATGAATATATCCACTAAAATGAGTCTTTCTTAAGCAAAGAGGTGAGTGGGGATACAATACTACCATAATTTTTGACAAACCTATTATAATAACCAATTAGCCATAGAAATCCATGGAGGTTCTCGAGGGTCTTGGAAACACTCCATTATTTCTTGGATTTTCTTAGGATAAAATTTAAATTTCATGTGAAAAAATATGACCCAAGTACTCCACCTCTTAGACACCAAAGTCACATTTGGAAGGTTTGGCATAAAGTTGATGTTGTTCCAGAACTGAAAGCACATGTTTCACATGCTTCAAATAGTCTTCCTAATTTTTATTTTAAATGAGGATATCATCAAAAAATACTAATAGAAACTTTCTCAAAAATGGCCTAAGAATAGTATTGATCAAACTCTAAAATGTATATGGTGCATTTGTGAGGCCAAAAGGCATGACCATAAATTCATAATGGCCTTTATGAGTTCCAAAAGTTATTTTAGGTATGTCCTCATTATGGATATGAATCTGATGATATCTAGAGTGAATATCTAATTTGGTAAAATAAATATCACCATGTAATTCATCTATCAAATCATAAATTACTAGAATAGGAAACTTAACTTTGATGGTGTATTTTTGAGTTCTCTATAGTCTAGGCACATCTTCTAACTATCATCCTTATTCTAAACCATGAACACTAAGGAGGAATATTCACTTTGACTATGTTGGATGATTCCTACCTCCAACATCTATTGTACCATATTTTAACTTTCAATCTTTTAGGCATGTGGATACCTATAGAGTCTAATATTAGGTGGTGTACTTCTTAGAATGGGTCTGATGGCATGATCATGTGCATGACTTGGAGGAAGTCCTTTTTACATGTCAATAAAAATAGAAAAATGGTCATCAAACACCTTTTTAAAATAAATATGTGGACTCCTTGGGTATTTGAACCTCCATGTAAAATAAATGTACCATAGAACCTTCTACACCATCTCTAAGAATCTTCATCATCTAGTGGGAACTAACCAATTTTATATATTTAGAATTTAATCCATGTAGTTCAAAAATCCATCCTTCTTAATGAAACCTCATGAATAATTCCTTGAAATTCATCTCAATAGTACCCAAAGTGGTGAGCCATTTCACTCCCAAAATAATGTCATCTCTTCCCATGGGAATAACAAACATAGGGGAATCTAACAAATAGTCTCCCATAGCAAGCTTAATACTATGGCATTTTCCAGAATTGTTGACCATACCACCATCTATAATCATGACCTAAAAGTATGGATTTGGGTAAATGAAATAATTAAAATGAGAAACCAACTAAATATTGATGAAGTTATGTGTACTCCTAAATTCAATTTACATAATCACCTTCTATTTCTTCAAGAACCCCACCACCTTAAGATTTTGAGGAGTACTAATTCTTGAAAAAAATGACAAGAAATAGTAGGTTGAGAATATTTAGATTCATCCTTAGGTTCTTATAACCCTTCCCTTGAAGCCTCCTCATCATTGGTACCATCAATGTAAAATAACTTCTTTTCATCACATTGATGCCCTTTTTTCCATTTACTATCATAGCCAAAACATAAACCTTTTGCATGATTTCATTCCACTTGTTGAGGTGTCAATTTGGTATGCTGATGAAATGATGGTGTTGTAAAGGTGAATTCATGAACATTAGTGAAAGGTCTTTATTTGATTAACTATTTTTCCTCCACCATGTGTGCCTTTGGTATGGCCTCAGATACAATACTAGGATTAAATGTGTGAACCTCTAATTGGATGATATCTTTGAGGCCACCCAAAAATAGGTCAATTGTATTTTCTTCCATAATGTCTACCACACATAAGAAGATATTTTGAAATTGATGGATGTATTCCTTAGTAGTCTTAATTTGACACAACTTGGCTAGCTAATTAAAGTAATTCTTAGAGATATTATTGTGATAGTGGTATTGTAACTGCTCAGAAAATATAGACCATGAAAATGGGACACCCTTTTTTTTTGAGCACACAACCAAAAATACCAAATGAATGGCTCAAGTTCTAGATAAAGAGAGGCCATAACCATTTTTTTAAACATGGACTTTGATGTAGATCAAATAAATTTTCAATTTGAGTGAGCCAAGTGAATGGATCATTACCATAAAAATTAAGTGGGTCCACTTTTGGCATTATCATCTTAGGTAAAAAATTGGTATTGGTATTTTTTAGAGTAGGATAACCAAACTAAAGTGGTGGAGGATTATTTTATAGTGGTTGAGCTGACAAGTTAGATGATTTCCTAGATATTTGTTGTAATTGGTCCTTCATGCTATCCAAGTCCCTTATCAAACCTATAATGTCCCCTTAAACTATATCAAAATCATATTTTTTCACCATGCCCTATAATTATAACTTATGTTGTTGAATTTCCTCCAAAATATATGGTTTAGAAGTTTTAAATTTCATGTCATCCTTGTGAGGAGTTTTTGGAGTTTATTTCCCTTTCCCACATCCACAAGTGTTTGGACCATCCTGCCCAAACCCTAGGAGGGTTTTAGCCCAAAAAATAATGTATCATTGGAAGACACCATTGTGATCATCTCATCGAGATGAATCCAAATACTGCTATTATATATAAGGGTGGAAATTTTCAACCCAAAAAAGTGTACCAATAAAATATACCATTGTGATCATCTTATAGAGATGAATCTAATGACTGTTAAATTGCACAAGGTAAAAAAGCTTTTCATACTGTTTTTTACCCATAAATAATGTTTTTTATTTTTTTGCAAAAAAACCTCATGAATAAAACTATGGTAATGAAAAAAATTTAATTTCGTTCAGATCACAAGTTATGTTTTTTCAGCCTTCTGGTGCTCATGACACTATATCTAAAAAAAATGTGTTGTAGAAACTTACCTAAATTGATGCTCTGATACCACTTGTAAGTAAATTACTTAGACAATTCACAATAGTAGAATTATATATGGTATAATTAAGAATAGAATAAGAAAATCCATAATAACAACTATAAAAGAGTAAAATACTTGAATATTATTTTTGAGACACTTCAAGGGGGCAACCTCCATAACAATGTAATACGAACATAATTCACAATATGATGATAAAAGACTAATGACTACCTCCTATATATATTCTATTTAGCCATAGTTATTCCATATCTCAACCATACTAAGAACATAAAGAAATACAACAAGTTAATATGAAGATGTGTAAGCCACAAGTTAGCCACAAGTTAGCCACACATATCCCTATATGAACTATAGGTTAAGGGCATATCAACCCCACACTATGCTCTTAGTCCATCTTGGACTAAGCTCCAGTCTTAGATTCAACCAAAAATTTGAGACCAACCTATTTAATCTACTTTTGTATACCTTCCTAATGTGATAAAGTATCAATTAGCTTTGTTGTTATTTCTTCAATAGCTACTTTTAGCTTTTTATTCTCCTTAGGTTGGTTAGGAAATTCACTTTCTTTATTGGCCAATTATTCAAGGGATGTGGAAGCATCCTTTTAAACTTACTCAAGTACAGTGACTTTAGTTGTAACCTATCTTTAGATTGCTACAAATTTAGAATTTATTTGTTGTTAATGCATTTTTATTATTTCTTCCATAGTTTTGACATCCTTGAATGCCTTTGTGCACTCTATATGGTCTTTTATTAATAGGGTTACATCAGCCAATTATTGACACTAAAGCTCTTTTGATTAGATTTGAGCTTATAAAAAAAAATAGGCCATGCCAGATTCTCAAAAATCTCATCCAATATAAGAATAACTTCCCCTACTCTTTACAAGGTGCATCTACCCACTCCCACCACTTCAACATAATATTTTGCTATCTATATTATTTCATCTCTTGGCGTGGGTTACTCCTTGCATCACTTTAAAAAGAGGTACACAAGGGTATCTAGCCTATTAATTACTTTACCCTCTAAAGGGACTCTATCCATTAGCACTAGGTCTTGGCTCAGAATATCCTTATAAATATTTAATGTTATGACCTTGCATGTTATCGTGACCTCTAGTTGGTGCTTCAGCTCACCTATTTTTTCATTGAGTTTCTTCTAGGTGGATAAATATTTATCAAACATTTCCACCACCTTGAAATACTCATATTCATCCCCCCATGCATCATATTCTTTAATGTCATTTTTTCATGCTACTTTAGAGGCTATTTTTAAGAGTGCCATGTTAGCCTATAAAGGAGAAAGTTGATGAAGATCAACCCAAAGGAGTGTCGATAGCACCACCACTTATGAAACTAATAAAAGGCTATCATAAGGCATATCAAAATGGAATTCTTCATTATACATGTTAATAAAAAATGACATCTCATCCTAGTGTGAATAGAATCATCTTTTGGATCAAAATGGGAGTATAAATATAGTAGCTTATTAAGGATGCCTATCTAGTATTGGGTACCTAGGTTGGTGGCTGCATTGAGCCTTTATGGTTATACCATTATGTCTATTGGTTGTTTCCCTTTCATGTGATCCCACTCAAATAACTTGACATCCATGTCTTACTTTAAGGTAGTGGTGTCAATGTCAAATATATTTAGTTCTTTCACTTTAGAGCCATCCCTCTCTTCACCAAGTGTATCTTCAATTTCCATCTATGTGTCTTCAAGGGTGGGCTCTTTCTCTTGCATTAGGGAGACTTTTTTCTTTGAATTAGTATCTTCTTGATCTATTTTTTTCCCTAAGGTACCACCTGGTAACTCTTCTAACTCCACTCTATCACCATCCTTGGGTTCTTTTATTTCATCTTCCAGAGGAATAGTTTGTGTTCTTTATATTAAACCCTCTAATTGACCTACTAGTGAATCTCTTTTTAGTGATGCATTCCTTGGTGTTGAATCCCTTTATGGTGGTTCATGGGTAGTCCTCTATCTTTTTTAAGGTTCTGGCTAAGAAATTTTGTTGTCATCATGCCTAGTATACTTCTATTTTTTGTCTAGTGGTGGTATTGGGGAAGCTTCTTTGTTTCACACTTTGAGCTCCCTAAATATTTCTTCTTAGTTTTAAACATATAAAATAGAGTATGAATTGATCTCCCAACCAAATTTGGATTAAGCTTGATGTCAATTATGTCTCACTCATACTTTTCTCTATATGGTTTCTTGCTAGGGTATCCATATATCTTGTGAAGAGTGTGAGTCTTCAAGTCAGTTTGTTCTACTTCAAGTGTGATCAGTTATGCATCATATATATGGTTAATAGAGTTTAAAAATTATCACCCATGAAATCATAAGGCAACTTTAACCAAGAAAAAATCTCTCTAGATGGGGCCATCCTAATGCATGTGAGGGAAAAGTACTATTTGACAACAAATTTGGCTTGATTACCAACCTGTGTAGGTAATTCCTTTAGATAGAGTGTACAAAAAAACCTTAACCTCCAATAAATTATTTATTAGGAAGCATTTATTTAATATGGAGATGTCATGAGGTGGGTCTATTTTTTATCATTTAAATGAATTTAACATGGTCACAAATTAGTTAAGCTCTGTAGGAGTAAACTTTAATGATGAGGTTAGGGATCTTTTGATTCTATGCTCATTGCCAGAAAACTAGAATGGCTTGGTCATGGTTGTGAGTAATTATATCTCTTGTTCAAACACTTTAAAGTTTGATGATGTTATTAGTGTTATTCTTAATAAATAAATGTGATGGAAAATCATAGGTGAGACATCAGGTAATGCTTTGACTATGAAGAATAGGGGAAGACAAAAGGATAGAGGAAAGGGCCCATAGAATCATGGGAAGTATAATAAGGGTAGATCCAAATCTATAATAACATTGGTGTGTTATATTTTCAAAAATAAAGGACACCTAAACAAATATTATTCATTTTAAAAAGGAAAACGAGGAGATGGACAATAAGATAAAAATAAGGAAGAAAATATAGCAAGTGATGTGTTTCAAGATGCTTTAATCCTTTCATTAGATAATATTAATGATTCTTGGGTGTTAGATTCAAAGTTTTTATTTCATGCTACACCCCATATGAAATATTTTCAAGACTATGTTCAAGGTGATTTTGGATAAGTTTATTTGGGTGATGGTGAACCTTGTAAAATTATTGAAAAGGGTAAGATAAAAATAAAATTATAGAATGGAAACAAATGGTTGCTAAAAGAGGTGAGGCATGTTCCTTAGTTGAGAAGAAATCTAGTGAGGGTTGCATAGTTACATTTGAAAAATAACTATGGAAGGTCACAAAAGGATCAATGGTAATATAAAAAAGAGAAAATGTAAATACATTATATTTATCTAATGGTAATGTTGACTCTTCTATTGCTTTAGATTTTACAAAAGTGGATACAAAATTATGACACCACAAACTTGGTCACATGAGTGAGAAATGGATGCAAGTTCCCCACTCAAAGAATTGTTACCATATTTGAATAAGATTGATTTTAATTTTTTTGAGCATTATGTGTATGGAAAATAGAAGAGAGTCAAATTTATTAGACTTGGGAAGATAAAGAAGGATGAAAAGTTAGATCTTGTACATATATGTGTATGGGGACTGGCTTGAGTATCATCCCTTTGTGGTTCTTCTTATTATGTTATTTTTATTGATGATGCAACTAGAAAAAACTTGGGTCTATTATATATTGAAAAAAATCTGATATTTTTGATACTTTTAAGAAATGGAAAGCTTTGGTTGAGAATGAGATAGGAAATAAGTTGAAGTGTGTCAGATCAAATAATAGAGGTGAATATTGTAGCAAGGAGTTTGAAAATTATTATTCATCCCATGGGATTCATATAGAGAATATGGTTCCAAGAACACCACAACAAAATGGTGTTTTAGAAAGGATAAATAGGACAATCATGAAACATGCAAGGAGAACGAGATTACATGTTAGGTTGCCTTTACAATTTTGGGTATATGTTGTGGATAATATTGTTTACTTAATAAATAAATGGCCTTCAAGTCATTTGGATGGTGACATTCTAGAAGGAAAATGGATAGGTAAAAAGGTAGACTATTCCTTTTTAAATACTTTCAATTGTGAAGCATTTATTCATATTGATAAAGAAAATAGAACCAAGATTGAAGCAAAATCTAATAAATTTACTTTTATTTGATATGGAGTTAATTATTTTGGTTACCATTTATGGGATTTTTAAAATCACAAAATCATTATGAGTATAGATGTGATCTTTAATGATAAGTTCATATATAAAGATCAATTGCAAGGAAAGAAACAAGATAATCCAAATACAAAATATGTAGTACTTGATGAAATCACTAGAAATCAAATTCCAAAAGTGCCAAAAAATAAGAATGTTCAATAACTACAAGAATAAGTACCTCAAACTCTTGAAAGTGTAGTTAGAAGATCTACCAAAGTAAGTAGACTCCCTAAATGATATTCTTCTTCACTTTATTATTTATTATTGACTAATGGTGGTTAGCTAGAAAGCTATGAAAAAGAAATGCAATTAAAACTAGAAATAAGTGGAAGCAAGGCATGAAAGAGGAGATGGAATCCTTGGTACATAACCAAACTTGGGATTTGGTTCATTTTCCTATAGGTAAAAAAGCATTGTAAAATAAATGGGTTTATAGGTTTAAGGAAGAAGATGGAGGCAAAAAGAGGTACAAGGCAAGAATTAATGTAAAGGGGTTTGTACAAAAAAAGGTATAGATTTTGATGAAATATTTTCTCCAATCATTAAAATGAATTCTATAGGAACTATTTTAATTTTGGTAGCAGTATAAGATTTGCACCTTGAACAGTTAGATGTGAAGACTACTTTCCTTCACGATGACCATGAGGAGGAAATATATATGGAGTAACCATAGGGATACAAAGTCAAATGTAAGTAAAAAAATGGTGTGTAGGTTGAAGAAGCATTTGTATGACCTAAATCAAGATCCAAGGCAATGCTATTTGAAATTTGGCATGTTTATGATAGAACAAGGTTATAGTAGATGTCATTCTTACCACTATGTCTATTTTAAGAGATTAGACTATGGTAGCTACATTATCTTGTTATTGTATGTAGATGATGTGATTGTTTCAAGGTTTAAAATTCATGATATAAATGAGAAAAAAATAAAATTATCAAGTTCATTTTCAATGAAGGAATTTGGGTGCTACAAATCAAATCCTTGGTATGAGAATAACAAGAGATAGAAAAACTAAAAAATTTACATTGTCTCAAGAAGAGTACATCAAGAAGGTGTTAGTCAAGTTAAATATGTAATATGTAAAACCAATTAGTACACCTTCGGGATGGCACTTCAAATTAAGCAAGGAATAGTATGTTAAAATGCAAGAAGAAATCAATTATATGTTTAAAGTTCCCTATGCTTCAGTAGTTAGAAATTTAATATATGATATGGCATGTACAAAACTAGATATTTCTCATGAAGTGGGAGTTGTCAATAAGTTTATGAATAATTTAGGAAAGGAACACTGGGATGAAGTCTAGTGGATTCTCAGGTACTTGAGAGGTACCACTGATAAACAATTGTGCTATGAAGGGTAAGATGTTACCTTATAAGGATATGTTGATACAGACATGGCTAGAGATTTTGATGGTAGGAAGATAACCATAGGTTATGTATTCATTTTTGGTGATATAGTAGTTAGTTGGATTTCAAAATTATATAATATATTTTATTTGTCAACTATAGAGGCATAATATGTTGCAGCTATAGAAGCAAGCAAGGAAATGGTGTGGCAATGATTCATGGAAGAGTTGAGGTAGAAGTAGGAATATTATAGGTTATATAGTGATATCTAGAGTGTGATTAATTTATATAATAACTCAATATTCCACTCAATAACTAAATATATATAACTTGGGTATCACTTCATTCATTCAATTTTGGAGGATGGTCAACTGAAGTTGGAAAAGATCCATACAAGTTAGAATCCTAAAAATATGCTAAAAAAAGAGAAGTTAGAGATTTTTTTAGCTTCAATAGGTCTTTAGGGATAACAAGGAATATGAAAAACATGCCAAGATAAAATTTCAAATAAAATTCCAAGGAAGAGTTTTAGTGGTGAAGTTAACACAATCAGTCTCCAAGTGGGAAATTATTAGATGGTGAACCCTGATCTTATTAGAATGCCTAGTTCCTAACAGGGGGTGTGGTATGGAATTCCCCCCCCCCCACTATGGTCACCATGGGGGTCTATCAGGGGTGGAGACCATATTAAAAAAAATTGAAATATGTTTTGTAAAATATTGTAATTTTGTAATAAATCTAGACCGTTCACTATTAGTTCATAGATCTAATGGTAAAAATTATGTTGGTGTATTTTTGCCTTAAGTTGTAACCCTCCTTTGATATGATTGAATTATAATAATGATATTACACTATGTGTGAGTGAAAATGAGATTGTAGTGGATGTATTTTAGGTTTATGCCTTCATTTATTAGACTAAATAAGAGAAGAAAATGTTATTTCTATATGGATGTATCCCATTTTGGGTGAACCATGTTAAATATGTGTCTCTTATGTTATGTTTTTTGCATTTTATTTCCATATATATTTCATTAATATTTCTTTACATTATATACTCCTAACACATTGATGTCGGTTATGTCTAACTCATACTTTTCTCTATAAGGTTTCTTGCTAGGGCATCCATACATCTTATGAAGAGTGTGAGTCTTTGAGTAAATTTTTTCTTCTTCAAGTGTGATCAGTTGTGCATCATATATGTAGTTTATATATTTCACAAAGTACCACATTATGAAATCATAAGGCAACTTTAACCAAGTAGAAATCTCTCTAGATGGGGTCATCCTGATGCATGCGAGATAAAAGTGTTTTTTGATAAAAAAAATTGATTTGATTACCAACCTATGTAATTAAGTCATTTGGAATGCATAATTCATTCCCAAAGACTTCCTTCATACCATCATACCATGACTTCATCTTAAGATTATAATTTAGGGTAATATGGCCATTGTAGGTTAATAGCTTGTATCGCTCTATAAGGGACCTATTCTCGAGCAGGTGTACCTACCTAAATTATCTAAAGGTGTAATCAAGTAAACCAATTTCATATAACACCACTATAAATAGGAATACACCATATGGGAACCTATGTTTATGCATCTAGTGAGCCTTCTCTGCATTTATTATAATTTTATTAGCAAAATACATCACCTAGTTATAATTTAGGCCCTCAATGACTTGGTAAGCAACATATAGGTGTGTCATTCCCAACTCCTTCCATTTATCATTTCCACCAACATTTTTCATGATAATGCATGTGACTACTCTTAAATTAGGATCCTATAATTTTTTTATATGCATAGTGTGGCTCTGTTTATGGTATTCTAGTACCATGGTTATCCTTTATATCTCTACCAAGTCCTCTAAATCAAATTCAAGGTTTACACTAAAGCATTGTAACCTTAACATATTATTAATTATTTCATCTATGATTTTCATTTGGCACCCAAAAAAGTAGATATAATCCTCATGTATGCATAAAAGTATAAATTGACCATCTCTAGAGGTTTTCCAAAATAAGGTAGGTTGAAAAACTAAAAGAGCCTAGTAGATTCCAAGTCATTTAAGATCTTCAAATCATGGACCAATTCACTATTGGTATTTTGGTTCTCAACTCTATAATATTTTGTAACTCAACCTTGTTTCTATGATTTTGGTGGTTATAATTGAGTATAGTGAAATTAGACACATTTGATACCCATTTTTTTGTGTATAACACCATCTCTAGGTACTACATATCCTCAATCATTAAGGGTGGAGGTGGAGACACTTTAAATTTCTTCTTAGTCTAGTGCACCATCCCTATTCATTTGCCTTCTATGTATTTACCTTGTTATTTAAATGTTTCCTCCCTAATCAACACTATTTCCCCACCAACACTTAGTTCTTCTTCTTTTGGAATGATAAATAGAGGTTCAATTCATTGGGACTTTTTTTAGGCTGTATCACCCTTTGTGGAGCTCTAAGGTTGAGGTACAACCATCTAATATTCCTAAATGAATATGTTTTTTTTATGTAGGTGTGTCGGCTCTTTTTCTTTAGTACTCATTAATAGCATACACTAACCTATAAAAATGCAAGTCAAAAATCATTTGCATTCTTTCAATTTAGATGGCTCTAGTTATTTTTATTATCTCAAAAATACTTTAATAGTTAATAAATAACTAGAAACTAGTACTATGTACTTGACTGGAATCACTTTGATTTTATCTATTCGCTCTTTTGCTCTAAAAAATTCACAATCATGGCAATGGTAAAATGTGAAATGAACCATTTTCCCTTTTATAGGTTTGAGGGGGTAACTTTTATTTACTACCCCCCTCTCTTTGACCATAAATTCTCACAATAAATGTGACCACCATTATTTCCATGGCGTGATGTTGGCACACTTGACATTACCACTACCTATTTTCATTAATATCATATCTTGTCTTTCACTTTTCTCAAAGTGTTAGGGTGTGGAGCTAAAAGCTTCACCAAGGAGCATACTTAAATAGGTTCGGGTCTACACAGACACCGGCGTCGGTCAGGAGCGACCGACGTCGGTTAGTAGCAGTTGCAGAGGCACCGACGTCGGTGGCAGGGTCGGCCGGCGACGGTCACAGGCGAACAGGCAGGAACCGACGTCGGTTACCTGTGTGTCCAGAAATCTATTTCCGTGGACAGCAGCGAGTGTTTGCATGATAAGTTTGAGTCGTGGACTCAAGCTTGCATCTCTATTATTAGCAATATTATTTTTAGAGCCCTTGTTCAAGAGGCTTAACTGTTTGTTGTAAGAGCATGCTCAAGTTTCCTATTTCTATATGTAAGAAGATCTTCTTAGCTTAGAATTGTCAGTGTTGTGTGTAGAACTGTAAGAGTAGAACATTGTGAATGTTTGAAGGACAGTACAGAGTTGCATCAATCCAGGTTGTTGGATTTGAGTGTACTTGAGAGAGAGCTCTTGAGGAATAGAGATCTAGTGAGAGATCTTGTGTGCATCTGAGAGAGGTGTGGAAGAACGAAGTTTCTTCATTGTATTCCTATTGTAAAGAGTTTCAATACAAGTTTTCAGGGTTTTTTCTTGTATATCTTGTTCTGTGCTATTTATCATTTCAGTTACTTATCTATCTGATTTATTTTCGCGTTTATTGCTTTCACAAGTGTAATCTATTGTTGGTTTGATCCCCCAACAAGTGGTATCAGAGCCTTGGTTATAGGTTACAGGTTACAGATTACAGGTTGCTCACAGGGGTTTCTGCAGGGATTTCTGTTTGAGTGGGAGAAGCAATGGCAGAAGAAAGTAAGCTGAGAATGGAAAAGTTTAATGGCAAGAACTACCAACATTGGAGAATGCAGATAGAGGACTATCTGTATCAGAAGGATCTCTACTTACCGTTAGGTGGGATAGCAAAGAAGCCCAAGGACATGGAGGATGAAGAATGGGAAGTTCTTGACAGAAAGGCTCTTGGGTCTATAAGACTGAGTCTGGCCTCCACTGTGATATCTAATTTGTCACAGGCAAAAACTATGGTAGAGTTGATGACCACGTTAGCAAATATGTATGAAAAACCCTCAGCTTCAAATAAGGTATATCTTATGAAGCAATTATTTAATTTGCATATGAATGAAGGTGGATCTGTTTCTACTCATCTGAATGATTTCAATGGAATTGTTAATCAGTTAAGTTCTGTCAATATTGTATTTGAAGATGAAATAAAAGCTCTTTTGATATTATGTTCTTTGCCTGAAAGCTGGCATGGCTTAGTAATGGCAGTTTCTAATACTGCATCTGCATCAAATATTTTGAAAGTAGAGGATGTGGTTAGTGTTATATTGAATGAGGAAATACGCAGGAAAAGCATAGAAGAGACATCTGGGAACGCTTTAAATTTTGAGAGCAGGGGAAGGCAAAAAGAAAAGAGCAAGAGGAGATCAAGATCTAAGTCTAAGGTGAGAGGAAGATCCAAATCCAGGAATGGCAGGAAGCCACAATGCTGGAACTGTGGAAAGATGGGGCACATAAGCAGAGATTGTTGGTCAAAGCCCAAGGAGGACAACCAACACAAAGGAAAGGAAGAAGCCAAGGTTGCAGGTATTGCACAGGATGCTTTAATTTTCTCTTTGCATAATAACATAGAATCTTGGGTATTAGATTCTGGTGCATCTTTCCATGCTACCCCTAACAGAGAGTATTTCAGTGACTATATCCATGGAGATTTTGGAATAGTGTACTTAGGGGATGACGAGCCTTGTAAAATAATTGGCAAAGGTAAAGTGCAGCTGAAGATGCAGAATGGCAACACATGGGTGTTGAGAGATGTGATGCATGTTCCTAATTTGAAGAGAAATTTGATTTTTGCAGGTAAGCTAGGTGATGAGGGTTGTACAGTAACTCTCACAGCAGATTCTTAGAAGGTGACCAAGGGTGCACTAGTTATGGCCAGAGGTAAGAGAGAAGGTACTCTCTATCTGTGTAATTGTGTTACTAACAAATCTCCTTCAGTTTTATCTACTTCAGGTGTGGATTGTAAATTGTGGCACTCAAGGCTTGGCCACATGAGTGAGAAGGGGATGTCAATACTTAAGTCTAAAGGTATGCTTTCAGATTTGAAAAGTATGGATCTAGAATTTTGTGAGCATTGTGTATTTGGAAAATAGAAAAGGGTTAGTTTTCTCAAGACTGGGTCTACTAAGAAAAGACAGAAGTTACAGCTTGTTCACACAGACGTGTGGGGACCAGCTCAGGTAGCCTCTATTGGCAGATCACGGTACTATGTTACATTCATAGATGATGCCACAAGAAAGGTATGGATCTACTGTATTAAAAATAAATCTGATGTTTTTGAGACTTTTAAGTTTTGGAAGGCTATGGTTGAGAATGAAACAGGCAGAAAATTAAAGTGCCTGAGATCTGATAATGGCGGTGAGTTCTACAGTCTTAAGTTCAAATTGTATTGTTATACACAAGGAATCCGTAGGCAAAGGACGGATCCAAGGACACCTCAGCAGAATGGTATTGCTGAAAGGATGAACAGAACTATCATGGAGCGTGCAAGATGTATGAGATTGCATGCAGGGTTGCCCTTAGAGTTTTGGGTAGAAGCAGTTGACACCGTAGTGTACCTGATTAACAGAGGACCCTCTACAGCTCTGGATGGTGGAATTCCAGAAGAGGCATGGACAGGTAAAAAGGTAGATCTCTCATATCTCAAAGTTTTTGGTAGTGAAGCCTTTGTGCATATAGATAAGGAAAATAGAAAGAAGCTTGATCCTAAGTCTATGAGGTGCACGTTTATAGGCTATGGCTCAGATGATTTTGGTTTCAGATTTTGGAATCTAGGAACTAACAAGGTAATCAAGAGCCGTGATGTTGTTTTCAATGAAAGAGTGATGTACAGTGATCAGATAAGGAAGCTGGATCAATCTGGGCAGAGCAATAGTGAATTGGATGAAGTTATGGTCCAAAATGAGCTCGTGGGAAAAAGAAATAATCACTTGCAGGAAAACACAGAGACCGACGTCGGCAGGGTAGGAACCGATGTCGGGATAACAGAAACCGATGTCGATCATACAGAGACCGACGTCGGCAGACCAGGCACCAAGGTCGGTCAGGTAGAACCGACGACGGTGAGTGACAGGTCTACAGGTGGCCGAGGTTGGTCACTGTCAGAAAATTTGGGTGGACAGCGTGTTGAGAACGAGTCCAAGACACCCATCAGGAGGTCTGAAAGGGTAAGTAAGCCTCCAATTAGATATTCTCCTTCCTTATATTATTTATTGCTAATCGATGGTGGAGAACCAGAGAGTTTTGAAGAAGCAATACAGGTGGAGTCCAGGAGTAAGTGGGAGCGTGGCATGGTTGAGGAGATGGAGTCCTTAAGAGAGAACCAAACATGGGATTTGGTTGAACTGCCAGCTGGTAAGAGAACACTGAAGAACAGATGGACCTACAGGTTGAAGGAAAGTGAGGATGGACAGATGTGATATAAGGCCAGATTAGTGGTAAAAGGATTTGCACAAAAGCCAGGTATTGACTTTGGTGAAATTTTTTCTCCTATTTTTAAGATGACTTCTATAAGGGTTGTATTGTCTTTAGTTGCTTTTGAGGATTTGCATCTCGAGCAGCTAGATGTTAAGACAGCATTTCTTCATGGAGATTTGGATGAGGAAATTTATATGGAACAGCCAGAAGGTTTTGAGGTCAAGGGTAAGGAGAAGTTTGTGTGCAGGTTAAAGAAAAGCTTGTATGGCCTCAAGCAAGCTCCAAGGCAATGGTACTTGAAATTTGACAGGTTTATGACTGAGCATGGCTATAGTAGGTGTCAATCAGACCATTGTGTGTATTTCAAGAGATTTGATAACGGTAGATATATTATTCTATTGTTGTGTGTAGATGACATGTTGGTTGCAGGGTCTCACATGCAGGATATCTCAGAGCTTAAGGAGAAGTTAGCTCAAACATTTGCTATGAAGGATTTGGGAGCAGTGAAGAAAATCCTTGGCATGAGCATTAGGAGAGACAGGAAAAATCATAGGTTGATATTGTCTCAAGAATATTATGTGAACAAGGTGTTGGAGAGGTTTAATATGCAGGATGCAAAACCGGTAAGTACACCTATGGCTGGACATTTTAAGTTAAGCAAAGAACAATGTCCCAATTCACATGATGAGGTAGAGTACATGAGTAAGGTTCCATATTCTTCCGCAGTAGGGAGTTTGATGTATGCAATGGTGTGTACTAGACCAAATATTGCCCAAGTAGTGGGAGTAGTAAGCAAGTATATGGCCAATCCAGGTAAGGAACATTGGAAAGCGGTTCAATGGATCCTTAGATATCTGAGAGGAACCAGCAATAGGCACTTATGCTATGGAGGTTCAGGTACTTCTCTACATGGTTATGTAGATTCAGATATGGCAGGGGATTTGGATGGAAGGAGCACCACAGGTTATGTTTTTACTATAGGTGGAACGGCAGTTAGTTGGATATCTAAGTTGCAGAAGGTTGTAGCCTTGTCAACTACAGAAGCAGAGTATATTGCAGCTATAGAAGCTAGCAAGGAGATGATATGGATGACACGGTTCATGGAAGAGCTTGGAAGGGAGCATGGGAGTTGCAGATTGTACAGTGATAGTCAAAGTGCAATCCATTTGGCCAAGAACTCAGCCTTTCACTCTAGAACCAAGCACATACAGCTAAGGTACCACTTCATACGGCAGGTATTGGAAGATGGTGAGTTAAAGCTGGAGAAAATTCATACAGACAAGAATCCTACTGATATGCTAACAAAGCCAGTTACGATGGAGAAGTTGAATCTTCATTCAACTTTTATTGGTCTTCATGATTGAGTTGAAGATGGAGGAGCTAGAAGATGATGCTGTACAGGTTGGTGCAGCTGGTTTATCTCCAAGTGGGAGATTGTTAGGGTGTGGAGCTAAAAGCTTCACCAAGGAGCATACTTAAACAGGTTCGGGTCTACACAGATGCCGACGTCGGTCAGGAGCGACCGACGTCGGTTAGTAGCAGTTGCAGAGGTGCTGACGTCGGTGGTAGGGTTGGCTGGCGACGGTCATAGGCGAATAGGCAGGAACCGACGTCGGTTACCTGTGTGTCCAGAAATCTATTTCCGTGGACAGCAGTGAGTGTTTGCATGATAAGTTTGAGTCGTGGACTCAAGCTTGCGTCTCTATTATTAGCAATATTATTTTTAGAGCCCTTGTTCAAGAGGCTTAACTGTTTGTTGTAAGAGCATGCTCAAGTTTCCTATTTCTATATGTAGGAAGATCTTCTTAGCTTAGAATTGTAAGTGTTGTGTGTAGAACTGTAAGAGTAGAACATTGTGAATATTTGAAGGACAGTACAGAGTTGCATCAATCCAGGTTGTTGGATTTGAGTGTACTTGAGAGAGAGCTCTTGAGGAATAGATATCTAGTGAGAGATCTTGTGTGCATCTGAGAGAGGTGTGGAAGAACGAAGTTTCTTCATTGTATTCCTATTGTAAAGAGTTTCAATACAAGTTTTCAGGGTGTTTTCTTGTATATCTTGTTCTGTGCTATTTATCATTTTAGTTACTTATCTATCTAATTTATTTCCGTGTTTATTGCTTTCACAAGTGTAATCTATTGTTGGTTTGATCCCCCAACACAAAGTACATGATAGCTATAGGAAATTTTGAATATTTATACCAAGAGAATTTTCACACCAAATGTGATAATCACTATTTACCTAAGTGATATTATGGTTATGTGCCACATCTTGTGTAGCCTTTGTCCTTACACACCTTTACTTGTGTACCTTTTCATCCATGTGTATCCATATGGAACATATCCTTGTACTTATATGTAACACCCCTCACCCCACACTAATTATGCTTCATGGTCCTCCATGAGAACATAAGTATCAATTTTCAAATTATTAAAAAATTTAAAAAAATAACACAACTAAGGAAGCACTTTATTTAAAACAAGAAATCCTAAACTAATGCCATACACCTTATTAGTATAAACAAGAAAAATTTAAGCAAAAAAATATTGTTGCAACTGACTACCATTATAATGACTAAGAATAAATTGGCCATATAATCATTTTAAGCAACATGCACTAATTGGATGACTATTGTGAACAATGAATGGACCATCTTAGTGAATAGAAGCTTCCCAAAATGACACACAAACTTGGAGTCACAAATTAATACTTACAATATAGGAGTATAAGTCTTATGCTTGAGGCGGTGATCATATCACACCTTATGTTTGAATTTATCAAGATATTAACTCTAATGATAAATAAAATGAGCTTCATCTAATTTTATTAAGGCATCTAGGTGCACTTTTAATGATGATTCATCATCTAATTGTCCAATGAATGTAATGTGAAGAGAAGGAACCAAGAACTCTATTAAATTAAATGCTTCAATGTTGAACACAAGATTAAATTACATGTTTTTATTAAAGTGCTTGTAAGTTGTCTGATAGGACTAAAGAATGACAGACACCCGATCATCCCTATCAGTGCATCTAATATTACATATTTTTTCAACATTTTACCCAAGATTTTTTTGTTCTTATTAGTGTCATTTTCCTAGGGATTATATGGTGTGGTCTTATGGTGAAAAATCATGGATTAACCTAAAAATACTCGAATAATATCATGAAGGAAGTGAGTACCATGGTCACTAGTAAAACTTAATAGACAACCAAACCTTGTAATAATATGTTCCCAAATGAAGCACATTGCATAGCCATAGTATAATCCTAGTTTGGCATAGCTTTAGCCCAATGGGTAAAATAATAAGTTACAATGATAACATAATATAAACTAGTATATTGTATAGTTGGGTTGATGGGGCCAACAAATTTAATGATTCCTATGATATAATAGGATGTAATGGCATTGTATCATTTTAATTGGGTTTCCCTATATACTGGCAAGTGTCACATTGACCTGTATAAATCTTTGTATCTTGAAAAAATGTAGACCACCATAAACTAACTAATAGAAATTTTTGCATGGTATCCTATTTATCATAATGTCCTTGAGAAATACCTTCATGGAATTCACAGAGCATATTAGGATGCTCATGTTTCATGATACACCATCTAAGGACTTCGTCTTAGCCAAGATTATAGAGGTCTCTTGTGATGAGTTAGAATGGAGCAATACAAATGGTTAGTTGCTTCTTAGCTTGTGTACTTAATTAAGCTAGAGATAAGATAGTATTTAAAAAGGATACTAAGTCCTCTAACTCCATAGTAACATGCAAGATGTGAAATAGCTACACATTAGGTAGGTCATCTTTGATGGCATGTGTTGGTTAACCAAAATCAATTCTTAATAAATGGTTAAGACCGTAATTAGCCTTACCATGATAGAAAATTGGAAATCTTAGAATAACATGATGTAATGGTAAATGCGACCATGCAAAATGGGTTTATTAACAAGATATTTTAATATTTCATGGTTTGTGAAGAACACAAAAGGGGTTACCAACAGATATTATCAAAAAAAATTGTAGAACATAAACCATAGAGAGTGCCTCAAACTCTATGGTGGTAATAATAGTTCATCTTGATTGAAATAAACTTTCTACTAGAAAAGCAAATAGGGTGATTGAGATTTCCCTCTCTAAATTATGCAAGTATCACACTGAATGCTACACTAGAAACATATACATGGACATGGAATGGTTTAGTCCAATCTAAGAACTAGAAAATTGGTATAGTGATGAGCTTATTCTTTAAGGATACAAAATATTCTTAGCATGAATGGGTCCAAATAAAATGTTCATTATGTTTTAAGTGTTCCTCTAGAGGCACTACAACCTTTGTATAACCTTGGACAAATTTCTTATAGTACCCAGTATAACCTAGAAAGGCATGAACCTCTAAATGGGTAGTTTTTGTTGGCAAATAAATGATGATGGAAATCTTAGTGGGGTATACTATAAGTCCATCTTAACATATAATGTGACTAATGAAAACATTGAATGGAGTAGTAAAAATACACTTATTCAAGTTGAGAGAGATTTGTAACATCTTATAGTGATCAAGAATAAGCCTAGTATTAGAATAGTGGTCTTCCACCAAGTCGTATACTATTTAATCATCTAGATAAACTTGAAGGAACTTATGGATGAATTCCTTAAAGGCCTTAATGGATATTTTAGAAAATACAATGGGTGTATTAATTAACCCAAATTGCATGATGATATATGTAAAATACCCCCACTCCTTTATGATATGGACCTGATGGTATCCTAAGAAACCATTGATGAAAGTGTAAATTTCACACCCAGTGACATCTTTGAGGGTTTCTTCAGTGAAAGGCATCAAAAAATGATTAGTAACATAATTTATATTCAGTATCCTATAGTTTACACAAATTATGATGCACCCATATTTTTTTTTATTATCACCATGGGGATGACCCATTCAAACTCATTGATAGGAGTAATAACTCATATGTACAACATAGTATCAATTGCACACAAATTTAGATTCATTTGATAAGGTTGTTTCTTGACTAAGTGAGTACCTTCAACTAGTTTGATATGCATTTTACCCAATGATGCATGAACACCCTTCATCTCACTATAATTTTTGGTAAAGACATATTGATATTATTTCAACAAATTGAACACTTTGGAGATCTTAGTATTAGGCTAGTAATTACCCATAGTAGCCATATTTGGTGCATCTTCCATGCTAATATTTATCTATATGGATTGAATTGGTTTCAAGTGCAGGTGTTGTGTATCTAAAATTGTGTCATTAATAGTTATAGCATCATATTTTTTAGGTATATCCAAATCATTAGTTAATATGTTAGGTAGATTAGATCCTTCACCTTCATCAACATGAAACATAATTTTTTCCTTACCTTGTTGAATTTCCTCGTGTAGTGCATGATTGATTACAGGTTTTGAAGTGAAGGAAGTTTTCTAAATCATCTCATTAAAAATGGTCAATCCTTATTTTGGTATACCATGTATGCTTCATAGTAGGTTTTTAGTGGGACTGGGTTCACCAATAATGGATTGATGCATTGTTTTCAGTGTAAGGTGTAAATCCATCGGTGGAGATGAATAAAATAATGTTGAGACAATGTTATTCATTAGTAAATTCAAAAAATGGGTACCTATATGACACTCCTCATGAACATACCAAGGTATAGCCCATATGTATAGAGTGTCATAAAATGAATGAACCCAAAGATCTTTTGGTAATAAATATTCATCATCCAACCACATTGCCTTGCATGCCTCGAAGTGAGGTTCTAGTGTTCAGAAACCACTATAACTGATAGTGCCTCGTACATGGTTGTTATGATAAAATTAATGTTGTAAGTAAGAATGTACTTGTTCCTAATGAAGGAGATGCTCATGATGGTTTTACCACCACCTTATCATTATACCATCAAAGAGGTGAATAAGTGATCACACATGATCATCATCAGTCATAGAAAGCCTCTAATCATTGATGAAGTCACAGACTTCCATTTGTCTATAGAATTATGGATTTTAATCTAAAATTTTAATCAATGTATCCAAAATGGGTCCTTGTATGACTTAACCAGTGACAAGATGAACAAACCTATGGTAGTTATGATACTTTTGTCTAGTGTCATCCCAACTTTCAATGGCATCACACACTCTTCTAATAAGCTTGTAGTCACCTTGTGCCTAATAATCATAAGCATTACTCATAGTATTAAAGAGGGACACTGTATCCATCCATTAGAGGATACAATTAAGGGTAGGATCATGATTTTCACTACTCTAAGCTATGATGTTGTATATTTTATTTAATATCCTCATCTACATTAATAATTTCAACATACATTGGCCCATGTGCTTAGTCCAATGGGATGATGACATGTTGATTAGTATTTTCAAAGATAATATATCTATTCTTAAATCTTAAATTGGCATTATTATCATAGCACCAAGGATGACCTAATAGGGATGTAAAGTTATCAACCTTAGATAATTCTAGAACTTTAAAGTTGGCTTTGAAAGGTACCCCAAGGATATCCATAATTGCATTTTTAGTAATGCCAATCAGTAGAGAATGGGTCTTACTAGCCATGAATAATACGTGAGGTGAGGGTTTTAAGGCTGGGCTAGCCATATTTCACCATGCATCCTTTGTGAGAACATTAACCTTGGTGTCAATGTCAACTAGAATATCCTAGATCACCAATCCATTAATGGCAACATTCACCAATATTTCTTTATCTTCTTGTAAGCTAGGAGGAATGGGAGTATCCTATCATTGAACATGGTTTAATTGATGATCTTTAGTTGGAATTAGTATCTGATGTTTAATCCAATTACTTAATTATGGTATAATATCCTCATCTAATAGGTGCTTGCAAATCTCTTGAAAGTCATCTCACACCACATCTTGATGATTTTTATATTTCTTCATATCATCACATTGGGTGGAAACATGGTCCTTAATAAATTGAATTTCCCCTTATAATTCCCTTATTAAAGTCATAGTATCTTGGATTAATTCTTTTTTTTATCATCAAGATACCTAGTTACATGAGGCTCTTTGTAATGTACCTTCTCAATGGGTGGAATGGATGTAGACTGGGACTATCCATCACTTTGTATTATAATGTTAACTTGTTGGCCTATTGGAGTGATAGAGTATGGTCACTAGTGTGGATTCTCAATGTATATCATATCAGCACCCTTCTCATTCCTTTCTTTTTTGATGGCCATGTACAAATTAGGACATTCTTCAAAATGATGCTCATTTTTATAAAAAGCACGTGTTGGATAGATTGGGCAATCTCACTGGTAGTGATCTATAGAACCACATTTTTAGCATATCCATGGTGTAAAACATCCACCTCCTCAACCTCATCCATGGTACCCACCATTCTATTAATTATTTGAAATAGAATCTTGATGCATACCATATATGCATGCCTCATGAATATCACTAATGAGACAACAATCATTAGTATCATGGTGATATGCATCACATATCTTATAGTAGTTGGATATTTTAGACTATTTGGCCTATTGTAACAATGGACAAGAGAAAACATCATGCTCTTCATGGAAAATTTCATAATATTACTTTAGTATAGTACAGATGTTCTTATGAGGATAATTGTTTCTATTATGTCCCTTAAACTCATAATCCATACACCATAGGCTACTACAAGTGTCAGGATCATTGTTTGTAATCATATTGTCTAACTTTGATGTCATTAAAGCTATTTGAGCTTCCGCAAAAAGGATTGATTCTAGTGTCAATGTTACCAATAACATTAGCACAGAGGGAAGCTTTATAGGCCTCACATGGGCTGGTAAAGATTCTCTAAGATAATGTGTTGAAAGGTACACAATAAACCTCCCACAAACCACTAAGCATGCTAAGTGGCATTGATTTTGAATGAAAGCTTAGATAGGAGTGTCTCGAATCATTCATCATAGTCATGCATGATCTCAGTTAGCTCTTATGTTATATCCTTCAATGCATCAATACTTTATTGATTAAACTATAAAATATCAAACTCTTGGAGAAATGTTGTCTTAAGTTGGTCATAATCAACTACTTCTTATAGATGATCATATTTCCTTTACCATTTATGTGCTCATTCCATAAGTGTTGCTTTTTACTTAGAAGAGAAATGTTGATTTTTACTCAGAGGAGTTTATGTCATGTGCTTTCTAGATGAGTTCACACTTATAAACATGTTTTATAGTGTTCTCATGCCTCAATATTTTTATAAATGAAAAATCATTTCATAGTACAATATAGGTGATTTAGATGCTTATAACAATGGTTATTGAGAACTTCTAAGTCCTCATATTCCTATGGGGAGCCCACCACTTCCTCTTGCACTAACTCCTAGTCTACTAGTTGATCCACCACCTATTCCACCTCTTATACCTCCAATAATAGAAAAACATTTGAAACATTAGGTGTAGTCTAGTAGGTTGATTTAATATACTCAGTCTAGTACTCTACCCATTACTTATGTTGGATCTACCAAGCATACCAATTTGGTCCATGAAACTATCTTGAATAAGAAAATAAAGAGTTAATATGATATGGTCTAAAATTTTCTCAACTAAAGGTTCTCGTATAGGGTCAATCTCTGACTCCACACTATCCATATCCCAGTTATGTATGATTAATTTTTTTTGCACTAAAGCATGAGATAGAACTATGGTTGGGGAACTAGGTTGGTTCAATTTAGGTTCTTTAGTCTCCAATACCTAGATAGTTTCTCTCACATATACTAAAAATAGTGTTGGTTATGGTCCAAAAGTTGGAGAGTCTTCCTTGTGCTCTTCTACTTCCCTATAGATCCTAAAAACACTTTTTGAGTCCTCATATCACCTTCCTATGTTGTTTCTGCCTATACTCCTTCATCGAGCTTTATCATATTTGTGCTTCCATAATTCCTACTAACTAGATACCATTATAAACTAACAATCCTTCACATATACCCCTAAATTCCCCTCATAATCATGTTTCTCATATAAGGAGGAGTTTATTCTTCCATAGGAAAAACTTCAAGTCTACAGTCAATAAATAGCTTCTTCACCTCTAGTACAAAATGCCTGAGATACTGACCATGTGTTTCTTATAGAAATTAGAAATTTTCTTCATTTAAATAGGAATAGGTAGATATGTCATACTCCAAGATTTATTTATTTAACACCCCTCTCCATCATACATCAATTACTAATGTCCATGATGCTCCCAAGTGTACTAAGGTTGTCTAACACTCTATCATCCAAGTTGTCCTTCATCCAAGATTTCTTGACCAGTCTTGAGCATAGGCTATGAGCTAAGCATGAAAATGAACAATAACTTCCATAAATAAATTTTCATACAAATAAATGTATATATTTTATTCAACCCATGCACATGCAAAAAATCTAGGTTCAGGATATAGAAATGTAAATTTATCTTTGACATTAGTAAGCCATCATTTAATATTTTTGAGAGATAACCTCTAGATCATTTTCCATCACTATGAAACAAGTGATATGGGTCTCATAAATGGAACTAAAAGGTTAGGTTATTTTCTACTTAGACCTTTCCCTAGGCATTTGTTGAAGTAACTAGTTCCTAATAACCAGGCACATTGGCATTTCACATAAGACTGTGTTCTTGTATGCTCACCTAAAGCACATAGCAAGAAACTGATTCTCATGGGTTTTATCTCATGATAATATACTAATCATATATTGGTGCTTGAACATTTACCTTATTCAATGACTAAATAAAAAAAATACATATATATGGACCTAGTTTTAGTTAAGTCAACAAACACAATTAAGATAACAATTGCCATGATATTTAGAGTACTCATTTCTTATGTTTAGATAATATAGATTATGTTCATTGTATCCAAATTAGATCAATAAGTTACATAATAGATGTATAGGCAACTCAATGATACAAATTAGCTATACAACATTACAATTACCATCATTTTCTTGATTCTATTATTCACCATCAAATAATCATTATACAACCATGTTTAGCAGCATTATAAATATCTACACAGGGGTGCTTATACTTAATTCTCCCCAAACAAATTGTTACAATAGTTATGGTACTTTTAGTGACTAACTAATGATCTCTAATAAACTAAGAGTCATGACAACCATCTATTTTGTTTTTCCTAAGGACCTAGGCCTTTTCACCCATGTATTCATGTTCGGTGTTATATCCTTATTTCTAGTATCTATCTTCATGCAAACCACTACGAAAATCATGTGTGATTGAATTATATGCCATCCTTCAGAATCACTCCTTAACCATTTCCCACTTCCTTCACACTTCCCAAGTCTTTCATTGATATTCCAAGCCCTTCACTCTTAGGTTTTATGTTTAGTATGCCTCCCTTCTGACTGGGTCTTCTCATACTATGATATCTTGTGCCATGGTCATCTACACTTGTATTACTTTCATGTCATGCTATTTTCACACCATGCTTGTTATGTGCCATTACTAAAATACTTAGCCAAAATTTGGGGTCCAACACCATTTTTTTATATTATTAATTAATATTCCAATATTCTTATCTTGTTTGGAATGGGCACATCCACATTGGTATCTAATAGTTTCTAATATCGATATCTTGTGTAAAATGGGTGCATGTTTATTCTAAATAAGATAGGAATAATATGAACATCAAAGGCCTATATTATTATCTTGTGTAGAGTACATAATTTTATTAACCTAATTTTTTTCACAAATACTTGATCATGCCTATTTCATCCCCTTTACCATTAATTAGCATGTGCATTTAATTAACACCTATTTTTACATTTTGATTTATCCTAAGCTTAAGAGGATACCTCTTTCATTGAAATACCATCTGTTGTCACATAAAAAATTATCTTACTACTCAAACCACATTTATGCATATGTATGTTTTAATTCAAACCCCAAACCTAGTACTTTGACTTAAAAAATAGAAATGCCCAACAAGACAGGAATGCCCAACATTCTTTTCCCTATCTACCAATCTTATCATTTTATCACAATAGTAAAAATTTCAAAAAATGAAATTATCCCTAGGGTTGGAATTTAATTTCCTAAACTCTCCAATGGGTATTTTTTCCTCTTGAATAGATATAAAATAAAATTTAATTGATTTATTTTATATATCTTGACAAATTTGTCAATTCTAGTAAAAGAGCTTATCTACACAAGTGCACATTGAGAAAAAAAATCCATATTCTTCCCAAATCAATTTCTAAGGATTTTAATAAATCATGAGCTAAATCTAAGTTAAATTTTAAGGATCCATATCTTTTAATGATCAATTATTCAATCCAATTATATATGCATTCATATAGTCAAAAAATCACAATGACACAAAACACCTAATTGGGATAACTACACGAAGGCTTGATCCCTTTTCAAATTATTGCTATGTAAGTAGTGATCAGCATAGTGGGGTTTTGAGGTGTATTAAAACTCCAAACACTAACCCATTTTTACTCCTTCATAATAACTTGTCTCCTTGTGTCATAAATTTCAACTTCAAGTAGGCATACATAGGTCTCAGCATAATTTAAGAAGATCAAATTAGTGCAAAAATACCTATCACTGTTACAACTAATTTTTATGTAAGTTACACTCTAATAAAAAATATATATAATAAACTAATAGGGATAATATTAGAAGGCATTCCTTTCCTTTACTAGGTGTTCATATCTAGCAAATCACTTAGGCATAGCTTCTAGGATATTTTTGGGTTTTCTACATTTGGTATGTTCCTACATTTTATATTATTTTGTAATCAACGAATGACTTAAAAATCTAAGTTCATTTATCTTTTTCATATTTTATCCTTGTTAATTTATATTTTGATTCATCTATTTTAGTCATTTATCTTAAATTTAATATTCAAAATTGTATTTATAGTACCATGTATTATTCAATTCTATTTTATGTGAATTAAAATTATTTGCAATATTAATTTAATTGTATAAAAAACCTTTGGTGAACCTAATTTTTGTGTGAATATTATATAATCATGTCTTCCTAAGGGTTTCAACCTTCTAGGGATTCATTTTTTCTTGCATAAATATCTACACAAATTTGGCTTTTATTTTAATTTTTTCCTTCATTTTTGCATATTTAAATTTCCCTTCATGTTTTTATTAATGCCACCTTAGCAATTTTTCTCTAAATCTACTTTAAGGCAAAGTGATATAATAAGTAAGATTCCATTTGAACATATTCAAAAGCCTTTGACAACTATTAAAATGGATTCTAATAATGCATACACTGGTCCCTCATTTGATGAACAAATTGATAATGAATATTTTCATTATCATAATCAAAATGATGATGGGGACCCAGATTGTGAGGGATGTTGGTTCCTAGGTGAATTTGCATGGTTCTATGGATTCTACACTTGGAGGGTGTATGGTTGGGTGGAAGTATTTGGTAAGGGGTTGGTATTTTTAATGTTTGGTGAGAAGTTCTATTTGTCTCATAATCTTTGGGAATTATTTGAGGCTATCTCTGACTATATCCTTAAGGACATATTGGGATTTTTATCCTTCTTAGTGAGGAAAGAAGGTCTCATGCTCTCAAAAATAATATTCTCTTCTAAGCTACTAGAGATCGATCACTTTGTTTGTGGGTTATATTTTAGAAGACATGGCAAAGAGGTTTTTCTAATTTTGGTGTTGGGAAGGAGGAGGATGGTTAAGGTGAGGGGGTTGATGCAAATCAAGGGGGTTTTTTCATGAAAAGTCTAGATCTAATATGGTGCTCTCTAAAATTGTTGGTTTTTTCCTCAAGTGTGGTTTAAGAAAGGATGTGTTGGTTAGAAGTTCCTTTGCCTCTCTTATAGCATGCTCTTTAGATGAGGGAATCCTTTTTCTAGGATTCCATATCTTTGTGCTAGATAATATCTCCCTCAAGAAGCTAGAGGCTACCCAAGAGTGTGGTGGTAAAGGAGTTTCTAGTAAGGCTTTGTTCTTCTCATCCTGGATCAATAGTCTTCTTTGTAATCCACATAATTGGATATTCTTAGTTTTGGTTTGGGTCCCTTCAGGAGATGCTATATCCTTTAATATTTTGATCAAGGTGTGGTTAGGCATTATTACAAAGAAGGCAAGGATATTTTTGGGGGTTGGTGACTATTGGTCAAGCATGGATGGATGATTTATTTTATTGAGCTTATAAAAAAAGATCTATGCTCTCTCACTTTTTGTGATGATCGTAGAAGTGAAGATTTACACTTTTGATGAGCTAGTTGTCTTGTATTTGAGCCTTTCAAGGTCTTCTACTAGAGGTAGTGATTTTTTTGAGTTTTTTTTAATGTGAGGTCTCTATGTTTTGGTGTGACTTTGTTTGGGTTATTTGGTATTGGTGTTGGTGGCTTTAACCTTATGTATATTTTGTCACTTGATCAAAAAAGACATTTTGGTGCTAAAGAGATAGTATTTTAGGGATAATACTTAAGAAGTAAGTTGATACTTATGTCTTTTAATGTTACTCAGCCAAGTATTAGATTTTAGCACATTTCATTGATCTTTGGCAAGATTTTACACTCTGGTATTATACCTCTCTTTCAGGGGGAATATAAGACTAATTTTAAGGCATAGAAATGATTTTACCCTAAAGGGAGCTTGGGTGGAACAAGCCTCCTTTATAATCATAAATCCCTAGTTTGTTAGTGTCAAGGTGCCTTTGGTAACCTAGATAGTCCAATGGGTGGTTGACACTTGTTTTTATCCTTGGATAAAAGTGGGGGTCTATGAAACCCCCTTAGTCCTTTTTTTACTGGTTAGAGAGTCTGGCTAAATTCCCCTAACAAGCCCTATTTTAATACATATCCTTTCAAAGATCTTCGTAGGGTCTAGGTACCTTTTGGGACCTTTTTGGGTCTTTCTTTATTTGTTTTTTATCTATTTTTTAGTTGTTTTGTGTTGTTTTTATAGGTTGATTTTTTTTGTCCTTTTGTTTCTCAATAAATTAATTCTTTATTATATCTTTAGACTGTTGGGGGGACACCTAGACCTCCTATTGTGTCTAGGGATAATTTCTATGCCAGGTATCAAATGTGGATTTATCCTTGATCTAAACATAATCAAAATGACCAATAAAATGATAATATTTCACAAGATACCAATTATCATTCAAATAGGATTCATCCTAATGACTTTAATGTATTTGAACAAGAACAATTCCAACATATATATAAATTTAGAGAATGAATTCATCAAATTCTAAAAGATATTATGAAATTAATTGAGGTCCTATTACCTTCCAAAAATGCACAAAAATTAATAATTTATAATGTGTAATAAGAACTATGCTTTCATGTTGTGAACCCTGCTATGGATGTGGCCACTACTAGTGTTGATATTTTTGTCCCATCCACATATTTAGGTTTAAGAGAACCCATTTTTTACATCATATTTCTATTTCTATGCCTAACCAAGTAAACCATTCTAATCCTTTGGTATATATACATACTATATTGTATACATTATCTAATATACAATCCCTTAATCACATAATCATATTTTTATAAGGTAAGGTGTTGTAATTAGAGCAAGGTATTTTGAAAGATATCAAATCATTAGATTCCCATGATTTACTTCATAATCCTTTATCACATGATATTGAATCATATACCTTACCCATCGGATATGTATCTCTTAAGATTACTTTATATTAGGGTAAAGGATATCCTCTACAACATTTAATATTATTTCATGAAACATGCTTAGATTATGCATTTAATGATAAATTACTAGTTAAACTCTTTTTAAATAGCTTAACAGACTATTATTTTCATTTATTTTACTATTTTTCTATTGAATCTATGAAATCATTCAATCCTTTAGCATTTTATTTCCAAAAAACTTTTATATCGACGTTGATGAGAACAATTTGTATTTAAAATTTGATAAGCTAAAACAAGGAACTAAGGAACCTATTAGTGAGTATGTGTTTCATTACAAGACTATGTTTGATAACATGACTAATGTATTGGAAAATAATTAATTACAATACACAATAAAATCTTTTTTTATTCCACCCTTACATGAGTCAATAATATTTTAATAATTTTAAATCATTTGAAGAGATGTTTCATACTGTAATAGATAGAGAAGTTAAACATATTGCTCTAAACAAGCTTAAGTACACATATGCACCTATTAATTTGAAATAAAACCATCTTATGAAGCAAAGACACAATTTACTAAAGTAGAAGAAAAGATAAAATAAATTTTATTTTTCAAACTAATAATAATTTTTTATTTAAATCAACCATGAAGGTAATTTTATAGATTACCATTAACACCTTACAAATTTTTAAAAAAATATTGAAATTCAATTAATCATTTTGCCTCCTCCATATTAAGTTGACATGAATAAAACCCAAAGAAAAGTGTTTGATAATAATGCATATTATTATTATCATCGATGCAATGATAATTTTACAAATAAGTGTTACAAAGTGAAGCATCTCATTCAATATCTTATTGAAAATAATTCCATTGAGGTAAAAAAAAACCCTATATAACAAACAAAACCTAAAAAATGACAATGTTAAGCTCAATATTTTCATTGGGCCATTTCCAAGAATGATACTAAAAAGGACAATTAAAATGTGCATCATACATATAATGATTATCCACCTAATGCATCAAATGATCACCCTTTGGATGGTATTATTATTATTATTATTAAAATTAATCCAAATGTTACACCAAATCCTATGATTACTTATGATGATAGTAAAATATTTGATGATGATTCTAATTTTCATGGTTTCTGTTTAAGATCTCATATTGATAAATAACCTATTCATAGTGTTCTAATTAATAATGGATAAATAAAAAAGCATGCATAATTACTTTTATTCTTTCATTAGGTTACATGCAAATGGACATACAATCAACTACTAAAAGTGTTAAAAATTTCAATGGTATGCAACAAGCCACTTTCAGCCATATTATGTTACCTCTTCAAGTGGGCCCTGTTATAGTATCCACTTAATTTCTTTTATTACCAAAAAATGGAATTTTTGACATGTTTTTTGGATGTCCATGGTCTCAAAAAATTATGGTATACCTTATATAGTTCATAGATGTGTGAAATATATTTATTTCAATAAAGTTGTTTTTATTTCCTACATAAAGTATGAGAATCATTTACATTACATGTTACCTCCTCATCCCCATCCACCACCATAGTCTAATGATGCATATTATTGGAAAAAAAACATGATTTTAGAATCTAATAAAAATATTACTAATAAAGAGGTGCAAAGGTTTGAGTTCAAATAAATAAAAAGCAAGTTTATATTAAAAAAAGGTATCTCCTTTGCAACAATCACACACACTTGCAACATATCCTAAGCATATATATCAAAAGGTCCAAAAATTGACATGATATTTTACATCATTTAAAGTTAATTTAGGTAATATTACATCTCCAAAATCCATGTCTCTTACTAAATATCACATGGATGGTCATTAATATAGCTTTATCATTGAATATGATACATGTTATTATTTTGATATTAGCACACTAAATTATTTTCACTCAACTAAGGTAAGATGTTTACTAATAATTATTGATTGTGTCAATTTATATCTTGATGGAATCATTAATTAACTTGTTCATTGATAAAATGAAAACATATTCAAATAATAAAAAATATGATTGTACATAGCTTCTAATTTCTTATATCCTCTTCTTCCATTTATTTGAATTTACAATAATTTGGTATACACTTATATGCCCTTATATTTAATTGTCTTTTTGACCTATTAGACCTTCCTTTTTATTTATTGAATCTCAATAGTTGTAAACAATAATCAAATTTGCAAAAAAAATCAGATTTAGTAATTTGATCGCATAATTTTTCATCAAAAGTTTTGTCATATTTCCTACATAACATAGTCATTCAGATATATGGAAACGTCATAAGATATTGCCCTAGTTGGTCAATCCTATCCTCTATCTTTTTTTTACCAAAATATGCATTTCCATAACACCTATCTCTAATTATGTCTATATATATATATATATATATATATATATATATATATATATATATATATATATATATATATATTCATGCAAAATATATTGGTTTCAATCTTAATTACTCCATAAATGTGATATATTTTGACACATGTAGATTTGAAAAAAATTATAATGTACAATTAGTCACTTTTAGACATTATTTGATCAATCTCCTATACATTTATAACAGTTCCAATTCACATTCCATAGGGGAAATTCTATTTACTATGTCATTTCAATAATTTATATCATTTTCACTTGCACATGTTACAACATATTCATACTTTGTTTCCTTTTTTCTATTTTAAACACCTTATATTTTATTTAATATCTAATGTTTTTTATTTCTATAATGGAAAAAATTCAAAAAATATATATTTTTTGAAAAAATGAAAAAACATTCTTATATTGTCAAAAATAAAATAAAAATGAGGACCTAAACATGGTTAGTAATCTAGTTTACATATTTTCAATATGTTTTTTATCTCATGATTAACAGATATTATATTCTTTATATATCACACTTTCATTTCATGCGTATCTATGAAGTGTTGTAAAAGACATAAAAATATTTATAGAGATTAATATATTAGAATTTCCTCCACCCATTGGCCTTGCCAAGTTGAGGGTATCTTATCTGGAGGTGATAGTATGTAAGTGTTATTATTCTATAACTCCTATACTATTGAGCTTTCAATTATCTAAAAATTTCTTGCTAACATTTCTATATTACATAGTGTATATGAACATTCCATTTGTTAGGATATGATCATATGACATATGCATATTTTAGACCACATTTTCTAATTCTATGTCCTATTGATGCTACTTTCTTATATATAGTAGGTTACAAATTGTTTTTTATATTATGTTGTACCTTGGCCCTTGTGTTAGAATATTTTATTGATGCATATTTATGAGATATTATCTATTGTGTGTGAAATTTGAACATGTCCTTGCTTTTACCCTTGGCCCTATGTGTGGTATGTCACATTTGAATATGTATTTGTTTTGGCCAATATCCCTATGTGTGTATGACATTTTAACATGTCCCTTTTTTCTGCATTCCTCATTTCTATGTGTGTTTATTTGGACATTTAAACATGTCCTTTCTTTTATCCCTTGGCCCATCTATGTCAATTATCTATCATTTTTGCTTGTTATATGTGTGCTTGTTGAGATTTATGAGTTTGATTAGTGCCATGATCCATATCATGCACTTATAACATACTAATTCCATGAGATTAATTGACATATTATATAGGACTTGACTCTTAATTTATATACAAAGTTAAAATCTTTCTATGATAGCACTTTCCATATGCTATAATTTTCAATGATAACATCTTAATAGAATGTTTCAAGTTAAATTTTATTTTGATATGAGTGATTTTCTGAATAAAATTCGCTCACCTCAAAATGGAGTATTTCATTGGGATTATCATGCATGAGTAAGCTATTTAAAGATATCAATCATAGTTTCAAAGTTTTAAAAGTTACACATTCAATTATTGGCACATATTATGGGGATATATGCCATTACATATCCACTCATATTTTTAACTCTAAGGAGAAAATTCACATAGTTTCAAATTTTCAATTAGAAACTATAATGATAATTCACATACAATTTTCAATTATATAATTATAGTGGGGGCATAATACATTTTTATGCCACAAAATTAATTTCATTGACATTGTGAGAGTATGGGTGTACTCCATTCTCTTATGATCAGGTTTTTAAATACTAAGATAAACCATAATTTTATAATTAAATATACAATCCATTTGTGTTGCTTGATTCAATTTAGGTTTATAGTGCATGACTTAAAATGACTAAGCATTGAAACATTATGTGTGAAAATCCATTTTTATTCCAACTCATTTACATCTTGAGGTTACAAAGATATAAAAAAATTATCAAGTTTCAACATTCTTAAATGAGAAATATCTTCACTAAAAAATAGAAAATGAAAGTTAGGGTTTGAGTACCCCCAATTTTATCCAATGGTTTGGCTAAGTAATCATCTTATCTAAATTATTCATGGGAGGCACTAATTTTACAATACTTCAAGGAAGCATCATCACTAAGCAAAATCATAAAAAGTAGCATGGATGTCATGCATATAAGTGTATTCATTTATGCTCTCATTTCCATTTTTTAAATTACTCAAATGCAAGAAATTTTTAATTTATTAAATCTCATTTAAATTTATAAATTTCAATAAAAGTTTCAACATTCAAATTTTAGTTTTCAAAGGAATAAAATAACTACCTCATGTGTTTTTCAAGGTTTACCAAATTGTACGATGCCTTTTACAGTTGAAGTATGTAACTTAAAGATAAAGTATGTCTTACACACCAAGGTATGGCTGATCCACATCCCTTCTCAGGGATACACCTCTAGAGGTGATCAATGCTCACCATGTGTCTAACTGGGAATTGCCTCAGGTGCTTTAGTGACTGGCCATATAGGGGTCTAGAAGAGGACCCAGATCACTCCAGAGCTTTTGGTGTGATGGCCAGTCTTCTATTGGTATCATAGCTAGGTCTCAAGGTCGAGACCCATGGAAGCTAGTGGGCATGATCCACACATCCCTTCCCAAGGATAGCAATACATTGTTGCCACATGTCTGACCGAGTCCCACCTTGAGTGCTTTAGTGCCTGGGCCACATAGTGGTCTGGAAGAGGACCCAGATCACTTCAGAGATTTTGGCATGATGGCCAGTCCTTCTATACCAATAGAAGACTGGCTATCACACCAAAAGCTCTAGATTGATTTGGGTCCTCTTCTAATCCCCTATATGGCTAGTCATCAAAGCACCTGAAGTGATTCCTGGCTAGACACAAGGTGAGCACTGACCACCTCTAGAAGCGTATCCCTGAGAAGGAATGTGGATCATTCCCACCAACTTTCACAGGTCTCGACCTCAAGACTTAGCTCTGATACCAATAGAAGATTGGCCATCACACCAAAATCTCCAGAGTGATCTGGATCCTCTTCCAGACCCCTATATGGCAAGCCATAGAAGCACCCGAGGTGATTCTCAGTTAGACATGTGGTGAGCATTGATCGGTCCCTGAGGAGAGACACTATCCCTGAGAAGGGATGTATGGATCAATGGATTTCCTTTAATCTAGTATTTACATTTTTAGACTAAATAGGGTGTGGGCAAATGTAGTAACCTAAATTGGTCATGAATACTTGATCATGCCTATTTTATATCTTTTTGCAATCGATTGACATGTGCACATAATTAACACATTATTTTTCATTTTGACCTTTCCTAAGTGTAAGAAGAGTTCTAATTTCATTACAAGGCCATCTATTTTCACTTTAAAAATGACATTACTACTCAAAACACCTTTATGCATATGTATGCTCTAAATTAGACCCAAAACTCATCACCTTTATTGAAGGGACAAGAACAACCAATAAGATAAGAATGCCTAGTATTCATGTCCCTATCTGTTGATCCTATCCTTCCATCGTAATGGTCAAATTTTCAAAAAGGTTAATCCTTAGGGTTAGCCTTTATATTCCTAAAAATTTAAATGGGTATTTTCCGCTCTTGAACCACTATAAAATCACATTCAATTCATATCTTGGCAAGCTTATCACTTTTATGAGAAGAGCTTATCTACAAAATTGCACATTCAACAAAAGTTCCATATTCTTCCCAAATCAATTCTAAATCACTTAAAGTAGTCATGAGCAAAGTTTGAATTCATTTTTTTAGCCCTTGCTAAGCATGATCAAGTATTCAAACCAATTATATATGTACTCATATAGTCAAATAAGCACAATTACACAAAGCATTTAGGTGGAAGAACTACATGGATGTTTGATCCCTATTTGTATTATTGGTATGTAGTTATTGCTCAACATAATGGGTTATTGAAGTCTAGCACAAAACTAGTTGATAACCCCTTATTACTTCTTTAGATTCACTTATCTCCTTGTGGCACAAATCTATGATTTGTAACTTCATGAATGCTTACATAGGTCTATACATAGTTTAGAAAGTTAAAATCTATGCCAAAATACATAATTATCATTTACATCTGATTGTTAAATAAGTTATGGTTTCTAAAGAAAAAAATTTCAACATGGATAATAGTGGTAGTCACCTATATCCTTTATGAGGTATTCCTATCCATCAAAGTAGTCAAGCACAACTTCTAGGAGATTTCTATTTTTTAGCATTTTATTTTTTCCTACATTTTATTTTCCAATGTAGTCACATGATGACTCAAAAATATTAATTAATTTCTCTTTTACGTAGTTTAGTCTTGTTCATTTATTTTTTACTTTTTCTATTTTAGTCTTTTATATTCAATTTAATATTCAAAACTATATTTTAAAATGTCATATTATTCCATTTTATTTTATATGAATTAGGATTAATGACAATATTAATTCAATTTCAAATAAAACAAAAAGTTAATAACACATGTCATGTTTCTTATATTATCAATTAATAAGTAAATATTATTATCTTGTGTAGAATGGGCACATCCACATTGGCCTCTGATAATTGATAATATTACTAGATTTTTTAGAATGGTCACATGCCCATTCTGAACAAAATAGAAATAATATGAGAAACATGTCCTGTATTCTAATTTTTTTTACCAACATACTCCCATTTTAAAATAAAATAAAATGAAGACCCACTTTTTCATGTAAAATATCAAAACACAATTTTGATAAATAGCCTAAGTTTTCTAATTAAATAATATTCAATGGTTTTTTATAGCTTAACTCTTTATGTCATGCTAGATAAAGGGTTTTAGATGGTCGAAAATGGATAGAAGTTTTTTTGTAACCAACACAACCCATTTTCAAAGTTAAAATGGAGACCCATTTGTTTTTCAAAAAGTTTCTCTTTTGATCTATATTAATTTCATGATCATAATACTTGTGATTAAATTCAATCCTAATTTTTATTTATTATAATCATTTCATAAAATTGTGGTTTACTTTTACAATGAGCTAGTAATTGTTTGATTAGACAGGTATATTTAATTATATAATTTATTTTATTTTATTTAACAAAGATATCCTAATTTTTATATGAGCGTAGAAAATTTAATTTTTCAAATTGCATTCCTATGTAAACACTTGAATTTATATATTACTACTCACAAGAAATTACATTCAATTGTTTCATCTATTTTGATCCAAGTTTTCTAGGGTCTTATTGTAAAAAGATTATTTTCACCTCTTATATCGCACTGACACTATGATACATGAGACTTAATCAATCCAACCTTTGGACATAATGAGAACCTTTTATGTATCATGATGTTTTTATCTATGTGTCTTATTCTCATAATATCATAGAATAGGGTTTATATAGGCTAAGTTTAAATGAATATGACTATGCAACTATACAAAAGGATGCCACATGTCATATTATCTCAATTTCACACATCTATGTTCAAAACTCTAAGTTAACAAAATTATGTAACAAAAAGACTATGTTCAATCATGCCATGTGTCCTTCTTAAATATAGTCATCTAAAATTATATGTAAGACATATTAAATTGGATTGTGGCCATGTGATATGTCAACAAGTGAAACTAAAAATGAACATAATAAAGCAAAGGAACACCTCAAATTCTAAAACCCATGATAAATTGACACCTACGTTAAAATCTTTCACAAATTCATAAGTCATAAAATATTTTTGCAAATAGAAATATAGCCATCATATACTATTAAGGAGAAATCATAAATTATCAATTACAACATTGGGTTTGACACTTAACAATGTAACTTACTTGATCCCAAATCAATTTTAGAAACATTTGTACTAAAATAATTTTTAGGATTAAACATTCATAGCTACTTCATTTATTCAATATTTTTATAAACCCAAGTATCTAATTCAAAATACTATTACAATGGCAACCTAGATCAAATTATATCTCCATCCTTGTTCTATTCTGGAACAAAGAAAGAATATAGAGACAATGTTTTTGATTCAAATTCTCTATGTGGGTAATGTCCCCATTATTTAGTGATTTATAAAGCAATAAAATGAACATGTGACTACAATGATGAAGATAGGGTTTCTTTAAGGTCCCCTAGAAAAAATCCCTATGTAGAATTCTAGTGATAATTGGAAATTACATTTTGAATTCTTGGTGAATTGAAGGGAAACTAGTTTTGTTGAAAAAGTGAATCATAGGCATCACTTGACCATAGCATTTAGGCACCTCCAACAAAACCATCTAGACAACATCTAGACACTGTGGACAACATTTAAATATTATGTACCATTTTTATACCTTATGTATGGCATCCATCCCCCATGGATGGAATCTAAATCCTTTAGATGCCATCCACAAGCTCTAGATGTTAGATTTCATATACTCTAGATGTTATCCAAAGTCTCTATATGCCATATAGAGCCTTTAGACACTATCCAAGATCTCTAGATGCTAGACTACATGCTCTAAATTTTTATTTTAAAAATGGAAAAAAATTCATCATATATGTATATTTATCCTTAAAATTTGTGCATATTTGGATTCCTCTAAAAAAAATAGACAATTTTTTAAAAAATCACCTCAATCTGACTCTATATGCAAAAGTTATGCCCATTTTAAGTTTTAGACATCCTTTAAAGCCCATGGATGGTATCCATAGGATCTAGATGCCATTAAAATTATTTCCATAGACTCTACACACCATATAGAGCCTGTGGACATCATCCAAAGCCTTAGAACACCATCCATAGGCTCTGGACACATCCACTAGCTCTCGATGACATCTAGAACTTCAAATGGGCATACATTTTGCATATGAAGTCAAATTGAGGTTATTTGTTTTTGAAATTATATAATTTTTCAAGAGTAATCCAATTATGAAATAATTTTTAGGATAAAGTACATCTATTATTACATTTTTCCATTTTTTAAATGAGCATCTAGAGCCTACAGTCTAGTGTCCAGAGTGTGTAGTTTAGCATCTAGAATAGGTAGACAGGCATCTAAGGTATGTCAAATATATTAGTAAAATCAATCAAAATATCCTTTTAGGCCATGGAGATTTATACTCATAATTCTAGAATTAGTTTTAAACATTAGGCAAGCCAACATATAAATCTAATTTAAAACCCAAAAATTTAGGTGACCCAATGCTCTTTACTAGTCCAAAAAATTCATCAAAACCAAATTTAAGAAAATGGAATATTCATGAATTAGTAAAGATTCACCACTAAAAAAAACCCTATATGAAGATGACTTGGATTTTCACTAATAGGAATACATAAATGAGTTTTTGTCCATTAAGGTAGCAAGATTACATAAGGCAGTAATAAAACTACAACTATTTCCCTACATTGATGTCCTTATTAATTTTTTTAGTATAGGAACCCACAAAAATTATACATTACATACACCTATAATTCAAATTGAATTAGCATACATATCTAGTGTTGAATTTTAAATGTATTACCTATTTACTCTACCTAAGACAATATAAAATTAAGAGATTGTTATACAATGGTTTAAAAATGATGATGTTAGAGATACATTACATAGTTGGATGGATGACCTTGTTAACTTTGTCAAAAATAGGAGTGTAAACTCTATTAATATTTCATGATTTAGGCCAAGAGGGAGAGTTGGGATGAACCTAATGAATATATTATATGGACATTAATCCATTTCAAATGTAAATGAATTATGTCCCCTAATGTTAATGACTCGAGATGAAAAAATATTCACTAATTTATGGGATATAATACATTTTAACTCAATCCACCAATATTTGTACATAATAAAATATAAGTTCCTACATGTTATCATATTCACTAGATGTGTTTTGTGAAACTATGAGTCTCCCAAGGTTCCCTACATGGTAGTCCAAAGATGAAAAGAGAGTTTGTGAAGATTTTGACATTTTTTATATCCACAAATCCATCCACTATATATGAAAATTAGTTGGTCGATACTACCCCATAGTATATCAAGATATTAACATGAAACCAATGCCTAGATGATCAAATGAAATAAATATGTTCCTAAAAAAGTTGGGATATTACTAATTTTATCCTAACCACACTATCATAAGAGTATAGGGCACACATGTGGTACCACTCTACTTACCAAGAGGGGTTCTTGACAAACTACTCAAGTAGGAAATAACATTTTAATTAGCCCATAGTATATATGTGCATTATGAAATTTACAAGCTCATTATTATTCATAAAATGACCTCAATATAGGTAGGACCCATTTTTAACAGTAGTCATCATCCCATAGATCATCCTTCATTTTAAATTTTGAAAAAATAAGACATTAGGATCCCAAAGGTTTAGTTTCCAGTCATTTTAAGAGTCTCCAAGGCAGGATCAAAGCCTTGTATGCTCATAAGATATATTATGATCCTAACAATATCTTCCTTAATGTTGAAGATGAATTTGAGGTATATATTAGAATGAACATTTTTAGTATGACCATGAGATTACACAATAGATATAATATGATCCCACTTTTAAAAATATGGAAGAAAAGTTTGATAAATAAAATCCCTCAAAGGAGACAGATGAGTAGTTGAAAATAAAAATACCTAAAGGGATTCCAAAGGCTACACCTTCATGGACTTACTATATATACACATAAAATACACTTATGTTTTCACTTGTTAATCAGGTTACACATGTTCCTATTTCTATTTTTATAGCACAACTAAGTTCATTAATGACTATAAATTAGAAGCCTCTTTCTCAAACAACATGTATAACAACTAGGTGTTTGATAATTCTTTGGGTTGCATAGATTCCTCATGTTTCTCTATAAGCTCCATCAATATTAACAAAGGATTGTCAACAAGGCACTACATAAATTTAGGGGTCTCTAAACTTAACTTATCCTCCAAACATATAATACATCTCCTCACAATAATATCTAGAAGGAGATAAAGCTATAAGTTGTGATGCTCAATTTTAACCTAAGGCCCCTTCATCAACAACTCCTAAGGTACTTGGTCCTAATTATGTCACTATTATTCCTAGTTTTGTTAGTCCTAGTGTGAAAATAAATATTTTAGACACCATTGTTTCTTCAAATGTTTTGAATATCAATATGGACACACCTACCATTTATAATACCCCAATTACAACACTTGATCCTAGTAAAATATTTGTTCCCACTTCTATTAATAAATTTCCTATTACTCTAGTAATGGTTTCCATTACATATCCTTTTATTTCATCACTAACCATTGTTTCTATAACTACTAATACCTTATATGCTTTGACCACTATCTTTTGAATGTTAATGTTTGAATATTTAGTCTTAGAATGCATTTTTCCCACCCAATAATAACAAAGACACACCTCTATGCAACTATTATTTATATGCCTACTGACACTTTGGTTATATCCCAAGTGGTGAAAATCATTAAATATTCCCGTGATTCAATCAATTAAATAACAAAGAGTCCAGCTCATATTAGGGCATCAAGAGAGAATATGGTTAGCCCCTTGTTTCATACTTATCCACTTTCCACACCTCTCAATTCATATACTCCACTTGACCCTTAAATCTTCATGAAACCTCCTCAATTCACCATACCTTATCCTAATCCTTCATCCCTTAAATTATCTCCTTATTTTGAACCAATTTTGACACATCTATTGATGTAAAAATTTCAAATTGAAAAGTTATCAATTCAAAATTTGGTCATCATTGAGAACCCAAAAATTACTTTTGAATTTAAAAAAACAATAAATGAGGTAAATAAGATCACTAGAATAAAATTTCAATAAGACATAAATAAATTATGTTTTTACAAGAAGAATAGATCTTCCAATTGACAAAAAATAAGAAAATAAAGCCTAGAGAACATGATGAGATCAATGAATATCCAATCTCAGTTTTAAAAGCTATTGGTGATCTAATTGAGAAAATAGTCCACTAGCTAAAAAATTAAAATAAGAGATTGAAATATCAAGTAACGATAGAGGCACCAGAGGATAAATATGGCAAAGTTTAGAATACAATCTATTCTTTGTATAGTATCTAATTTATTATTCCTAGAGTTAGATTTATGGGACAACTTTAATGGTAGAGAGTTATTATCTTCAACAAAAATTCAAAAATTATTAATGCCAAGTTATGTAATATTTCCAAATTAGTTAGAGATAATTTATACCCTAAACTTAACTTACTATTACTCAAGGATATCAGTTTATCCTAAAATTATTTTAGGATCAAGAGGGAAGACTTGATAGAATGGTGTAACCAAATGAAGACATTACTAACTTATCTCACTACCCAAGAAAACAAGATAGTTTAATTACTCAAATAAATGCTCATTCATGTTGAATACTAGCTAGATGGAAAAATCATAGAACATGGTATGTTTTAAATTCATCTAAAAAATATAATGGGGAAATTCAATATGAGGGTTAATAATGTTATTCATGGTGGAAATGATCAAGACATAGACTTGAATACCTTTGAAAAAGAAAAGATTGAGCAGGACCAAGCATTTAATTATTCATTATAAGTTTCCTTAGAAGCACAGAAGAGTATTTTGGGTAAAATTAAGTCATTTAAAATAGATATTAATTTTGAGGTCATTTAATCTTATCACATGGCATTTTTATAATCTCAAAAAAAAATAAAGATTGAGATAATTTTGAAAAATAGAATTAACTTGCCTCTCAAGTAGAAGCTCAATCTTATATAGCTATTTCACCTATAGTTTCATCATATTCCATAGTATACAAGGAAATATATACTTTATTTGGAGTGGTATTCTCCCAGAAAAATTATTTTATATTTTTTTTATGACCTCAAGTTGAAGAATTATAACTTTAGTTCTAATTGTATTATCCTCTTCTCTTGTAATAAGTTCTACTTTATCCCTAGGGTTGGCTACATTATTATCAACTTCCACATCATTAAATAGTTTTGTTTTGAGTTCAGTTAACCAATTTGGTTCAATTAAGATTTCCTCCACATTGGATCATGCCACATCATGAACTTTCACATAGATAACTTAGTTATTTTTTTGTCTTAGTTTAGTATGAACTTATTATAAATTTCTCTTTTATAATAAGAAGCCTTTTTTACAAAGTTTTTATATTAAATAGGATTTATCTTATTTTTATTTTTGTACATGTAATGAGTTTAAAATATGAGGTAGTGCACTTGAAAATACTATTTAATCATGACTTTGATTCATTATAAGGAGAGGATAATTTTTCAAGTTGATGAAAGAATAAAAGTTTTAGAATTGTCCATGAGTTTGTATTGATTTATTTTCATCTCAGATATTATGGTTGATTTTAATAATTTATTACATGTGGATGATGTTTTATGTATTAATTAATCTATCCTTTTATATGTTAGATTGGACTGTATATTAGCAAGAAAAAGAAGACTTGAAGTATAACCTAGGATATATGAACTTGAATATGTAAGTGACCTAGTGCAAGGGGAATTTTACACTTGTACTACCTTTTTATCACCATACATAGTACTAAGTTTAAAATACAACCAAAATGGAATAAATTCATTATATTTAATCATAATCTATAGATAAGCGATGCCAAATTGGCTTGCATGCCCTAATAAATTAGACTGAATTAGTTTCTTGATTTGAATTTATTATCATTGACAAACATGGGATTAGACCAAATATATGTTAATGGTAAATGATCAAATTTTATAGGATGACATGATGAGATGGAGAAAATAATATTCTAACTTGGTAATTAATATCTAAGGATATTTAACCTTTTAAAAAATTACTCATTCATGTTATATACACATGTTTTTATAATGGGCACATGCCCTTTTTTATCAGTTGTGTAGAATGGGATTAATTGATAATATTCTTATCTTTTGTATAATGGGTACACATTTCCCATTATTCATAATATATTTTGAATATTATCAATTAATTCCATTCTACATAAGATATGATCAATATTATTACCATATTATGAAGAATGGGCATGTGCCCACTTTTCACAAAATATTAATAATTTTTATCCTATCATGTGTAAAATGTGTTTAATTTATAATATTATAAATATATTTTGAATAATGGAAAATGTGTTCCCATTATACATAGATAATAATATTATCAATTAATCCCATTCTACACAACTAATAATAATGGGCATGTGCCTATTATCTTTTTTAGATTGGTCATATGCCCATTCTTATCTTGTGTATAATGGGATTAATTTATAATAATATTAATATCTTGTGAATAATGAATATGTATCCATTATACATAGTATAATCATATTACCAATTAATCCCATTCTATATAAGATAAAAATATTTGATATGAAGAAGGGGTAGCTACCCAGTGTATGTAATGGAAAGTGTAGTAGATCTATAAATCAATCCTAGCTTAGAGAAGATAAATCCTACTTACACTTTTAATTGTGGATACATTATTTATTTAGGGTCATGACCAAGATGGATCTATTATACCTATCCAAGGGATATATTACCATAATAAATTCACTAGGGAGGGTTCCATATCCTCCAATCAAGTAAAACTACACAATAACGCTAACTAGGTCCTATGTTTTCATATTAACTAAACTAATAATAAGTAAAGTAAAAGTATAATCTATCACTCACCAAATCATGTGGCACAAAGTGGGGGTTAGTAAACATAAAATTAAAAATGCCTAAGAGAATCCTGATTAATCTATATATAAGTAAAACCCTAATGTATAGAGAGAAATATATTCAAAAGCCATTACTTATGCTACTTATATCTACTAAAGAGAGGAACAAAGTTAGAGATACTTACCTTTAAGATAAACTCATCAAGACTCAATCTCTCCCTTAGCCAAAGGTTCTTTACAAGAGTTTGTTGTAGGTCTTTAAGGATCACTAAAAAAGGCTAAAGCATCCAAGACTTCTCCACAAGATAAGATTCTTCTCCAAGTAGAAACCCTAGTATAAGAATCCTCACGTAGAATGGTATAAGAGTAGATTATAAAGAAGTATAAATTAATAATTAACTTTTTATCTCTAAGAATGGCAAAATGGATGTGTTTATATAGTTATATCTAACCCTAATCCTTTCTGAAAGTTTAGGTCGATAAGGTAAACCTAGTCGACCTAGTATCATTATTGACAAAAATAAATTAGGTCATGGTCTAGGTCAACCAGGGACTGGCCTAGACCCTAATAAGTTTTCTCAATTAGAATACAAGGTTGATGGGGCTGATAGTGTAATGTGAATCATCAAAAAGGGTTTTAGGTTAGGGAAGGGCTAATTAAGCAAGAAAATGAATAGAGGGGGATTCAAAATAGGAGGCCAATCTTAGGGGAATGTTTTTGGGAGTTTTTTGGATTGATAACAGTGTAAATAAGGAACAACAATCCTAGGAATCACTAATGGTCTACCCACCCCTTTTCTAGTGCACCCCTTAAGGTATGCACTTAGAGAGATTAGGATGCGATGGGAAAGTTTGAAAATATTATATGTATACACTCAGTCTATGTCACATAAATATAATAATATTGGCCTCTCACAAATATTCCAATATTATTATCTTGTGTTTAATGGGCACATTCCCATCCTATGTTAAATAATAATAATATTATCAATTGAGCCCATTTTATAACACAAGATAGGAATATTAAATATTATCAATTAATCCCATTATGTAACACAAGATAATAATATTGAATATTATAAATTAATCCCATCTTGTAAAATAATATCAAATAAATATTATTATCTTGTGTCCAATAGACACATGCCCCTTATACACAATAAATTAATAATATTATCAATTATGCCTATTTTATAACACAAATTTTGGGGGGTATTATTTATTGGATTATTGAACATAAATTGCATTGTAGAAGCTTAAAAAGTTACCATGGCATTAAACAAATACATACATCATTCATGATATTGATTTTACCTCATGACATCTCATAAATAAGACCAAAAATATGTAGCCATGAGAAAAATGTGTATATTGATCATTTTTATTATATTTATTCTTGGTCCTATAAATCCCACCTAGTGAATCAATATAGGATGGGTGAGTTAGTCAAAGATATTACAGCATCCTATGATATATGTCTAATATAAACTTGTCATCCTATACTAGACATTTAATAAAATGAGGGTCAATTGACCATGCTAAAAATACCTAAATAGATAGAAAGATCATCATTAAGGAAAAAATTAATAGGCATAATGGATAAGGAATACAATAAATTAAAATTATTGATCCTTCAAAATAATGACAAACATTAAAAAATCAATAACATTAAATAAAAAATAGAATTCAACAAACTAAATATATATGACAACTTAGTAGACCATTATAGGTAAAATTCATAATAGATTTGAAAATATTATAAAACACATGTATTTAAGGCAAGAGAGGAAGGGTGTTGGAAATTAATTTATATAAATATCAATCATATTTCCTCATAAATCACATCAAAATTACTAGCACCAAATCTCTATCTAAATCATCTCATGACATCACAAAGGTTTAGTAGTAGAATAAGAAATAGAGAAAAATGGTAGCCCCATAGGTTGTTGATGATACATAATCTTAATTTTAAAATGCAAGCATGTCCCAATCAAATATTTAATGTTATACCCCCAATTATCTTTCTCATCTATCTCATATATATTAGGGTATCCTCTAAGATATAGTATTCGAGTACATTCATGTAATTTTTTCCAAAATTTACCATACGAAGATGCAATCTGACCATAATGAAATCATCTAGAAAAACCTAGAGAAAAAATCATGTGATTGGAACATTTAGGAAAAAATCATTCCATAAATGAAGTTAGATGCATGAGCTATTTTATTATATTTCTATATAGCCACAAGTATCAAAAAAATATTACTAAGCCACCTCTATTATGGTATTTTATTCTTAGACCAGTAGTACCATATTATTTATGATGATATTGAATACATGATAGTATTGATGAACAAGGGACAAAGCATCCACAAGTATGACAATAAAGGGTTTATCAAAGAAAAGTATGTAGCCTAATTTTGGGTATATATAAAATAAGACATGCATCACAATTTCTTCAATAAAAAATCAAAGAATTTTAGATGGAGTAAAAGTGGTGGCATGGAAATTATACTTTACCAACCAAGAGGTTACCTTGAGCCCCAAAAATGTGATGTATAATTTGATATGATCTCCCTAAAACCAAATACAATATCTAATAGGGTATCCTTGACCACTTTAATGTCAATGTCAAAAAAATAAAACATGGTAAGTGTTTTAACTATTCAGAACTTAGTGCATGTAAATTTTATGTTGTGAAAGGGTTGAGTATAACAATAACTTGGAATTAAAAAAAGAAATAATTTATTTGACAAGCCTTTCCCAACATATCAAATATATAAATAAAAATCACTTATCTATATTAAAATAGGTATTTATGTGACTTAAGAAGTTGAAAAGGTTGGAGAATTAGTTAGTCACCTTTCATTATGTGAATTTAGCTTAAATATGGCTTTGGACAGTAACACCCTTATGTAATAGTTGATGTAGTATGCAAAGTATTAAGCTATACTATTGACTAATTTTATGTAATTATGTGCCAAAAAAATAAATGCTACATGTAAAATGCCTTGTGAGTCTCTTTATATAGAAAAAACTTTGATTTAAATTTAAGACCTTGTTCATTGGCCAACAAGTCATAAAAGAGGGATAAAAACATAAGAGAAAGCTTGAGGTAGGGTTAGGACCCAAAACACTAGATAACATGACAATTAGACACTAGATCCATAATTGGACACTAACACCACATGGTGTTACTATTATGATAATGGTACTAGCTTCTTTAGGCCTAAAAATAGAGTTAAGATGAGGCAGGATAGGCTAGGGGCCATTATGACTAGGAGGAGGTGACTCTGGACCACTGGGGGTGAAAAAAATATGGAAAATAATACATAAGAAATATTAAAAGACCCAAAATTACTATATGAAAAAAAACTATATTCATCGCTAGGACATTCATGTGAAAGATAAAAAACCATAGTAATTATGGTTGTTTGACCAAATTAGGGCATATGCATTTTCCCCCTTTTATTCTGATAATGTAATGAAATTAAATTACTAAATTAAAATAAAAAGAGGAATGCATACATGTGCTTACATGTGAAAATGTGTTCTAGACCCAGCTCACTTCTTGGCCAAAGAAGTAGATAGTGTATGCAATGTGAAATTCAACAGATCTATAAAACAATCCTAGCTCAGAGAAGATAAATCCTACTTACACTTTCGATTGGGGATACATTATATATTTGGGGTCATGACCAAGATGGATCCACTAAACCTAATAAAGGGATATATTACCATAATAATATCACTAGGGAGGTTTCCAAAGCCTCCAATCAAGTAAAACTATGTAATAACCCTAACTAGGTCCTATGTTTTTATATTCACTAAACTAATAACAACTAAAGTAAAGTCTAATATAGTGCTTGCCAAAGATTGTGTCACAAAGTGTAGGTAATAAACATTAAAAGTAAACATGCATAGAATATATATAATCATGTCAATGTATATTGAATCCTAATACATGGAAGAGAAGTACAAATGTATAACTATCTACTCTTATGAAGGAAGAATAAATTTGGGAACACTTACCTTTGAAGATGAACCCACCGATCCTCAATATCTACCTTTGAAAAGGTGATTTTCAAGAGGTTATTGTGGTATGTAAAGATGACAAGGATAAATTAGTTATAGGATACAGAACCTATCAATGCATTCAAAAGACTTCTCCATGAGACAAGATTGTATCTCTAAAAAAAATTATGAAACCCTAAGTTTGGTCCTCAATTAGAATGGTGGATAAGCAAATACATATCTTACCTCTTCTTCTCTTCATGATAAATGATGGAAATGAATGTGTTTATATCAGTATCTAACTCTAAACCCTTCTAAAATTTTAGGCTAACAAGGTTAGCCCAGTCAACCTATTATTTTAATTAACAAAAAATAAACTAGGTCGGTCATGGGTTGAGATAGCCCTTAATAAGTTTTATCAATAAGAATATAAGGTCAATGTGGCCAACTATGTCATGTAAATTATCAAAATGGGGTTTAGGTTATGGAAAGGGATAATGAAGGTGGTAAAAAACTAGAGGAGGGTGCAAAATAGGAGGAAAATCTTAGGGGAATGGTTTTAGGTAATAAGTGTGTAGATAACAAGTGGGAAAAAAAATGACAATCCTGCAAAGCACTAATGGTCAACCCACCCCTTTCCCAGTGCACTCAGAGAGATTGAGACTCAATGAGTTCTTACAAGATAGATAACATTAGTAATTGATAAAATTTGAAAATATAATGTGTATACATATGCCTAACTTGAAGCTCATCACGTGTCACATAGGTGCAACATGGAATGGTGTTTTGGTAAAAATTAAGGTTATAGATAAAGAAATATATGTGATAAATGTGAAGGTGTCTAATGTGAGGAACTCTAAGTGAACCTATAGAGATTAGTGCAAAATAGTGAAAAAATGAAAATTTTGAAATATGTACATATGATAGTTGAAAATATTCTCTCTGACATCAAGATTCTAGAACATTTTATGGTTTGTAAAAAGAGTTAGTAGAGACAAGGATATGAGTAAAATAAAAAATCTAACTGTAAATTTTTGAAAGGTAAATAATTTTGAAATAATAAATATAAATAAGTTGAAAAAGAATTTATTTGGTATTAATTACTATTCTATGAAAAATAAAGTTGCGATAGACCAAGTGAGAACCTAGAGAGCCAAGATGGTTAGGAGACAATAGTTGAGATGGGGAGCACACATAGAGGCCGTAGTGGATGAAACATAGGTAAGCAACTAAAAATTTCAAATTTTGAAGTATTTTTATTAAAAATTGAGTGATTTATAGAAATTTGATGATTAGGCAAAATCTAGGCACTGAAATGAACCCTAGGAAACTAGTAGAGCCATTAGGGGTCAAATGGGGTATTGGGTAAGAAGGATTCAGACTAATAAATACCCAAGGAATTTATGAAAATTAGTCAAAAATTCATAACAGTGATAAACAAGGTTGACCAGGTCAACATAGTTGGTAGAAGATTAAAAAACTAGTGGGTCAACTTAGTAGTTGTTAGCCAGTTTTGCCCCACATACAAAAAATTTATTGAGGTAATGCCATGTTCTGGAGGTCATGCATGGATAGATCAACCAAGTAATGTCTCTATGTAAATGAATGATCCAATAATGAAAGAGAAGAAATGGTTTAGAAGTAGGTCTTCATGGTGTCAATGCAGTTCAAGTTTATGGGTTGAGCTTGCATATGCCTTAGAAAATAATTGAGGATTTCAAGGATCAAAAAAAAATACCAAAGACATTTCCATTAGTAAAATGTCCATGGTAAAAATTTCATTGTAAAAGCCTAAAGGAAATCATCTACAATCATAAGTTCCAAAGGCATGAATTCTTTCAAGGAAATTATTCTGAGTATTTGGCTAAGTGTCAGATTTTTTTTGGATAAATTATCTGCAAAAAAACTATGAATAACTAGTTGTTTAGTGAAAGTGTTTGGGTAAAATTTTAAAAGCATATTTCCTTTGGATAAAATGTCCATGACAAAAATCTTGAAGACCCAATTTCTTTCAAACATTTTATCTGAGGAAAAAGCTAAGTGTTAGGAATTATTTTAGACATTTTATCCAAAATAGAGATCTCCAAGTGCATAATTCAAGGCTACCATATAGCACAAACATGGAAGTAGATAGGATAATAGTAGGGTCTTGAGGATTGATGCAAGGATGTTAAGTGGCATAAGTTTAGATAGAGTTGAAAAGTTAATCAAAGACCTAGGGCTCACATTCATTCATACCAAGGTGATCGATAATGCAATATGGGTTAAGGGGTCAATAGGCTAAGTTAGATAATTGATGTCTAATGATTAGGATCAAGCCTGAGACATTTTTTGATATAAGTCAATAAAGCAGTACTTGACCTAGGAAAAATAAATACAAAGGGACCAAGCTCAAATGAGATCTAGCTTGAACTATAATTTATATTTTGAGACTAGGCTCTGCCATTAAGACTCTAAGAGATAGAATACATCTTTTAGACCTAATATAAACTAGTTTGATTTGAATACATGGTATAACTCTCTCCCTTGTCAAGTCTTGGTCTTAACTAGTTGGTAGATTATTTGGTTATGTAGGTCATGCTTAGTGTTTAATGTCATTTTATCAAAGCTAGTATGTGGATACATAAATGAGATTAGTGCCTTGAATTAGGCCTCTCTATCACATCCCTTAGGTTTTTTGATCAATTTATGAACCTCTACATGAATCATTGATGCATCATAGACATTTAGAGTCATAGATTCAATCATTTATTTTGTCTCATTAGTGTTTTATAAGCTCAAGTACGAGTGGATGAAAAATCTTTTAAGTGCATCATTTTAATTAGTTTAGGTTTCCCTTTTAATTTCTCTCTTTCCCTTTTTCACCCCAATCAATCTATATGTTTTAGTGTAAATGAGCTAAGTGATGCATCTGAGGAGCTAGCCTCATTAAAAATCCTAGAGATCTAACCCAAGTTTAGGTAATCCACAACTTAAGGTCATTCCCATGTTGGAATAGATTTGATATTAGGACTTGAACATTTCTACTCTCAGCTAGGGTGTAATCTACATCCTTAATAGTTATTCCATGCTTGGTGGGACCTATTGAAGCAAGTTTATAGCATGGTCATCTTCAAAATCAGTTTTAAGTATTTTTTTATCATTATCTCAAGGTATAAGACATATTATTGTTGATGATTTTAATTATCTTCATGTTTTCTATGCTATGTCAGCCTATAGATAAGTATGTTACCTTCCCTCTCCTCATCATGAACCTCACAATCAATATGAGGACCTATACTAGGCATACATGCAGTAGTTTTGCCCTGATCTTCACTATGAGTAGGTAGTCCAATCCTATGATGAAACCCCTTAATACCAAGATCAGAAATCATTCTATTATCCTCACCTACCCTCTCTACATATTTATTACCCTCTTGATTAGTCATGATAGTTACATGAAATTCTTGAATAGCATACTCATACCCCAAGCCATTATATATAGCCTTAAAAAATCTCTATTATATCATGAAAAGAATATGATAAACATTGATATGTTGAAGAGGTAGGGGAATTAAGTTCAAAAACATGTCATTAGAGGGTTTAGGACTTCATTTTAGTAGGCAAAGGAGGAGTGGGTATCTTTCATTAGGAGAGGCTATTCTAAAAATAGTAGTGACACGCTTGACATAGATGGACTCATCTCCAAGATTAAGGAGAAGTTAGGAGCCTATGAAGAACATCAAACACCCCATCACCCACCCTACCTTCCCTCATCCACTCCATGTCAACCTCATATTGCGCTTCCCATCACCACTCATAATCCCTCACCACATAAGTTTCAAGGTCACCATAGTTCCCCCCAACTCCCCTCATAGAAATCTATCCAAGGAAGAGTCTAAGAGGAAAGGTAGGTTTGTGTTGAAGAAGCTAATCATCATGAGCAATCAAGGTTTTATTTTGAAGCCTCCTTTTCTAGGTATATTAAAGATAATAATAAACATTTATACCATACATTGGTAGCTATAAATGCAACATCACCTTGATTTTAGATACCTCCTTTCACTCCTCAAGCCTCAATGCACACTATGTAGGAAAACCATGAGCCCAAATTTCCATCTTGGAGTTAGGTCATGCAATCAAGTAAAACCAAAGCTACTTGATCCCCACCCCTCCCTCTTTAAAAATATAAGTCATTTTCATCTTGTAAATCCATCTAGATCGATGTATAAAAGGAGTAAGTGGTGATTTTTAAAGCCAAATAAGAGACCATTCATCCTCTACTTCCCTCTCCCTAAGAACCTAGTCCTTTCCTTCATGAAAAGGCATTCAAAAAGAAGTGCAGCAAAAATAAGAGGTGAATGTGATCCAAGAATATCAACTTCATGAAAAAAATTAGGTATTTATGTCCTAACCATTGGATATATCTCATCTCCTTGAGTATTCCCAAGGGTCAACCATGCCACTCTTAGAGCAAGAACCTCTCCTTTATGAGGTGAATGAGGCTCATGAAGATGAGAAAGAGGCTTCAAACTGCAAGAAGTTTCCCTTCACTCCGAAACCCATCACATCTCATCCTTCACCTCAAACACATGAGCCTATCCATCAACCTTCCACCTTGCCCTTTCTTGAAAAATAACCTATCTTGAGGGAAGCAAGTGAAGAGGAAAGGTTTCAAGTCATGGCTGATCAAGAAGACATCATGAGTGACTATGAGGAAGAAATCACCATAGGGACTCATCTTGGTAAAAAAAAATATGAATTCAGCCTTCTTGAATGAAGATAAACATATGGAATATTATTTTGTAGCTATGCGTGAGATATAATGTACTATCAAAGATGAAGGAAAGTAGTTGTAAGTCATTCCTCAAAAGGTTGCAGTCTTAGGGGAATATCTTGAAACCATGGTGGAGGTTATTATTCTTGGAGATGATTAAATACCTCAACCTAATCTAGGACCACTCTTAGAATATTGGTAGTAGTGAGTGGAGTTCTTCCAAGAAGAATTTGATGAATTCATAGCTGATGATGAGGAGAACAAGGTAACTCAAGGTGCCAAAAGGCCTCAAGGACAATGCTTGGATAAGGTGTCACTTATAGGGATTGTAATTAATAAGTAGTATGAAAAGGATCCTTAAGAACAAGATTAGTTTTTCTTTGTTGGTGACTAGTTTGTTGTTGATTATTCACTCTAGATGTTAAAAGAGTGGGTAGGTAGGAAGAATGTCTCATTAAAGGTCATGTTTAGAAAACATCCTACTCTGCAACTTATACCATCTCTTAGACTAGGTGAGTCTCTAAATTTCCATTTTAATCTAGGTGGATCATGCTTTATCATGGCTATTTAGGTTCCTTTTACATATTAGGGTAGTCTTATTATTTTCCTCCAAGTGTTGTTTTAGCACATTTGTTGGCTCTTACTTTATATAGGTTAGTTTTTATGTTTGTGTTCCCCTTTTCTTGCTCTGCTTTGTGTTGTTTTCTTCAAGAGGTTGATTACATTCAAGGTTTTATTTATCATTATTCTAAGAGTCTATAATACATGTAAGTATCTAGGTTCTCAAGCATAGTAGGCATGCTTCTCTATCAATTGCCGGAAATGTTGGCCAATTTTGGCCCATATAAAAAAATTTGTTTGGAGGCAATGCCATGTTTTGGAGTTCATGCATAGATAGATCAACTAATCAATGTCCCTTTTGAAATGAAGGACCTAATAATGAAAGAGAATAAATGGTTTGGAAGTAGGTATTAATGGTTTCAATGCAGTTCAAGGTCATAGGGTGAGTTTGCATATGCCTTAGAAAACAATCAAGGATTTCAAGTATAAAACAAAAATCCCAAAGACATTTCCATCGATAAAAGGTCCATGGAAAAAATGTCTTTAAAAAATCATGAAGGAAATCATCCACAAGAATAAGTTTTGAAGGCATGAACTCTTTTAGGGAAATTAGCTCAGGTATTTGGCTAAGTGTCATATTTTTTTCAAACAAATTGTCTGCAAAAAAAAAAGTCTAAAGAGCTAATTGTTTGGGGAAAGTGTTTAAAAAAAAATTTAAAGGAATATTTCCTTTGTATAAAATGTTTGTGACAAAAATCCCAAAGACATAATTTATTTCAAACATTTTTTCTAAGGAAAAAGCTAAGTGTTGGGAATTCTTTCAGACATTTTATCTGAAACAAAGATCCTAAAGTGTAGAATTTTTTTGGACAATTTATCCATGGAAAAACCTAAGTAAAAATTATTGCAAACATTTTGTCTAAAATAAAAATCCGACATAGATAATTATTTTGAGAAAATTATCTTGAATAAAAATCTTAAGGAAAATAGTTTGAGGATAAACCAACTGATGCAAAAGCTCTGACAAAATTATTTATTTTGGAGAAATTATTCTAGTAGAGTGATGTTCACATAAGTGTTAAAGTTCAATCTCAATAGTCATCCATTAGGGTACAAGGAGTAACAACCATGAAAACATCATTGATGTTCCTATGGATATCAAATATTTTTGTTTAAAAATTAAATACAGGCATACAGATGTTAATTTTAATCGCCATGGAATAGTCATTTAAATTCAAAAAGTAGGATCAATGATCGACATTTAATCATATAGAAGATCTAATGGTGAGTATAAAATTATAGGTTAATGGTTATAGGTAGATATAACAAATCACATTTGAGCATACAAAGGTAGATCAATAGTGTGATAAAGGTTGTAAAAATCAAAGATCTCAAATTAAACATGAGGCCACCACATAACATAAACGTAGAAGCAGACAACCTAATAGTAAAGTCCTAAAGATCAATGAAAGGCTATTAAGTGACACCAACTTGAATAGAGTTGACAAGTCAAGCAAATACCTAGGGATCACAATCATTCATACCAAGGAAATAAATAGTTTGAGATGGGTTACGGGGTCAATAGGCTGAGTCAAACAATTGACAACCAATGAGCAGGACCAGACTCATGATATTTTTTGATAAAAGTCAATGGAGCAATACTTAACTTGAGAAAAATAAATACAAAAGGATCAATATCGAATGGGATTCAAATTGAACCAAAATGCATATTTAAAAACTAGGATCCATCATTAATACTTTTTAGAGATAGAATATGTCTTTTAAACCTAATATAGATCAAAGGTTGATGGCTTATTGATAAAACAAGACCAAGTATCAAGCAGAGTGTCATTGATAATAGATCTATAGGAAAACCAATAATTTAGATTGGTTTTCCTCTATAGTAAACTTGGCTCTAGATTTCAAAGCCAAGATAGATATATGAAATTAATAGAGGAACGTACAGATCCATACTCCTAATAAATAGCCACTAAAAATAGACTTGAACATGTCTCTATCATTTACATAAATGTGGTAACCTTATCCTGGTAAATCAAGAACTAGAAGAAGATGTGATCTAGATCATTATTAACCCTTCTCCACTCTTGCATGTATGCTTCCCATCTCTCTCATCCCATTCTACTATAAATACAAGATTTTAAGACTTAAAATATATCCCTCTCTTAAGAACAACTAGAATCTACCAAGATTGACCCTTGTAACCTCTTGAGATGAATAGAAGACTATGTTCAAATTTCATTTTATTATTATAGTGCATTCATGCTAGTTTGATTTGCATACATGGTAGAACTATCTCCCTTGTCAAGTCCTAGTCTCACCTAGCTACTAGATTATCTGATTATGCAGGTCATGCTTAGTGTTTAAATTCATTTGATTGAATTTATAATGTGGATACATCAATGGGATTAGTTCCTTGAATAATGCCTCTTTATCACCTCCCTCAGGTTTTTTGATCAATTGGTAAACCTCTACATGAATCATTGATTCATGAAAAAAAATTGGAGTCATATATCTAGTCATTTGTTTTGTCCCATTAGTGTTTTATAAGCTCAAATATGAGTGGATGAAAAATATTTTACATGCATCACCATCATTAATTTAGGTTTCCCTTTTAGTTTCTCTATTTCCATTTTTCACCCCAAGCAATCTATAGGTTTTAGTATAAATAATCTAAGTGATGCATCTGAGGAACTAGCCTCATTAAAAATCCTAGAGTTTTGACCCAAGTTTAGGTAACCTACAACCTAGGGTCATTCCCATGTTGGACCAAATTTAAGAGTTGGACTTAAACATTTCTACTCTCAGCTAGGGTGCAATCTACATCCTTAATAGTAGTAAGAGGTTGATTTAGTTGGCTATCTAAAAGGCATGACTTAGTATTAATGGGCCAATTGAGTTTGTTAATAAGTAGTCAACTTAGTACTACAAAGGTTGATTTAGTTGAAATTATGATAGGTTAATATGGTAGAAAATAAAGAAACTAAATTAAACCAGTTTATTTTTGTCAAATTTATAAGAATGTATTTTGATTATGAATGACATGGAGGTCTAATACATCCTTTGTTATTTGATATTTTTCAGAGGTGCCATAGATTTTGGTAATTGATCGATGCCCTATGGCTACCTAATCTACTAGAGTGGTTGATAGATGTGGATAGATCAAGATTGGTTACATTGGGCCTAGGAGGTATCATGGAGATGAGATGCATCCCACTAAATGTTGATCTCATTGTCATGTTTCTTAGAGCATGGGAATGGTTGACGAACACTTTTCAATGGGTGGTGGATGGGGATAGCATAGAGGTAGGTATCACATTAAATGATATTCATGCATTACTTAGACTACTTATAAGAGGGACACTAGTGATTATAGGGACATTAGGTTATCTAGAGGAGAGATGAGCAATTTCCAATTGGGTGATGTGCTTAGATAAGATCAACCAAGGGCTGAGGGTGAGCTTATTTTATATATATTACATAGATTCTAAATATATGAGGCTATTATTATACTTTTGATATAATGAGAGTTATGTCACAATTCAAATGGTAATGTACTATTTTACATGATAGCCTTGTGCCAATCCATCTTATATTAAGGGGTGATTTACAATTTTGGGTCTATCATCTGGGTCAAACTCATGCATGATATGTATGGGATGATGTCCATAGGGTACAAGAACATGGGATTCATAGTGTTATTGAGTGCATAGATATATGAGAGGTTCATGATAAATTGGCCAGATGGTTTACCCCATGTGGTCAATGATAGGTTACTTCAGGTTGTTAGATGGAGACATGACTAAGTAGTGTGGGTCATGCCCCATGTGCCAGCACTATAGACAATCACATGAGGAGAGATCATGTGGCATCATTATGTACATATTATTACTAATTGGATTAGTTGGGTGACCATAGTATTTAGGTTGGCTTGAGTCTATATCATAAGTCACTATATCTAGTGGATAGATCTACAACCAATGGTATATTTGTCAGGATAGTTTGGACTCCTAAACTTAGTAGTTATTATAGTAGTTCCTATATTTTGGGAACATAATGTGAGAGATTCAAGTGGGAGAGGAGGAGGAGTGTTAGTGTAGAGATCAAATATCAAGCCATGTCATGTGAGATCATGGACTGGTCAAGCATGATAGTTAGCATCTAGAGGAGGAAAGGGCATGGATGTGGATTTAGGGGTATATTAGGTACCATAGTATGCACCATAATAGGAAAAGAAATGAACACATTAGGAACACCACCAATGAATATGACATTAGTGGGATCGATCATAGATGAGATTTCTCATGCAAGATGACCTAATAGTCATCCTAGGGTAGAGCTAGTCAATAGAGATACCACTAAAGAAAGGCCCAAGGCATGCACAGTTGGTGACTCTAAGATTTGATTTGATAGTGAGACAACCCATGGATGATTTAATTATGGGATGGGTTGATATAAATACCATGATAGGAGGATGAGTAAATGAGGAAATGATTGTTGGTGACACTAGGATAAGAAAGAAATTTTATAATTTGTAGCTTTTTGGAGATAAAATACTAGTTGTATATGATTTTAGTTAGATAGATAAATTTTGAGATGTATATGTGGTTTGATATCTATTTGGGTTTTTTAAGACCCTATGATATAGGAAACTAGGTGGGGATCCCTAGTCAAAGTAGTGCATCATGACATTTTAGATGGGGTGCTAACAACATATGACCCCACCATGTTAGATGATCCTTTAGTACCATCTTCCCCAGCTCAATCAGGTTGGTTTAGATTGGTGGTGGAGGTTGAAAGGCATATATAGATATGTGGGGATGGATTGTAGCCACCAGTAATGGTGGGAGTAGGCGAGGCATAGACCTAGTAGGCCCTAGCTCAGGAGAGAGTTGTACACATGGCTACCATGATCTAGTTAGGATAGGTATAGTCCTAGGTGGCCAATGTATAGGGATAGGTAGCAAGGTTGAGATCTAAAATAACCTCATTACATCATATTATGTATATGGGATGGTCTAAGGCATCTATGGGTAGTGTGGCTAGGCCATGAGATATGCATGATAGACCCTAGCCATAGAGATGGAGTGATGTACTTTTGTATTTTGTATAAAAACACATGATATATAGAGATATGTTGTTTTAACAATTATATTTTGATCTCATGAGTTATATTTTGGTTTTGGTTATGGATGTATGGATATATTTATTTCTATTACATGTATTTTGCTTTTGTTTTATATGTTATAGGAAATATATTGGGGTGTTTTATTTTCTAGCATTTTGTAATACACATGCATGGTTAAAAAGAAATAGGCAAAACGGACATGGAAAAGTATAAGTAATCATAAAAAAATGCACTACAGACTATTTCACAGTGGAAAATGTGTAATAAAAAATGATTACTAAGTATAATAAACCAAAAAGTGGTAAATAAAAAGGCAAAAAATATTTTTAAACCATGAAAAAGATTGGCACCAAATTAAAACAAGTAAGATCACACTAAATCACAATGGGAAGTATGAAAATAATGTAATAAAATGGAAAGCACATGAAATACAAATGGTATAAAAATAAATCAATTAGTCATACTAAATCACGTTGGGAAGTATAAAAGAGAAACAAATTTTGAAAAATAGTCTTAAAGGAGTCACACTGATTCAAGTTGGGAAGTATGAAAAACTTAAGAAAAATGGTTTGGTTGTTATATGTAATCATAAAATAAGAAGATAAAAGTGAAATATTAATGAATTAAGCATAAAATATACTAAATCAAGATGCAAATCATGTTAATGACATGTAACTCATAATCAATCAGATCTTATCTCAAATTTGACATGTAATTTTATTGTGACTTGGGTATTGGAAAATTTTGTGAGGAAGGCCAAGGCCTATCCATGGTATTAAAAACACTAATGAGGTGGAAATAAAGGGAAAAATATGGTAAAAGGGTATGTTTTGGGTGGTAATTTTAAAATGTGTTATTTTTTTAAGAAGGCTTGGTCCTATCCAAAGTCTTACACTACAACTCAAAAAATGGAATCCCTAAGGGGAGTGATCAGTGAACAAAATAATATTTCTCTTGGGGAAATATTAGGATTATAGGGAATGATAGAGATCATTTAAGAAGCATTATGTAGATGTATTATGAGAATAACTTAGGAAACATGATGCATACTAAGGACATAAAAAGACACTAAGAGATAATTGACCATTAATATACAAAGGATATCGGTTCGTTATAGGCACAAAGTTATATAGGCACATAAGTGTGGTAATAATATCAATCACATTGGTTATTTTTAAAAAGAAAATTAAAATGGGCCTACCTTCTCACAACATGTTCCCCAATCCTTACGACCCCTTATAGAGACATCGGTCTACTACAAATATTGGGTACTTGTGTGAAAAAGTTGGTAGCACTAAAAGAATTTTTTATTCTCCTTTTCCAATCTACTGGCCTATCACTCCCCAATGGACCTCAACTCTATTACGAGTCCAACTATGGAGTTTGATCTTTGATTATAAAAAGGATTTGTGCTTAGAATCATGTCTTTTAGTGTGATTTAACTTTTGAAAATTTTTAATGTTGCCTTTTAAATCATTGCCTTTTGTTAAATGATTTGTCTTTTAAATTTTTATGTATTTTAATATTTCTCCTCCATATGGACTTGGAATGACCAATCATGATAGATAAAGTAATACACATGAATGAATTTTAGGCTTAGGCTAAAGGAAGCTAAGTATCAAAAGATATGATTGACTAGAACACTTAGGCTAAACTATAAACCAACTTGTTATCTCAAGTATCAACCATGTGTATGCTTAGTTTGCAAAAGAAAATAATGGGAATAAGGGGAGATCCAAAGTGGAATAGTAAAATAATATTATAATGAGATGAATTATTTTCTAATTGATCATATGGTGAAAAATAAATTATTAAAGGGAGTAAGGTTTATACAACTAGGTCACAATAATAATTATCTATGTTGATAGAGATAAGATAGTAAACAATCATGACAAATAAAATAAGATAACCATAGAAAAGGAACTCATGAATAATAAGTATGTAATTATGAAAAATAATCCATAATAAAGCATAAGGAATAAAATGGCATCATAAGAAACATGTAGTGTGAAACAAAATTTATCATGTAAGATAGATAAGAATTTGACATAATGTCAAATGATATAAGATAGATAAATGTAAAGTTGTAACACATGTCTAATCTAAATGAAGAAAGAAATGAAATAACACCATGATTATGTTCATAAATACTGATATATTTATCCACACACATTATCCATCACATTTGATAATTCTCTATGAAGTTGAACTTAGACTGCAGCTAAAGTCTCATCAATATTTAAGAAAAGTTGAGAAAATACTTCATGTCGAATATCCTTGATAGAAAATGTAGGAATTATTGAAGGATCATGTTGATGAGGGCTATCATTCATGGGATGCTCAGGATAAGTAATTTGAATGGACTCTATGGGAGATGAAGGGGTCATTGGTGGGGAATGGGCCACAAGTGAAGGAGTCACTAGTGGAGAAGGGGCCACCAGGGAAGGATTCATCTATGAAGAAGGGGCCATAGGTGAAGGAGGATCCACAAGTGGATAAATTATAAGTGGAGAAGGGAACATTGGTGTAGAAGCTATAGGGGAAGAATGGGGATCCTTCTTATGAGGGTGACATGTGGGAGTAAGGGTAGTAAGTGTAATAATGTTAATGAGGTGATCTTTGAGATCTTGTTAAAGGATGCTATAATTATTAGTGTGATGTGTACCACATTAGTTCCATAGATAATATACCTCTCCATAATGGTGAGATATTTAGGTAATACTTTTAAGCGATCCATATCCTTATTTATGGGTTGAGGAGTGGTGGGATGTAAAGTGTTGATATATTTTTGTAGCTTACAATAATGCATGGATGAATGATTATCTATGCCATGGAAGCAATAGATATGATTATTAGTAGACTTTGTAGGTGTATTACTGAAGGGATTGGAAATGGTAGCTAAGAAGGTTAGTGTAATGAAAAGTCTCTAGTATAATGACTACCAGCTTTATGAATATCATAATAGGGCTAATCATCCCATTTGGTGGACAAAGGAGCAATTTATAGTAAAGGAAAAAAATCATCACCAAAAGAAGGTGGGGTTGGTGGAGATACTAAGCAAGGATCAATTGAAGGAGCAATAAGATTGGAAATAAGAAAAGACTAATCTAGAGAGTGAGTGAGAATAGGATATGAACTAGGCTCAGTTGAGGGAGGGGAAGGATGCATAGAAGGTTGAAGGATAGTCACAAGCATCTCATAAATAATTCAGCTAGAGGGTTCTTAGTATCTATTAAAGTAATAGGGATAAGTCATAACACAATCCATAAGCATACTCTTATGAGGATATATTAAAAACTAGAGGTGTGTAAACCATCTCTACCCTACAAGCAAGAGGATATTAGATTAAAAAAACACAGAGAGAAAATGAGATTGAGAATAGCATAGCACTTATTCAACTTATTCAACCAATCATGAAGGCCTATTAAATAGGCAAACAAATGAAATACATGTGAAGCATGAGATGGGTATAAGAAAACTAACCTACGTCGGCTTGCATGAAATAGCAAAGACCGAATAAACAACTAACCTCTTAACCAAAGTGGTTAAGGCAACTAACCAACATAAATTACCTTAGTAAATAACCTAAGGTAAATACAATAATATGCTAACACCCTCCCTTAATGACTAAACCAGAAACAAGACCAAGTTTATCTCTAAATTTTATGAACTTGTTTGTACCAAGTGGTTTGGTCATTATATCAGCTGGCTGCTCTACAGTGGGGTAGTAGAAGAGACTGATGTCTTCATTTGTAACCAACTATCAGATGTAATGATGGTGAACCTCAATGTGTTTCGTCTTGGCATGAAATACTGGATTTTTCACCATCTTCAAAACACTTTGGTTGTCACAAAAAATTGGAGTAGGCTTTGATGACTCAAACTCAAGATCCTCCAAAATTTTCTTTATCCACATGGTTTCACAACCTGCACTGACCACAACTTTATACTCTACTTCTATTGAAGATAATGCTATTGTAGTTTGTAGTTTGCTCTGCCATGAGAAAACTCCTGAACCAAAAGTTAAAACATACCCTGTTGTATATTTTCTTGAATCAACTAAACCTGCCTAATCAGAATTAGAATATCCTGAAAGTTCAAAATCTACAGACTTTTTATACAGTATGCCAAAGTCAAGAGTACCTTTGACATATCTTAATACTCATTTTGTAGCTAACCAATGGAATTCTTATGGTTTAGACATGAAGTGAGATAGAAAACTCACTGCAAAACAAATATTCGGTCTGGTGGTAGTGAGGTAAATGAGACTACCCACTAGCTACCGATACACTGTTTCATTGATCGGAGGTGAATCAGTGTCTGTTCAAATTTTAGCTCCTGCTTCCATAGGTGTGTGATTTGGATTACAATCCATCATTCTAAACCTTTCTAGCAATGAATTGGCATACTTATTCTGTGACATGAATATAGTATTACCACTTTGCCAAAACTCAACACCTAAATAGTATTTCAGTATTCCTAAGTTTGTCATGTCAAAAGTACAACAAACATCAACTTTCATTTGCTGAATGAGACTAGTACTACTCCCAGTGATGGCTATATCATCAACATATATAATGAGAATCAAGATATCATCACCAAACACCTTTATATAGAGAGTTGGTTTTGAGTTACACCTTTTGAAACCTGACTCCCTAAGATATGAGTCTATTTTTGTATACCAGGCTCAAGGAGCCTACTTAAGTCCATATAAGGACTTGATCAACCTGAAAACAAGATGTTCCTTACCAAGAACTTGAAAACCCTATGGCTAAACCATGTAGACTTCCTCCTCCAAATTTCCATTCAAGAAAGCACTCTTTACATCCATTTGGTGTATCTACCATTCAAACTAAGTAGCAATAGAAATAATCAAATGAAAAGTTACCATCTTGGTGGTTGGAGCAAAAGTCTCCTCATAATCAACCCCTTCCTCTTGTGCATAATATTTTGCAGCAAGTTTGGCTTTGTGTTTGTCCAAGGAACCATCTGCTTTGTATTTTACCTTATAAATCCACTTACAACCAATGGATTTCTTTCCTGGTGGTAGTTCCATCAACTTCCAAGTCTTATTTTTCATCAAGGAATCATATTCCAATTGCATAGCTGATTCCCACTCAGACTTCCCTTTGGCCTCAAAAAAGAAATTAGGCTTAAATACTTGTGAAACAGCAGTTGTTAGAGCAAGATTGACATGCTCACCTCTATTACCAAAATGCTTTCCCAATCTCAGTCTTCTACCTTCCACACCTTGTGTTAGTCTCCTTCTTTTAGTGCTTCAATTGTGGCAGTATACCACTTTGGCTTCTTTGGTTGTTTTGCTAGAACCTCACAATGACCTGTATCAATTCCCTCCCTGGAATGTGATTCCACTGATGAATAAGAATCTTGATCACTTTTCACATTATAACTAATAATTGAATCATTAGATAATAATGACTCAATATTTGAAACTTGACCAGTTGTTATTTTGTATGGCATTTGTTCATTTACTATGACATCTCTATTTACCACAACTTTGTTAGTAGAAATATCAAGTAATCTATAGGCTTTTGACTAATCACTATATCCAACAAACATGTATGCTTTACTTTTTGCATCCAAATTTATTCTCTTTTGACTAGGAATAACTGCAAAAGCTACACAACCAAAAATTTTGAAATCACTTACATCTAGAGTTCGACCTGACCAAGCTTCCTCTGGAGTCAAATTCTCCAAAGCTTTTGTAGGACTTCTGTTGAGGATGTATACTATTGTATTCACTGCTTCTACCCAATACTTGTATGGGACATTTTTACTTTGGACCATACAGCGAGCCATGTCCATCACCGTCCTATTACACCTTTCCACAACTCCATTTTGCTGTGGAGTGTAAGGTGTAGTGTATTGTCTGTGTATGCCTTCAGTGGCACAAAACTCCTTGAACTGTTTTGAGATGAACTCACCCCCATTATCCATTCTAAGAGATTTCACTGGCCGTCCTGCCTATTTTTCAATCATAGCTTTCCAAGTAAGAAAGTTAGAAAAACAATCAGATTTCTTCACTAGAAAGAATACCCACTTTTTCCTAGAGAAATCATCAACCAATAACAAGAAATAATGGGCACCAGAAGGGGTAGGTGTCTGCATTGGACCATGCAAATCCACATGTACCAAATCCAATACTCCCTTTGCTCTTGATGCTTTACCAACATCAAATGAATGTCTAACTTGCTTCCCCAACTGACATCCAGTACATACATGATGACTATGCCAAATAGAAGGAATCCCCTTAACCATCTTAGTCTTACTCAATGTAGTCAAATACTAAAAATTCAAATGCCCATACCTTTCATGCCATAGTGAACTTGTGCTATCAACCACTACAAGTGCACTTTCCTTTGCTTTGATTGGATCTGTAAGCTTATACAAGCCTTTCTCACCAATCCCAACAGCAATAATCTTGTTATCTTTAGTGGTGACTAAACATTGTTGTTCTTGAAATTTTACAACAAAATTAGATTTTGAGGTGATCTCACTGATTAAAAGAAGATTTTTGTTCATATCTGGTACATACGTAACATTCTTAAATGTATAATTTACTGTACCATCAAAACTTATATGAACATTACCAAATCCTTTCACAAAATATGTTGTACCATCTCCTAAAGATACAAATTCATTACTACTATTATCTTCAACAAAATCCACATACCAGTCCTTATGGCATGTATAATGGTGAGATGCTCCTGAATCAAAGTACCAAGCTCGATCCACCATAGAATTACCACTGGAATCCATGAAAGCAAAATCTAGTGATTCCTCGTGTTCACCTTCAGCTACATTCGCATGATGAGCTTTCTTTCTGGGGTTAGCCATATCATGTTGTCTTTTCCTGCAATCTTTTTTAAGGTGACCAGGTTTCTTACAGTAAAAACATTTCCATTTAGATCTCTTATTACCACTTACTTGTGAAGATTCTGATGGATAGCTATTTTTACCAGACAGCTTACCCTTTTCCTTGATAAAGAATGCACTCTCTGTGGAAGTGGATGTAGACAACATTGCTTGCTCCTATCATCTCTCCTTTTGCAATAGCAATGTAGATAATGTTTCAAAATCCAAAGTCTGCATCTCAGCAATCATGTGCAAGGACTCCACAAATGACTCAAATGATGGTGGAAGATTTTGCATAACAAGAGCAATCAAATCTTGCTCATCAACAGGTTTTTGCACTGCTCTCAACTGGTCACTGATGCCCTTGATCTGCAATAAAAACTCAAAAATGGAGCCACCTTCCTGCATCTTAGTGGAAAACAACAATTCTCTAAATACAATACTCTATCAGCTTCAGAAACCTGATATTTTGAAGATAAAGTTTTCCATAAATCTGATGCTATAGTCACATTTCTGACCTCTGAGATTAGATTATCTGCTACTGACAATTTTAACATGAGAGCCTCACGATGATGTTTATCATAGTCATTGGTAGCAATGGCAGGGCTTTTCTCTTTATCGAGCACTATTTGATCAATATTTAGATATTCACATATTGTCAAAACCTTGTGACTCCACAAACTAAAGTTCTTGCCAGTCAATTTCTAAGAATCTAGTAGTAATAGGTGTTGAATACTAGCCATTTTACCTAGTTTTTCATGAAAATGATAAAATTGGAAAAACTATAATGACTTTTTATTAAATTCCTTCTACTCACTGATTTTATATTGACACTAAATAACCCTATCCGTTTTTAGCAACAAACTCAATACCATTTGCAAGATCACAAAAATTCTACCACTGAAACAATTAAATCAGGAAAACTACAATTCTGATTTTAAAAATTCTTTCTCCATTGACATCCAGATAAAAAACCTAGAAAACGGTAAAATTTTTAGCTTTTCGAACGCTTCCGTGATTATTAGTCAATGGTAGGTCCCCAATAACCCTTATTGGCTAAAGTTTTGATTTATTTCAATTAAAATAATAATAATTGAAATATTAAAACTTTAGGCTAAAAATTTTATAAAAAAATTCAGCCAATCAGAAAATTGGCCTACCTCTAAAACTTCAGGCGAAGATTTTAAGCTCGTTTCTCAACCAAATTGCAAACCATTTTCACCAGTGTCTTAGTTTTGATTTAACTAGTGATTTAGACTTTTGTTTCATTGAAAAAGATGAAGAAATAAAATTTTATAATTTTGCCGAATCTGTACGACGCCCATGCATAGAGATAAAATTGAACAGAGGCTTCTGAGCCTCTAAAATAGCCTATTTTCACTTCCTTTTGGTCTTATTTAGCCTTTTGATGCTTCCTTGGCAATTTTTAGACCTTCTGGTTGAGTTTTCCAAATTTTGTGATGCTTTCTCTCTCCTCAGCTCTCCACTGGGCACCTAAAGCTCCTCCCTGGCAAGACACCGACCTCTCTCTGGCTTCCACAAACCTCCACTCAGGTTCTACAAACCATAAGCTCTGATACCATAGTAGATTAAACAAAACACAAAGATAAAATGAGATTGAGAATAGTAGAGCACTTATTCAACATATTCAACCAAGCATGAAGGCCTATTAAATAGGCAAACAAATGAAATACCTGTGAAGCATGAGACGGGTATAAGAAAATTAACCTACGTCGGCTTGCATGAAATAACAAAGACTAAATAAACAACTAACCTCTTAACCAAAGTGGTTAAGGCAACTAACCAACATAAATTACCTTAGTAAATAACCTAAGGTAAATACAATAATATGCTAATAGAGGAAAAATCCTAAAATTGGGTATTATATAAGATGTAATGCTAGAATATGTATAGAAAGACTAAAGTAAAGAGGAATGATAATAAATAATTTTAGCATCTCATGATTGAATAAGACCTCTTAAAAATGGATCATCTAAGGTATATCCATCATCATAGTCAAGGGTATGAAGATCAATGGCATGGTTAGGGGTGACTTTATCATTTGATATGGTGTGATGAATGGAGTGTTGAGTCTTAGTTAAGACAATGGGTATATCATCATTAGGTGTTTGATGTGAATGTATATTCATAGAATATGGAAGATTTGAAATGAGATGAGGTGAGAGATCTAAGGTTTTAATCTTAAGATTGATCTCATTAATATCATTGTCATCTAAATCTAATAGGTTAGGTGGGATATTCTTGATGAGTTCAGGGTGACCATTGTAACCCCTGGTGGAGTTGATAAGAAAGTTAAACCATTGAGATTCATGAAATGGAATGCTCAGCAAGGGTTCAAGGGTGGGAATCTTGAATATACCATGGTCTTGAAATTTTTAAAAATTATAAGGGTTAATGTCACCTTGAATCCTATAGATTGCTCCATTATGAGGAAATTTGACACATTGGCAAGTGAAAGAGGCAACTGCTCTCATTTGAAGAGTCCATGGCCTACCAATAAAAATGTTATAGGATAAATGAAATTTTAATATGATCACCTTCACTTAGATGATGATAGGTGGGACAGTAATAACAAGCCACACATAGCCTAAGGAAGGCATTTGAATTTGGTCATAGCCTTGACAAGTGTTGCATATAGACTTAAGATTATATTTGGAATATCCAAGATTTTTAATAAAATTGAGAGAGGAAACACAAGTGCATAAAAATTCATTAATCAAGGCACACTTGACTTGGATATCACCAATTTAGACACTAATAAAAGGGGAGGATCATCCACACAAAGCAAAATTTCATCAATGATCATAGAATCAATGGGGAATTTGATGGAAAGAGAAGTGTCAATTGTTTCATCAATGTGTATGGGCATATCCTTGCACTATTTTCAAATGCTATAGTTTGATCTGGATAAGATGGCTTCACATCCTATTAAGGGAGGATGAGGGATGTTCATTTTAAACAAAAGTTACATAAAATGATTATGATAACACAAAGAAGTCTGCATAAGCTCAAGAAATGGGATTTGATATGCGAGATTAGTAATCTCCATGATAAGATCCCATTCATCATAACTCATAAGTGGATTGTTGGAAAGAGGTGCATAGTGATAAAGGAGGCCCTTAAAAAGAGGATTTGAAGTGCATGTGAATTTATTTTTATCAGATGCAGGAGGTTTTATTGTAGGATAAGTTTGTTGATTGTCTTGAGAAGATGGGGTAGTTGATGTAGGTTTGAATTGAGAGAAATTGGAAGTGGTAATATAATTTTGAGTATCATTGGTGATGGGTAGAGAGGTTAGAGGAGTGGTATAAATGGTATGAGAAGTGTTATCCAAGGGAGGTGTTGGAATTGGTTCATCAAAAGATATAAGGTCTTCTTGTCCCAACTCTATTAAGTGAGTTAGGGATAAGTCTTGGATAACATGAAAAGTGTGAGATAGTGGAGTGTGAATGGGATGAGGATCAATGAATGCAACCACCCTTCACATATTAGTCATATTGACCACATTATCTTTAGGAGTTGGGTCAAGAAGACTATCAACATTATTGGTCTAAGGAGTAGGCTTCTCTTTATTGTCTTGGTGGTTTAGAAGAGGATCTTTAAAGATGGCCAAATGAGTATTAGGTTGGTTTAAAGTGTGAGATTTAGTTTGTGTTTTATGGGCTTTTAAGGCAATGTCATAGGTTTGTTGATGTTTATGAATGATAGAATCATGGTCAAAATTGGGACCAAAAAGGAAATCCATAGCCAAATTATGAAGTTGCCTACAAGTCTCATGAGAATGACCCCAACTAACATGAAACCAACAAAATTTATTGGGATCATACTAGGATTTCATTAGATAGGTGGGATCAAGATCTCATGAAAGAATACTTGGTAGACACTTTTGTAATTCTTTTAAAGATAAAGGTTACTGAAAATTGATGTTATTTGTTGAAGATAAATGAGGATTAGTGATGTGGTTGGGAGGGGAAGCTTGTTCTAGAACCTAGTTGGGAATAATAGCTTGAATAATATGAATGGTATCATAATAATCAGTGACACCATCAATTGTATAATGATGATTCTTATTTTTGATTAACATGTGAGTACCCATAGAAGGTTTAGATGGATTAAATTAAATCATGAGGAAATCTTGCCACTTGGATTGGTAAACAGACTCTTCTAACATGCATGGAGAGAGACTCCAGACTTGATATTGTAACTTGGGATAAAGATCATTGGTAAATAGATGAAAGAGGTTATCATCTACCATATTATGTTCACATTTTTTAGACAAGGTATTCTATCATTACATAAAATCTTGTGTAGTTTCAATCTCAATTTACTTACAATTGATAAAATAGACCAAGGTATTTTCAAGGAGATCACTAGATTGAAATTATTGGACTGGAGCATTGACTAAAGCTTCAAAACTAGTGATAAAATGAGATTTGAGTTGGTTAAACCAATATATATCATAGCCCATGAGATTTTTTGCTAATAGCTTGGTAGTGTCAAAACTTTTTAACTTGACCCAATATTTGTATAAATTTCCAAATGTTTTTAAGTGGAGAGGAGGATTAGTTGACCCATTGTAAGTAATGGTAGGGGTGATACCTCCTATATCGATGTTATAAATTAGAGGTGTAAGAGTCTCATTTTGAATGTTCTTGATTGTTTTGTTAATAAAAGGAGTTAGAGGGATAATATTACCATAGGAATCCTAAAGAGGAGGTGGGGTGAATTTTGGTTATGCATTCCCCATGGAACTTGTTGAGGGTGATTTTGAAGATGGATAAGATGCTTTTACATTTGCATTATTTGGTTGGCATTATTATTTTATAAATAATTCATTTGATTAAGAGTTTGTAATAGAATTTATGGGCTTGAGTGGTGTTATTTACATTATGTGAAGCATTAGAATTAGTAGTAGTGGCTTGGGTACCATTATGGGTGATAGTATTAGCTTGAGAGAAATTATTGGTAAGTGAGGCACTAGTATCATGATTTGATTATGTGGCAAAAGATGTACTAGTAGAGGGATGAGAAGAATTGGCACTAGAGGCATGAGTACCATGGGTATAAAATGATGCACAAGTGGTGATCTGTAATTGATAATAAGTGTCATAAATTATAGAAAACATACTTTTAATGTATCAAAACCTTTATTTTATGATTTTAAAAAAATGATTTTTTTAAATATTATGGAATTTAAAATTCATCCAAGACTATTTTTAATGAGTGAAAATGAATAAAGATGAAAAATGAGAAAAAAACACCGAATTGATTTGATAATGAAGTTTAGCTTAAAATCCTACATCTCCATATCTGCTCCAATAGAGGATCACTCCTTATTAAAAATTATCGCAAATAGTATACAATATTAAAGAGTCACTCAAATCATCTCCACAAGCTCACTTTCTACTTGAGTATTACTCTCAAACTAATTTACAAAGTCTAAGGAAATTAAAAATACTCCTACCCTTTACTCTATACTTGGTCTCCACCAAAAACACACCTTCAAATACAAATTTGAAGACTTTATCTAGTGCTTAGGTTTGCGGGTGCAGCAGTGGAAGCATTATCTTTTTACTAAAGATGATAGGGTTCAAAACCCATGCCATGGGCATTATATTTGTGGCTAATGTAAATATTTTAGTCCCACATTTAGGATGTTACAATAATTTCAAGCTTTTACAATCTCGAGTCTCCATGTTATTAGTCATTGATAAGCCTTTTGTGGGCTATGGAATTAAAATTGGTCGATGGTTGTTGTCGGGCTCTTAACTCAATCTTTGCATGGTGACTTAGTGGTAATCTATGTTGGGATTGAGATATGGTAATCACATGTGATGATCTCAGAATATGGCTCATTATTGATATGTTATTTCCCTCAATTCATCTCTCTAAGGATATTATCTTATGCAAATCTTAGATTGTTAGATAACTATTACATGGAAAATAGATATTTGTCTTGTTTATATTAAACTAAAGACTAAGTGTTTACTTTTTCATTAATGTCTAATACATATCACGTTTTAGTGATTTTTGTTGTGAAGAATGCTCAGGGAAAAGACACAGACAATGTAAAGTGAATGTGCAATTTTGATCTTCATCTAGCATAACTACGAACTCTACAGGCTTGTTTCTACAGACTCTGCAGGCTTGTTTCTATGGAATCTACAAGCTTGTTTCTATAGACTCTGTAGGCTCATTTCTATAGAATATATAGGCTTGTTTCTATGGACTCCACAGGTTCATTCCTCCTGACTCTACAAGGTCACTTCTGAGAATTGTGTAAGGATGAAGCTACAAATCAGAAGTTGGTGGCCAGATAGGATAAGAGTAAACTATTTTAGTTGGAATCAAATAAGGAAAATAACCACCTACTATTTTGAAGGACTTGCTTTTGATAAAGTTGTAAATATATTTGATCTTAAGACTATTATAGAATAGGATATCTATTTTATTAGAATAATTGGATCTCTTGGAAATCCAATCTCCTATCTTTGGATGAATGGATCGATCAATGAATCTTATTCCTTTGCATCCTATTTTCAGTTGATTATATTAGTATAAAATGTACAATTTTCATATATTATAAAAGGGAGATATCAGATAATGGAGGAAAAGATTTGTACAAGCATATTATAGGTTTCAGCTAGATTGTAATCATTTCATTTTTATGAATTAATCTTTTAGTTCCCAGTACTGATTAATCTTTGTTCTTGAGTCTAAGAGGAGCAAGGGCCCACTCTCCTTGGAAGCAGGAACTATGTATGGTATTTATGTTATGTTTTACTAATTTTTTGTTATAATTAGTTATATCTTGTTATTTTTTGCATTTATTCATAAAAACATCAAAATAAATTCTAGTTTAAAAAAGCATTTTCTTATTTCATTTCTTTTCTAAGCAAAATGTGTTTTCTTTTATAGTAGAAGTGTGAAGCAAATTTCCTTTTGTTAGTGAAGAAGTGTGATTTTACTTTCCATGCAAATTTAAAATAAGAGTGTGATATTTTACTTTTAGCAAAAGAGTGGATTGATTTGATTTCTTTTTTTTTAACAAAAGAGTGAATTACATAGTTTAGGACACATTTCTTTCTCTATTCAAAATTAGAATAGGACAACCAAACACCCCCACAAGCAGCCTTCTAGATCTACCATCCCATACCTTACTACAGATATCTTTGGACACCAGCCCTAGTTGATAAGACATCAATTGAATATTGATTAAATGAGGAGTTAAATGACACTCATCATTTTTGGCACCATTGTTGGGGACTATAAGGTGTTATTAAGGTAATAATTATTGGTCTATAGTGAAAAATAGAAAACATTGTAAAAACTCATAAAATCCTATAAAACTTTAATAAATTGATGTACCATCCTAGATATTTTAAAGGATGATTTACCCCTAAAGTTTCCACCAAGAACACAAGTGAACACTCCTTCAACATCTTTGAGTAGTGAACCAGAAGATACATGTGAAACCCATTTGCAAGAATCTTCTGAAACTTGGATAGAAACCAGGCCATTGCCACAAGCAAGCACCATAGGACAAATAACTCAGGATCAATCTCTTATAGGAAGACACTATTTAGAAGTTGCCAAGGATTTAGAAGAAGTATTTCAAAAATCTATAACTAAATAAAATTTTGAGAATTTTGAACAACCCATAACTAACACCACAAATATTTAGTGGGAGGATCATCCTAGTTTTGAAACATCATCAGAAGAAGAAATGGCTCTCCAACAAAATCAACAACTTGCACAACTAGAAAGGACTTTCTCCTTTCCTACTGTTGTAGATCCTAATGATCAAATCCCCATGAAAAATATTTTACCAGCTATTTTGCCAAATTTTTGGGGAAGATCTACAGAAGATTTTGATCAATTTCTATTTGAGTTTAAGATGCTATGTCAAACCTATGATTACACAATAGATGGCCAAAAATTAAAACTATTTCCATCTACACTTAAAGATGTAGCTATGAGATGGTTCATGGGTTTACCTAGCAATTCTATTATAACATGGGATGACATGGAAATAGAATTCTTGAACAAATACCAAGATTATTGCCAAGTGCTAGAAAGAAAAAAGAATTTCTTCAAAATCAAACAAAATGAGGATAAATATTTAGAGGATTATTTGGATAGATTCATGTTCACTCATAAAAGAAGCAATTATCCACTCACTACTAAAGATGTTCAAAATTTGGTTTTCTTGAAAGGGTTGGACAAAGACACTAGAGATGCCTTACATCTGATGGGCAGAGGAGATATAAATAAGTTGGATTTTGATCAAATTTTTGATCTTTATACCAACTACTCTTGAATGAAACCTGGAATTAAGAAAGGAAGATTTGGGAAATATAATGAAGTGGGTAAGTTAAGGGAAGAATTTTCTAATTTAAAAATAGATATCCTGGTTACACTAAATAGTATCGTGGATGGCCTTCAAGCTAAGGCAAATGCAATAGATCCCTTAGAAATCTACTGTCCTAAGTGCAAATAGAAACAAGCCCTTAGAGACTGACCACTAGATAGAACCAATGTTTCATCATGTGGGATCTGTGATGCAATAGATCATTATACCAAACATTGCACCCTTCTGCCTATTTTAAAGAATCAAATGAAAAAACAAGTCTAGTCTATTGAAGAAGTAAATTATATTTAGAGATAAAACTTTGTCCCATAAAACCAGCCTCAAGGATAGTTTAATGCAAGAAATCTAGTTAATTCATGGATGGCACCATGGAATGTTTTAGTTCCTTCACCATTTTGGAATCAACCCTAAATTCCATCAATTTAAAATCCATGGGTAGGACAAGATTGGATACCAACACCCCCATGGATGGTGCCACAACCATAGCAACAATGGGTACCATAGAAATAATGGATGCCTTAGCCATATCAACAATGGAATTAGTAGTGGAACCCATAGTCACAATATACCCAACCAAGAAGACCACTTCAACAACAAATTATTATGCCACCCTTAGTTATTTAGCAACAAGGACAAATCAATCTACCCTCAATGCCTGTACAACTAATAGCAAATTCAAAAAATAAACAACCAGCACCTATTTATGTTAATGAATAGAAATATACAATAAATGTTGGATCTATTGAGTGTTTAGACATACATTTGAGATTAGAAAAAACTATACAAAAACCTCCAATTCTCATTTTTGAGATACCTGATGAAAATGAAAAGATAGAATCATCTCAATTAAACACTAGAGAGGCTGAAATCAAAATAAGCCATGAAACAAACAAAGAAAAAATTACTACCTCAGTAGTTCCTTTTCTAGAAAGATTAAGAGAAATTGGTATTAAACCAAAATCAAACCTGGTCCAGGAGTTGTAAAAAATCAATATTGAGGTACCCCTTCTACAAGCTATTAGGGATTTACTTGAATTAAATAAGATCATCAAAAACATTTGTATCAAGACACCTGGGAGAAAAGTAAAATATCTTGGAACCATTCATGTTGCTAAAAAAAGTTATTGACTTATTAGCAGGAAAACTATTAGTTTTAAAATATGTAGATCTGGGAAGCCCAGTGATCACAGTTACAATCGGAGGTAAGGAAATTCCTAACGTCTTAGTAGATTTGGGAGTAGAAATTAATGTCATGACAACTGATACTCTCCATGCATTATCTCTTATGAAAATGCAACCTACGACTACTATTCTTCAAATGGTAGACCAATCTATAACTAAACCAGAGGGACTATAGAAAATGTTGAAGTGATAATAGTCTTAGGAATATCCAGTAGATTTCATGGTTTTGCAACCCAAAACAAAGAATCTAGGATATCCCATAATCTTAGGTAGACCATGGTTGGCTACTGTAGTAGCATTGATTGATTTTAGGTTAGGAGACATGACCATTTCTAATGGGATAAAATCCAAATACATCTCTTTGTATCCTCCTACAAAACCATCAATAAATTGCATACAAGAACTTTGGGTGGATGAATCAGACAACACATTACACAACATTTCTTCATTATCTATGATCACAATTAAAAAACACTTAGAATAATTGAATGGAGACATATACCCAAAATCTATGGACTCTGCTAGTCCAGAAACATGGACTCTGCCAGGCTAGAAGCTACGAACTCTGTCAGTCCAAAACCTATAGACTCAGCCAATTTAGAAACTATGAATTGCCTTAGTTTAGGATTCTTGGGTCAGATAGAAAATTTTGAAACCTCCACTTCTACTTCTTCTAGTACTTCATCATATGATCATAGATTGATTCAGGAAAGTGTGTGTAAATTGGTAGAACAACAGCAAACTCATTTCTTAGATACATTTCATTATTCTTTAGCAAGACTGATTCCTCCTAGAAAAGTGTTTGTTGATAATGTAACCATATTTCATAAGCTACTTCCTCATCCATGTCCTTTGAACTCATTGATTAGTGAGTTTAAGCAAATAAAATCCAACTACCTAGGTACAAAACCAATCATGGTATTACCTGAAAAGATTTTGAATATCAATAGTTGGTTATCAAATGAAGAGAAAGATCAACTCTTTGAAGTATTAGAAAGATATACCAAGGCTTTTGCTTGGGATTATACTGACATGAAGGGAATTCACCCCAGCATATGCACTCATCACATTTACATAGAATCTGTTAAACTGGTTAGACAACTATAAAGAAGAATAAATCTAGCATTAAAGGAAATCATCAAAATAGAAATCCAAAAGTTGCTAGAAGTTGAGTTTATTTACCCCATCTCAGATAGCTAGTGGGTTTCACCTCTAGTAATTGTGCCTAAGAAAAATGGAAAATTAAGGGTATGTGTAGACTATAGAGAATTTAACAAAATAACACTCAGAGATTACTTTCATTTACCTTTCATTGATCAAGTTCTTGACAACTTGGTAGGATAGAGATTTTTTTCTTTCCTAGATGGGTTTAGTGGGTATAACTAGATAATGGTGGCAACTAAAGATCAAGATAAAACCACATTTACCTTCCCTTAGGGAACTTTTGCTTATCAAGTACTTCCATTTGGACTCTGTAATGCTCTAGCAACCTTCCAAAGCGCAGTTTTGGCAATATTCTCTGACCTTATAAATGATTGTGTTGAAGTATATATGGATGACTTCACCATTTATGGTGAAACTTATGAAGAGGATCTTACCAATCTAGAAAGAGTATTGATTAGATGTGAGGAACACCAATTATCTTTGAGCCATGAGAAATGTTTATTGATGATGGATGAAGGAATAGTCCTGGGACACCATATTTCTACAAAAAGCATTCAAATAGACCCAAAGAAAGTCAAAATAATCTCCAATTTACCTATTCCACAAACACAAACTAAAATTAAGAGTTTTTGAGACATGTTGGTTACTACAGATGCTTCATAGATAAGTTTAGCGAAATAGCTGCCCCTATGTTTGCCTTGTTTACAAAAGATAGTACATTTGAATGGAGTGATAGTTGTTAGTAGGCCTTTGAGACCATCAAAGCTAAACTTTTTACTGCTTGAGTATTGAGAAGCCCATATTGGACTAAGCCATTCCATATATACACAGATACTTCTAATACAGCACTAGGATTAGTCCTTAGACAAAAGGATGAAGAGGGAAACATATATGTTATATATTATAGTAGCAAAAATATGACAGCTACTAAAAAAATTAAATCACAATTGAGAGGGAATTCTTAGCTATAATTTATATAATTAACAAATTCAGACACTACAAAACAAGTTATAAGGTATTTGTCTATACAGACCATTTAACTATTAGATTTCTTACCAACAAACTAGTTGTGGGAGGTAGGATTATTATATGGTTGTTGCTCTTACAAGAATTTGATGTTACTATTATAGACAAACTAGAGAAGTCTAATGTGGTAGCTAATTTCTTGTCAAGAATAAATACTACAGATGAAGAAGAACCAGTGGAAGATGACTTTCTGATGAACAAATATTTGTTATTTTACCAAAATCTTTGTGGTTTACTGATATAGCCAATTACCTCACCAGAGGGAAGTTTCCTCTACACTCTTCACAAAAAGAAAAGAAACATTTAATCAAAGAAAGCTCTTCTTTCAAATGGATTAATGGAATGTTATTTAAACTTGGACCTGACCATGTGTTTCACAGGTGTGTGACAAATGGTGAAGATTATGATATCATCAGAGCCTATCATGATGAACCAGGAGGGGGTATTACTCAACTCAAAGAACCATACATAAAATCCTAAGAGTAGGATACTATTGGCCTCACCTTCATCAGCAAGTAAAAAGATATGTTAGACACTGTGATGCTTGTCAGAGAATTGGATAGCTTACTCTTTCAATAGAGATGCCTCTACACCCTCATCCTTAATTGGTTTTAGAACCATTTGAGAAATGGGGATTGATTTTATAGGTCCAGTGGATCCTCATTTTAAAGGAAGAGAATATCTCCTAGTATGTATAGACTATGTGACCAAGTGGACAGAAGTGGAAGCATTAACTCATGCAAAAGAAGAGATGGTAGCTAATTTCTTACATTTCAAAATCATGCACAGATTTGGTGACCCAAGAGAGATAGTCTTAGATCAAGGACCATAGCTCATGTCAAACATAATAAATCACTTCATGTAAATGTATCAAACTCACCATATAAAAACATCTTCATACCATCCATATGTTAATGGGCAAGTTGAAGTCACCAATAGAGAACTAGAAACCATTTTAACCAAGGTTGTTAATTCCAGCAGAAAGGATTGGGTAGATAAGGTACCAAAAGCTATTTGGGCCTATAATAAAAGTTAGAAAACAACAACTAAATTTTCACCTTATGAATTGGTTTATGGTAAGAATCCTTTATTCTCTATTGAATTTGAATTACAAACTCTGAAAATAGCTGTAGAAGTAGGAATTGAATTAAAAAATATATAGAAAGAAAGACTCCTACAGCTTAATCAAATTGATGAAAAGAGGATGGAAGCATTACAAAGAACTAAACTGGTACAACATCAAAGAAAATTTTGGCATGATGCACAAATCAAGCAATGGAAGTTTCGAAAAGGAGATTGGGCACTGTTGTTTGATTCCAAATTTCAATAGTTCAAAGGAAAACTACAAACAAGGTGGTTGGGACCTTATTAGATTGAGGAGGTCTATGAAAATGGTTCTATTAAGCTAATACCTATTGATGATAGCAGAAGAGCTCTATTAGTCAATGGACATAGATTGAAGCTCTATCATAAACTTCTCAATAAAGAAGAATTTGTTTAAAAGATAAAGTATCAAGTAGCTATTTTTGAGAGCTATACTTCTTCCAATGAACATGCTCCTTGATAACCCAGTAATTAAAAATAATAATAATAATAATAATCAATAGTGAAAATCCTTCCAGGGATGCTATTGACAATGCATGCCTAGAAAATGAGCTTGTTGGTTGGTTATGCATTGCAAAAAGGGTTGTGGCTAGAAAACCAGCAATGGCTGGCCAAAGGGCAAAAATAAAAAAAATTATAAGAAAATCTGATCATCACACTATGATTGGTTGTCTCCATATAATAAACTAATCCATGCAAACTTATTTGTGCAGGACACATGGTGAGCAAAGGATAATGTCTAAGGTTAAAGTAAGTAAGACATATATTTTATTTATCTATGTTTGGTTAACTAATTATCTTCTATTTAATTAAGACTTATTCTATGGAGATGACCCAAATTTGAATCTTCCAAAATGGAATGACATGACACATGCCATAATGAAAAAAATAATATGCAACCGAGCTGCCAAAGGTGTATGGATAAGTATATAGCTTTGATATAATCAATTGAGTCATCAAGTATCATAATGATGGGATGTCATAAAAAGGGGTTTTAAATGAACTAATGAATCACTATCACCATCAATGTGATATGACATCATTTCAAATAAATTATATTAATGAGAAAAAATAGCTGGCACACTCTGTAGAAATGTGTGGCACCTAACTATATCAAATAATCATATCAAACTATGAACTCATGCAGTTTTAGCATTTCATGTGAACCATTTCATTTCTACAGACTTCAACAGAAGCTGATCTACAGATCCTCCACGATTATCACCTATAAATCTTTAGTGACTGTTACCTACCAATTTTGATAAAAGACTGGTCTACACCTCAATTAGAGTTAAAATAATAGAGTTGATTGTAAATATGCATAGACATGGGATAGAAGACAAGATTAGAGCTGAAGGATCTAGCAAAGTTTCATAAAGACAAAGCTTTTGTGGCAGTGTTTAGAGCCAATGGCTAGCTACCTTTCATTGAAAAGTTTCAAGGTTTTGATGAGACAATGGTAAGTGAATTCATTACTAATCTCACCCCTAAATTTTTAATTGTGAAAGGCATTTTTATTCCTATTACAACTCAAGTTATAAGCCAAATTATACAAGTTCTAGAAGAGGGAATGAGAGCTATAGGCAAAATTTCATTTAGTGATTTAATAAGTCAGTTTAATGGTAATGAGCATACTAGAACTTCATGTATAGTATATTTTAAGGGAAAATCAAAAGGGATTAGTAGAAATTCACTTCTTGAACCCTGGAAATCTGTTGCCAAGTGGGTACTCAAGTATATCATTTGTGAAGGACAACATAGTCTTTTAAGGGGAGATGCCATGAAAATGTTAATACCTCTTAAGCATCAGAGACAAAACCCTCAATACAAAATTAATTTCCCATCCTTCTTATATGGTTCTCTACAAGTTATGTCTACAACCCCTAATGCTACTCTTATCATCATGGCCTTATTCATCTCATTATCCAACATCACTTCCTTCAACAAGGACAAGCGGTTTGGGAAGAGTTTTAAAACAGTCTAGCACAGCAAATTCTAAATCTGCCTACACAAGAAACCTCAGATGTACCATAGGAATGCTCATCTCCACATACTATATTAGCTAAGAAAACAACACCAAGGAAAAAATCTCAAACTGTAATCTTCACAGAAATCCCTTCTTCTTCTTCAAGAAAAATCACAAGGTCTTAAAACCCTGAAGTTTCAAGGTCCCCACAAGAACCTCATAAGTCTATAGTACAACCAATTCCCTTGTTAGGAATAAGAAAATTGAGATGGAAGGGTGCTATAGAACCTGAGAAGACCAAGGGTTTGGTGGTTTAGAAGGAAAGCCAACCAAGTGTATCCCATAGAGTAACTAAAAGAAGGAGGAGGCTCATTTTGACAAATAAAGATGAACAAGAAGCTGTAGATATTTTAGATAGTCTTAAAATGGTATCTCATTCCCCCATACATCAAAATATCCTTGCACCTACAAATATTGAAAAAAATCCTTCTAAAAGGAACTCTCTAATCATCATGGAGGAGCCAATTCTAGAGGAAGAACCATACAGAACAAGGGAATCAAGTATGGTAGAACAACCACCTATTCCAATTAAAACTACAATGGACAAAGGGAAAACTGTATGTACCAATGAGAAAGGTGAATTATCTAATATAAATGATCCTATTCTATGGTTAACTTTTTAGCTTTATCAAGCTCAAGCTCCTGAACAACAAAAAATAGCTAACATTGCTAATTTGATTAGTCAATTTCAGAACAAAGATCATCTCCACTCATTATTGGTGTTGAAATTAGATACAACATCTGCTAATCATGTAGTAGAAGTTCATAGATTAGAGGAAATAATAAAGGAACATGAAAATGAACAAATAGATTTTTAGATATATGTATAAAATTTGAACAAATAAAATAGGAGATTGTAGAGTTTAGTAAACTCTTCCAAAGCACCTGCTATTGCACTTTCTTCTCCTAAGGTATTTGTTGACCATGGTTGTTAAATAAGTGATCTAGGTATTCTTCCCTTGCAAATACTACATCAAATTAAATAAGAATATTCTATACTTAAATAGAAAAACAAAGATGTAACTTCTTCAAACAAACTCTTAGAAAATGAAAAGAAATAATTAGAAGCTAAAGTCCAAGAGTTAGAAGAAAATTTACAAGATGCATGCAAATTAGGGGAAAATATTTTGGCATGTAGGAATCCTTCTCCTACATACATTTTGTTTTTATTTGAACAATTTTATAGATGGTAGCTTCTGCAGATCTCTTATTATCTTCCTTACAAAATTTTGCAGCCAACAACATTTTTAGAAATTTTCTATAGTGTTAAACATGATCAGCAAGATTTGCTTTGTGAATTTTATTTGCATGACTTGATTCTAGGAGATCATGAGCACAATAATTTTTTGATAAATCTTCATGTAAGAGAAGTGCAACTAAGAACATTAAATTCTATATTCAAAAATCAAATAGCATAGAAAAGTATATGTGAGGACTATAAAAATCATGCTAAGACTACAGGATTGTATGTCAGACCAGCCTTTCCTATTCCTAGAATGATCAAACAGAATTTTAACTATGCTTTGTTAGATGATGAAGTTAAAACACATTATTTATAGGATTTATATGATTGTGTTGTTTCTTTTGATTTGTTTTCAAGACAAAGTTTTGATTCAGTGGTGGCTATAAGTGTAAATAGATGGGACCAACTTTTAGTGCTTCTTAAAAGATGAGAGGTTATGTCCCTAAATAACTTAAGATGGAGTATGAGGAGAGCATCCTCAATTTTGTAAATCTTAATAGAGGTAATAAAATCTGGGGGAGAGCATAAATGGATTGGCATGAGATATAGACCCCCTTTATTGATCATACCTATTCTAGGATGGCAGATTTGGGCTCCACAATCAGGGGAGCAATTCAATATATGGAAGCAAATGACTCAAACATATTAGGGATTTACCAGCAATTCAGATAGACATATAACAAATGAGTTTGATGAATATGACTTGAGTCAAAGTGTAAAAAGTAGAAGCTAGAGCTATGAATGCAAATAAATGTTTGCAATGGGACTTGTAAAAGGTAAAGCTTGGGGGAGATAATGAGCTCAGAATATGCCTCATTATTGATATGTTATTTCCCTCAATTCATCTCTCTAAGGAAATTATTTTATGCAAATCATAGATTGTTAGATAGCTATTACATGGAAAATAGCATATTTGTCTTGTTTATATTGAACTAAAGACTAAGCCTTTACTTTTTCATTAATGTCTAATACATAGCATGTTTTAGTGATTTTTGTTATGAAGAATGCTCAGGGAAAAGACAGGCAATTTAAAGTGAATGTGCAATTTTAATCTTCATCCAGCATAACTATGAACTCTACAAGCTTATTTCTACAGACTCTAGGCTTGTTTCTATGAACTCTATAGGCTTGTTTCTATGGACTCCATAGGCTCATTTCTATAGACTTTGTAGGCTTATTTCTGTAAACTCTGTAGTTCATTCATCCTGACTCTATAGGGTAACTTCCAAGAATTATGTAAGGATGAAGCTACAAATGGGAAGTTGGTAGCCAGATAGGATAAGAGTGAACCATTCCATCTAGAATCAAATAAGGAAAATAACAGCCTATTGTTTTGAAGGACTTGCTTTTGATAAATTTGTAAATATATTTGATCTTAAGACTATTATAGGATAGGATATCTCTTTTATTGAAATAATTAGATCTCTTAGAAATCTAATCTCCTATCTTTGGATGAATGGATCGATCAAGGAATCCTATTCCTTTTCATCCTATTTTGATTTGATTATATTAGTATAAAATGTAATATTTTCATATATTATAAAAGGGAGATATCATATAATAGAGGAAAATATTTATACAAGCATATTACAGGTTTCAGCCAGATTGTAATCATTTCATTTTTATGAATTAATCCTTCAGTTCCCAATACTAATTAATATTTATTCCTAAGTCTGAGAGGAGCAAGGGCCCACTCTCCTTGGAACCAGGAATTGTGTAGAGTATTTATGTTATGTTTTACTAATTTATTATTATTATTAGTTAAAATCTTGTTAATGTTTGCATTTATTCATAAAAACATCAAAATAAATTCATAGTTTAAAAAAGCATTTTCTTATTTCATTTCTTTTCTAAGCAAAGTGTATTTTACTTTACAACAGAAGTGTGAAGCAAATTTCCTTTTGTTAGTGAAGAAGTGTTATTTTACTTTCCATGCAAACATAAAATAGGAGTGTGATCTTTTACTTTTATCAAAATATTAGATTGATTTGATTTCTTCCTTTTCAGCAAAAGAGTGAATCACGTAGTTTAGGACACATTTCTTTCTCTAGTCAAAAATTAGAATAGGACAATCAAACACCCCCACAAGCAACCTTCTAGATCTACCATCTCATACCCTACTGCAGACAGCTTTGGACACCAGCTCTAGTTGATAAGACATCAATTAAATATTTATTAAATGAGGATTTAAATGACACTCATCAACATGGTTGGTCCTCATGCTACCAACATGATGGTGTAACTTGGGCTTGGGTAAATAAAATTATAGTCATTATATGAGTATTAATAAAATTTGACCATAGAAATAATTATGTGGTGGAAAGCCATGGTGGTTCAAGGACCCACTACATGGACCACTCCCAATTTGATACTTATCAATGTTCAACTAAATGCTCCATAGCTCTATTGGTGGTAGGGTCACCCTCTATGATAAAAGCAGACTCTACTAGCTACGATCCTCATAGTTGGCCTTTTATGCCTATCAAAGACCAATTATAAAACCAACTATTTTCCCACATAAATGTTGACCAATTTTTGCCCCCTGGCAAAATTGTGGTCAACTTCTTCCCTGGCTTTTTGAAACCAGTCATTTCGGGTTTACAAGTTCATGTTCAGGTTCAGCACATTTGATTCATGTCCTGGTTCAAGTGTTCAATGACTTTCAATTCAAGGGTTTGTCGCTCGATTCAAACATCTTGATTCAACAAGCATTGAACCATTAAACTATTGAACCTATCTTTGGTTCAATGGCTTTGGTTCAATGGAAAAGGTTCAATGTTTGGGTTCAACGGCTTTGGTTCAAGCCAAAGGGTTGAAAGGAAGGGGTTCATGACTCATCGACATGCAATGGTTGAACCTTGAACCGTTGAACCCTTTTTTGATTCAATAGACTTGGTTCAAAGGTATGACCTTTGGCCAAAGGGGGTCTTCAAAGTCAAAATGCCCTTCTGGGGGGCAGGCACTTAACGCATTGCACAAAAAATTGGGCAGCCCAATTTGTCTAAGTTCAAATTTGTAAAAGCCCTAAATTCCTTCAGACTTTTTGCCCAAAGGAATTCCTTTAGACAAAAAGTCTAAAGGAATTCAGGCACACTTCAAAAAAAGCCAAAGCCGGCCGAAAGAATTTCCATGGACTTTTTGTCTATAGGAAAATGTCCACAGACAAAAGTTCATGGAAATTCAAGCAAAGCCATAGACACAGGGGAATTAACCCAGGGAAATTATCCATGGACAATTTTCCCATGGGAGCCCAGGAAACAGTCAATGCAAACAAGGAACCCGTCGAAGGACCCCGAAGGGCAAGTGCCCTTGCGGGGGACTTTTGGTCGGGTCAAGAGGAATTTTCAAAAGGCACTCAAGGGGTCACCTTCCCTTCGATGAAATGTCAAGGCAGAAATATACAAGCTAGAGGAGTGCCCACAGAGGGCCAAGGAAGAAAAGCCCAAAGAAATCCAACAAAGACCCGATGACATTTTGACCAGAACAAGGCCATCCCAGAGGCCGTCAATCTTAAGAGGATGAAAGAACTATTGATGTTCAAAGTGGTGACGGCCATATGCACGTCAAATTTAGTGAAATGGAGTAGTCATTTGCTTTCAAATGAAAGAAGTGATAGCCATGGAAAGGAGCTCAAAATGCAGTGACCTGCAAAAATGTTCACCCTAGGGGCCGAATGGGTTAGATAAGACAAATGGACAAAGCGACAAGTAAGGGATGAGTGAGCAATTGTCCAACTAGTGCTAATTAAAGAAATGACTTTGGTAGGTGAGATAGTGCCAGTGAATTGATCATTTGAAATGATAGCAGCTAGCAGTGCAACCATTTCCTTTATTTCACATTAAATGGGAAGGCAAACCGTGTAAGTCACCCAAGCAAGAGATTCAGTTCTCGAGTAGGCAAAATGAATAGCTCATCAATGTTTTGAGTGACTTGTTCTTTTCATAAAGGGACACGTATGCCACTTGTAAAATAAGGAGCGCCAAATGGGTCTCTTGGCTTCTCATATATATTGTGAACTTGGTCATTTTTGTAAGGATCTTTTCACAATTTTACAAGGCACAGCCCTATTGAAATTTCCACCTGAATCTATAAATACAATTTTTACCTCTTCTTGGATAGATATTATGTGTATGTCTTGAGTGTTGATTTGTGTTTAGTCATTGTCTTTGATGTTGTCACAAGTTTAACACCAACACACCAACTATCTACAAGGTGCCACCTGTAGCTGATAGGAGAAGAGTTTTATTTTGGAGTGCAAAATAGAGGGGATTATCTATAGAGTGCTTCTTCCAACACCTTTGGTGAACCTCCTTTTTGTATCTTTTTTTCAATTTTACCTCCCTACCAAGTTTGCAGATTGTTTCTTTTGTCAAGGGTGAAGTGTATAAGTGTGTTTGTCTGATTTTGAAAGTGGGTGTGAGAAGGTCACCTTTTTTTTTGGTGTATCACCTCCTTAGAGTAGTTTGTTTTCCTGTATTTTCCTCCCTTTTCATCCCCCCCAGTTTACATAGTTGTGTGTGTGTGTGTGTGTGTGTATATATATATATATATATATATATATATATATATATATATATATATATATATATATATATATATATATATATATTACACTTGCTAGAACAAACATGTACATCAAAGGGAGCTAGCCCTTATCTAGAGACTCTCCTCTCCTGCTTCACCATCCCATAGGTGAGAGAGGAGTTTCCATGTTGCGAGGAAAAGATAGTTTGACCTCCAATCACTAAGTGTACTTTCCTGCATCAACAATTTTGGCATGCCCAGTGGGACACATAGTTTGATAACTCAGTGAAGTTCAGGATTGATGCTGGTCTTGATACAGCTAATTAAAGTTTTCCAGCATCTGGCGACTCTGCTAGTAAGAGCTTTAGTTCTATATTTTCAAAAGCAATTTCTTAATCTTTTATGCCTAAAGTCACCATAAGGTCTGCTTCAAGAGGGGTCCCTTTTGATTTTGTTGAGTTACCTTTAAACTCTGCTAAAAGACTATGATTTGAGTAGACCCATCCTTATCCAGCAATCAATCCTCTTAGGCCTGTTATAAGAGACACAGTTGCAGCAGAACCCCAGTTACAATTGATCCCAACCATGGCATTGCCTTTTGCAACTTTTCATGGTGAGAGCCCCTTAAACCTCCCATGCTATGATCCAATTCCAGGACAGCTCTAAAAAATGTGCCTTCTTTCGATGGAGTGGGACCTATTACAGCCATCGAGCATTTTAGGAATATTGCCAACCTCTGTAATATTCACAATGTAATAAAAGAAAATATTGCCATCAAATTTTTGGCACTATCTCTTAAAGGCAAGGCTCTTGACTGGTACAGGACCTTGCCTATGAATTCCATACATTTTTAGAATGAATTGGGCACTCAGTTAATAGATCATTTTGGGGAAAAGAGTGATGGTCTCTCACTTGATGAGCAGCTGACGACCATAAAGAGAGCTCTACATGAGTATATGCAGGACTTCAACACACATTTTCAAAAGACTTGGGACAAAATTCCCATCCTGGTAAGACTGACTCCCAGCTATGCTTTCTTGTACTATTTAAAGGCATTAAATAGTGATATTGTTGTGATAATCCAATCCATGGGAGGACATATACTGCCAGCTACTTATGACATTACCATAGCAGTTGAAAATTGCTTGGTTCAAGTCAGGAAAATCAACCCTAGGCCTCACACGCCACTTTTCCTAGAATTGTTGCCCCCAATTCAAACTGTTGCTCCCATAATTGCTCCCCTACCTAACATTGAGAAGCTAGCTGTTGTTCCATAAAATGAGCTTCATGAGGTTAAAAGCCTATTGCAAAACATTTCAAACAAACTTGTTGCCCTTAAAAGGCAGTAAGCTCAAAGCAACAGACCAAACCAAGGATATCAACAATATGGTCAAGCCCCTAGACCCCCCTTTCAAAATTATAACCAAGGTTAGGGGCAGCTCACTACAACCAGGCCATTTCAAAATTACAACACTAGTCCCTCTTCATCATCTAAGGCCATGGTGCCTATTTAGAAAAATTTAGTGCAAGAGAAGCCAAGCTGTCCGACCATGGGATATGGTCAAGAATAGGCCATTTACACAAATGAGATGATGAATTATTTTTAGAATGTAAACAACTAAATAGCCACTCAATCTCAGGCCTTTGAGATTTCAATGCAACCCAGCACGAGTAGCAATCAGGCTCAACCTGATTCTACCCTGATGAATCATTTGGAAGGGGAATTTTATTCAGTGAATTATGTGGGTAATGCAGACAATCAGGCTGATTGTGTTGTAGCCAACATGAGGTTTAAGAGAAGGGCAATGGGAGAAGCCCAGGCTACCACCCAGGTGGTAGCAGCACCTCTTCCATCACACTCTAATTCAAAGGCCCCAAATTTTAGGTAGCCGTCTATACCTTCAGCCCCTCAGCCTGCAGTTTAGCTTGGAATTACCCCCAAAGAAAACTTGAAAGGAAGCAGCCCTCAAATCAATATAGTGGACTAGATGAAGAAGCTCCACATGAATATCTCTTTATGGGATTCATTGTCTCTTCCAGGCTAGAAGGATGTGTTAAAGAAGGAATCGCATGAGCTAGATTGTCTAGCCATCCCGACAAGCACTGATAATGTCTTGATGATAAATGGGTAGCCTTCCACTTCAGGTCAGGTAAAGAAGGAATAGAAAACTCCCCCTTTCTATGAATCCTTGGTCATTGGGGACTTCTTGGTACACAACTACATAATTGATAGTGGGGCTAGCACCTTAGTGATGCCCAAGTGTATTACTGATAAGATGGGATTAAAGTATGAAGAAATGAATAAAGGAGTCCTACAGCTAGATGGGACACCTACAAAAATAATTGGGATTGTGAAGGGTTTAGGCTTGGCATTGCATGTTTGCCCAACCTTCTCAATTCCCCATGATATAGTGGTAGCAGATGTTCCTCTGTATTTCATAATTTGCTTGTCTAGGGACTTCACATCAAAGATAGGTGGCTATCTAGTAGCGAATTGGTCATATCTAGTTTTTAGAACCAAGTATGGGACCAAGGTGAAAATCAAGTCTGAGCCACTCTACAAGGACCACCTAAAACCATATTCACCCAAGGCTGCAAATGTCAGTTATACCATCATCAACCCAGAAGAGTCTCAAACAAACCAATCTTTATCCTCTGCTCTTGAAGGAGTCACAGACTTACTCTTGGATGAGTGGGGAAATGATAACTTTGAACATGATCCATAGAAATTCATAGAGGAGGTAGACCTTGGAGTCTATTGCATGCATGAAGAGGGTGCCTTCATGCCAAATTTAATGAAGGAAAGCAAAGAAGACCTTGGCCTGTGGTAGCTATATTTTGATGGTTCCAAAAGTAAGTTGGGCATTGGTGGTGGGGCAATGTTGGTTTCCCCTTTGAAGGAAAGGTACTTTTCAGCTTTCCATTTCCAATTCTCTTACATGAGTAATGTTGTAAAATATGAGTCTTTGATCCATGGCCTTGAATGGGAAAGAAAAAGAGGGATTAATGAGTTGCAAGTTCTAGGAGATAGCGAGCTAATTGTAAATCAGGTGAGAGGCCTGAATCTTGCAAAGAACTCCTTTTTGAAGTCCCACAAGCATAGAGTTTGGGACTTGGTGGAGGATTTTCTTGCTTTTAGTATCACCTCTATTCCCAGAGAGCAAAATAAACAAGCAGATAGGCTGGCAGCAATTGGTGCCCAGTTTGATGTTTCAAAGGAAATAAGTCGAGATTGTGGTTTACGCCACTTGAAAGTGGTGGTTCGACCTTCAATCCCAGACAATGTTGTAAATTGGTAGGTCTTCAAAAGTGACCAGTAGATAGATTTCTTCCTACAAGAAGAAGCTAAGTTTGCAACACACAACCAGGAAAAATTGTAGCAACAATATGGCAATCAGATTGTTCAGTTGAAGAACAATAAACTCCCTAAAGGTCTGGTCACACTTGAAAGCATTTTCAATGGAGATGACCAGTTAAGAAATGACAAGGCATGCATCACAACCGAAGAGGAGAATTATGAAAGGGTTAAAATATTCAAGGACAAGCTACTTGTGCTTGGAAAAGTCTATACATTTCAAGAAAGGTGAGCTTTCATTCTGCTATGTCAAGAATTCACTGACATTTTTGCCTAGGATTACAGTGACTTGAAGGGCTTCGACCCAAGGCTTACCCAGCACACCATTGAATTAGAAGAAGGTGTCAAGCTAGTCACACAAAAGCAAAGGCCTGTCAATCCTACAATTGAGCCCCTCATATAGAGGTAATTGGCTAAATTGATTGAGTCCAAAATTATATTTCCAATCAAACATTCCTCATGGCTGGCCAACCTTGTTCCTGTTAGAAAGAAGAATGGGGAAATCAGGCTATGTGTCAATTTTAGAGACCTTAATAAAGTTTATTTAAAAGATCATTATCCCCTTCCAAGCATGGAGCGGATCCTCTAGAAGGTAACTTGTAGTGAGCATTTCTCCTTCCTAGATGGTTATTTAGGGTATAATCAGATTCTAGTGCAAGGCTGTGACCAGCACAAAATAGCCTTCACCACTAAATGGGGAATGTTTGCCTACAAGAAGATGCCATTCGGGCTATCCAATGCTAGTGCTACCTTTTAGCGAGCCATGGACATGGCTTTTGGTGGCTTGATAAATAACAACATGCTGGTATACCTCGATGATGTAACGATATTCTCCAAGAAAGTGAGCCAACACATAGAACACCTCAGGCAGATTTTTGAAAGGTGCAGGGAATTTGGCATCTCTCTTAATCCAAAGAAGTGTGTGTTTGTTATTCATGACAGGAAACTCCTTGGCCACATTATGTCCAAGGAAGGTTTTTCTATTGACCCTGAGAGAGTTTCCTCTATCCTAGAGATGTCCCTACCAAAGCACAAGAAAAGTCTACAGAGTTTCTTTGGTAGGATTAATTTCATTCAAAGATTCATTCTGAATTTTGCAGAGATAGTCAAGCCACTCACCCCTATGCTAAAAAAGGGTGAGGTTTTCAAATGGATAGCTCAAAGGAAAGATAGATTTAAGGCCATCAAGCAGGCCATAACTCAGACTCTCACTTTGATTAGCCCAAACTTTAGCAAGGACTTCAACCTCTATACTTTCAGCAATGAGGAGGTGATATTTGCCATGCTTACCCAAGCTAACGGTGATGACCTCAAGCAGCCACTTGCTTTCTTCAACCAAGGGTTAGAGGACTTCAAAGTCAGGTATATGTATGTAGAGAAGTAAGTCCTGGTAGTAGTGTAGAGCCTAAAGAAATTTAGGCATATGTTGTCTAACAACAGGATTCACCTTATGGTCCCACATCCTGGCATCAAGGATTTCTTGACCAATCAAGATTTGAATGAGAAAAGGGCAGGGTGGATCACCAAAGTGATGCAGTATAACATAGGCATTAAGACCACCAAGCTGGTAAGGGGAAGAGGCCTATGTGAATAGCTCATTGTAGACTTAAAGCAAGAGAGGGAAGATAGCTTGTTAATCCATGATGCAGTCACTACTGAAGAACCAGTTGTCATAAAAGATTAGACGTTGGACATGAAGCATTTCCTTCTCATGGGTGAGTGTCCAAAGGGTCTTGATAAGACCGAAAGAAGGTATTTTAGACTCTAGTCTCTTCCTTAAGTTCTGGTTGATGAAGTATTGTTTAGAAGGGATTTCTCTAGGGTCTTCCTAAGGTGCATTGACCCGAACTAGGCTGATAAGGTATTGGCTGAGTTCCATGATGGGCCAGCAGGTGGTCATTTTTCCCCTAGAGCTACAGCAGCAAGGATAATAAGAGATGGCTATTTTTGGCCTACCCTTTTCAAGGACACCCATGCCTAGGTAAGAAAGTGCCAGAATTGTGCACTTTTTGATGGAAAATAGTGATTAGATACCATGCCTCTACAACCCATTCAAGTTGAGAAACCATTCATACAGTGGGGCCTGGACTTCATAGGGATGATCAATCCTACCTCCAGTGTTGGGCACAAATGGGTCCTAACTGCTACAAATTATTTCACTAGGTGGGTGGAGGCCATTGCTCTGAAAGAGGTGAATGAAAGTGCAATCTTGGAATTCTATGAGGACTTGGTAATAAGATTTGGGGTCCCAGCCACCATAATCTCAGATAATGCCTTGGCTTTTTTGGGAACCAAAACTAGTGAATGGGCACTGAAGTATGGCATATATCTCAGTGCTTCATCAAATTATTATCCACGGGGGAATGGACTGGCTGAGTCCACCAACAAAAATTTGATTAGAATCATAAAGAGGACTATGGAAGAAAATCAGAGGACTTGGCATGCCAAGCTAAAGATAGCTCTATGGGCCGACTGAATTACTCCAAAAAGAGGAATCAAAAATTCTCCATATACGCTTGTGTATGGAAGGGAAACTAGGCTTCCCATCTCACTTGAATTTCCAGCATTGGATCTCTCCCACCAACTGTAATTTGAAGAAGGAAATGGCTTAGAGGTCAGGTTGTGTGAGCTGATGGAACTCCAAGAGGTAAGGGATCAGGCTATGGCTTCCATGACCAGTTGCTAATAACAAGTAAAAAGGCACTTCAACAAGAAATCTTTGTCAAGAGATTTCTCTGAAGGAGACATTGTCCTGAAATAGGACGAAGATCGAGCTAAGCCCAGAAAACATGCAAAATTTGATGCCTTATGGAGCAGTTTTTACATGATCACTCAGTGCAAGCAACATAATGCATTCCAACTTTCTAGGTTGGATAGTGAAGAACTATGTATCCCAGTTAATGGGATACATCTGAAGTGTTGCCACTAATTTTTGGGTTTGCTTGTACATATTTTCCCTTATTTTTCTCTTTCTTATTTTTCCCTAAGTGTTGTTGCACAAGTAGTGGTTTTCTTAGTATTGTGTGTGTTTTCTTTTCTTTGGAGGTAGATCTACATGACTGGTTCTAAATTTTAACAGAGTTGTTGTTGGTTCTCAAAGTTACTATCTGACTCCATGCCCAAAGCAGGCATGCTTCCCCTGTGAGTCGCCATCAATTGACCAATTTTTCATCCACAGGCCAAAATTGTTCACCTTCTTTCTTTGCTATTCGAAGACAGTTGTTTTAGGTTACACAAGTTAATGGAAGGTTCATCAGCTTTAGTTCATCGGCTCATTGGCATGCTTGGTTGAACCTTTGAATCGTTGAACCTTCTTTGGTTTAATGGCTTGGTTCAAAGGTATGCCCAATCCAAAGGGCAGCGTTCAAAGTCAGAGTACCCTCCCGAAGGGCAGGTGCATCAAAGGAAAAGGACCCAGGTAAATTCAAGGTTCAAGTTCAAAGTTCATATTATGCAAAATCAACCAAGTCCTGAACACACAAAGCTTCAAACAAAGCCAAAATAATTTTTGTGAGAAAATTGTCCATAGGAATTGTCTGCAGACAATATGTTCATGAAAATACATGGAGATAAACAAACCTAAGGAAATTGACCTAGGGAAATTATCCATGGATAATTTTCCCATGAGAACCTGGGAGAAAGTCTGAAAGACCAATTGGAACCCATTGAAGGACCCTAAAGGGCAGGTGCCCTTGCAGGGGACTTATGGCCGAGTACAAAGGGGCATTTTCAAAGGATCAAAGGGTCATCATCCCTTCGAGAGAATGCAAAGTAACAAAGGTGGAAAAGTGCCCAGGGAGATGCCACATGGACCCAATGACATCCCAGAGGCTGTCAATCTTAAGAGGATGAAAGAGCCATTGATGTTCAAAATGGTGACGGCCATATACACGTCAAATTTAGCAAAATGGAATAGTCATTTGCTTTCAATTGAAAGAAGCGATAGCCATGGAAAGGAGCTCAAAATGTAGCAACCCACCAAAATGTTTGCCCTAAGGGTTGAATGGGTCAGATAAGACAAATGGACAAAGCGACAAGTAAGGGATGAGTGAGCAGTTGTCCAACTGGTGCTAATTGAAGAAATGACTTTGGTAGGTGAGATAGTGCTAGTGAATTGATCATTTGGAATGATAGTAGCTAGTATTGCATCCATTTCCTCTGTTTCACATTAAATGGGAAGGCAAACTATGTAAGTCACCCAAGCAAGAGATGCAGTTCTTGAGTAGGTGAAATGAATAGCTCATCAATATTTTGAGTGACTTGTTCTTTTCATAAAGGGACACGTATGCCACTTGTAAAAGAAGGAGCACCAAATGGGCCTCTTGGCTTCTCATATATATTATGAACTTGGTCATTTTTGTAATGATCTTTTCACAATTTTACAAGGCACAGCCCTACTAAAATTTCCACCTGAATCTATAAATACAGTTTTTACCTCTTCTTGGATAGATATTCTATGTATGTCTTGACTGTTGATTTGTGTTTAGTCATTGTCTTTGATGCTATCATAGGTTTAACACCAACACACCAGCTATCTACAAGGTGCCACCTGTAGCTGATAAGAGAAGAGTTCTATTTTGGAGTGCAAAATAGAGGGGATTATCTACAGAGTGCTTCTTCCAACACCTTTGGTGAACCTCCTTTTTGTATCTTTTTTTCAATTTTACCTCCCTGTCAAGTTTGTAGATTGTTTCTTCTGTCAAGGGTGAAGTGTATAAGTGTGTTTGTCTGATTTCGAAAGTGGGTGTGAGAAGGTCACCTTTTTTTTTGTGTATCACCTCCTTAGAGTAGTTTGTTTTCCTGTATTTTCCTCCCTTTTCATCCCCCTCAATTTACATAGATATATATATATATATATATTGCACTTGCTAGATCAAACATGATACATCAAAGGGAGCTAGCCCTTATCTAGAGACTCTCCTCTCCTACTTTGTCATCCCACAGGCAAGAGAGGAGTTTCCATGTTGCGACGAGAAGACAGTAGTTCAACCTACTGTCACTGGGTGCACTTTCCTATGTCAACAATAAACTCACTACCACATGTCAATTCACCATGGGTCCATGTGACTTGCTTAAACTATGCCACTTGTCCTTTATGACACATTGTGACACCCTGTGTCATCTTTTTGCCCTGTTTAATTTAGAAACTTTAATGTATGATATATTGTTCATATTAGCTTGAAATAAACCCATTTAAATTACACTAGAAATCTCTAGATGAGCTCTACATAGTGATAATGATTACTCTATAATTTAATGACTTCATTTTCAAAGTGTATATGGATCCACCTAGATCAATATTCCCCACTAGGAGATTTTGGACCTCCAAAAGTTGATTAATTGGTAAAGAGGTGAGGGTATTTCTCCCTCACCCTTCTAGATTTCATCTATTTGGCCTTGCTTGGGAGCATCCCTTTCAGACCAACATGAAGATACTTGGCATCTCGCCTTCATGATGTCTAGACCTTCCTATCAAGAATTATATCTTCTTGAAATTATGTTAGATACTCTAGAGAAAAATCATCAATAGAAGGAATGGATGCACTTTCATCATGATCTATAATCATCAGAGACTCATATAATTTTATATTTTCCACATTCACAACTAAATAAATCTGCATATAAGAAGGAAAATCTAATCAAAAAGCATCGTTACCAATCTTTTATATAATCTAGAAAGGACCATAATAGATTGGTTTCAACTTTCTACCCTCACCTATCTACCTTTCCTTACTAATGTGAAGCCATACCAAATCACCTATAGCATATTGGTAATCAACATGATGTTTATCATGTCTTTTATTCTACATTGCCTAACTTTTCTCCAACTGATCTTGGATAGTCTGGTGTACTTGCTATATTGATCCAAAACTTAGAATTTTTGGTTGATAAATAGTTCAAGAACACAAAAATAACATAGTAACAATGAATTCTCTAAGAAGATATGTTTTATTACTCAAGATCGTAATACAACTATATGCTTATCTCTAGGAAGAGATGTTTGATTTCCATTTTGGGTTACATCTTCATTTATACACATTTTGAAATTAGGGGTAAGATGTGGAAGGTCATCAATCTTGAGGGAGATTAAGTGGTTTTACTTCCATGATTTAAAACAATATAGAATTTGAGGAATTACTATTTTTAAAAACTTATTATTTTTAGATTGCACTACTAAAATTGAAATTTGGGTCACTTCCATTGAGTTTTTGGGGTTCAAAATAAATTTAGTGGAGTTCATTCCATCTCATCACATTCTCCTCATTATTAGCTTTCCAATGGTTCAAATGGTGAGTCAATTGGAGCTACGGTGCAAACGTTATGGCTCCCAGAAGTTCCATCATCAATTAGGGTGGAACCGTCACCTGAATTATTGCCTAGATCATTATTCCCTCCTTGAGAAGTAATGGTCCCCATTTCATCAATGTTCCTCATCAGGTGTCGTAGTTGTGTCTTGATTTGATTCTTTGTGAGCCACTCACCTTGGTGGCTAAGCTGACCCCTTTTTCCCACTCGATAAAGTGGAATAAAGCATCCTCTTGTTGTCTTCATCCAAGTTTCCACAATCTAATCCTCCTCCACTAGAGAAAAACTCTATGGATCAAACTCATTAATGTCTAATTGTTCTACTATGAAAAAAGTGTCTAATAGAGGTGGATGATATGGTTTGAGGAGCTCCATATTGAATATTGGATGCAAACCAAGGTAGGCTAGTAGGTTCAACTCAACAGCATTTTCTCCAAATTTTCTAGTGATGGTGTAGGGACCATATCATAGAGGCCAAATTTTTTTATGTGGGCCTACAATTTATTCCTTCTAAATCTCTAACCAAACCTTTTCACCCATAGCAAAATGGTGTGTAATCCTATGTTTGTCATGGCATTGCTTATACTTTTGATTCATCTTCTCCAAGATGCCATGAAATTGATGTTGGCTATGTTTCATTTGTTTAATGAACTTTATTTCTTTTGCTACCTTAGATATTCTTTGAGGTGTGTATTCTATGGTATAGAATGGAACTTCTATATTAATTGGTGCCATAGGTTAGAACCCAAAAAATACTTGGAACGGACTGTGCTTGGTCAAGCTATTCAGGGTCTAATTATATCCATGTTATATGAAAATAAGCCCCTCAACCCATGTGCATGGATGTTTAGAGTGATACATATGAATCATGTGAACAATCAAGTTGTTCATCACCTCTATCTGACCATTAGTCTATTGATGGAAGGTTGTGGACTTCATCATCTTGGTATCCATCATCTTCCATAGAGTGGACCAAAAGATGCTCAGGACCCTGTTGTCTCGATTTGAGACAATGGACTTGAGGAGACCAAAATGGAGCCCTACATGACTAAAATATAGTTGAGTAGTTTATTCAGTAGATATATTTTTATTACAAGTAATCATGATAGCCATTTTTGAAAAATGATCAACTACAACAAAAATACAGTCCTTGCCATGTTTTGAAGAGGGCAAACCTAAGAGAAAATCCATTGAGATAGATTCCCAAGGCCTGGTTAGTTTTGGCAATGGCTTGTATAATCCTTGCTTCTTATTTATTGGCTTGGCTATCACACATGGGGTACAAGATTTGAGATACCTTTCCACATCCTTTTGCATATGGGGCCAGTAGGAGTGTTTTTGAATAACTGCCAATGTCTTTTTTATACCAAAGTGTCTAGCTATCTGACTAAAATGTGCTTCCCATATCCTCTTCTATTTATCTACAGCTAGAACATAGATGTGCCCCATGTGATAGAGGATATTATCTTGTAAACATAAATTAGAAACATGTTTACCTTTTTGAATCACTTGATATGTATTAGCAAAGATAGGATCTGCTTCATACAGAGTACCCTAAGCAGTAGTCTCATGTCTACACAAGTTAAGAACTATTTTGAGTGTAGCAATTGGTGGGCAGCTCAGATAATCTACAGTCATATTTAAGCTCCCCTTTTTGTGTTTGATTATTAGATGAAATTGCTAAAGATATGTAGCCCAAATTTGGTGCCTCTCATTTCATAGTTTTCTTTGTGTCTCAATGAATTCTAATGGTCTATGGTCAGTGTGGATGACCATCTCTTTCCCCAAGATGTAGTGTTTCCATTATTTATAAGCTTACATAATGGCATCGAGCTCCTTATCATATGTTAGATATTTCCTAATTGTATCAGTAAAAATTTCACTATGATATGCAATAGGATGGCCATGTTGCATGATGATGGCTCCCATGGCATATTTAGATGCATCTATCATCAACTCAAATGGTTGATGCAAATCTATCAAGGCAAGAATAGGGGTTGAGTAAAGTCTACTCTTCAAATTCTCAAATTCCCTTTGTTGTATTTCACCCCACTAAAATGTAGATTTACCTCCTCCTTTAGTCACTTGGGTTATTGACCAAGCAACATGTGAAAATCCAAGAACAAACCTATGATAGAAATTTTCAAGATCCAAGAAGCTACAAATTTCTATGAGGGTCCTTAGTGTAGGCCATTCTCAAATAACCTAAATCTTTTTTGGATCAACATGGACCCCTTCTTCATTCACAACGTACCTAAGGTACTGAATTGTTATCATCCTAAATGTGCATTTGTTGATATTTACATTCAACTTATGCTCTTGAAGAGTTTGAATCACCTTATGAACTTATTATTGATGTTCCTCCCATGTTCTATTATAGATGAGTATGTAATCCAAGTAGACAACCATGAATGAGTTGGTGAAGGGTCACATGATGTCATCCATCATCCTCATGAAGGTTGTAAGTGCATTAGTTAAGCCAAAATGCATAACCAACCTTTTAAAGAGCCTCTCCTTAGATTTGAATGAAGTCTTATAGACATCAGTGGGATCAATAGGAATTTGGTGATAGCCATATTTGAGATCAATTTTGGTGAAGAACTTCACACCATGGAGTTGGTCCAACAGGTCATCAATTCTAGGGAAAGGGCAACGATTCTTCATAATGATTTTATTCAAGGCTTGATATTCAATGCAAAGCCTCCATGTTCCATCTTTCTTTAGTGCCAAGACAATTGGGCTGCCACAAGGTGAAGAGCTTGACCTGATGTGACCTTTTTGGATCAATTCTTGAATCTATCTTTTTATCTCATCATTTTCCAAAACTAATCTATGATACATATGAATATTAGGAGAAGGTGATCTTAAGATCAAATCGATAGAATGTTTTACTTGATAATGTAGTGGAACTCCTGTAGGTGACTTGAATTAGTCATCATATTCTCCTATAATTTGTCCCATCTACTTTTGTTGTTGTGTTGATTATGTAGTTAGGATTGCAACATCAGCCTTCTTGTATTTTTGTGGTTTGACCACCATGAGAATGAATTACTTTGTCTTTTCCATCAATGTCTTACATTACTTGGCACTGATCAGGGAGATAGATGTGAGAAGTGGTACCTCTGGTACCCTATAGCATCATGTTCCAAGAGTGAGGATGATTCTTTAGGTTCATGATTCATAGATGCCATGTCAATCATATATGAATGGTTGACCAAGGAGTATATCATAAACATCTAGATTGACCACATCACATAAGACTTCATCGTGGAAAGGTTTTATTTCATATGAAAGAAGAAGCTGATGGGTGACATAAAGGTCTCTCCCTGGGCTCAACCATCCAATAATGTATGTCTTTGGGTGAGGATTCATGGATATATTTAGACTTTTCACAACTTTAGTAGAGATTAAATTATTTTGACTCCCACTATCAATAATGAAATGTAGAGGCTTACCTTTTACCCATATTTTGGAGTGAAATAATCTTTCCTTATCATTTGGCCTTTCCTCATGGGTCTATGATGAAGAAATGATGGTGTCAAGCTCAACATCTATAATCTCTTCTTCATCCTCTTTGATTGTAGGTTGTGTATGAGACAGAGTAGTAGATGTCAAGTATTGTGACTCAAAAACTAGTGACTTGATGGCTTGACATTCTTCTTTGGAGTGAGTTCTAATTTTTTGGTAATCATACCATTTTCCAACCTTCCCCTTTTGGGGTTTATTATCTTTAAACTCCTTTTTATTCCAATTTTGGCCTCATGTTTGACCTTCCTTATCACTTTTCCATTTTGAAGGCTGACTCTTTGTATTATTTCTACCATGCTTCTACTCAATCTTCACTGTGAACTTGTATGCCTCAACGAGGGTTTCCAAATTGAAGAGTTCCATTTCCCCCCATATGTACCATTATAGTCCACCATGATATTTTAGAGTCTTATGTTTCTCACTTTCTTGGATGCCCAATCTTACAGATAAAGAATGAAAAATGTCTATGTAATCTTGAACAAATTGGTCCTTACCTTGGTGAAGTTGTTGCCACTGTATGTACAAATCATCATACGCTCCAATGAGATAGTATTCTTCCTTTACCACTTCCACAAAATCATCCAAGGTAGGTTTCACCTTAAGGCCAATTTCATCTATATTAAACCTCTTTTTGTACACTTCCCACCAATTTTTCATAGGCAATGATGATTTCAAAAGAGTAAAAGTGATCTTTTCTCCATCATTGAATTTATTTTTAGAGAAGTAGGAAGATAATTGATCCAACCAATTTTGTACTACATCAACATTGATTTTGCCTTTAAATTTAGGAATATCAAAATTTTCCTGAACTTTGAAGGGTGTTGGGGCATTGAAAGGATGTTCCATGGATGAGGAGCCAAGAAGTGTAGATGAGGAGCCAAAATTTCCCATCAGGAGTTATTGGAGAATTTGGGTAAATTATTATAGCATCTATGCTTTTTTCCATTGAAGGGATTCATTCACCATTTCCTTAAAAGGATTGAATTTATTGGTGTCATCTACCATTTGAAGTTTTTTGGACTGAATAGGTCAATAGTTTAGAAGCTCTATTATTTTCCACCCAAGCTTCTTGTAGCTTGACCTCATCCTCAGGATCATACACTCTCAAGACAAACTGCTCTAATACCACTAATCCAAAACTCAAAAATTTTGGTTGACAAATATTTTAAGAACACAAAAATGATATAGTAATAATTAATTCTCTAAGAAGAGATGTTTTATTACTCAAAATTGCAATACAACTATATGCTTATCTTTGGGAAGAGATGTATGATTTCCATTTCAGGTTACATCTTCATTTATACACATTTTAAAATTAAGGGGAGAATATGTAAGGTCACCAATCTTGAGGTAGATTAAGTGGTTTGACTTCTTTGATTTAAAACAATACAAAATTCAAGGAATTACTATTTTTAGAAACTTACTATTTTTAGACTACACTATGAAAATTGAAATTTGAGGAACTTCCATTAGGTTTTTAGGGGTCAAAATTGATTTATCAAAGCTCAATTCCATCTCACCACATTATCCTCATTTTTATATTTCTAACGATTCAAACGGTGACTCAATTGGAGCTACAGTGCAAAATTTATGGCTTCTAGAAGTTTTGTCATCAATTGGGGTGAAACAGTCACCCAAATTATCACCTGAATTGTTTCCTGGATCATATATCTTTTCAATGAAATTATCAAATTTAAAAACATCATTATGTTCATCAGCAACTAAATCCTACCCATAATAAAAATCTAGAGGATATTTAGTCAAATATCCATAACAAACTTTAAAAGGAGATTTCATAGTAGAAGAATGAAGTGCACGATTGTAAGCATGTTGAATATAGCACAAATGTTCATCCTATAACTTGGGATGTTTACTAAAATAACCCCTAATAAAATTTACCATGGTATGTTTCAAAACCTTTATTTGACCATTAGTCTATTGATGAAATGTAGTGCTCTTATTCAACTTAGTGTCTATTAACTCCCATAGTGTTGACCAAAATTCTACAAGAAACCAAGAATCCTGATCAGAAATAATAAAAGTGGGAAAACCAAAATGAACCCATACATGATAAAATAATAAGTGTGTAGTACCTTCCCTTTTAATTTTCTTAGTGCAAGGGATCAAAACACACATCTTCCTAAATATATCCACTACCACATACAATTAATCATGTTTCCTTTGTGACATAGGCAAACCCCCTACAAAGTCCATGGAAATACTTTCCTAAGGATGGGTAGGAATAGGTAAGGTAGTGTAAAGTCCCAATTTCCTATTAATCAAGTGGTTTGTGGCACAAAGAACACACACCTTGATATATTTGGTAAAATTTTCCTAAATATAGGGCCAATAAAAATGCATCCTCAAATGTGCAACCATTTTACCAACTCCAAAATGACCAAAAATAAGAGAATTATGTGCTTCCCTAATCATGTTCACCCTTTCATTATGAGGAATACAAAGTTTACCCAAATGATACAAAATTACATCATGCACATGATAGTTTGATTCTTCTACCTATTTACCACTCATCAAGTCCTTGTACACATCCTTAAAATCAACATCATCAACATATTACTCCTTGTAACTTTCATGAGTCAAAGAACCATGTTATAAAAGAATAGATGCAACTAACATAGGAGGTCTACAAAGCATGTCAAAAACTTTATTTTGTATACCTTTCTTGTGCATGATCATAATATGAAACTATTGTAGGAAACCCATCCAACAGAAGTGCCCAAATTGTTGTAGCTTGGCTTGTGATTGGAGATACTAGAGGGGCTGATAATCTATATGTATAATATTCTCCTTGACCATTATGTAATGTTTCCATTTCTTAACACTTTGAACCAATGCATATAATTCCTTATCATATGTCAGATAGTTTTTTACTACACGTATGAAGGTCTTAGAATGATAGCCTACTAGCTTCTTTCCGTACATCAGGACATCTACCATAGTATAATCACTTACATTTGTCTCAATATCAAATGGCTGTTGTAAATTAGGAAGTGCCAAGATAGGAGTAGTATTGATATTTGTCTTCAAAGTGTCAAAGGCCTTTCGTTGATTGTCTTCCCACTGAAAGACCTATTTAGTACTAGTCAAAAAATGAAAGGGTGATACAATATGTGAGAAATTAGCAATGAATTTCCTCCAATATTGTATTGCACAAAGAAAAATTCTAACCTTAGTTACATTATTAGGTTTAGGTCATTTAACTATAACCTCCACTTTTACAGGATCAATTTTTCACTCACCATGTCTTATAATATAACCCAAGTAAACCAAAGAGGTTTTGCCAAATTCACATTTAGATAATTTCAAATAAAGTTCTCCCTTCTCAATGCATCCATGAATTTATTAATATGAATCACATTATCTTCCCAAGATTGACTGAAGATCAAAATATCGTCTAAGTATACTATAATAAAATCATCAAGTAATGGCCTAAAAACATCATTCATCAAATGCATGAATGTAGCTAGTGCTTTGCATAGCCAAAGAGGCATGACAAGCCATTTAAACAATCCATGTTTTGTCTTATAAGTAGTTTTCCACACATCATCGTCATTTATTATAACCTAATGATAACCACTTTTCAAGTCTAACTTAGTGAAATAGATAGCATTTCTTAATTGATTAAGAAAATAAATAATACAAGGAAGAGGGTAACAATTCTTAATAGTAATTTTGTTCAAATTATATAAATCAACACACATTTGCCTTGTACCATCTTTATTTGGCACTAAAATATTATGAAACCCTATAAGAGATGAACTTGGATGAATAACACCACTTTCCAAAAGTTCCATTACCTGCTTTTTTATTTCCTTGTTTTCCACCACTGATAACCTGTGCATGCCAATTTTAGGGAGAGGATAAACCTAAAACAATTAAATTTCATGTTGAACTCCACTTTTATGGGGTAACCATTTAGGATCCTAAAACACATCATCATAACTAGAAATGATTTCAATCAATTCATTCTTATGTCTAGGATCACAATTTTCCATAGCCTAGGAATATTCTTTTTCCTTAGACTTAATCAACATGAGACAAAAAGTCTTGCTTGAATTGACTAGTCTTTTCATTTGCCCTATTGTCACCAAGGAAAGACTCATCTTAATGTGATGTGCTCTGACTATTTATTTAATGTCATCCTTAACAAGTAAGTACTTATTCTCCTCCCTATAGAATTTTTTTTTCTATCATAAAGATAAGGGCTTCCTAAAATAATCTTGCATATGTCTAGATGGACTACATCCAGATCAACCTCATCCATGAACTTAGATGTGATGGAAAATTTTAATCTATAAATTTTGGTTACTTTCATCTTTTCATCATCACACACCTAGCCAAATGGATAGGGTTTTAGATGGGGATTGGCTTGCAAGCCTAAATTTTTAACAATCTCCTTAGAAATCAAGTTTGCCTGTGATCCACTATCAAAGAGAATGTCAATATTAGTATGTTTTGAAGCAACCCTAATGTGGAACAACTCATTTCTTTTATTATAATCATACACAAATTTTTATTTTAAAGAGGAAGCATCATTAGATGACTTAGTGCTAGAAATGGAAAGAGAAGAACAATTCTGCATACTCATGTTTATGATCTTTGTTTCATCCCCTAAATCTGAACCCAAATCTTAAACCACAGTATTAGTTTTCTTTTCTTTCTTCCTAAACTTGTTAGTAGGCCTTAACTCAGGATGTAATTTCCAACAATTAGACTCATCATGATTTTTCTAGCAATGATTGAAAAATGGTTTTCCTTCTTTTCAAACAATAAAAATGGATTTTTGTTTACCCTTTCCGAAACTTTTCCTTTTAGGATGTTTAACCTTAGATTGCTTAATTTTAACTTTAGGAAAAGATTCTTTTTTCTATTTTCCTCTAGCCTCTAAGTGAATGGATTTTACACATGCTTCATCTAAATTATTGGGATTGAGGATAAGAATCATGTGTTTCAAGTAACTATGCAACCCACCTATATACTTAAGTAGTGTTTCTTGTGTATAAAGAGAAATATTCAAAAGTAAAGCCTTTTTCCTAAATTCTTGTGTATATTCTTAAACACTTTGGCCTTTAGTTTGTCTAAAAGATTGCCAATCCATCATGGCTTGCTGTGTATAGCATAAAGGATAAAATTTATTTTTGAGTTCATCAACAAATTCACTCCAAGTAGAAATCAAGTTACCTATGTTAAGCTTGTTTTCCTTCAACTTACTCCCACCAAATGAGAGTTGTGCCACCCATTCAAAGAGTAGCCAAGTAAATTTTAGCCTCATCATCTATAATCTTTTAGACCTTTTAATAAAATTTAATTTGTTTTATCTAGTTATCCAACTTCTCTAAATTAATCTCACCATTAAACTTTAGTAATTCAAACTTAATATCTAGCTTTAGTGAGAGAAGAGATTTAACAGCTTTTTTATCTTTATCATCATTCAAAGAGGAAGAAGGTTTCTCAAAAAAATTACCACCTTCATCATGCTCCATTTTCCTCCATCTTTCATGATAAAAATCCTCAACCATATCCTTCATTTCCAAGAAGGCATGTCAAAAATCTCATTCAAACTTGAAGTCATCTCCCATTTCCATAGTACATCTTGACCCAACCTTTGGATCGTACTCTAACAATTCTCTTTCACCCTCCCCAAATCTTAACTTTTTCAACATACACTAGCAATCCACATTGTTAAAATACAATTTTGGCTCTAATACCAAAATATGATCCATAATCGATAATAAACAAGTGTCATAAATTTTAGAAAACACACTTGTAATAGATCAAAACCTTTACTTTATAATTTAACAAAATCAATTTTTTTAAAGATTATAGAATTTAAAATTCATCCGAGACTATTTTTAATGAGTGGAAATGAATAAAGAGGCAAAATGACAAAAAAACACTAAACCGATTTGATAATAGAATTTGGCTTAAAAGCATACATCTCCATATCCACTCTAATGGGGGATTGCTCCTTATTAAAAATTCTTGCAAATAGTATACAATATCAAAGAGTTACTCAAATCATCTCCACAGGCTCACTTTCTACCTAAGTATTACTCTCAAAATAATTCACAAAGTCTAAGGCAATTAAAATTACTCCTACCCTTTACTCTATACTTGGTCTCCACCAAAAACACACCTTCAAAATATAAATTTGAACACTTTATATAGTGCTCAACTCTATGGGTGTAGTGATGGAAGCATTATCTTTTTACTAAAGATGATAGGGTTTAAAACCAATGATATGGGCATTGTATTTATGGATAATGTAAATATTTTAGTCTCAAATTTGGGATGTTACAATAATATCAAACTTTTATAAGCTCTAGTCTCTATGTTATTAGTCATCGATAAGCCTTTTGTGGGTTATGGCATCAAACTTGGTTGACGGTTGTTGTGGGGATCTCAACCCAATCTTGGCATGGTGACTTGGTGGTGATCTATGTTGGGATTGGTACATGGTAATTACACAATTGGTCCTCATGTTATCTTTGGCATCATAGTGTAAATTGGGCTTTGGCATGGTAAATAAAATTATAGTCATTATGTGACTATTAATAAAATTTGACCATAGAAATAATTGAGTATTGGAAAGCCACATGGTGGCTTGAAGACCTACCATGTGGACCACTCCCAATCTGACACTAGTTTACATTTAACTAGATATTTCAAATCTCTATCAGTGGTAGGCTCCCCCTCTATGACAAAAGTGGACTCCACCAACTATGATCCCTGTAGCCAGACTTTTATGCCTATCAAAGACTAACTATGAAAGCAATTATTTTCCTACACATACTCACTACCACATGTCACTACACCATGGATCCTTGTGACTTTATCAAACTAAACCACTTGTCCTTTGTGACACATTGTGACACCCTATACCATATTTTTCCCCTATTTAATCTAGAAACTTTAATGCATGATATCTTGTATATATGGGCTTGAAATTGACCCATTTAAATTACATCAAAAATATGTCAATGAAATCCATGCATTACTAGTGATTACTCTATAATTTGATGACTTCATTTTTAGAGCGTATATGGATCCACTTAGATCAAGAGGAGGAGTTGAGAAGAGTGGGTCTTAGAAGAGGCCCACTAGGTCTATAACCTACCATGTTAGTAGATATACTAGGCATGGAGGTGGAAGAAATCAAAGAGGAATATGTCATGGTATAAGAAGGGGTCAAATGAGAGGGAAGACGTTGAGAAGCAAAGAAGTTAATGTCCCTAAATCTGTGTGAGAATGTGGGAGAAGGTGAATGGGGTTCCTTGATTTGACCACTTATCATGAGATGGTAAATAGTAGAAGGATATTTTTTGTAATGTTGAGGAAACTCATTAATGAAGAAGATCATTTATGGGGTATACTCTAATTTAGGTTGATCTTCTATGGAAAAGAGAGGGTTACGAACTAAAGAAGAATGAGGAGGGGTCCCATAGTTTTTAGTGCGAGTGTCCACATGCATATTATTTTCATCTAAGGTAAGAGCCACAAGTTGCTTATGGGAGAACCTATTAGGGTTGGTTAATCTCATCATATCTATTGAATTTAAATCAATGTTGTCTCCAAATATTAATTTCATGATGAAGTATAAATACTAAGGAAGACTAATTTGATGCAAAGGCAAAGAGATAGGAAGGATACAGAGTTGACCAAGTCTATTTTGTTTTGTAATCCAAGAAGAAGATAAGGGTATAGAGTCATATAGGTCAAATTTTTACTATAAATAGGGTGTGAAATTGAGTCTAATAAGGATAGGATGACGATTAGGTTGACTTAATACTGTAACCTAAATGGCATAAAGAGATATAGAGTCATATAGGTTGAATATGTATTGTAGTCAGGGTATGAAATGGAGCTAATAAGGATACAAGGTTGACCAAGTCAACTTTGTACTATAACTTGATTGACATAAATAGATACAGATTCCTATAGGTCTACTATATGGCAGATAGGGGAAAACATAGTCTATAATAGATTGTATTGGATAGAATAATAATGTGTTAAAACAAAGAAGAATTTTTTAATATAATTAAAGGAAGAAATGGAAGAAAATACACAAATAATTGGATCAATGTAAGTGATCCAATTTTGGCACATAACATAAAAACTTGCATCAAAGCTATCCAATGTAAGTTTTTTCAATACAAAACACAATGATCAAAGAGCAAGCAGTTAACTAAAAAGTAAGTGCTCACTAAGTGGTCATCCTAAGTGTTATTAGATTATTATAAAGTTTGTAATTAATGTGATAGAGAGTTGGCTGAAAATAGGGAACTAAAAAGCACCCTATGGATAGTTTCAAGACATTTAGGCTAAAGGGGATCTATGTTGATAATGGTATTGACTTTGTTATGCCCTACCATTGGTGTGTCTAGGGATATGTGTGGTTGCATTTTAGCTTACATACCTCTTTTATTTACTTGTTACATTTCTCTATGTTCTTAGATAGGTTAGCCTATGGAATAACCTTGGCTAAGTAGACTATATATAAGAGGTAGTGGTTATTCTTTATGGATTATGTTAAGTATTCTATTATTAGTGCATTGTTGTGGAGATTTCCCCCTTGAAGTGGCTTTGTTATATTATCTAGTATTTTGTTCTGATGTTAATTATTGTTGTCTGATCTCTCATATTTGCTTATTCTATGTGAATATCTAAGTAATTTCATTAAAGGTGGTATCAGATCTTTGATTTGGGTAAGTTTCATGTAGCATTGTTTTCTAGATCTGGCAAGGTGTGGTTTCCGGGAGTGGTGGGAGTGAAAAAACATAACTTGCAATCTAGGAAGAATTAATTTTTTCCATCAATGTAGTATTGCTCGAAATGCTTTTTTGAAAAAAAATATTTAAAAGTAAAGTCTAAAAAAAAAATTCCTTTGTACAATTACAGTCATTGGATTCATATCGGCAAGACAATCATAATGGTATATTCTATTAGTACACTTTTTTGGTACTAAAATTTTTTACTCTATTAAATAAAGGCAACCATTATATTCATCTTGACAAGCTGATCACAATGGTACCATTTCTTGGTACATATTTTTTAGGTTAAAAACCCTCTTAGGGTTTGTATATGGTAGGTCTAGGTACTCAGGGAAGAAAAGGGGGGATAAAAACTCTAAAGACTCTAGTTGATGACATCAAATCTAGAACTTTAAATCTAGTGATTTCATAGCTTCAAGTAGACATAAAGAATTTGGTGAGGCATGATGACTTTTTTATAGTCCAATCTGATGTTTTAAGGATGCATAAAGAGATTAATGGGGTTCAGAATGAATTTTATCATATCACTACATAATTAGTTACCCTTACATCTTAGTTTTAGCTCAACAATCCTCCACTTTAGCATTCAAATCCTCCTCTTAATAACTCCCATACTGGTATGAAATTGATGTTGCCAAAAGTGGACATGCGTAAGTTTAATGGTAAGGATCCTCTCACTTAGATTACCCAAATTGAGAATTTATTTGAGCTACATCAAACCCCTAGTTCTCAGAAGGTGATAGTGGCATCCTTATATCTAGAACCTAAGTAATTCATTTGGTATCATTGGTTATGTGCTCATAAGAAAAATAATGGTGCTCTTGTTACATGGTCTATTTTCACTAAAGATTTGTTGGCTCATTATCAGAATAATGTCTCTGAGAACTATTTCAACCAATTAGCCAAGTTGTAGAAAATAAGAACTGTGAAGGATTATATTCATTAGTTTCAAAATCTCTCTTTACAAGTGAAAGATATCACTAAAGAAAATTTGACTGGTCTATTTCTGGGTGGCCTCAAAGATAGCACCCAATTTAATGTTCAAACGTTTAACCCAACATCCGTATCATAAGTTATCCCTAGGGCACATATGATAGAAGAAAAATAAATGGTCAAAAGGAAAAGTTTCACTATTGGTCATGATTGCAACATTCCAGCACCATCATTTCCACAACCCACCAGATTAACAAAATGACAAATTGAGGAGAAGTGAGCTAAAGGGTTGTGTTATGGTTGTGATAGAAAATGGACAAAAGACCATTGTTGTGTTGAAAAGAAGTTATTTTACATTAAAGGTGCCAATGATGATTCAGATGATGAAGAAGTAGATGATGAGGATGGAAAAGTTCCTAAAGAGGAATTTGAAGACTCCCAGCCTACTATTTTTTGTCATTCCCTTTTAGGAATTAGTAATCCCAAAAATTTTAAGGTGATGGGTTTCCTTAAGAAATAGAAGGTCACTATATTGATTGATTTTGAGAGCACACATAACTTCATCCATAGTATGTTGGCTGCTCATTTGAACTATTTCATTTATCTAGCTCCAAAATTTTAGGTTATGATTGTAGATGGTGGTAATATTAGTTGTTTAGTAAAATTTCATAGTATTAAGTTGGCCATGGGAGACTACTTATTGGATTATCTTATGTTTGTTATTCCCATGGGTGGAGCTAATATTGTTTTAGGAGTCTAAGGCTCACCACTTTGGGCACTATTGAGATGAATTTCCAAGAATTATTCATGCATTTTCATTCTAAAGAAAGGACATTTGAGCTAAGTGGATTAAGGGATAAATCTCTGCAACTTGTTAGATCCCATCAAATGACAAATATTCTCTATAAGGGTGCTAAGGGATTTGTAGCTCACTTGTTTTCCATGGAAGTACATCTAACTCAACCATCTCCACCTCTTGATTTTCAATAAGTGATTGATGCCCATTTTATTATTTTTGGTGACATTCCAAAAGTAATTCCACCTAACCACACGCATGATCATGCTATCACACTTATTCCTAGCAATACACAACCCAACCTTAGGCCATACAGGTATCCTTATGCCCAAAAAAGTGAAATTGAAAATATGGTATAGGAGATTTTGGATGTAGGAATCATTCACCATGGTCATAGTGAATATTCTTCACCAGTGGTCATGGTGAGAAAGAAAGATGACACCTAAAAGATGTGCCCTGACTACATAGAAGTCAACAAGTACACTATCAAATATAAGTTTCCTATTCCTATCATTGATGATTTTTTAGACGGATTGAATGGTGCTCTTTATTTTACCAAGCTATATCTATGTTTTGGGATCATCAAATCTGGATCCATGATGAAGACATACCCAAAACCACTTTTAGGGTTCATGAGGGCCATTGTGAGTTTTTGGTTATGCCTTTTGGTCTAACAAATGCACCATCTACTTTTTACAGTTTGATGAATATTATTTTTAAGTCATTTTTGATAAAATTTGTTCTGGTATTCTTTGATGATATCCTCATTTACAACAAAATTTGGGAAGACCATTTATAACATGTGAAATAGGTACTCTCCATTTTGGAACAAAATCAATTATATGCCAAACCTTCCAAATATACTTTTGGGGCTTATGAGGTTGAATATTTGGGTGATCTGGTGTCTTATGAAGGAGTGAAAGTGGATCCTAAAAAAATCCAGGCAATGGTGGACTAGCTAATTCATAAGACACTCAAGCAACTCCAGGGATTTTTGGGGCTAAATGGTTACTATGATAGGTTTGTCAAAAATTATGGTAGTATTTCAGCCCCACTCACCTCTTGGTTAAATAAAGACTCCTTTTAGTGGACTGATGTAGCTATCTAAACATTTAAACAATTGAAATTGGCTATGTGCACTACTCTAGTATTGGCCACTCCTAATTTTTCTAAAAATTTTGTGGTTGAATGTGATGCATCTGGGTACAATATGGGTGTTGTGCTCATGCAAGAAGGTAGACCACTTGCATCTGAAAGTCATCAACTAAAGGGTAAAAATCAGCACAATTTAATAAAACACTAAAAATAGATCAATAAAATTTTCCATATAATCATGCATATAAACACTAAAATTAAACATGCATAAAGAGAGATTCAATATAAGGGATATTCTAAAATTGATGATCTAACACCCTTATCACTAAAACTAAAGATTTGGAAGATATCAACATAAAGTGGGTGTAATAAACACTAAAATTAAACATGCATATAAGACATATACTCATGTTAATGTATACAAAATCATAATACATAGAAGAGAAGTACAAATGCATATCTATCTACTCTTACAAAGGAGGAATAAAGTTATAAATACTTACCTTTTAATACAAATCCACTGAGCCTCAATCTCTCCCTTGGCCAAGGTGTTTTACAAGAGGTTGTAGTATGTAAGGATGACAAGGATAAATTAGCTCTAGGATATATAACCTATCAATGCATCCAAAATACTTCTCCACAAGATAATATCCATATCTTTAAAGAAAGTATGAAACCCTAAGTTTGTTCCTTAAGTAGAATGGTGGATATGCACATGCATAATATATCTTACTTATTCTTATCTTCTTGATAAATTATGGAAATGGATGTGTTTATATATATGTGTTTAACCCTAAACCCTTCCTAAATTTTAGGTTAACAAGGTTGACCTAGTCAACCTAATATCATAATTTATAAAAAAACAAATTCATGGACTAGGTTCTCCATGGGTTGACCTAGTCCCTAATAAACTTTGTTAATAAGAATACAAGGTTGATCTAGCTGACTATGTCATGTAAACTATCAAAAATTGGTTTAGGTTAGGTAAAAGGATAATGAAGGTGGTAAAAGACTAGAGGAAGGTGCAAAATAGGAGGCAAAGCTTAGGGGGATGGTTTTAAAAGACAAGTGTCTGGACAATAAGTGGAAAAAAGGGATAAAAATCCTGTGAAACACCAATGGTCTACCCACCCCTTTCCTAGTTAAATCCTTAGGGAATACACTTAGATAAATTGAGACTCAATGGGTTCTTGCAAGATAGATAGCTTCAGTATTTGATAAAGTTTGAAAATATTATGTGTATATAGATAAGAGATATTGTGAAGTATCTGAAGAGGAATTCCATAATGTGTGTGTCCTCTGTACTAAATTTAAAAATGAACTAAATCATGAGGAATAAAACCCTATTTTACCCCACACTAATATCTATTCTAAATCTATGTATTATGGAGAAACAAGTCCCACTTTCCCCCACTCTTATGTGTGTATTAAATTTGAGTATGTAAAACTAGGTCTAGTGGAAGGCTATGGATCAACCACTATAGAAGGTCATCTAACCCAAATTGGTGAAACCCTGGTGGCATCTTGGTGACATCCTAGTGATGATCTAAGTGTAACCTAAAAATATAAAAATAGAGATCAAGGACATGTGCTTTGTAGCATGCCCCCAATCCTGATATTTGAGCAATGTAGTTGTGTATCTGAACATCTATATATCTACACCAAATTATATATATTTGAGAATAGAGATAAAGGATGTGTGATCTACATCATTCCCCCAATATTGAGATCTGAGTAATGTTGTTTTGTATCTAAACCTCTATATATCTAAGTCAAATTGTGTATCTGATCCAAACTATATACCTATGTAAACCTATATATCTAAGTCAAACTATAAATTTGAGTAAACTTGTATATCTAAGACAAACTATATATTTATGTAAATCTATATATCTATATCAAACTATATATTTGAGTAAACCTATATATCTAAACCAAATTTTATATCTATATAAACCTATATATATGCATCAAATTATATGTGTGTGTCAAACATGTGTGTTTGAATATATATATATATACATATATATATATACATATATATATATACATATATGTATATATATATATATGTATATATATATGTATATATATATATATGAATGTATATATATATATATATATATATATATATCTAAGTAGACCAGTGTGTCTAAACATGTGTATATCTGAAGTAATTTGTGTGTATTTCCCCCTTTTGGTGAGATGTCCAAGACTGAGGTAAGGGTGTCTAACCAAAACTGGTAGCGATTGAACATGTTGGTGTTAATTAGCGAGGGTGATGTTATTTCAAATTTGAATATTTTATCTATGTGTGTGTGTGTGTGTGTGTGTGTGTGTGTGTGTGTGTGTGTGTGTGTGTGTGTGTGTGTGTGTGTGTGTGTGTGTGTGTGTGTGTGTATGTATATGTGTGTATGTGTGTGTGTATATATATATATATGTATGTATATATATATATATATATATATATATATATATATATATATATTTATGTGTGTATATGTATATATATATGTATATATATATATATATATATATATATATATATATATATATATATATCTAAGTAGACCAGTGTGTCTAAACATGTGTATATCTGAATCAATTTGTGTGTATTTCCCCCTTTTGGTGAGAGGTCTAAGACTGAGGTAAGGGTGTCTAACCAAAACTGGTAGCGATTGAATGTGTTGGTGTTAATTAGTGAGGGTGATGTTATTTCAAATTTGAATATTTTATCTATTGTGACAGAGTTGATTATTGAAATTGGTAATGGGATAGACATTTTATTTATATTGAATTTATTATACTAATATCAATTTTCTCATTTTATAGAGTTAAATGTGATCAGGATATCAGTTTAACCAATATGGGGCAAGGTATATTGAGGTTAAGTCCCATGTGTAGTAAAATCTCACAAATCAGAGTTATGATTCTCTATATATCATGCTAGCAAGAAGTCAGTATTTGTTGGTAAAATTATAATGTAAGGTTAACCTTAATGATGTGGCATTTTATAAATGTGACATAAATAGGTTATTTGATTAGTGTTATCATCCAAAGTTTTACCCTTGGAATGTATTTCAAGCCTTCCAAATTTGGAATAACATGGAGACAATCTAACATTGTGAGTGGCCTAATGTTGGACTAAATCTCTAGGTTAAAGGGTTATCTCACCTTGATGTATCACTTAGGCTAATTCGCTACTCTATTAACATGCTAGGAAAAGAGAGATAAACCTACTCTAATGGAGGTGATGCGCCAAAATAGTTTGACCACTACCAACTAGTAACAACTGCATATCAACCATCAGACTAACCTAAAACAAACACTACTCCTAATCTACCTCTCTACATCAGCACTTCAATATGGAGGTAGTGAAATATGTTCAGGCTAAGAGGACTAGTCAAGAGTTCATGAAATGACACTAATGAAAAGACAACTCACTCAACCTTCACACCTCACTTAGACACTTCAAAAGACATACAAAAAAGATTTCAAACTAAATATGCATGCTAAACAAGGACAACATGCTAAGGAATCAAAGCTAATCACTTGAGAAGATTAATTAGTCATGCACACATATTGAAAATAGTCAAATAAGGAGGTAAAATAGTAGTTTCTCATTTTTTAAAGGCTTGAAAATGGGCAAAGCTTCATCATACCCAAGTAGAGGATACATACATATAAAAACCAAGACTCAATTTATAGAAAAATTAGAGAGAAGAAGAGAGAAGGGCATAGGAGGGAGAGGTGAAAAGTGTCAAATGAAGGTTACAATTAAGAAAGAGTTTTGAAATTTCTCTATCAAGTCTCGATGGAAAAGTGTGCTCTCTTGAAGATGTTTTCCTACTCTAAGTGGTATAGGAGTTTCAAACCTTACTTGACACCTTATCTTATTCTTAAAAACTACCCCTTATCTTAGATTATGAGATGACAAGTGGATTTATTTATGGTCAAGTAATGTCTAAAAAATGTGTTTATCTACTCTTGATACCTTTCATCTTCTTAGGATCTCCTAAACTAACATTTTAGTGGCAATCATCAAGTAACTCTTTAGGTATCTTGAAACCCCTTAGCCTTGTCCCACTTCACCTTGCTTACAAGTGTAAAATCTTGAATTAATCTTCACCAAGGAAATATCTCTTCATTAATTTCATATTCATACCTTACTAGACTTGAAAAAAAATCATTTGGATCCATCAAACACTCACTAAGTTCTCATTTTGCACCTTAAACTCTCATTTGACCTCAATTCTTTATAGCCCTAAGAACATGCAAACCTCCTTATGTAGAATAATTTATGGAGGATATTAGAAAACTAAATATATTTTTTAGTACCCCTATAGCTCCATGATGACTTGAAACCAATTGCAAGTACACTTTTTTATTTGATATCTTTCTCCAATTAGGCCTCAATTAGGCCTTTAGGCCTAAAGACTGAGTTTTGGCTCCATAGGCCTCCCACACATGTGAAACCTCTAGGAAGTGTGTGATTAAGTTTTAGGACCTTGTTACTATGATTCAAACCAAATTTGGGCTTATGTAACCTTATGTAGGTAAGCAAACTAAGAGATGGCCAAGAAACTAGCCCTTGCTTAAACTTGTTTCAGACTACCTTTAAAAACTAGATTTGTTTGAGCATTTTTAGGGTGTTTGATACATATTTTTGGAATTTAAGAGGTATAATACAACCTGAGTCATCATATCCAATATTTTTAAAATTCTCATGATCCTATATACCCTATTTGGAGCTCAAATCCTTATAAAATCATGGCATTTAATGAATCCATACAATTGTAGGTACAATAAAATATCATGATAAGAACCTCCCTAGAGTGAGGAATTAGTTTTAAGTGTTTTCAAGTGTCATAAAATTCTTTTTAGGTGATTAAGAGATCAATCTCTCTCATCAAGTCAAAACTAGTCCTCTAAGTAGCCTATGAGTGCCTTACACTCTTAGCAATGATTCATAAATAAGAGGCCATTAACTTCAGGACCAATGCCTAAATTTTTGTGGGAATGGACCTTGATAACCAACCCTAAGATATTTGGGTACCATAAAACTTGTCAATTAATATCCAAGCAAAAGTTAGGAGCTTTTCAAGTTGGCAAGCTGTATGTGTGAGGTCAAGAAGAGAATTCAAGCCTAAATGTGCAATTTTAGAGTTTGGTCTTAGATAAAAAAATATTGGGGGTATATGACACTCATCCTTACATTTAAAACAATACTCTCACCATTATTATTCATCAGGCCTCTTGCAATCATCCTTGTTTGATATTTAGGGTTGATGAGCCTAACATTACAAGAGACCCTAGCTGACTGTGTTAGCCTTTCTCTTCATTGTTTATAATTTTTGAAACTTTAAGGGATTTTTTATAGGTTATATAAACCTCCTTAAGGATTTTATACTTCAAACTCCCCATTTCCAACTAAATTTTTTATGCAAATTCCCAACCTTTATGATCAAGCATGATAGTATTCATTAAGCTTATAGGTTTTTATGGGCTAAGAGTTAAATTTATCTTACCATTGAAGATATAAAAACCCCATAATGTGTTTTAATTATAGTTATAAACACTTTATCATATCCTTTAGGTCTCTATTTCACTCTCCATCAATAGTCTCTTCATAATTTACATACTTAGGACTGTGTACTTCACTTAGGCCTATTAAGCCCTAATAGCTCTATTTAGAGTTTATTCCCATAATTAAAAAGATTATATCATTATGATAATTATTTATTGGATTATTCAAAACCTTTTTTATTTTTAGAGACATAATCTCAATGAAAAAAATGTTTACTGCCTTCACAATTTTAGGTCAGACCTGTAGGTCTCAACTAAGTCTGTAATCTATCTAATAAAACCTTACCCACTCTCAAGTGTGTTGTCTTATTCATATATTGAATAATTTAGACTCTATAAATAATTTTTTATTATGATATATCATCAAGTTTATATTCAGGTCTCCTTCTCTCTCATACCAATGAGGCATTTTTCTCACTTAACCAAACAAGCCTAATTGTAGTGGAGACTTAGCTTCCTAGATTTTGAGTGAATCCTCTTTGTATCACTCTCCATATGTTTTAAATATATTATTGAAATGATTATTGATTCCTTATAAATTTTTAATTTTCTTAATCCCAACCCTCATGCATTCATTACATCTTATTTTCGTTAAGAACCTATAAGTGATAGTCCATTTCTCATGCAGGGCTATAGCTAAATAGGCTAGCCTGTACATTACCACTTATCCCTCTTAAATATTGAGTATTGTGTCCAAACTTCATACATTAGACTTAGACTTTTCTAAGGGTATATAACCTACCTTTTTTCACCATGACATCAATTTCAAAACACACAAGTCTCACTCATGTTCTTAATAGGCTTGTAGGTGTCTATAGCATTGAGTTTTGGAATCACATGCTCTCTACTAATCATGAATCCATAAAAGTGTAGGTACACTATCATAACTTCATTATTTATTAATTAAAACTACATTTGGATGCATATTTCAACAATATCACATAAATGTAGACCTACAAGTCTATAGACCTGTAAGTATGCATTCCTCATGTTATAGTCCTTTATATGGTGAAAGTTTGGTGTTTTGAGCCTACACAGGTCTCTCCATTAATTATTTTCCTATATAATTATGTAAATACCCTCATAAAACATTTAAAATTTAGGATTCACACCCTTTAATCCATTTTGTGCTTTGATTTACACACACAATCCAAAAACCAAGGCTATGGCATGTTACTTGAAGAGAATGGTATTAGAATGAGCATAGGGAATCATTTATAGATTCACTAAACATTTTAGAGAGTGATACATGATATTAAACCTTCATTCCATTCATCCAACTATTAAATACTTTGAAACAAATAAGAACCATGATAGTCACCTTTACAAACTATGTACAAATGGATTTTTCTTGCCCTTTTGAGCCCACACATGCCAAATGGGATTTGTAAAAATGTATAATATAATTTTATATACCCTTTATATATTATTAAATTTATCTCAAACATTAAATTTTATTTATACTGTCATTATAAGGGGAAAAATGAGCTTGTGGGGTTTGTAGGCAGTTTTGGAGTACCCTAGAGTATTAGCAATTATTCATAAAGCTCATGCCATAAATATATTGACTATTTCCATCAACATAAATTTCATTATGACCCTTTCCTCTATAAAATCTATCAGACCTTAACTCTCAATGTATTATAGAGAATGAGCACTTGAAGTTAACCCTTACTATCTTGTGAAGAGGGTGATGGAGGTTCTGAAGCATATTTTTCAATATTGAGACTTATACCTACAAACCAAGTGTATATATATATATATATAAGATGAATGAGAATTCTTAAAATGTTTCACTTGAAAGTGAGTTTCTCAAATCTGTACAAGTGAGTGAAACTCCCTTCTTTAGCATAAAACTATAATAAAATGATCACTTTATGACATCCTGACATATGTGAAAATTATATAACTCATCCAATAATTATAACAAGGTATTTTTATGTACATTTAACTTTAAAATATGTGTGAATTAGACATATAAATTTTTCAAGCATAAAACCTTACCTTAAATCTTTTAAAAGAACCTTATTCTTTCCAAACACATGAAATGTTTATGCAAAATGAATAAGGGGGGAAATTACTTTGAGGTAAACCTAATTATTTATGACACAATTTGATCAAGTCTCATTACACCATGACATGTCTAGCCTAACACAAGACCAAGATAAAACATTACCTTGATCTTATCAAATAGACCTTAATTTTTGCTAACAAAAGAGACACTCAATTCTCCCCATCCAAGTGGTAAAATGGAATCATATCTCTTGCTTTGGGTGACAATTCTATTAATATGAATCTCTAGATTAGGGGCTAGCTCCCCTTGATGCACCTTTAAGCTCTTTCTAAACTAACAACTCTGAATGAAAAGAGAGAAGGAAAATAACTGAGAAAACAAGTGGTGATTCACCAATATTTGATATCCTCTCACTTTATTTAAATCACTACTTAAAAACTAAAAAAAATTATTCACACAAACTCACAACTCTCTATGCATTATCACATCAGTGTTTCACATGTTAGATTCGAGAAGGTATTTAACATTCAAGGGAGTAATAGACAATTCTAGGAAAGAATATAGTATTAAACCACTTCTAAAATGTCTTTACACTTATGAAAGAATACTAACGAGGACCTATAACAATACTCTTTCTAAACATTGGTAGGTAATTGAGGATAACAGGTTAGGAAAGATAACCTTCACTAAATAAGAACAACACAATTTAGACCAATACACAATAATGCAACATGTGAGTGGAAAATGACTTTTATTATTTCTTCAAGAGTTACCAATATAAATCTGGCCAGAGTTTCACTATCACTAGTAGAGGCTCCCAAATGAATATAAAGAATACATATATATAGTTTTTTAGAAGGGAGATCAAGCAAATGAAAATACAAAAACAATTAAACATGTGTCAATTGGGAATAGTAACAGTTACTATCATTCTATAAGATACTTCTAACGGTTATACCAATAGAATCAAGATGTATCAAATTGTGATTTGCTCTAATTGGGCTTAGTTGTTGGAAATTTGTTTTGACATTAGTTGCTCTTTGTTGGCTCATCGAGCTATGAAATGACATGTAACAACTTGAACTATCAACTACCCATTTCTACTTGTGAATAGTTGTTTAAGATCTCTCCATTTATCATCTTTTCATTTATCTTCAGGTTCCCACTCTCTTGTTTATAACTCTAACAGATATTCCTTGTAGCTTGAAATTAATATTCTATAGGCTGTCACTCCTCAAGTATTCTCTTCAAGCTTCTTGTTTTTGGCATTCTTTTCTTTTGGCTTTCCTGCTCGGTATTTTATTCCCTTAAGAATTCCCATAAATAAAATGTCTAAAATAAATGGACTTTGACACCTTTTCAATTTTTTTGAAATAATTATTCAAATAATTTTTTTGAAAGAATTCCTTCAGACTTTCTACTAAGTGCCCTTTGGCTTTGTGCAAATGTCCCTTTAGAAAAATGCAAGTGACCCTTTGGACTTCCTGAAGATACCCTTCAAAAAAGTATCACATACCCTTTAGAAGATTGAAAATGATCCTTTTAGATTTTCTATTTTAGTCCACCTTCTTTTCCCCAAAACAATCCTTCAGACTTTTTGCTTGTGATGGTCTTCCCCTTTCAAAAGAACATACCCTTCAACACTTTTGCAATGGTCTTCTTTCCCATAGACCCTTGAAAATAAACCTTTGTAAAATTTGTGATGGTCCTTTAGGAAGATTGAAATGGTCCTTCATAAATAAATGTAAGTGACCACTCAGAAGATTTGAAAGTGTCTTTTCTTGAAAAAGGTCCTTCAGAAAAGCTGTTAGTGTCCTTCAAAAAACCTACAATTTTCCTTCAAACTTTTGGAAATGATCCACTTAGCCTCAAAGATACCCTTATAAATATGAAACATACCCTTTGAAATTTTGTAAATGGTCCACTTTCCCTTCAAAAATCCATGATTGTCCTTTCAAAAAAATGAAAGAGACCACTTTGTCTTCAGGAGAATTCTTTCAGACAAATTGTCTAAAAGAATTCATTACTTGGCTGGAAGAAAAGCTGAAAGAAATACAATTAAAAAAAATAAGCCTCAAATAAAAAGTCCAAAGTAAGACACAAAACCCAAAATAATTTATCAAAGGCTTGGTAAAGACCAAAAAAAACTTTCTAAAAGAATTAGGTTTGCACATTTGTTATGGGCTTGTATAGAACACTTCCTGTATATTGGACTTGACCAAAGATATGGACTTAGGTAGCTAAATTTGTAGATAAGGGATGACAAATTTTGGCTTGATAAGCCAAAATTTGGTCAACAAGTTTTATAAATACTATTATAAGACCTCATAAGACATGCAAAGTTAGGAAAAATGTTAACAAAACATGAAAAGCAGGTTTTAACCTACAAGGGTTGACATTTTGACCTTAGGGGTCAAAATTGGTCAACAATTAGTTTAACAATTCATTTTAATTATTTAAGTTGATAGTTATTATTTAATTTAAACTAGAGATCATGTCAAGGAGATGAGGAGTTAATTTGACCTAGTGTGAGGAGGTGGAGGTGCTTATCCAGGTTGGGGAGGAGGTTACCCTGGGAAGGAGCCTATATTTTTTCCTATTTTTATCATTTGTAGTACATTTTTTACTATTTTTATTAGAAATATGGTAGTTTAGAGATATTTTTGGAAATTTTGTGCTCTTGTCCTAATAGTGACACTAGTGTCCACGATAAGGTGCTACTATCTCTGATATGGCATTACTATCTAGTGCTACTATACTACATGCAGTGCTAGTATCTAGTAGGCCTAGTTTTTTATGATTTTTACTATTTATTTGTGTTTGATGATTATTATTTTTATTGATCTTATATTTTTCATTACTAATGCTCAATTTGGTTGTATTTTTATAGGTTGATGTGCACATGTGAGAGTTCTATAGTGGCTAGATAATGGAGACCTTATAGGGTCTATCCCTAATAGACACTAAGATGCCCATGGTAGAGAGATTTGGCATGAGTCATGTGGCATCCTTAGATCTGATGCCATGGGAAAAACACATGATGAATACATTATATGAGAGGTGGGATACAGATGCCTACATCTTCTAGTTACCTACTATGGATATGAATATCACCTTAGAGAATGTGTATAGGATCCTATGATTACCTATTAATAGGTAGAGAGCAATATTATAGGAGGATACTAGTGATTGAACTATAGCACAAGCCACTAGGTATTTTCCTTTTATGTCTATATGGACTCATCATGTAGGGATCCATAGTGATATATTATCATTATTAATTATCACAATGAATGTTGTATGATTATATAAGTTATTAGTGATTTTATTCAATTTTTTATGGATATAAATAAGAGTGGGGTATTGATCTCCTATAAGATGCATGAGATAGTGTAGGACATATAATATCATAGTATTATATACTCGTGGGGTTACATATGATATCCTAATTGTATCGATATTTATACCATTTTATGTAGGAGATGTGTGCCAAAGGTATTAGATCTTCCACATTATTACACTATTGAGAATATGAGCATATAATAATGAGTATATTGGCACTACCTCGCTAAGGTGATTGGGCCCACTTATAATCATTTGCAGATAGGTGTACTGAGATGACCTTCATGCCAAGAGGATCATGATGTAGTTTTGATAGGTGCTAGATAGGTCGATGGCTAGAGACATTATTTGAAATCCCTACAAGGGCTATGAAGGATGCCCTAAGGATGATGCTTAGTTGAGATGGGTTTGAATAATTTTTTGGTTATATGACCATTGGGTTAATGTATTTGATAGGTTCTATTATGATCAAGTGACATGATAATTTGGTGTTATTTAAGATGTGACCCTAGTGCCAATGTTGTGGTTGAGGAGCTTTTGGGCTCTAGTGAGGCTAAGTAATAGCCTAACCATTTACAGAGTTAGCCATAATTTTGTTGATAGAGTGGGATCTTGTTATTGACATACTAGATGTGGATGATGTAATAGTTATTGATTCTTACATAGTTTAGTACAAAGAGCATATATGGGCACCTATATTTCTGAGAGGTGAGTTTATTTCATAGGATGTACTAGATGTGGATCCCCTTAGGGTTTTCTATGGTAAGATTTTATTGTATGTTTTTATATTCTATGTATTTGGTTACTTAATTAGTTGGTTAGGCATATGATGCATTATGTTGGTATGTGTAGGTTTTGGTGATGATGAGTATTGGAAGACTATCATCGAGTCTATACTCCACATATTGACATGGCATATTCTTGATGATGTTATGCATAATGGATTAGTGGATATGTATATATATGTTGTTGGTGTTCATTTCCACTTTTTGATCAAACTGCCATAACTACTTCAAAATATATTCAAATAGTTATGGACAAGGATGAGGCACACATGGAGTTATAGAGATAAACCACGCCTGCACCTAATTCTCTAGGTGGGGTAAGGCCAGATAGTGGATGATTACATAAATCCACAATGATAAAATGCAATGTATGGTTGAGTTAGGTGTGTTACAAGATAGAGAGAGAGAGAGAGAGAGAGGGATAAGACATAGGTATCGATCAAGGTCATTAAGGGATAGTGGAGCCTCTAATTCTAGTGTTGATATGTTTGAGATTGAGAGTGAGGAGGTTCGTCCTAATGGCCATGTCCATATTATTGAGAAATATACAGTATTTGTATTAAAATTATGTTTTCATTTATATATGTGGATGTTTTTTTTTTATAAGGATACTATGTATATTGTTATCTTGATCTAGTTATATTGTGTATGTTTCAATGTGTTTAATTTTTTTTTATTATGTTAAATGGTGATAATGGTATATAGTATTTGTTGAAGTAATGGTAATAATTTTTTATCTATTTATAAATGTTTAATTAGGCATGTGTAGTAGAATAGGAATGTTATTTGTTAGTATAGGTTTTAAAAGTGTTTCATAGGATATCTGCATGTAGATCATGTATTCATGGTATGCATTATCTAAACCTAAATATCATGATGAAAAAATGACCATACCATTCTTGTTGTGTTGATGTAGAAGTAGACTATGAAACTAATATTGTGTGTGATATACTAGTGGCTAGGTGTGTAGACTCTATAGGAAATATAATGATTGGATGTCATTCTAAAATGGTGCTCTGAGCTCTGTGATCTCTAGTAAATATCCTAAAGATGTTGGACTATGTTTATATGTTTGCGATCTCTTACAAATATCTTGATTGTTGGTCTAACTAAGACTATGCTCCGATCTTCGTGATTATTTATAAATATCTTGATTGGTGTGTGTATGCAATCAAAAATGCATCATGTCTATAAATAAATCCTAACTTGGAGAAGATAAATCATACCATACACTTTTGATTGGGGATATATTATATAATCAGGAACATGACCAATATGGGGATCTGCTAGACCTAATTAGGGGATTTCTTACCATAATACATTATGCTAGGGATGGTTCTAAAGCCTCCAATCAATCACAATCATGTAATAGCCCTAAAGGATTCCTATTTTTTATATATCTCACTAAACTAATAACAAGTAAAGTAAAATCTAATATAGTGATCACCAAAGTTTGTGGCACAAAGTGGGGCTTAGAAATAATATAAGTAAACATACATAAAAGGCATATACTCATGTCAACGTATATGTAATACTAATACATGGAAGAGAATTAAAAATTCATATCTATCTAATCTTATAAAGGAGGAAAAAAATTAGGAATACTTAACTTTGAAGATGAACCCATTAAGCCTCAATCTCTCCCTTGTAAAAGGTGTTTCACAATAGGTTTTTGTGGTATGTAAGGATGACAAAGACAAATCATCTCTATGCTACGCAACCTATCAATGCATCCAAAATCCTTCTCCATAACACAAGATCCGTCTCTCCAAATAAAGTATGAAACCCTAAGTTTGTTCCTCAAGTAGAATGGTGGATAAGTAGATGCACAAGAGCTCTTACTTCTTATCTTCTCTAAATAATGGGAAAATGAACTTGTATATATACGAAGGTTTAACCCCAATCCCTTCTAAATTTTTTGATCAATAGGGTCAACCTAGTTGACCTAATACAATCAAGGAAAAAAATTCACTAGGTCATGGACTAGGTCAGCCAAGAGCTGACTTAGACCCTATGTGAATTTCATCTAAAAATGTATAGGGTTGACCCAAACGACCTAGTATAGTGAATAGTCAAAAAGGGGTTGAGGTTAGTAAAAGGGTTAAAAAATGTATAAAATGGTTGAAGAGTATACAATAAAGAATAATGAGCTTAGGGATAAGGGTTTTAGGAGATAAGTCTGTAGATAACAAGTGGCAAAAGGGATAACAATCCTATAAAGCACCAATGGTCTACCCACCCCTTTTCTAGTGCACCCCTTCAGGCGTGCACTCAGAGATTTTGAGACTTCATGGGTTCTTATAAGATAAAAAGAATTAGTAATTGATAAAAAATTTAAAATTATGTGTATACATATACCCCACTTAAAGCTCATCACATGCCATGTGAGTGCAATACAGGATGGTGCTTCAGGAATAGAACATAATAAAAAATAATTTTGATGCTAAGTAAAATGAATTAAGGAGAAAATAAGATAAATGAAAGAATAGAATGGAAAAACACATACCTTTACTTACCTTAGTTTTGTAGATAAAGAAGTAGACTACAAGATATGTGAAGGTGTCCAATGTGAAGAACATTAGGCGAACCTATAGAGATTAGTACAAAAAATAGCCAAAAATCAAAAAAAATTGAAGATATGCATATATTAGTGGAAAATATTCTCTACATCATCACAATTCTAAAACATTTTAAGATTTAAAAAATGGATTAGTAAAAACAAAGATATGAGTAAAATAAGGAATCTAATGGAAAATATTTGACAGGTAAAGAATTGTGAAAAGTAAGTTTAAATAGGGTGAAAGGGATGTCATTTGTTATTATTTGACTTTTTGGTAAGAGAAAAAGAGCTTTGAGAGACCAAATGATCTAGGATGGCATGGAGATGATAGTCGAGATGAGAGGGACTCCCAATGGTGATAGCAAGTGTAGCACAGGTAGGTAACTGAGAATCTTAAACTTGTTTTTAAAATTTCTATTGAATTTAAGTGGTTTTTTAGAAATTTGTAATTTAGAGAAATTCTAAAAACTAAAATGAACCTAAAAATGTTGCTAAGGGTAGTAGAAACCAAATAGGGAAATGGGTTTGAAGGGATTGAAGTAATCTAAAAACTTAAATGAACCTAAGAAAGTTGCTAAGGGTAGTAGAAACCATATAGGGAAATGGGTTTGAAGGGATTGAAGTAATAACTATTGAAAGGCATTTATTATTAAAACTAAAAGGGGTTAGTAGGAAAAAATAAGTAGGTCGACCCAGTTGACTTAATAGGCTAAAATTTTGTTAAATCCACATTGTCGACCTAGTAGGTATGTGCTGACTTAGTTTGTTTTCCAGATTGCCCACTTGGTACATGGCTACCGACTTAGTAGAAAAACCCACTATGATGACTTATTACTAATGGGGGGAATTAAAGGGTCAACTTAGTTTTTTAAGTCAGCCTAATCAAAATGAGGAAATTTTGGTCAACCTAGTGTTTGACTAAGTGACCAAAATAGTAAAAAAAATGCATGAAATAGGCTAAAAGAGTGATAAAAAGGACCAAAATGGTTAACTGGGAGATAAAAGGGCCAAGTAAGCTATAAATAGGTTGAATGGATTAAAAATGAATAATTTATATCACATTAGGCTTGTTTTTATTAAAAAAATTTAAAAAATGTATTTTGATTATAAATGATGTAGAGGATCTAATACATCTTTTGGTGTTCTATGGTTATAAGGGCATCTAGGAATGGTTGACTAATACATTTAGGTGAGAGGTGGATGGGGATACCATTAAGGTAGGTATCACCCTAGAGGACATTTATGTGGTCCTTAGACTACCTATAAGAGCTACACCCATGGTCATGGGAATATCAGATGGATAAGAGGAGAGGACATCCTTAGCCATATGGGTGATGGGCTTAGAGAGGATATATCCCAGATTGACAATTAGCTTGTTTTATGTTTACAAATCTTAGATTTTAAATATCTGGAAGGTGGTTATAGGACTTATGATAACATGAGTGTTATGTCACAAGTTAGATGGTGAGGTACCACTATATGTGATAGCCTTATGCCAAACTATATTGGTGTGTTGTATGATTTAAGCTCTATCATATAGGTATAGCTTATGTATGACATGTATGAGATGTTTTTTAGAGGGAAAAAGTTGATAGGACATATTATATTATTAATTTCATGGATATATGAGAGGTTTCCTATGTATCAACTAGCTAGGCTTCCCCACATGGTTGATGATAGGTTACCTTGGGTATAGAGGTGGTATTAGGATCAAGTAGCATAGGTCATTTCCCATGTACCAACATTGTATATAGTTAGGTGAGTATACATTGTGTGGCATCTTTATGGGAACATTTTTATGGTATGGCTAAGCTAGGAGCAATAGCACTAGCATTAACATGGATAAAGATTACAACCTACTATACCTGGTGGATAAGCCATATTTGGTGGCACATGTATCAGGATAAATGGGACTCCCTCACCTCGCAACACCAATAGTGGTGCCCACATTTTGGGATAGGCATATGAGAGAGCTGAGGGGTGAGGAGAATTAGGACCACCAGTTGTTAGGCTAGGAATCAAACCACATTGTGAGAGACCATGGATTAGTCAAGCATAATAGGAAGTAGGCAAAGAGGAGATGGATGCAAATTTAGGAGTGCTAGATGTGTCACCACCAACATCATAGTAAGATGAAAAGTGACCAACTTGAACACATCATCAATGGAGGCATAGGCAGTAGGAAAGAGGAAAGACAATCATTATTCTAGATGACCCATCAAGTGGGCTAGGATAGAGTTGGGTGATAGAGAGACCACTTAGGCATAGCTTGAGATGGGCATGAGTGGTGAATCTAGGATTTATATTTGGGCATGACTTATATATGAGGTTCTCATAAGATGCATTGATAGGGAGACTGTGCTCGTAGGTCATGTAGAAGGTTAGATGGTAATAGGTAACACATGGATAGGTAATAATAGATGGTTTTTAATTTTACTTAAGTTATTTGAGATAGATTAGAGATAGATAGATAGATAGATATATTTTGAGATATATCAATTATCTAATATCTATCTAGTTTGATTTTTGTAGATGTTATAGAAGAGAAGCCCAGATTGGGATCTTGAGTGATGGGAGCACTCCATGAGATCTTTGAGGAGGAATTGGTGCCTTATGACTTGATGTTACTAGAAGATCCCAAGATAGATTTTTCCCTAGGGAGTTGGTTCAAACTGGTAGGAGAGACAATGAGGAAAGTATGGGCATGCAGGGAGGAGCCATAGTCACTAATAGGGGTGGGAGTGAGAGAGGCATAGGCATGGAAAACCTTGGTGCAAAATAGAGCCACACATATGGCTACCATGACCTAGATTTCATAGGTACATGCTCATCTAGCACAATTATAGGCCCAAGTGGCCAACTTACAAGGGTATATGATAGGACTGAGATCTCAAACAGCCTCTTTATAGTGTACCGTTTAGAGGGAATAGTTTGAGGAATTTATGAACAATGTTTCTAGGCCACAAGATAGATAGGATATACCCTAGATTTATATTTGGGATGATGTATATTATTTTACTTTGTATTAAAACACATGAGATATATATATATCTCATTTTGGTAGTTGGATGTTGATCTTTATGTGTTTGCATTATGGTTGTGGTTTTGGATGCTTGGATATATTTATTTCTAAAAAATGTATTTAGCTATTTTGGTGTATGATATAGTAAATATATGAGTTTTGGTTTCTTTTCTAACATTATGTAGGACACATGCATAGTTAAAAATAAATAGGTAAAAAAGATTTGGTAAAATATAATCAATCAAAAATGCACTATACACTATTTCATATTGGGAAATGTGTAATAATAATAAAATGACTAAGTATAAGAAACAAAAAGGTGGTAAATAAGATGCTAAAAAAAAAATTTAACCAAGATAAAAATTGGCATGAAATTAAAACAAGTAATATCATAATAAATCACATTGGGAAGTGTGAAAATAATGTAATAGAGTGGAAAACATGTGAAAGAACAAATGGTATAAAAACAAATTAATTGAGTTATTAAATCATAATTAATCATATTAGGAAGTATTAAAAAAAATTAGGAAAAATTGGTCTTAAATTTATCACACTAATTCAAGCTGAGAAGTATGAAAAATTCAAGAAATGGTTGAATTCTTACATGCAATCAAAAAATAAGAAGATAAAAGTGAAAAAGTAATGAAGTAAGCATAAAAAATAATAAATCAAGATCAAAATCATGTAAATGATGTGTAACTTCATCATCAATCACATATTAACTCATATTTGACAAATGTAATTTTTTATTGTGACTTGGATTATTGGAAAATTTTGTGAGGAAGGTTAGGTACTATTCATGGTCTTACACTGTAACTCACAAAGGGAAAACTAATGAGGTGGAATAAATGTGAAAATATATTAAAAATGAATGTAGGAGATAGGAATTTTAAATTTTGGTAATTTATGAGGAAGGTCATGTCTTATCCATAGTCTTACAATGTAATTCACAAATAGAATCCCTAGGGGAGTGATTAGTGAACAAAACAATATTTATCAAGGGGAAATATGAGGAATGTAAGGCATGAAAGAATGAATGTAAAAATAATAACTTATGCATCTTATGACAATACCTTAGGAGATAGGAGTAATACTAAGGACATGAGAAGACATTACATGACTAGTGACCATTAATATATAAAGGAAACATGTCCGTTATAGACACAAAGCTATGTAGGCAAATAAGTGTGTTACTAAGATAAACTCATGATGGTATATTGGCACAATAAAATTAAAATGGACCTATCTTCCCATGACATGTTCCCCATTCCTTAAAACCCCTTACAGAGCCATCAGTCTAATGTGAAGATTGGGTACTTGCATGAGAAAGTAGGTAGAACTAAAAGATTTGTTTTATTCTCCTTTTCTAATCTACTAACCTACCATACCCCAATGGACCTTGTCTCTATCTTGAGGCCAATTATGGAGTTATATATTTGAATATAATAAGGAGATGTGCTTTAAATCATGTCTTTTAGTATGTTTAACTTTTAAGAATTTTGAATGTTTTTACCTTTTGGATCATTACCTTTTGTTAAATGATTTGGATTTTGAATGTTTTTAAGGATTTTTTTAGTTATTCCTCTATATGAACTTGAAATGACCAGTCATGATAAATAGAGTGATACACGTGAATGAGATGTAACTTAGGCTAAAGGAAGCTAAGTGACCAAATACAAGACTAACTAGAACACTTAGGTTTAATAATGAGCCAACATGTTATCTCAAGTCTCAACCATGTATATGCTTAGTTTTAAAAAATTAATAAAGGGAAGAAAGGAGATCTAAAGTGAACTAGTGAAAGGAGATTATAATGAGATGAATTATATGCTAATTGATCACATGGTAAAGAAACAATGACTAAACGGAATAAGGTTTGTATAACCAAGTCACAATAACAATTATATGTGTATATAGAGATAAGAAAGTAAACAATCATGAAAAGATAATAAGGGAGTTTTTAAGAAAGAAACTCAAGAATAAAAAGAAATAAATTATAAATAATACATCCATAATCAAACATAAATGATTTTTTAATCAATATAAAATGCTAAATCAAAAATTCATCATGTAAGATAATAAGAATTTGACATAGTGTCAAATGATATAACAAATAGATAAAGATAATATTGGAGCACATGTCCAATCCAAATGAAAATGTAATTACACCATACATGTGCTCATAAATACTAATATATTTACCCATACACATTATCCATAGCATCTGATAAGTCTCTATGAAGTTGGATACAAACTACAGCTAATATCTCATCTATCTTCAATAAAAATCTAGAAAATATTTCATGTCTAATCTCCTTAATAGAAAAAGTATGAATGATTGATAGATCATGATGAGGAGGGATATCAGGTAATGGATGCTTGGAGTAATTCATGGGATTGGACTCTATGGTAGATGAAGGGATCACCAGAAGAGAAGGGTCCATATGTGAGGGATTCATAGGTGAAGAAGGATCCATAGGTGAGGGAAGGTCAATGGGTGGAGGAATAAGAGGTGAATCAGGGACCACAAAATGGGATGGAATCATATGAGGTGGAACCATAAGAGAATAAGGGAGGATTTATTGTATGAATTACCTATGGAAGGAATGGTATAAGGTGAAAGAATAGTTAGGGTATGATATTTAAGGTGTTATTAAAGGATGTAGAAATGATCAGTGTGATGGGTTCCACATTAGTGCCAAAGATAATACACCTCTCCATACTTAGGAATTTAATTAGGAAGTATCTTTAGGGGAGGTATGGCCTTACCTAAGGACTGAGGGGTAAGAGGATTTAAAGTGTCAATATATTATCATAGCTTGTGACAATGTATGGATGCATGATTATCTATGTCATGGAAGCAATAGATACACCTATGAGTAGGCTTAGTATAAGTATTCATTAGAGGAGGTGTAAAAAAATTAAAAGGATATTTGGTAGGATTTTTATCCCATTTGGTAGGAAATATATCCATCTATGCTAAAGGAATCAAACCATCACCAATAAAAGGTGGTGATGGGGAAGGGACTAGACTAGGTTCAATGGAAGGAGAGATGGGGCCAAAAGTAGGAATAGACTTAGCTAAAGTGATAAAAATAATGGGATATAAAGAGGGATGTATTAAGGGAGGGTTAGGATCTATATAAGGTTGAAGAAGAGATTCACACATTTCAATAATAAACAAGTTATAGGGATCTTAGTACCTAGCAAAGCGATAGGGCCCAATTATAGCATGATCCATAAGCATACTCATATGTGGTTATTCAAAAATTGGAGGTGTCTGCACCATCTCTACCCTATGATAAAGAGGTAAAATGCTAAAAATAGGAACTATATATTATGTAATATGGGAAGAAGCACTAAAATATTGAAGCAAATAGGAATGATAATAGAGAATCTCAGCATCATATGCCTAAACAAGACCACCTAAGAATGGATCATCTAAGGGATAACCATCATCGTAATTAGGAATATGAACATCAATGATGTAGTTATGGATGACATTATAATTTTATGATGTGTGTTGAATGTAATGCCAAGTCTTAGTCAAGATAACAAGGATGTCATCATAAGGTGGTTTGTAAGAATGTGGCTACAGAGAAGCAAGAATATGAGAGATGAGATGAGAGATTGTAAGTTTTAATCTTGAGATTGATCTCATCAATAATATCATCATCATAATCTAAGAGGTTAGAGGGAATATTCCTAATGAGTTTGGTATGACTATTGTAAACTTGAGTGGAATTGATGGGAATGTTGAATCATTGAGACTCATGAAATAGAACATTGGGCAATGATTCAGGAGTAGGAATCTTGAAGACACCATGGTCTTGGAATTATTCAAAATTTCAAGGATTAGTGTCATCTTTAATCTTATAGATAGATCCATTTTGAGGGAATTTAATGCTTTAAAAGTTATAACAAGTAACTGTTCTCATATGATGAGTCCATGGCCTACCAAGTATGATGTTTTAAAATAGAGGAAAGTTAAATATCATCACCTTTACATGAATGGTGATGGGACAATAATGGGAATTCACACACAACATAAAAGAGGAATTTTACTTATATCATATCCTTGACATGTGTTACATGTGGATTTGATATTACATTTAGAATATCCAATGGTTTTAATAAAATCAGGAGAGGCAACACAAATGTCAGAACCCTTGTCAATCAAGGCATGTTTTACTTGGATATTACCAATTTGGACACTAATGAATAGATGAGGATCATCCACATGAATTAAAATCCTATCAAGAATCATATAAGTGATGGGAAATTTTAGGGAAAGAGAAGTGTCCATTGTTTCATTAACATGTATGGACATCTCTCTATATTATTGTAATATGCTATCTTTAGATCTAGATAAGGTTGATTCATGTCATATTAACAAAGGATGAGGGATGTTCATTTTTAAAAAAAATTGATTAAGGTGGTTTTGATGATGTGGATAAGTCCTCATAAGATTAATAAATGGAATTTAGGATGGGATATTAGTGAGTTATATGATAGGATCCCACTCATCATACCCCATAAGAAGATTGTTATAAATAGGTGCATAGTGTTGAAGGATGTCCTCATAAGGAGGAGCCAACGTACATTGGAATTTATGGTCATAAGAGGAAGAAGGTTTAGAACAAAGTTATAAATTATGTTTAAAATCTAAAGTAAGTAGTGCAGGTTAGTTTTGAGAATCATTAGAAGTGTTGAGAGAATCTTGAGTGTCATTAATGTTAGGTAAAGAAGATGGAGGAATGGTAGAAATAGAATGGGAAGTGTTATCCAAGGGAGGAGTTGGAATTGGTTCATCAAAATTTATAAGGTCATCTTACTCCAACTCATTTATGTGAGTTGGAGAAGAATCTTGGATAACATGAAATGTACGAGATAATGGAGGGGTGTAGATGGGTTTAGGATCAATAAAAGCAACCACCCTTCCCATATTAGTCATATTAACCACATTATATTCATGAGTTGGGTCAAGAGTACTATTAAAATTATTAGTGTAAGGGGTGCACTTATCTTGGTTATCTTAGTGATTTAGAAGAGGGTCTTTATAGATGGCCAAATGATCATTACCTTGATTCAAATTTTTAGATTTAATATTTGTTTCATGGGCTTTGAAACCAATTTCATAGGCTTGTTGGCATTTTTGAATGATATAATGATGGTCAAAATTGAGACCAAGAATAAAATCCATGGATAAATTATGAAGTTTCCTATAGGTCTCATGAGAATGGCCCCAACTAGCATGAAACCAATAAAATTGCATGGGATCATACCAAGATTTCATAGGATAAGTGGGATCAAGTTCTCATGGAAGATGCCTAAGTATACATTAAAAGTAATTTGGCTAAGGATAAATGTTTTTTAACATTGATGTTATTAGGTGAAGATAAATGAGGATTGGAGAATTGTTGACAAGAGGGAATTGGTTTGAAATATTGGTTAGGAATAATAACTTGAAGAGTGTAAATGGTGTCATAATAGTTCATGATACCATCATTGGTAGCACGATGATTTTTTTTTTTAAGTAAGATATGAGTACCTATAGAATTTTGGGGTGGCTCTAATTGATTCATAAGGAAATATCAATGTTTTTATTGGTCAATGCCTCCTCCAAGGTATGTGGAGAGAGAGTGTGGACTTGATATTACAACTCAGGAAAAATATCATTGGTAAAGAGATGGAAAAGGTTATCATTAGCCATGTTATGTTCACATTTCTTTGATAATGTTTTCCACCCATTAAAAAACACTTGGGTAGTTTCATTTTCAATTTGATTACAATTGATAAAATGGGCCAAGGTATTCTCATGAAGATCACTAGTTTGGAACTCTTAGACTAGAACATTGACTAAATCTTATAAATTGGTAATAGAATGAGTTTTAAGTTGGTTTTACCAATCCAAATCATCACCTATGAGGGTTTTGTCTAATATTTTGGTAAATATGAAGGTATTTAATTTCACCCAGTCTTTATATAGATTTCCAAATGTTTTTAGATGAAGAGTAGGATCAATTGACCCATTGTAAGGAATGGTAGGTGTGATACCTCCTATATTGATATTAGCAATTTGAGATGTAAGAAGTTAATTTTGAAGATGTTTAATTCTCTTGTTGACAAGAGGAGGTTAAGGAATGAGATTACCATGGGAATCCTAAAAATAAGGTTGGGGGGGGCGGGGGGGGCATTTTGATTATGCATGACCCATGGCATTTTTTGAGGGTGGCTTTGAAGAAGGATAAGGTGGTTTTACATTCTCAACATTTTATTTGTATTATGATATTGAAAATTATTCATTTGATTAAGTGTTTATAATAAAATTTGATGGGTTTGAGTTGCATTTTTGTCATTATTTAAAACATTGAAATTGTAAGTAGTGGCTTGGGTACCACTATTTGTGTTGGTAGGAGCTTGAGAAGAATTTATAGAATGTGAGGCACTAGTGGAAAAAATTTCTTGTGTGGAAAAAGATGGACTAGTGAAGGGATGAGAAGAGGAAGTACTAGAATCATGATTACCATGGGTAGAAAATGATGCATTAGTGGAAGAATTAATGAGAGTGGGTCTTAAAATAGGCCCACTAGATGTATAACCTACCATGTTAGTAGAGATACTAGTCATGGAGGTAAGAGAAATCAAAGAAGAAGTCATGGTATGAGAAGGGGTCAAAATAGAGGGAAGAGACTGAGAATCAAAGAAACTAGTATCCCCAAATCCATATGAAAATGTGGGATGAGGTGAATGAGGATATTCAACTTGACCACTAATCATGAGATGGAAAATGGTAAAAGGATCCTTTCCTTGATGTTGAGGAATTTTACAGATAAATAAAAGCATTTTATGGGTATATCTAATTTGAGTTGATCTTTAAGTGAGAAGAGAGGATATGTAGTAAATAGGAATGAGGAGGGGTCCCATAGTTTTTTGTGTAAGTATATATTTGAACATTACTCTCATTCATGAGAGGAACCCTAAGTTGTTTATGAGAGACCCTATGAGGGTTGGTAAGACTCATCATCTTTGTTAAATGCAACTTGGTGGTGTCTTCAAATAGGAAGTTTATGATGAAGGAGAAGGACTAAATAAGTTAAAAGTGATGTGAAAATTAAGGAAATAAGAAGTGATAAAAAATTGTATAGAGTTGATTGGGTCAACCTAGTATAGAAAATAGGGTCTAAAAACTATAGAGAGTCAATAGGGTGAACTTAGTACTAAAAATAGGATTTGAAAAAGTGTATATAATTGATAAGGTTGACCTAGTACTAGAAACAAGGGCTAAAAAAGTGTATAAAGTTGATAGAGTCAACCTAGTACTATAGGTAGTAGAAAAATAGATAGTCTAAAAGAGACTGTGTTGAGTAGAATGACTATGTACTAAAAGAATCAAGTATTTTTGAAAGCAAGAAATGAAAGGAAACACACAATCAATTAGATCAATGAGGTTGATCCAATTGATGCACATAGCACAAAACCTTACACCAATGCTGGCCAATGAAATTTTATATAATACAACATATAATTAAGAAAAGAGTAAGCAGTCAACTTGGAAAGTAAAAGTTAACTAAGTGGTCATCCTAAATGTTGTTAGATTATTAGAATATAATTTTAGAGGTGATAAGAAGTTGGATGTAGAAAAGGAACTAGAGAGCACTCTATGGATGGTTTTAGGATGTTTAAGATGAAAGGGATCTATGTTGGTAATGGTACTAGCTTGGTATTGGGTCCTACACCCTCACTTCACACACTAAAATGATAAGGGTTACAGGTGCTTTACCAATATATACCATTAACCACATGTTTATACTTGGCTAAAAAACCATGTGAGTTTCTCCCTTAGTGATGAAATCCAAGTAGGTAGGCCTTGGGTAGACAATTGTTAAAATTTATTTTAAGATTTTTTGATTTGGTAGTATGTTCATAAAAGAGAAAAATAGTACAACTAAATGGTATACTTAAAAACCACCTAATTAGACTATGTGATCTAGTCTAAGCATGCAAGCAACAAGAAATGAGAGTGTGAGCTAATTACTAGCATATAAGTGTTAATTCCAACTTTGAAACATAGTACAGTGTTGTTTTAGATGATAGTGTATGCAAAGATTACAAAATAGAGTCGACAGTGTCACTACTATAGTATGGAAGCAAAGGTCTAAAAAATAACTACATCAACAATGTTGACATAGTTTTTTAGATAGATTACATAGTATAGAACTACATCGATAGGGTCGACCTAGTTGACTGTACAAGGGCAATTTTAAAGACTACAAACTATGAAAAATAGGACTATAATTAATAACAAAAATGATAGAGAATGATAGAAAAAACCTTGGTGGGTTAGAGGATGCAAAGGAAAATGAGATTGTTGTTGAAGTAACTTGATTTATACTAGTAAATTTAATTAACTGTGTCGACTAGGTCGACCTAGTTCTACAATTCCCTATTTGCTAAAAACCTATAAAATGTATTGTGTTTACAAGGTCAACCTAGTATGTTTTATAGAAGTCTAGTATATAGAGTTGATAGGGTCAACCTAGTAGCCTGATCTAGAAGTCTAAAAGTGCACTATGTCGATAGAGTTGTCATAGTAGCCTGTACCTAATAAAAAACCTACATAAATAGAATATATTTATATTGATGAAATTATGTGTTAAACCAACACATAAAAGTTAGAGATATATCGACACTATTGACCTTGTATCATAAATAAAATGATAAAATAATAAAAACATGAGATAAAACCTGTAAGGGTTAGATTCATGTCAGGTTCACTAGAATTTATGCAATCTAAAATTCATCTTGTCTATAAACCAATCCTAACATGAATAAGATAGATCATATCATACACTTATGATTGGGGATACATTAGATAATCGATAACATGACCATTATGGGGATTCGTTAGATCCAATTAGGGGATCTCTCACCATAATACACTATGCTAGGGAGGGTTCTAAAGCCACCAGTCAAGTACAATCATAAAATAACCATAAAGGAGTCAAATGTTTTATATATCCCACTAAACTAATAAAAATTAAATTAAAATATAATATAGTCCTCACCAAAGCTTGTGGCACAAAGTGGGGGTTATAAACAATAAAAATAAACATGCATAAAAGACATATACTCAAATCAATGTATATAGAATCCTAATACATGGAATACAAGTACAAATACATATATATCTACTCTTAAAAATTTAAAATAAAGTTATAAATACTTACCTTTGAAGACTAACCCATCGAGCCTCAATCTCTCCCTTGTCCAAAGTTCTTTACAAGAGGTTGTTGTGGTATGTAAGGATGACAAAGATAAATTATTTATAGGCTACACAACCTATCAATGCATCTAAAATACTTATCCACAAGATAATATATGTATCTTCAAATAAATTATGAAACCCTAATCTTTCTCCTCAATTAAAATGGTAGATAAGCAAATGTGCATTAGCTCTTACGTCTTCTCTTCTATAAATAATGAAAAAATGAACTTGTATATGTAAGTGAGTTTAACCCTAATCCCTTATAAAAATTTTCAACAATAGGGTCAACCTAGTTGACCTAGTATAATTAAGGATAAAACTTCATGAGGTCATGGGTTAGGTTAGCCAAGAGCCAACTTAGACCCTAAGTGAATTTTACCCAAACTGTACAGGGTTAACCTAGTCGACCTAGTATAGTGAATAATCAAAAAGGGGTTAAGGCTAGGAAAAGGGGGACAAAAGGTATAAAATGGTTAGAGAGTGTAAAATAGAGAAGAATGAGCTTAGGGATAAGGTTTTTAGGAGACAAGTGTGTATATAAAAAGTGTAAAATGGATAGCAATCATGTGAAGCACCAATAGTTTACCCACCCCTTTCTTAGTGTACCCCTTAAGGCATGCACTTAGAGATATTAAGACTTGATGGGTTCCTAAAAAATAAAAAGCATCAGTAATTGATAAAAGATTGAAAATATTATGTGTATATAGTGTGAAAATTGAGACTATGCTCTAATCTCTGTGAACTATTTACCATCTTTATTGAATATATGGTACACAAGATTTCTTATAAAAAGGTGTCCCAAAAACCACATGTCTCATATGATGAGTAACCAATGGTTCCTTAAAGGGAACATCCTGGGATAACTCTATCATAGAGGAGTGTGATCTAGGATACTATGAAAATTGAGATCTCAATACCCCCTATGTGAATGCTATAATGCCTCTATTGACATACTAGTCAATATGGTCTTGGAGTGCATAATAATTATTATCTGAATGTCCATTTATCTTATGAAAATTACAATAAGGCTTATTGTGTACCTTGTGTAAATAATGTGTTGGATGATGATTATTTGGAGGAAGTGTGATCATTTCCTTATCTAATAATGTAATCAAGATGTCATGAGGCCTATCTTTATTGGAAAACTATATAACCCATATATGTGTGCCATATGTTCTACTCACTATAGGAGGTGCTTTGTTAAGTAGCTCTTTGCCCTTGTTGAGTATTTTTATTGGTTATTTCTATTCCATTGGTTTCTTAATGAAGAATGGAGTAGGTTCTTGTACAATGTTAGATGATTGTGGCTCTAAGAAACTGACATCCAAATCTACCTTTGAAGGTGTAGCAACTAGTCCCAATTTTATCTCTAAAGCTATAGTTTTTTTATGTAAATGACAAAATGATTTGGATGTATGATATAATAATTTATCCTTACGAGGAAAAATGAGGCCTCTATCAAATATGTATTGTACCTATAAATTTATCAGCTAGTAGATCAACTGTTACAAACATGATTTGAATCTTAGAATGTATTCAATTTTTGGTTCTATCTCATCTTGATGTAATTAAGGTAACCTGTCACATGTAACTCAAGATCCCTTATTCTATATATAGTGTTTAAGAAATATTGCTTCTAACTCATCATATCTGTGTAGTGATCCACTAGGATTTGCATGAAGGAACTAATTTATTACCTCCCCATCTAAGGACTTTGTAAATAATTATAGTAGAGTCAACTTATTGGTGACATGTGCCATGGATTTTTAATAAGCCTTAAGGTTCAATTATGGATCTACATGCCAATAAAATGTAGGTAACACTAGTATCTAATATCACTACCAACAAGAGGTTATTTTGGCATTATATTGTCAATTTAATTTTGAAGTGTAAGAGAAGAGGGAGAGGAAAGAGAAGATGTATCTAGTAGATCCTCATCAACATATTCATTGTTGTGCTCATAGTAATCCTCATATCCATCATTATAATAATATTCATCATCATAATTATAAATTAAATCATTATCATGTGCTAATGTACAATCTTGAAAAAAATTCCATTTATTATTATAATTATGAGAAAAAATCAAAAATTCATCAACTGAGTGAGGGGTAAGAGGCTTCTTGGATGCAATTTTAAACTTCCCAAATAAGATAATGTAAATAATGAATAAAAAGAACACAAGAGGTATAATGTAATCAAACATAGGTATATGTGAAACTAGGATAAATATTTATCCCAATGTGTAGTATAAATTAAGATTGTAATTGAAACCCTAATTGTTAATATTTGGATGTATAGGGACCTAGTATGTGGCTCTAGGGTTTGAATGAGGGTTATTTTACAAAAATGAAACCCTAATATAGAATTAATTTAAATAATTTAGGTTTTACTAAAAATCAAGAAAAAATAGAAGTTTGTAACCCTAATTTAGTGCACAAAAATTGGATGAAGGTAATCCTAGGCAAAACTAGGGTTTTAAGTAATTTTCAAATTAAGATAGGTTGACCAAATGTTTTAACTATTTATGACTTAGTGCATGTAAATCCTATGTTGTTAAAGGGTTGAATATAATAATAAACTGTCAAAAAATAGGAAATATTTGATTTGATAAGTCTTTCACAAAATAGCAAAGATATAAAGAAAAAACACTTATCTAGAGTAAAATAGGGATTTTTATGACTTAAGAAGCTGAAACAAGATGGAGACATAGTCAGAAACCTTTTTTTCTATGAATGTAGCTAAAATATGGCTTCAGACATTAGTACCCTTATGTGGACAGTAGTTGTATATAGCACTAGTGTCCAATTATGGTGCTAGTGTCCCTCTTAGAGGACTTATCTAGAATTTTCATGGAAGTTGTGGGAGGTTTAAGGGGACATGTAGGTATTTTTGTGTCTTATGTAAGCTCACCTATGTCACTATTTTCATTGAATATCTTCCAAAACATTAATGAGTACCTACACACATGAAATAAAAAGTAGATCAAATGTAAAAGAAAGGGAAAAATTCAATTGTGGGATATTATGATCATGTGGAGTAGAACCCATGTTATCTTGGTCATTACTTACATTAACCCCAATGTTATGGGTCTCATATCACATTTATTTCTCCCTTAGGTAACTACATAATTAATGTGCATGGTATGATAGAATGACTTTCACTTAGGCCCTTTTTTGATCAAGCATGCAATGTTTAATGGTAATAGCTGATGTAGTATGTAAAGTATTGAGTTGTACTATTGATTGATTTTATGTAATTATGTGCCAAAAAAATAAGTGTTAGATGTAAAATTCCTTATGAGGCTATTTATATATAAGTAAATTTGATTTGAATGTAAGACCTTATTCATTAGCTAACAAGTCATAAAAGAGTAATAAAAACATAAGAGAAGGCTCAAATTAAGGTTAGGACCCAAAACATGGGAGAAAATGACCATCAAATATTAGATCCATAATTGGACACTAGCACCACATGGTGTTATTGTCCTAATAATGGTGTTAGTGTCATGAATCCTAAAAATAAAGTTAAAACCAAGCAGGATAGGCTAGGTGCCCTTGTGACTGGGAGGAGGTGAGTCAAGACCACTAGGGGTGCAACAAATAGGAAAAATAAGACATAAGAAAGATCAAAAGACCCAAAATGACCATGAAAACTAGGGTTATATTCATCACTAAGACCTTCATGTGAAATAATGACAAAATATATAGTACTTGTGGTTGTTTGACCAAAATAGGGTGTATACAATAAGCATGACTTTTGTTATGGCTCATTACTCATATGTTTAAGAATTTACTTTAAAAATAGCCTTCTTTGGATTAGATAGATAAGTTTATTGGACCATAGATAAACCTATAGTTAAAAAAATCAAAACCCATATGGATATAATTAAGGTAGTAGAACAAATTTTAGATCTTTTCTAATGTGATATACTAATAAATAAATTCACTATCAGATCCCACATATTTACATAAGTATACAATATAAATTAGGACACATTCTTCTTTATGGTGAATATTGACTTCCATTATAAATACCCCTTTCAACCACGTACCTCTATTGTACCCCTATTCCTGAGGTATCCAATGAATAAGTAGAGAAATTTATTTTCATCATTAGGTTATTCCCCAAGACCTTTTACAAGCTCATACCACCCAATATTAAGTAACCATAAAAGAGATTCTAGTACATACATAAGTCCAAACTCAAGAAAACATCCAAACTAAAGAAAAAAATAGCATGTGGAATATATAGGACCCAAACCCAAACATTTTGAGTCTATGGATCCATAAAAAAACATTATCATTTGAGGTTCAGTATTAAAAAACATAGGAAGCATTTATCATAGACCAAATTTAGGACATTCAATCACCACAAAAAGACATGGGGCTAGTAGATAGTGGATTACCATAGATGAGCAACATAAAAAGGAAATGCACACATCATAAATAAAAACCATTAGATATGCACCTACCTTAGATATACAAATAAAAAAAGGAAAAAAGTATGATTTAATCTAAATTATCTCCAACTAATAAATACACATTAATAAATGTATCAAATATATATACATATGAAGATGAATAACTACATGATCAAATATAAACCATAGAGGTTTTGGCTACAAAACAAAATACAATAGCATAAGAGGAAAAATAAAAAGGAAAATAAAAATAAATTAAAGTAACTATAAAACCAAAAACATTGACAATCATATCAATGGAAAAAACACAACATGAAGTACTTATGACACTCACAAAAGTTTAATGATTATAGGCAGATTAAATGCAGAAACTATAATAAAAATGGAAACAAGAACAAGAATAAAAATTAAAAAATTAAGAACAAAATATGAAACAAGAACAAAGGGAACAAGAGAAACAATAAAAACAAGAATCCAAAATAAAACTAAAAGTGGAGGAAGCTTTAGCAACCAAAAAAAAGAGTAGGAGAAAAAACATGAATGACAAAAATTAGAAAAATTGAAAATTGAAAAATGAAGGTTGAAGAAAGAAAGAAGAGAAAAATACAAGGAAACAAAAGAGAAATTAAATATATATATATATATATATATATATATATATATATATATATATATATATATATATATATATATATATATATATATATATATATATATATATATATATATATATATATATATATATATATATATATATATATATATATATAAACAAAGAATAATAAGGTAGTAGAATAACATGCATAAAATTAAGTAATAGATAGGAAACAAGTGATATGAAATCCATTTAAAATGTTATAACCCTTTTGGATTACTCAAAAGTTACATAATTTTTTATAAAACAAATATATAATACTTATAAAATCATCCATAATTATGTGTATAATTATTTTTTGACTGATAAATTTATCTGAGGCATTAAATGCAAAAATGTATCAACCTATTGGCTTAAAATATGATCCACTTAGTTTTCTAACATCCTCTAATAGATTACAAGATGAATATTTCTCATAATATGAACAACCAAAATAGTCAAGTACAAAAAATCACTTTTATAATCCATAAATACAACTATAAATAAGCATATAGCCATTATTGTCATAATATTCAAAATTAATTACAAATCTTGTAGCCATTGTTGTGTTGAATAGTCATCAGTAATAATGTACTACAAATTACATTTAAATATAAAGTCAAATATATAATATATCAGGTATACTAGTATAAATGAGCTTCACAAATAACTCATGGATCCATAAAAATAGCTATGAGTATGATCCCCAAATGGTCAAATAGCTGAAGAGAGGGAGAGCATCATCCGAGTGATTTTCCTCTAACCATAGACCATTGGTCTCTCGCAAACCTCCTCACTAATAATGTACCTTCCCTTTAAGGAGGTACATATCAGAATAGTGCATATATCAATAAATATACCATAATCCATGTATGTACAATCACTAATAAATGTAATAGTTACATAGACCATAGAAACCAATCCTCTATCTAATGTGACATCAACAAACACATGTAAACTAGAAAGTATATTTGAATGACAATTTCTCAACTATAACATTACTTTGGCCAAATTGTTCATTATATAATCACATCTCACATGGATCCATTTCAATTCCACTCATAAAAAGTCTTTGCTAATGAATCACAAACTATCATATGATATCAGGGGTAGATATATGATTTATAGGGCATCTCCCTCATATATCTAACTCCTAATATTAAATTAAGCATGTCAAATGATTCCTCATATTTAATCATGGCATAATAAATTTAGGATACATCATACAATAAATCTAGGCAATTATGTAATGAAAGGAATAACAATCATCTCTTAATAATCCCATTGTTTCAAAATCATGCAAATCAAGTATATGTTCTTATACATTCAAAAACAAATCCATAAATGAATAGAACAAGAATCCAAGAATTCTAAATCCATTCCACAACTTATCTCTCTTTCCTCTAAAAAATAATTCATATATATTTGATGGTATAAACTAATCAATAATATAAACCAATGAGTCTCACAATATATTATAAAACATAAATAATCTATCCTAAGATTATTTTATACTTCATTGATAACTTGTCCTTTATATACTTATTCCTTAATTTCCTTAATACATGGAGGTCCCATATTTTAATTTATATAAAATTAATATGTATAAATGTTCCATAAATAAGATCTATGTTATTGATTTTATATAATAATGAGCCATTACAATAATATAACATTTGAAAAAGTGTATTTGATATATATAACTTTGATCATTACAATTTTACCTATTTAAGATCCTATTAACTATTTATTCAACCCATGGACAATCATCCTCATCAATCAACACAATTACTTAAATAATTCTTACACAGAATTTCCCCTTATAACCTATGGTTGTTCAAAATCATCCAAAAAGGAGACAAATATATGCTCATGTTTAATATATTAGTAATAGTTTGACTATTCATTGGCATACATTGATAAATCTAATCATCTTTAGATATATATTCATTTTTGCATACAAATAAAGTAAGTTTCTAGAACTATATTATCAATTATGTATATGCTCAAATTTCATCATTCTAAATGAAAACATATAGTTCTGCTAATTTTTTTTGCATATATATAGATAGATAGATATACATATGAATATAGATGACTACATAAATGTATGTTTGCAGACACACACACACACACACACACACACCTAGTTTCTTAATTTATTTATATAGTGAGGCTCAATTCAGCAACCTTAGTTCCTATAATTAATATATATTGCTACAAATCCTTATTTTTTGATGTAAATACACATATAGAATTAAATATTCCATATAAAAATCATATTTTCATATTCTCAACAAATAATTCTATTAACCTTATATAACTTACCAATCTACACAAGTGCCAAAGTTGTAAATGAACTAGAGTTGGTTTTATAACTTGTTTATATATGCTCAACTTATGTGAGATTTTTTTATTCATTTTGGTTCATATTTGAAACACACAACATTGTATATCCAATCTCTCTAAATTATGTAACAAATAATTATGTGCAAGGTATACGATGAAGTTTATCAATTCAAAAAAAGTCCCTAAATTAGTAACAGTTCTAAGGGTTACAAAGAAAGAACATCTTTTTGCTCTTTAGACCAATACTTAGTCTAGGATGAATTAACTATACAAGGTTCCTTAACTACTAGGATAAATTATACATCAACTATAATGCACCTATCAATAAATTCTCAAGTCATTCACAAATCAAATGTTTATAGTGAAGGAATCTCATAGAGGGGATTTGACAGTCAATAAACTTTCTATTTATTAAAAGGAAAAGGCTCAATATCATTTTTATAGGCCTGGGGATGGAACAAAATTCCATCCCCCAGTATATAAATATGAATCCCTAATTTTTATAGAGAGATATACCAACAAATACAATCAAATAAGGTGTAATTAACCTAGGCCAAACAAAATTTATTTTGCTTCCAAAATGATCTGAAATAAAAACCCATACATTTTTTATTTAAAATATCAAAGTTTTATTTTCTTACTTATAGAAATGTACACCATTTAAATTGTAAGTGTTGGTATCCTCCCTATCCTTCTTAACAAAATCCCCTTTTTTCTTCTTTTGTGTCCCCATGCCTTTCTCTTCCTTTTTAAATATTCTATTTTCTCTTTTCCTCCATGTTTTGCATGACCTAGTAACTCTCCTAAAATCCTTCAAGTTCATCATAATGTAAATTAAATTCATTAATACATGAACTCATCCATTGGATATAAACATATTATCATTAACCTTTATTTCATTCATAGCAACTGCATGAAACCTTCTATTTTCCAAAATGATCCATTCAACCCAACATCATAGCAACAAAAAAACCTAATTCAATTTTTGATATTTCCATAATAACCTACTACTTTTAGATTCAAAAGGTGCATGGGATTAAATATGTTAGATCCTTTTACAAAACCAAAACCTGATTTCCTAAGTTTCCTAAAAACTTATTTAAAACAATTACTTTGGGTGACTTTTTCCCTATTTTCCCCTCCTTAGGCCACCAAAAGGGGTAGTATAAAAATTCAACAACCTTAGCATGATAAAACCCAACACTCTATGGATTAAAATACATAAAAATGCTTATCACAATTGCAACATAGCATCCTTATTTCATCTTGAAATAAGGTTTAACAATGGTTCACACTGTAATGTACACCAATAGCATTAAAGAATTTTACTAAGTACATCTATTCCAAGGAAGTTAATAATCAACTCAAAATCAATGCAGATTGATGTAAGGGAATTAGGATTTAGATATTAAGTATTGAAAATTTTACCTTGAATAGGTGTTATAGGTCATATTTTATCTGTAGAAAGCATTTTCATGTTTTACTTTCTTTTATTTTGGTCATTAATGATTGTTCTCCATTTTCATGCCAAAACTAAAATTTGAATTTTTTAATATGTTTTTGACTATTTCAATAGATTTTTAACACTTATAAGAAATTTTTTTATCTTAATAATTTATTTATGGGTTAATTTATGTCCTCATCATGATCTAAAATAATCCAAATGTCTTAAACCATAACTTAAGAGTTATGTCTTAAGTAGGGTTACAACGAATTGCTTAGATAGTTTGAGAAATTATAAGATTTAGATAAAATAATGGAGAATGAGGAGAGAAGGAATATATTTATTATATTTTGGATAAAATAATAAGATAATTAAAGATACCAATACTCTGATATTTAGAGAAAAAGAGAGAAGTATGTAAAACAGGGCTATGTAATATTTTACACTCAAATCAAATAAACAATGTCTTATTAAGTTATTTTATAAAAAATTAAATATATTATTAGATGTAATTTGTTTTATTATTTATTTTATAACCATATTTATTCCTTTTAATAATTGTATTCATGTTTCATGCTTGAAAAGAAGGTACAAGTTGCTACAGTCAGAAAATTAGGGTTTGATAGTCAAAAAAACCTCTATTTTATAACTTTTAAGATTGGTTAAGATCTAAATACAAGTGAAAATTAAATATATACATGTAATTATGGTATTTAAATCACAACTAATCCAAATTAATTCTTAAATTATGAATTTTAGCTCATTTCATGTGTGTAGTCCAAAAAGTGATTAACCACCAAGGAAAGTTGTTTTCAATGTATTTTGTGACTGATCAAGGTATATAATTGAATGAAAAATAATGAGGATGATGGGGAATAACTTTAAAAATCTTAAATATTTTTAAAAATCTCATAAAATTCAAATTATCCATTATTGAGTACTCTCAACCTATGTACAGGCTTGTTAGGATTTTGAGGACAAAAATCCTTATAAAACAAAATTGAAGCCTCAAAAATTGATGAAACTTGGTAGGAATGTTTATGATGATATTATTAAAGTTATAAAAGTGTTTTTAAATTTATTTTTCATATTTAAATAGAGTTATCATAAAAATTCAGTCTATAAACCTAATTCATAAGCCTGAAAACCCTTATGTTTACATATATTGCATTTCAAAACTTGGATCAAGGTATAAATAAATATGATAAGTTTATAAAACATTATATGAATGTAAAAAATGTTTTTATATAATAAATATCCCTTGTTTACTTAATATTTTCATTTAAGAAGGTTTTAGGCCTAATATATCTCTCAAGCAAGTTACAAGTTGACCTTCCTTAATCCCTCCATCACAGACATAAAATATTAACCAAAGAAAAAAATAATGAAAATTAAGAACTCAAAGTATTCTTATAAAATTGACAACAAATAATTTCATTTTATCATGCAAGAATATAAGTATTCTCTCAATCCCTAATGTTGATATATGCACTTCCCTCTCTAATGATACTCTCCCTTTGTACCACTTGTGAAGGAAAAATAATCCTACAACCAACTTGATAAAATAAAAGGTAGTTAGTCTAATATTAAAATAAGTAATCAAATACTTAGAATATATAAGTATCAATAAACTTTTATAATGTGAATCATTTGCAAATGAAATCATACTTAACATGATCACATAACATAGCATAAACATATGAAAATGTCCTCCAATATAACTAATCATGAAAAAAAAATATGATTATCAATCATACAACATACATATCTAGATTAGACATAAAAATTAGAACTTTAAATCATTAATCCATATCCCCTACTAATACTTAAGTTATCATTGTAGAGTGGGATAGGATGTAACATCCTTCCTCCCTAAAATAAGTCATCATTCCAATGAATTTATTTCAAAAAATAGTTTAGAAAATTAAAATAATGTTCAAAAAAAATCATTTAAACAAATTATGAAATAACCTCATGAATTTCTCATAATCTTTCCATGTAGCATTATCATCAGACTATTTGCCCCATTGGACCTTACATTGTGATACTAGCTAAGAATACTATTATAAAATATTGTGATTGGTTCTACTGTTACTACCCATAGATCTAGAACCTATAATGTATTATAGTCCAAGACATGAGAAAGATAAATTATATACTTCTTAAGATAAGATACATGAAAAACATTATTTATTTGAGCTAGAACTGGTGGCAATACAAGTCTATATGCTACAATATTAATCACTACTATAACCTTGAAGGGTCTCAAATATCTTTCTGACATTTTTTTAAATTTATCAAACTTAATATCATTCTTTTAGGGTTTGACTCAAATAAAAAAATTATCTACCACTAAGAATTGCCTTGTTTTTTTTTCATATCAACATAATTTTTTGCCCATCATTAGTTTCAACCAATCTTTATCTTATTAAATTTACTTGTTCTTATATTTTCACAAGCATATAAATTCAAAAAATACTACATCTTCAAATTTATCCCAATTGATTGGTGTTCTACACCTCCTACTATACAATACCTCAAAAGGATCCATTTTCAATGTTGATTGGAATGAGTTTTTATAAGAAAACTCAACAAATGTTAGTTATTTTTCCCATTTATATTATTAATCCATGCAATACATCCTCAAGAGATAATCTAAAACATGATTTAATCTCTTTATTTTCCCATCCATTTCTAGATGGTAAGTTATATTGAAGTTTAGCTATGTACCCAAAGCTTAATTAAGAGTTTGCCAAAACTTTTAGGTCGTCTTAGGTCCCTATCTAAAATGATATTTTTTGGAAACCCATGCAATATATATACCTCTTTCACAAACATTTTTTTGAGTATTGTTTCATCATCTATCATATTACCAATAATAAAGTGAGCTACTTTGATAAGTTTATCCCCAACTACCATAATCATGTCATGATGATTTCTGGACATAGGCAATCCTTGAACAAAGTCCATGTTAATAACTTTCCACTTACATTCTAGTATATAATGTGGATTAAAAAACTCATTAGGATGCACATGTTTATTCTTAACTCATTGACATTCTAATAATATAGACACAAAGTCTATCATATCCTTTTGTATTCCCTTCCATAAATATAAGTGTCCTAATTTTGTTAATAACTTAGTTACTCAAGGATGTCCTAAATATGGATCATTGTGTAATTCCTTTAAAATAAAATCCTTGAATTTTCTCTATTAGGTACATGTATTTTAGCATCATACCTCAAAATTCCATCATTCTCAAATTTAAATCCATGGTATCTATGATCTTGAGAATTCTCAGCCAGTGCTTTCTTAACCTATTCGTAGAATTCATCTCTAGGTGAGAATTTTACTACCTGATCTCAAAAATTACTTTTTGGCATGGCCAAAGTGGAAATGTACCTCTATAACTAAGGGAATCTATAACTCTATTCTCTTTGCCCTTAATGTAGTTAATGTTGAAATCATAGTCTGACAAAAATTCCAACCACCACCTTTAATGAGCATTAAGGTTAGATTGGGTAAATATATACTTGAGTCCCAAATTATCATTTTTAAGATAAAATGGTTTTATCAACAAATAATGCCTCCAAAATTACATATCATAAACCGTGATATCTAATTTTAGGTCATGAGGAACATAATTTACCTTATAAAGCTTCAATTTCCTTGATTCATAAGCTAAAACTAAACCATCCTATACAAAAAATCCTCTTAAACTATCTCTTGATGCATATGTTATAACTAAAAAATGACCATTTAGATCTATAATCCATAACATCGATTCTAAATTAATCCTCTTTTTTAGAACCTAAAAGGCTTCTCATACTTATTGGACCCAAAAAATACTACTCTTTTTGCTAAAGAGAGGTGATCAAATTAGTTATCTTAGATAAATTTGGAACAAAATTCCTATAGTATCCTACTAAACCCATGAAACTATGCACCTCATGCACATTTTTGGGTGTTGGCCACACCATAGTGGCTCTAATCTTGCCTAGATCTACAAAAATTCTTTATACAGAGATAATATGCCACAAGTATTGTACTCTTCTTTGAAATAAAGCACACCTAAAAAAATTTCCATAGATTTGATGTTTCTATAACCACTACAAAACCAAGCATAAATGCTCAACATGCTCTTCTACACTTTTGGAATAGATGATAATATCATCAAGAAAGACTAAAAAAAATATCAAAGTAATCTTTGAACACATTGTTCATGAGGTTCATAAATGTTGTAGGTACATTCACTAGTTCAAAAGGAAGTATTATGAACTCATAATGTCCATAATGGGTCCTAAAATCTATTTTTGGAATATCATCCTCTGTAATTCTTAATTGATGGTTCTTGATGTGAAGATCAATCTTTGAAAAGACTATTACACCATTCATCTGATCAAAAATATTGTCAATGGGAGGTAAAGGACACTTATTCTTGATTATTACCCTATTAATCATTTGATATTCAATTCATAGATAAAGTCTTTCATCATTTTCTTTGATGAAGACTATAGGTGCACCCCATAGTGAAACACTTATCTAAATCAACCCTTTGGACAATATCTCCTAAAGTTGGGCCTTTAACTTAATTAACTCAATTATTATCATAATTTATGGAGCCTTAGATTGTGTTTCTAAACCTAAAATTATTTCAATGGTGAAATCAAATTACCTTTTGGTATGTATACCTAGTAATTCATCTAGGAAAATATCTCTAAATTATTATAGAAAAGGATAGTCTTCTTCAGATGGTTCCTTAGCTTCACCAATTTCATCCATTTTGACTAGGAATGCTTTACATCCCTTTTGTTGACCCTTCTTCAACTGAATGCATGAGATTTTCCTTAGTTTTAACTCTCTCTAATCTCCTTGGATTTGGGTTAGTTTTTTGAAATCATCTAAACACTCAATCTTCTTAAGAAAATAATCAACTTTGGATTTGTGTTTAGAAAGCCAATTTTTTCCTAGCCAATTTAGTCTTAGGATCACATCATATGACCCTAGTGATTTTATATAAAGATCAAAAACAATAGTAAAATTTGAAAAATTTATTTCAGTCTCAATAAGACATCTATCAACCTTGACTTTGGATTGATTCCCATATTGAATTGACGAAGTATTTGCCATAAAACTAGTTTTCCTAGATAATTCACTTAATATTCTATGAGAGATAAAACTTTTATTGGCTCTTATACTATGAAAATAGAAATAGGTTGCCTAAACAAAGTACCTAATACATCAATGGGAGATCCTTAGAATTCTACTTGATGTTTTTCAACTACTAAGTGAACATGTTGCTAAAAGGTTCCTTGTTATGATGTACATGTGGATGAATTTTTATTTCTACCATTTGTCTTCTACCAAAGAAAATATTTTGCATAATAGTCTCCTCAACATGTAAGTCATCCACCAAGTGGTCCCTTCCTCTTAACCTGATTAACTCCCTTGAATCCTTATCTAAAAATACCTCTATGTTTCATGTTTCCTGAAGCATTACTGAATCTTATAATATGGATATTAAAATGGTTCTTGGAATTCTCATTTTGTTTCAAGTTATTTTTCTTGGAGGTTGTCTTTGAGCTTAAAAACATATTTTTAATTTTTTATCTAAGCTTAGTAAGTGATTTCAACTTTATTTCTTGCGTAACTACCTTCTCAAAGACCTATTCTATGGTGGATGGTCTATGTACATCCACGTGACACCCTATTTGAGGTTTTAATCCCATGATGAACTCCCTAACCTAAAAAAGTTCATCTTTTTAATATTGTAAAACACACCTCAATAGATTTAGGATTTTATCAAAGTATTCATTTACTAGAAAATCCACTTATCTTAGATTATATAAATCTATTATATTATGATCAAATTATAGTTGGGGTAGCCATCATACTCTAAAAAGAGCCATAAATTACTCTCAAGTGGTGGTGGTGTAATCAAGATTCTTATTAGCCCACCAAGTTGCTGCTTCACTAGCCAATTTATAAACTCTCCACATAGCCGTAGTCACCTCAAAATAATTTTGAATCTCTAAATATTTTTACATTTCTATGAGACAAGCATTAGCTCCATCACCTAATACTATACCATCAAACTTGGGTAGGTTCACTTTCTTCATATCCCATGCAAGCTTTGTAGCTACTTGAGTTCTTGCTATTATTGACCTTCATCATGCCCCTAATCCTAAAGATATTACTAATTATTTGGTTGTTCTTATCGAACCTCTTGTTCATATTCCTCCTTAGGTCTATGAACTTCTCACTCTAGATCTGCTATCATGTATCTAGTCTCATTATGCAAAAGAAATTTTTTCTTTACCAAATATAGATTAGATTTTACATCAAGTTTTTAGATATAAAATGGTGTCTTTATTAAATATATTTTTAAGTTATAATTATATCATTGTAAATCTAGAAGATAGACATAAAACTAAGTTTTCTACATGAAGAGGTAGCTTTAATTTTAACTGATTATCTTTTGGGTTGATTAACATAGGTGCCACTTTTTAAAGAGCAATGCATGTGGAATTTGATTATCTAAATTTTATTCTCATTTAGGTTTATTCATATGACCTTACAGTTGATTCAAAAAAATTAGTAAGTATATTGATCACTTTCTTTAAATCTTAAAAAAATTAATAAATATGATATATCTATTTATCCAAAAATAATCATTTTTGGAGTAACAAAAGGTAAAGTACTTGGCCATGTTATTTCTAATGATGGAATTTATTTTGATCATAATCTAATTTAATCCATCAAAGAGTTGCTTCCATATATTTTACATTATTTATTTGGTAAAATAAACTTTATGTACAAATTCATTATTAATTTTATTGATAAATATAACCCTTTATAATATTTATTTAATATAAATTAAAAAAATTGTAGGGCATAAGTTCATATGAAACATTTGATAATATAAAAAATGTAATTTCAAGTGACCTTGTTCTATCCAAACTATATATGACTAAACCCTTTGTCTTGTATATAAGAGCAACCCATAAATTTAAAGGTGTTGTGATCACTTGATATGATTACAATAAAGAAGAAAGGCCTATATGATACATGAGCTAAGTTTTTAAAGACATTGAAACTAGTTATCATCTAGTTTTAAAAATATTATTTCTTTAATTTTAATGTTAAATTAGTTAAAATATCTTTTAAAGGTCTAATTTACATATTTTGTCCTGTTTACTCAAATAACCCATGATTGGAGGGAGATTAACTAAATAGATATTTAGAATATAATAATTTTATCTTAAATTTGAAACTTGTAAAATGATTAAATGAAATGAATTAGCTAAGAATCTTGTTGAAAATTCAAATTTGAATATTAACATAATAATTATATATACACAATATTTTTATTAACTTTACCACTTATTAACACTTTCTCTCTTGTAAGAACCTGTCAAGTTTCAATATCTCTGAGTACATGTGTTAAAGGGTGTACTAGGAAAGGGGTGGGTAGACCATTGGTGATTCACAAGATTGTTGTGGCTTTGTATCATTCCTACCATTTGTCTAATTTCTTATAGTGTCTATCCATTTGCCTCCTATGATGCCTCCTTAAAATCTTAGAATCCTAAAATATGGCTAAGTCTAAAATCATAGAACACTAAAATATGACTAAGTCTAAAATCCAATAAGACCCTCCAAAATCTAGAATTTTCATAATAGATCCCAGAGGTCTGAAACCACTCTCAAACATCCTAAAATTATAAATATAAAATATAAATTAAAGTATATAATAAACTATATGTCTATGTCTAAATGTTAACTAAAATGTTTATTTTATATTTATATTGCCTACTTTTAGCCCCTACCTAAGCCAAAAACCACCTTTATTTATATTATTATGTCAACCTAGGCTGATTCTATTTTGAGAGTTTAGTAATTTACAATACAGAGTCAATTATGTTGACCTTATATTCAAATTATTAAAAACACATTGCAAATCTAGGTTAGCGTTGGTCAACCTACATCAGGACCTAACTTTTTTTATCAATTAATGATACATAGTCGATTGGGCTAACTCTATCAACTAAACTTTTAGAAAGGGTTTAGGGTTAAATATAGATATATATATACACATTCATTTCATCATTTATTAGAGAAGATAACAATAATACTATTATATTGTGCATTTGTTTATCCATCAATCTACATGAGGAGCATAGCTTAGGGTTTTAATAATTTCCTTGGAGATATAGATCTTATCTTGTTGATAAGTCTTTTGGATGCATATAGAAGTTGTGTAATCTAGATCTAACTTATCCTTATTATCCTTACATACCATAATAACCTCTTGTGAATCACCTTGACCAAGGCAGAAATTTAGGTTTCGCGGGCTCATCTTCAAAGGTATGTATTCCTAACTTTGTTCCTCCTTTATAAGAGTAGATAGATTTACATTTGTACTTCTCTCCCATGCATTAGTATTTCCTCTACATTGACATGAGTATATATCTTCTATGCATGTTTACTTTTTATGTTTATTACCCCCACTTTGTGCTACAAACATTGGTGAGCACTAGATTATATTTTACTTTACTTGTCATTTACTTTGTGAATATTAAAAACATAGGACCTAGCTAGGGTTATTCCATGGTGTTTCTTGACTAGAGGCTTCGGAACCCTCTCTAGTAATGTTATTATGTTATGATATCCCTTGGTTAGGTCTAGTAGATTCATCTTGGTCATGACCCCAAATAACTAATGTATCAAAAATCAGAAGTGTAAGTAGGATTTATCTTCTCTGAGTTAGGAATGATTAATAGATCAGTTGCATTTATCTTTCCATACATTAATTCTCACTATAAATGATAATTTCCATGTTAAACCCCATTTTCAAACCATGAAATTTGTTGAAATTTCCAAGAACTTCAAAATTAACCTAGAAATGTAAAATTAGGATTGTTTATTTTCATAATATGATTGATATCATGACCTAGTTTACTATTTTCAAAATCAAATTTATTATAATTCTTTAGATAAAAGGTAGATAAGATAACTTAGTCTATAGTATTTGAAGTTTATTTTACTTGAAAACTTCCTACTTCTCAAAAATAGAGATGGAATTTTGGTAATATGACTAACTCATGATCAAATTAAACAAGTTTCTATAAGTTTACATGAATGTGATTGTGGTGGAAATTACACTGAAAAACTACATAACACAAATTTTTATGTGTTATTTATTCTTAGCTAACTTTTTTTCAAATGTGTTGTTCATTTATTTCAATCTTATATGTTGTGTCATTTTTCTACAGGAAGGGATAGACTACCTGTTATGCCTCTAAATCTTATTATTCCTAAAAATAACTTTCATTTAGTGAAGCTTTATTTTTTTCCCTATATTTATCCTTTATATTTAATAGTACATAGGTATATTTTAATAGCTAGGGATTACTTTACAAAATGGCTAGAACTTAATACTCTTAAAAGTTCAATCATTGTTGAAGTAATTTCATTTTTTTATAATCATATTTTTTCATTCCTTTTGAGATAATTAATTGATAACACTCATCAATTCAATCATTTCTAGTCATTCGTATGTAAATGGTCAATATGAACCCACTACTAATAATATAATTTCAACCATGAAAAATATTATTTATGATAACAAGATAAATTGAATATATATATATATATATATATATATATATATATATATATATATATATCTTTGGGTTGATTTTAATACAATAAACACTAGAACAAGATATTCACCTACCATGCTTGCTTACAATTTTAAAGCTACTATACCAATATAATTTAAAAATTATTCAATTAAAATGCTCTATAGTATGCCTCTAAAAAATATTAATTTGTAATAACTAAGATTAGATAACCTTCTAGTCTTAGATGAAATTGGAGTTATAGCTCTTTAAAAACTTGAAAAGGTAAAAGAAAAATGTAATAATTTTTTTGACAAAAAGATTTCTAAGAAAAAATTTAAAATTTGAGATTTAGTCTTATTTTGACATAAAGAACATGAATATCTAGGAAAACATTTTAAATTTGATTACTTATCGTTAGTCCATTTTAAATTGTTGTTCTATTAAGAATAAAAACACATCATTTGTTAAATTGGATGGAAATTAATTGCATCCTATAGTTAATGCTCATTATTTAAAACACTTTTTTTGAATTATATTGTTTTTCTTATCATTTTATGTTTTATTTCCTTTTTTCTTTTTCTTTTTATTCATTTAATTTTTGTTACTTGTCTTGATTCCTATTGTGTTTATTAGGTAATATTCATAAATGGTTGCATACATCTTCATCATACAAGAAAATTAAAAATGATACAATCATAACATTATAAGTATTTTTTGTTAAATCAAATGTTAATATTCTTGCATTTACTTTAGTTCTTGATTGATTAAGAATGATAATAGATATTGGATTGTTAAGGTGATACTTTATTCTAATATTTTTTATAATAGGCTATTGTAACATCACCTATCTGACCTCTACTTTCCCCTTATATATTTTTATTTTTTATTGCCTTGATATCTAAAATATATACTCATGTTATGTAGAAAAATAAGGGATTCACGCTTAGCAACTTATGAAATAGTTTGACCTAGATTACACTCTTAAGAAAATTTTTGCAAAAAAAAATTTGTATCCCAGCTTCATCTCTTAAACTGGTTAGAAATATCACTAGTTTTATCATAAAAATTTATATCCCTCTCAAAAAACTTTATTTTAGATAAATTATTCTAACGAACTTTGTTGTACATTTTGAATTGTAATAATTATTTGGTGAGGGGAAACTTGTGTATCTAACTTGTGATTGTTATGATCTTAGTTTTATTTTCATTATTATTGTACTTTCATACTTGATTGATTATTCTTGAAATTAGATATATCAACATTTGGCACTTTCAAAAAATGAGATAATACAGTAGTTTGACATTGTTTCATTTTATTTTAAATACTTATTGTCTATGACTCTTGCTCAAATGTCATTTTACATTGGCATTAAATAAGAGAATCTATGTGGTAATCTCTTCAGTCTTGTCAATCTTTTAAAATCTAAATACAAGTCATTGTGAACTTCAATAGCTTAATCTAATACAATTATTCTTGTTTGAATGACATTTACATTTTTCAAGTATGGTCACATATGAGTTTATTCATGCTCGGTAATAATATTCAATGTGTAGTTTTTTCAATTTATGATACAAGAAGTCTTCCTAAGGTGGAAATTAATTTGCACACCAAAGTTTTACATAATAATATCATTACATTCATGTGATTCTCTTTTAATTTTTTAAAATGAAGGTGTTGAGTGTACATTTGTATATAAGTTGAATGTGAAATAACATACCATAATGAATGAGCATAATACTTGGAATTTGGGTAACCAAGGTTTTTTTTTAGCTTGTAATATCTAAATTGGTAATAAGGTAATCACCTTTATATGTTTTGAATCATATGTAGTTATTATATCCATATTGAAAATAAATTGAAACATTGTTCGATGGTTTAGTAACCATGGTAACAAAAGAAATATAGTTAATGTTGAAGTTTTATGTTTTGAGATCCTTAATATTTGAAATTTTTGAAATTTTATGTCATTTGTTCTAGTTCTCAAATTTATTTTGAGAGACATTTCAACTTCCAATGCTAAGTACCTCCACCATAAGCACCTTTAGTGTGCATTCAATTTGAAGGGCCCAAGGATTTAGAGTATACTCAAAGCTTATTATTTCTTTGTTTTGTAATCTTATTTTTCATTTGTGTTTGATGAGTAAGTCTAGTGTGTAGCAAAGCTCTAGCAAAACATTTACAAAAAAATTTCAAAGTTTGTTTGATTGAGCTCAATATTGATTACAATTATGAGGTTTGATTCTCTATTCATTTTTCATGAAATCCAAATAAATGTTAATGATATCATGGTGGATATAATTATTTTACATTTGGTAATTCTTTTTTAGGTCTGAATTTGTTCATAGAATGGTAAATAAATAATTTTTTCTGTTGTTGCTTGATAAGTTGTTGCAAACAAGAAGTAATATATAAGTTTTCAACTACATGCAAAAAAAAAATTATTGTTTAGTCTTAAATGAGGAGTAATAAACATTTGTGGGTTTATTTAATTCATTTATTTTTAATTGAATTTGTTAACTATTTTTCAAAACCCTAGTTTTGTTTATAAGTGTAGCCAAAAAACATTCAATTTTAGTTTGAAATATTTTTATTTTATAATATCTGAGTGATTATATAATTTTGACCCTAAGGAAATGGTGTTATTTATTGGTAAAGACAGTAGATAATTTTTGGATACATGTTAAATTTGAGTTTTTATTCCAAAATATAAGTATTATATTTATTTTTGAGTTGCTTGTTTATCAAGCATCTTCATTAAAGATTAAAAAATGTAATAACCCCTACATGTTTCAATTAATTTTCAACAAAACCTTTATGTTTCTTGAAATTTGTTTATTTTCATGCCATCTGAGTAATATCAAATAAACAACATTGTCTTCTAGGTTCACAAGGGGTTTACTATATCAAATGTAGTAATTAATTGATGGACATTGAATTGCTATTCATTTTACTTTTATAAAATAACATTTTTTAAGTTATGGCTTTTATTTTTTTCTCTTGGAAATGTTATATTTAAAACTTAAGGGGATATCATTCTTTTTGTCTTAAAGAAATATTACTAGTTTTTAAAATGAAGAAAAGGTAAAGTTTTGTTTGATAACTATGTTATTTCAAAAGATACAATGATTTGGCTAGTTGTGTATGTAACTTGTAGTTTAATTTTATAAACCATAATGATAGAGTTCTGAATATGTTTTGCATCCATTTTAATTTGAATCTCAATAAATGTTAGTTTTTCAGATAAATTGAAGGTTCCACTTTCATGCATGTTCAGGAATTTATTGGTGAAATCTTATTCTAATGGGTTTTTTATCTACTTGTGGCATTGCATAAAGAATTGGTCTCCTTATAAGCATGAGATTTAATATTATATTCATCTAAATTTTGTTTTTTTATTCTTTAAATTATGATTTATAATTTTCAATGAAATTATCATCCCATTAGAAAGCATTCAAAATATCTAATCTATGCATGATTTTTTTATAGGATTATTTTCAAGGGGGAAAATCTAAGAGATTATGAAAAATAAAATTCTAGTATATTTGCCTTCTTAACATTGGAAAAGTTATAATCAGATATAATTCATATTTTTATTATGTGAAGTATAATATTTTTTTTTGTTTCGTTTCCTCATTTATATGTCATGCATTTGAAGTGTATCGACATAAGTTTCTAAGTACTTTATGAATCCTTTGAAGACCTTGATTTTTATCTTGTCATGTTATTATAAATCATCATTGTTGAGTTATGAAAAACATTATCATTGTCTTGATAGGACCCATAATACATAGGTAAATATGAAAACTACATTGTAATTTTAACAAATCTTTCATGAAATGTAATATTGTATATTCAAGATTTTTTATTTACAATGGAGGTAAATATTATAAATATTTCAAGTTAGTTATTCAGTGGAAGCCCATTGGGTTCATCCCAAACTACCTTACTAACTTATTTTATTTATTTCCTAACCTTTATTAATTACCAAATAAAACATGATCATTCATTTATTAATGGGTTCATCCCCTATGATCATTCATATTTTACTATAGTATAACATGATCAAGGCATGTTCAATCACATTAATCAACATAATGTCTCACACAAAAACCTATCCAAGTGAATATTCAATATTGCTTATGGCACATCTCCTTGATATCTAAAAATCATTGATAGACCTTTCCTCAACACTATTATGATACAAACTCTTATGTCAACTCATACAATCATCGATGACTAATTTAAGGTCATGCAGTATATGCTTCCCCTATCAAGAGAGAGGTGATAAGCCCTTATAGCAATAAACAAAATCAAAATTACTTTGGATGATCCTCATTAATAATATCGATGAAATAAATAGAACCAAAATTGAAACTAAAAAATCACACTACTACTACTAAAAATGTTATTCAAGAATTTTTCCCAAACTCTGAGTGAATAGATAACCAAAGAAGGGGAATAGTGCTCGAACCTCCAATAGATCCTCCAACCTCCATTGTGACACTTATATTTCATCAATTACAAGAAACTTGATGGACCTATAAAGGATGATATGTTCTCCAAAATCACAAGCATGAGGTGTCATTATGAAAAAAAATTGAAGGTGTCATTTTCTACTAAAAATACACCTCAATACATCATTTTCAATACATTTAATGTAAAAATCATATAAGGAAGCTTAAAATCATATAATTGGCCATTTCGATGTGTCTAGAACGTCTAAAAAAATTATAAATTAGTTGGTAACTAATGACTAATCACAAAATAAAAAAGTGTCATAAGTGTGAGTGACTTATACCCTTGTATCTCTAAGTACAAAATAGAATATTCTACAAATAATCCTTTTAAGTTATATTTAAAAAATTGACTATATTAAAGGGTTTTTGAACCTGTAACCTCCCCACTTGCATGTGTCTTTCAAAATTTGACTATACAACTTTGCTTCTAATAATTTGAGAATACAAGCAAAGAACATCCTATTTAACCTTGATTTTTCTATGGATAAATTTTAAAAACTTTCATGTAATTTATTTTCACCCATGAAAAAATTATGAGAAGAAGTGATGTTGCCTATGTGGTCCCCTTGTAACCATAGTATATTTCAAACTTTATACTTTATCAAAAAAAATCAAGATGTTTTGCACCATATCTAAGTTTAGCCACCATACCATAGTTTCTCAGTCATTCAAGAAGCATGAGGTCATGAAGAAGGTCATACAAGGTTGTACAACTATATATTTATACAAGTTTCTACTTCTCAAGAACAAAAAAATTACACATTAGTTTTTATGACTAGGGGGATGCCATTGTAGATCTAGGAGGCCTTACAACTACATTTTTAGGGTATATAATTCAAATAGGGGTTTCTAAAAGCTTACAGGTTAGTCTAGATGAGATTTAAGGCATGTAAAAGGTCTAGAACTCATCAAAATGCTATGTAGAAAATTGGTAAATTCTAGTACATCATACCACTTCACAAAATCAATTTTAAAACCTTGAAATGTCATAAAATTGGATGATTTTGGCCTTTAGATAGATATTTAGGTATTTGGAGTAATCAATAAGATTTTACAAAGATTTGGATTTCATTTAAATGGAGTTTGACTTATTTTTCAGGTAAATATCCATACATCCTAAGTTTCCATGCTTATTTAATCATAGGTTTTTCATATATTGAAAATTCAAATATATGATGTAATTTTTCAATTTTTTGATTTAATATAGGTATATTCAAAAGTTTATACCTTATTCTTCTTTCTAAAATCTTGTATGTGTCTTCAAATTTGATACCACATGAACCTTCTCTTTCACCTCCTCTTTCATTAGGCTAATTATTTTTTAATTAGGTTTGATACCACTAATAGGACCAATAATGCATAGGTAAATATGAAAAACTACATTTTAATTTTAACAAACCTTTCACAAAATGTGATATTGTATATTCAATATTATTTATTTACAAAAGAGATAAATATTATAAATATTTCCAGTTATTTATTCTTTATAACCCCAATGGATTCATTCCAAACTAACTGAATAACTTATTTAATTTATTTACTAACATTTATTAACTACCAACTAAAACAAAAATTAAATGTGACTTGGATCAATTGACCCAAAATGTCTTATCTCTCTAAAATTTATCTTATGTCATAATGATTATTTTACTTCATGAGATTTCATTAATTTTAAAAATGTATCTTTCAATCTAACCAAGCCTATGATTTTGTATTAAATTTGCATGAAATTTCTACATTTTCTTTGATCTTGGTAATTTGTAGACTTAGTGGTATGTAATGATGAAAAATATTTTTAGAGATGGTTGTTGTTTGGGTTTTAATATTTTTAGTAAAAGGAAACATTTGAAAGTATATGGGAATAGTTTAATTATATTTTTACATGAATATTATAATGATAAAATGAGTTCTTAATGATTGTGTGTTGATTTTGGAAAATTTTCAATTGATTTGGAAATTACAGTAGAGTGATACAATACAAGGAATAAATGGTGTATATGACTAAATTTTAGTTTTCTTGATTTATGAAAATCATTTATTAAATCAAAGGGATATTCATGATGAGTTGATATTATGTTTTGGTTAAATTAAGATATGCCTTATAAGGTTGTTTATATCTTTCTATTTTAAGGTAGTATGTTAGGGTAGAGCATAAGATCACACAATTTTCAAATAAATCATGTTTGGGGTAGGATTAATTATCAAGAAGATAATACACCATCTTTACATGTTACATATCGAGGGAAACCCTTACGGTCCTAAAGGTCCCCTAGCACATTTATACGAGGCTTTGAAAATGGTACCAAGGTCTCCCTTTACATTGATGTAAATGATGCCTTTGTATGTGATGTTTTGAATGACTCACCCATAGTGCTCTCACATGCACAACTCTGCCATCCCATGGTGCTCCTACTTGGAGAGCTACTCAAATAAAATAATTGTAACCTTGCCCTTTATGTGGGGTTTTCCAATGGTTTCTTCTCTCCAAATGATTCTTGTTGCCAATGATATTATTATAACTCTTATCTAATTTATCCAAATTGATATAATACATCATTTGTAAGCCCCTAACATCACTTTTTCACTTCAAACTTCTACCTCTTCAAGTCATGAATGCACTAGAATCCCTTCAATCCCCCCTGTGGTAACACATTTGATGAAAAATATTAAGTTAGAAGTTTATGATGATTTAGGTGAACTGGTGAGGATTGAGATGCATGTTACCCTGATGTAATATACAAAGTATAGTACTGATAGAAGTGTCCCTTTTCTTGATTTGACATCATCAAATAAAGGAGAAAAAAATAATTGTGTTTTTATTCATTTTTTTAGATACTTTGAGTTTTTAGTTTAGATAATATTTTAAGCTATTGATTCTTATAATGAATTTCAGTTTGACTTTGATCATTATTTCAAATAGACACTTGTGTGTGATATCATAAATTGTTGTCCTATTTTTTTCCTACTCTAGTTTGATTACCAAACAGTTTATTTTATCAATTATTTATAAATGATAAAATAAATGATTAGTGATGTGGTGAAGTTTAACTTTACATAAATTTGGAATTTTTTGGTAAGATATAGTGGAAATTAAAGAAAGTGTTTAGTGAAGTTTCACCTTATAACGAATTGGAAAAGAATATTTTTCAAAATATGGATATTTGGTTGGATTTTCAATGAAATATTTCATGTAAGATATTTAATTACTAACTATTTATTATTGTTTGTTTAATTTTACTACTTGATAAATTATGTTAAGTGATTAACTAAATGTGAAGTGATGTGTTTGGTGGGCCCCTACTATGAGAACATGTGTGTTATTGGTCTAATTACAAATAATTTATCTTCAATTTTTTATTTAGTTCACTTTTCAAAATTAACTTATTATTCTAAAAACCTAATGACTTAATATAAATTCAAACAATCAATTAACTTAAAATAAAGTTGAAAATAAATTTATTAATTAACTTAAATTTATAACTAACTCTTGTTAGAGGCTTTTTAAATACTTGAACGTGACAAGATTCAAGATGATATCACACAAGTATAAGGGATCTAATAACTTTTCATACTTTATTTATATTTTGTGAAAATTCCCTAAAATCAAGTGTATGATTGTAGGAAAAACAATTACTCTTTATTTAACAGTGAATTACTTCACTTGGTTCAATTAAGTATATCTATTTTTTACTAATTATAAATAAATTAATCATCTAAAATATGTCCATGTTTTAATACATTTTATGACTTCATGTTTAATTTAGTCATATGCATCTAGATTATTTCTTTACTTTTCCTAAAATTAATGAACACTTCAGACAAGAACATTGCACAAAAAAAAATTTACAAAATATTTATGCAGGCTTGTAATCTATTTCAATATCAGTACATATCTTGTATATAGTTATGAATAAAATATGTTGACTTCTCAATAAAATTTATATTTATTTATTTTATATTTCTATTGTATAGGTTAGTTCAGCTATCTTATGTTTCTTCTTTTATTTTGATTTTTTTATCCTCTTACATGATGCATGTTGTATAGTTTTTTTGGTCATATTATATAGTTAGTTTTCTCTTATAGTATTATTACATCTTTATCACAATGTGTTATTTTTTTGTCTTTATAGTTTAGGTTTCATGGTACTAATTGTTTTGAAGTATATTTTTACTCAAAAATGAGATACATTATCATAAGTGAAAGTTAATAATAATAAAAAGTTAAATGTTAATATTTGAGTCTTTAAGAGGATACCTCTTCCATAGATACCACTTTGTCATTAAGTCAATAATATTTTAAACAAAAAAAGAGAATATAAATGTGATAAATTGAAATATGATATGAGAAAGGATGAGAAGTGAATATAAAAGTTAATAATTTTAGTTTATGAATATTGACTTTGTTTTATTAAATAATATTTAATATTTTTAATGATATTTAATAAATATTTTCTAGGGCCTCATTTTAGGAATGAACTTGGCATTGAAATAAAACATCAAGAAAATAATTATAGAAAGGGTCTCACTCATGGTCATCAAAGTTATGAAAAATAGCAAAAACCTAAACGGGAGAATGAAAATGATAATTGAAGAAGGAAAAAAACTTTGAAACCAATTCAAGTGAGTGAATCTGAACCATATCTTGAGATAAGGAAACCAAATAGTAGAGTGGTTAGATAATTTTGGCCTATGGTCACATTTAAAATACAATAAATGAAATATGATAAATATCTCTAAAAATAAGGAGATGGAGGAACTAAAATAAATCATAAAAAAGGAATTTATAGTTTCCTAATTAAATTACCAATGAATGCACCAAGTAAGGAAGGTGGGATAGGTATGGAAGGAAAATTTTCCATGCAACAAAGGATTTAGTCTTAGATATAAGATTTAGTCTTTTTAGTAACTTTGATATTTTATAAAGTGAATTCATCATGCATGCAAGTTCTTTTTAAAAAGTGTGCTTAGTAGGTAGACTTGCATGAAAAGTCCTTAAACATACTAAAAAAATGTTTATTCTTTATAGAAAGAATGCATATGTTATATTCTCAAGGTGTGAGATTAGAAAGTTAGATTTTTAATAATAGTTAGCCTCTCATTATATTTTTAAGCTACTTTTTTGGTAATTATTTTTATCAATTAAATAAATTTAATTATCAAAAAATCTAGCTTAAGTTGATTAAATATGTTAACTGATTTATATTCCAAGATCTTTTTAGGTTTATTTGATGTTACTAACACCTTAAAATACTTAACACATAAAATACCCTTCTTACACACCTAAGTACTAGTCTTATAGACAATTAGGCCCCTAAAATTAAACTAATTTGATTTGAGTTTAACCTCATAATAGGGAAAAGGATTGACTAGTTTAATGCTAAAAATGTTAATGTCAATGAGGCCTTTTCTAGATATTTATATAATGATAGAAAATTTGGAAAAATATTATCTAATTACTTTTCCCATTATTTCCTAACTAGATTCAACATGTTTGAAACAGTATTCTTTAAGTTAATATTAACACAAAAACCATGATAGATCAACATTCATTTCGATATAGTGATCTTTGATTATTTATACATGGGAATCCATTCCAGGAATTTTCAATATGTCACAAATTATTTGAAGGATTTATTTCACATATAAAACATTTTCAATGTGTCTTTTCCACCTCTCCTCCCTCACCTCTAGTCCCATCCCCCTTTTTATCACTTGGCTTTTTACACTTTTTCATATCAAAATGTCCCTGATGTATAAAGTATGTCCCAATACAAATGGAGAAGTTAGAATGTCCCTAAAAACAAGGACAACTTAAAATAAAATGACATTAAAAATAATGTATAATAATAAAAATTACCTAAAGGCACCTCACCCTAATACAAACCTGTCCCACCTCCCTTCATCAACCCTCATTTATAATTTTGTGAAAAGATGGAGAAGAATAATAAAGAAGAAGAAACTCGTAACCAAGGAAGAATGGATTTTTTATTATTATTTTCAAAACAATGGATTGACATCGAGGTCTTAATAAGTTATGGGAGTTTCCTTATCTTCTTTTGCATTTTTTAACTAAATTTCATTGTTCAATTTATATGAATTTTTATTAAACTTCAATCATATTTTTATTTTCTTTTGTTTTTCTATTTTATTTTTCATCATTTTTATTAGTGTTATTTTTTTCTTTTTATTTCTTTACATTGTACATTTCCACTTATATTTAAGGTTTGGATTTTTTATAATAAATAGCTAAGGTAGGATGAATTTTAATTTTGATGAGAAGGATGAAATGAGATAAATGGAGATTGGAAGTTTTTGATAGGAAGTAGGTAGTGTCATAAAAATAGAAAGTTTACTTGGTAATTATCACATGTTTAATTTCCCATCAAATATGGTGCACTAATAAAGTGACCATTCAAATAAAATAATCCATTGTGGTATTTTATAATGTCAGTTCACATAAACAAGGAAATTAATTCATGTGGGATATGAAATTTTAAGTGTAATATTTGTGAGGAAGATTAGAAGGCAACATTAATAGCACTAATGCACACCTAGTACATTTATTATGTAAATTAATTGGTGTTTTTATTACACTTATACTTAGCTTAATGTCATAATATTGAGGTTGTATAATAGGAATATTTATTCTCTTGCATTTATTATTACCTTAACCCCTTCATTTAGGATTTTTATGCATGCTTCAAGGATCCTTCTCTAGATAATATGGTTCCAAATCTATAAGTAAATGCATAAAAAGTGTCATCCAAAGGAATAAGTAAACTCATGAGTTCAAACCTTAGTACATAATTTTTTGATATGCATGTGCATGATGAGGTATATGGGTCATTGAAAAAGTATTCCATATTTAAGTTTTTTCATTTCATGTTGTATAGTTTCCTAATTTTAAAAGGCATTTGCTAAGCCATGAAAAGTAAGTTAATCTTATGTGCCTTCAATCCCAAATTTATTACAAACATTCTTGAAAAAACTATTTTAAAGTTACTTTGTTGATGGAAGAGATAAAGACAACATGGATGAAATTATGTGTGATGGATGGTGGATGAACATTAAGCACTTCAAACTCATCAATATCCTTGTCAAATATATAAATGGACCTTGCATATTTTATACTATTGGTTATTCTAAAAATTTTAAGGACACTAACTTTTAGTTCCATATTTTGAGGGATGTTATTGAGGAGATTAGCCTAGCCAATGTCATGAAAGTAGTTATCAAAGAACTATAAAATGTGGTTGAGACTACCTATATGGATATCTAGTTGACCCATTTTTTTTATGAATGTAATGAAAAAATATATTTGAGGACACTGGAAATTCTAATTAGGTCAAATAGATGTTGACAAGTGATAGGTGCAAGTTTTCATATGCAAACACCACATCACTAGCATTATTTTGGTCCTTTTTAAATAATGAATGCTTCAATATATTATGATAAGAATGCTTGAGAGGTAATATTCCTTGCAACATATTATTATGATAAGGGAATATTGGCTCCCAATACATGTCCCATGATTTAAACCAAATTGAATACATTCCTTTAAGATAAAATATGTCAATTTTAATACATGTTTGTGTAAGCCATAATTCTAACTTAAATTTTTTTAGTGCATTATAAATTGAAAGTAAATGTGTTGTATTGAATTTACATCATAAATAGTGTGTGTTTTTTCATAAGATTGTCATAAGGATGTTGAAACATTTTCATTCGTGTGTCATAAGTTTAGCTTTGATATGTCATAAATTATTTGTTGTTATCATAAATTTGGTTTGTGTCATAAACTTATGGCAATGTTTGACTTTATGTGCCTTAAACTTTTTTTTAAAAAGTGACAAGTCAGTCAGGGTCCTTTTATTTATGTATTTATCCTTTCCCTATCCAAATTTAAACTTTCACTTTTGCTTTATGAGCATTCCATTTACTTTTTTATCCCATAAACATTTCCATTATTTTATAATACCTTTCAGGAAGGAAGATCTAGCAAGCAGAAGAGAGAAGAGTAGGTCTAGCACAAATAATGACAGAAGTCATGCCCAAAATATTAATCCTAATACCCAATTATAGAATGGTTATTTTTTTATTTATTTATTTATTTACTTAATTATAACTATGCTTAAGTGTTTAACTATTTTTAACATTCTAGAAAATTTTACAATAAGATTATGACACACAAAATTATTCAAATATTTATTTTATTTTACTTTACTTTCAATAACAAGGATCCTCAAGGAAATGGAATACAAGCATGTTTAAGTGAGATTTTAGCTCAATTATGTTTTTTAAAATCATTAACTTAATATATTTTTTAAGTGAGGGTCAATACAATATCCCAAAAATAAGGTCTATTTAATTATATTTTATTGATTTAATAGTTTAATAATATAATTAAATATTCATCTCGATTCAACACACATAATTGATAACATAGTGAACCAAGGCAACAATTACTATAAAATAGGTTTACCACCCAAAGGCTCACCAAGTTATACCCCCTTATAAATACTACATAAACTCTAGTCCCAAAGGCGTGCAAAACAAGGAATTTTACAATAATATAATATTCATCTCAAGGATGCTAACATCAAATCAAAATAATATTAATATATAAGGATTAAAAACAATCTAACATAGATTAATCTCATTTTTATTTAATTATTATTATTATACATATATTTAATTCAGCAACAACATAAGACTAATTTGAGGGACAACAACATGATTCTTTTAACCTACCCATGACCTAGACATGATGCCCCCAAAACTTAGACAACCTACATATTCACTCTTCAAAATCATGGTCCAATGTAGTTCTCCTTGAATTTATGATGGGTATCCTCCATGATACATCATCACCAAAATGTTTTGGCACTATAAACCAACAAGGATCAATCTAATATGACTCAAATTAACTTATATAAGATCTAAACATTAACTCAAGATGAAAACACACACTCAATAATTGTGAATCACAAAATAATTTGACAACAAAAGGTGTGCATGCTTACACAAAATCATTATTGTGCAATAATTCAAATGGGGATAAAAATTAATTATAAATGAACTCACATTCATTTGACCCAAAAATATAAAAGTCTTAACAATCTTTGTCTTATATTACTTGAAGAAGCTATGTCTCTCAAGAGTGTTTTCTAAGATGGAAGCACACACAGCTCACTTACTAGAAGTATAATGAGGGTCACTGCCCAATTAATAACTATAGTCACATCCACTATACAACAACACATAATAAAAATTTATTAATTAGAATAATACAATTCAAAAATAAGGGAACCCTAATAATTAGTGATATGGATAAGCGCTCTAATGGTTAGTTATTAATCTTCAAGTTAAAAGAGCAATTACAAGTTAATTATCAATCATCCATACTAAGATAGCATCATAAAGGTTAGGTATCTATGCACCTCACTCCTAATTTATATACATATATGTGATGACCATCTTCATGTGTGTAATTAAGGCTAGTTGTAGTTTAGTTGTTACTCAATATGAGTATTTAATCAAACACAAATGCATGTGCCTTCTCAAAATTATCTTATGATTAAGCTAACATAACTACCCTTTGAGAGTATCCCTATGGCCACTAACTGGCCCAAGTGGAGTTAGAATATACCAAGATCTTAATGATAAAAATGAATATATAGAAAACTCATATTTAGTCTTCCAACAACTGAGAAATAATCAAACCAAGAGCATACTCTACTACTACCATAACACCTTCCTAGTTCTAATCAAAAGGGAACTAAAGCCTTGTATAAATTAAGTGTTTAAAGCTTGAACTCAAAATAAGGCTATAAAAAAAAGGATAAATAGTGTAATATAGCCTCATACTAATTTATTTTCTACAATTATGTACTTAAATAAAAATACACAACCAAAGATGCTCCTAAATGATACAATACTCACCGGCTTTAAATTAGATAAATCAGGAACAAAATCACCCTTGTTTTAATTCAAGAAAAGGAGATTAAATTTTTATATTTGTTAGGGTGTGTTTTCTAAGCCATAAATAACATATTTAAGGCATTGGAATAATTATATTGTAAAGAAACCAAAAAAAAAAAACTAGCATTACAAAATTAATTTAATGGATGAAAGGTGTCAAGTTAAATCAATTCTTCATAAAAATAACTTTAGAATTACCTCACTAAAAATAGGAAAAAAGACTCGTGATAAAAAAATTTGAAAATTATACTAATAAATTTAAGTTAATAAAATTGTTTTATAATTATTAGATTTGAAAAAAATTGATATTTTATTTTCTTCGATTCCAAATCGACATCAGAGGTAAGAAAAATAAATGAAATTTTTCCTTTACAAATGCCTTCTAGTTTTGGTGAAAAGATATAATTTATGATGAGATTTAAAATAATATAATTATTATTTTAATTTTTCATATCCAAGTAAAATTATTTCCAAGTCTTGAATTAGGTAAATCCCCATTTTAGGTATTTATTTTCTTCGATTTCCAAATGGGTTTTCATAAGGATTTTTAAAAATGTTAGAGAACCACTAGGACTTTTATAATTGAGAGAAAGATTCAAGATTATTTGTTTAAAAGTTTAACTATATGATCCATTTGTGGCATCCATGGTTTTCTATTAAAATGGTTATCTAAATTTATAACTTGGTATAATGATGAGTTCCACCTATGTCTCTAATTATTATCTAGGTTTATTTTTAGGTTTTAGTCTAGCCTTAAAAATACTTGAGTTTTAATCAAAGTTAATAACTTATATAGGTTATCAAGCAAGAGCTCTAAAAATCCACCTAGAAACTGATTAAGGTTAAAATAAAATGATGTTAAATTAACCAAAACATCTCCCAAATTTAGATAATCAAAATAATATAATGTTCATTCACAAGGGAGATAGTTTTAAGCATAATTTAACCTGGCTAGAATTTAGGAACATTATAAATTAAATTAGTAGAATATTAAGTCTTTTGGGAAGGACTAAGAAGATCTCAAGAATCATTAATTTATGTTTGAAATTCAAGTTTATGAGTGGATCATGTGGCCCTAACTTTTGGGTCCATTAGTCTTCATCCTTAAGTTGTGCCCTAGAACCAAAAAGCAACCAATTTCTCTTAAAATTATGGGTTTTTAATATTTTTTTTTCATCAAATAGGAAGAGGGTGTGTACATTCAATGTTCAAATCCAAATGTCATTTAAAACCAAGGTTATTAGTTATTATATTCCCCTTTTGAACCTTATAAGAAATATTCTCTCAATTTGAGAGAATAGGACAAACTTATGTAGACTTCTGATGTTAACATATGTTAAATTTGATGTAATATTAAATAATGAATACATACAACATTTTCATATTACAAATCCAAATTTACCATGATGTATTAAGTAATTAAGGTAATATAAACTTAATTTAAAATCAATAAATATATTATATGTGTGTGTGTGTTTTATATATAAAAAAATACAAAGTATTAATTAAAAAATAAATTAAATGGTGGGTTAGGGATGTCATGCCCCACTCATAAGGACATGGCTGTAGGTCAGCCTAGATGTGACCCTCAGATGTGGTTGTGGGTCATTGAATATGGTAATACCTTCCCCGTCCCTAGTGGCCTGTTATAATGGGGTTGGAGAAAAGGCTATGTTAGCCAGACCCACTTCCCTTTTGATGGAAGGGGTTGGGGTCCTTCTCAGTCGATCACCCCCCTCCCACTATTTATTTATAATTTATTTTTTATGTTTTTATTATTATTTTAAATTTTTTATTTTTATTTTTTGAAAATACATAAAGAAAAAATAGTTTTATTTTGTGTGTGTGTATAATTTGGTATAAATATATATATATATATATATATATATATATATATATATATATAATTTGATAAATTTATTCACTAATTAATGATTATATTTATATGCACACATTTTCAATGCATCCATCATATTTACACAAACAAATTTTCTCATATTACTATTATTATTTTATTATATTATATATAAATTGATATAAGGGAACTCATCCATAACTTAAATTATTGATTTATTTCTCACACACAAATAAACAAACCTCTTCTTTATTTATTTTTTTGTAAAAATTGAATTTCATCAAGGCTGGTCATTTTTAAATGCAATTTAAACCTTCTCTTCTTAATTCATTTGTATATACATTTTAATAATTTAATGCCTTTTAAACTATGATTTTATTCATGAAATTAGTGAGTATACAAAAAACCATTCTCACGCAGAAGGGATAAAATATTCTTGATTTGATTTCAAGGAGAGAGAGAGAGAGAGAGAGAGAGAGAGAGAGAGAGAGATTATTATTTCTATCGTATATCACTTTCCATATTTCAATCATAGAAATATTATCCTTTGGCATAATGCTAAATCCACTAAATTTTATCAAAAGAGAAGAGAGAAGTGAGATAGGAAAGGGTTTATACACACAACCATGCATCCAATTTAACTTTTCATTTTTTATTTATTGTTCAATAATACTAACTCCTCAATTTTCACTTAATGATTAACAATACTAATTATTTTACCTACACAAAATGCGATAAATATTGTCTACCTCTTATCCACTATTTGAAAATAACACCATCCCTCCAAACTTATCCTTCTAAGCTTCTCCTCCACCAAGCTCCTTCCATGGCTAGTCAACAACCAAAATGACCTATTGGTGGGAGATTGAGTATATTTTTTTCCCATGAAACACCACCCACTTTAATTTTTTTAGGGGAGTACTCTCCTTACAAGGGTCAATTTCTTGTCATAAAATGACCCATACCTTTCTTATAATGTTCATACTTTTCTTACACCCAAGAGACTTTCTTGAAAGTAATATGGGGGTTTACTTACACAAATAAACTCACTTATTACACAAATAATTACTTTTATTACATGCCCACATGGGCCTCTTACACTTCATTCATTTCTATTACAAAACTTCCTACACTCCAACTAGTGGGTCAAACATCCAATTAGGCTTGGACCCTAAGGGTTGTAGACTTCCTAGAAAACCTACTAGATAAGGTTCATAGCCTTTCTAGGAGGCCTATAACCTTTTTATTATATTTTAAATTTATGGAACATTTTAAAAATATTCAATATATGATTAGGATGTGCTAGTTTAAATTTAATTAATCCTTCTTAGATCATTTACAACCATTAATCCATTAGCACAAGGAGGGAATTAAAAAATTCAAATTTCTATACACACAAAGGGTTTCCACACAAGATGAATACATCTATTCATTTAGGAAAAATAAGTTCCACATAAGGGGTATTAAATTCTCCCCATATTATAAAATCATCATCCTTGATGAACCAATCAAATTTTAGGTGATGAAATATGAACACACTTTTAAAAGGATACACTAAGCTATAACTCAAGCTGACCTAATTGTGATAACAAAAAATATTTATAGTGTTTTTTAACTGATGTAGTATCAATTACTAATTTATTTAATTTAATGTCTTTCTAAAATTATAATTATTTTTAAAGTTTTATACAAGATTTCACACATCATTTAAAATTTTTATTTTGAGTTTTGTTGACCATTTTTTGCATGACCAGTTTTTGTTTTCCCTTTAGCTCTTTTCATTTCTCCCTTGTTTATTTTCTATGTTTGGTCACTTGCGTTGTTTTTTGCCTTTTCCCTTCAACCTCTCTTGGTTTGGGCTCTTCCCCCTTGTTCTTTGCCTTTCCCCTTTGTTGTTTTCCTTCAGGATTTTGTCTTAGCCTTTCTCATTTTGTTTTTCCCCAAAGTGTCGTTTGGAAAAGTTTCAAAGGGTCACTTCCCTTCAAAGTGCCCTTCAGAATTTTTTGAAGGCACTTTTCCTTACCTTGTTTTTACCCATGTGACCCTTCAAATTTTTTTTTAAGGGCACTTTTTATCTAAGTGACCCTTCAAAAAAATTTGAAGGGCACATCACGTCATCTTCCTCCAAGTGACCCTTTGGGAATTATCTCGAAGGGCACTTTTCATCCAAGTGACCTTTTAGGAATTGTCTAGAAGGCCACTTTTTTCCCAAGTGTCCCTTTAGATTTATTTGAAGGGTACTTTTGTCATGGTCTTTCCTGAATGCCCCTTTAGATTTTATCTGAAGGGACATTTTGTCTAAGTGCCCTTCAAGATTTTTTTTGAAGGCTCATTTTTTACCATTTTTTCCAAGGTTGCCCTTCAGGGTTTTTCTCAAAGGGTCCTTCATCCATAGTCTACCCTTCAAAAAAGCTCCAAAGGGCCATTTCCCTTGGAAATGCCCTTTGGAATTTTCTGAAGGGACCTTGTGCCTTTACGTGGGTGTCCTTTGGAACTTTTTTGAAGGACACTTTCCTAGGTGTCCTTCAAAAAAAAATTGAAGGATACTTTCCCAAGTGTCTGAGAAAATTTCCTAAAGGAAACTAGCCATTTCCCTGAAGCCAAAATTCCCAAAAGAATTGCTTGGAACATATTGTCTAAAGGAATTAGTTCAAGAAAATTTCCCAAAACAATAAGCCCAACCCAAATGGATTCCCATGACATGCTGCAAAATGTCAATTTTGATGTAGCAAACTACTCATTGGGTTCAAAGACATGACATGCTACAAGACATCAACTTAAAGGTGGCCAACTAACCATTGGGTTCACATTGGTGACATACTATAGGATGTCAAATTTAATGTAAGGAACTAGTTATTGGGGTATAACTTGGTGGCATGTTGCAAGATGTCAAGTTTATACCCAAAGTGTTCAAGCAAGAAGTAAAGTAATTGAGAAAACTTGAATGAATCTACAATACAAATTGAGTTTCCCAACATGCTTGACTTATAAGTTTTATAAGTAAATCCTTTCAAAAAGCCTGAATGGGTCTAAAGTGCAAAATGCAAAAGCTTTCAAGAAGAATATAAGGTTCACAGTAGTAATCTAAGCCATTTATTATGGAGGGTCATCTCACCATTGGTTTTGTAGTGATCTTGGTCATTTATAGAGGGTGAATCAAAGAAAAGGACAAACTCCAACTGAATGAGAGAGCAGTTGGAATCAGTTTCACCAAGATGGTGATGGCAAATCATTTTGGAGGCTTCTATTTTGACACCCAAGAGCTCTCTCTTCTCTCCCTTTTTTTCTATAAATAGTACCCTTTGGATCTTGTTTTATCATCCATAGATAGTGTGGTGAAGCCCTACTAGAATGTTTTACCATTTTTCTTTTCTTTGAGCAAAGAAGCATAAGTCTATTTTCTTTCTAAGTTCTACACATTTGATTGAGCATGCAAGAGACACAGAGTGATATCAAGTGATGTTTTATCCTTTTGTTCTCTATCCTTCATGCTTTTGAGGAAAGACTTGATCTGATAGGTCATGTAGAGTGCATTCTAGTTGTATGAGATTTTCATATGTAACCCTTTTTTAGACCATATAGGTTGTCTTTCCAGTTACTCACCATGTGTGATCTCATTCATTTTTTCTCTACATTGAAATAGTTTTGTTAGAATATTATAGATCTTGAGGTATAGACTATATTCTATTGTATTGTGCATAAGTATAGGGCATACATGTGGATATTAATTCTTGGTGTATCACCATTTTAGACTAGACCTTTTATTTATGCAAACATCTGACTCTTTTCATTCATACAAGCTAGTTTAAAAAATTTATTACATAAAAAGCTAATATAAGGAGCTATCCCTTCCAACTTAGAGGTTCATTTCCACTTATAAGCACACCCATAGGACTGGAAATGTCCCAACATTGCCCAAATCTGGAGGAGGCCTGAACAACCCTCATCTAGGGTGAAAGATTTGGAGATAATAGTTCAAAAAATTTATTACACAAAAAGATAATATATTGAGGTAGATCTTCTAACCTAGAGGTTCATTTCCACTTATAGGCACACCCACAAGCCTAGAAATGTCCCAACTTTGCCCAAATATGGAGGAGACCTGAACAGCCCCCTTCTAGGGTATAAGATTTGGAGATAATAGTTCTAGCATACCCATTAGGACAAATTATTATTGCTAAGTTAAGGTGAATGCTAGCCTTGATAGGCTTAAAGTAGTAGAAATACCCCTAACCTAGCATTTGGTGATTCCAAAAGGGTCTGAATCCCTAGTTCTAGACCAAGTTTTATATATTATCCTACATGATCCTTACAAGGTCCTCAAGATTTTCTAATCAAGCCCTTTTAGCTGAAGCTCTTCTTGAAGAACAATACCCTAAACCACTCCTAGCCCTATTAAATCCTTGGCAAGGAGGTTTTGGGGAAGAATAGGAAGAGGTTGAAGAAGTTCAAGGAGAGGAAGAAGTTGAAGAAGAGGAAGAAATAGAGGATCAAAGGGAAAGAAGAGAAATGGGGGAAAGATGAAAGATAGATAGATGTCAACCCTTCCCTAATTTTAATACCCAAAATCTAATATAGCTTCCTACATATGACCCCATCCCTCTAAATGCTACTAAAAATATTCCTAGTTTAAATGAGGAGGGTCCTATTACCCCATCTAAATATATTAGAGACATCTCTAATTTTTGAAATTTTCATAATATTACTAGGGCCAACATATCCATTAGGCTACTTGTTATGTATTTAAAAGGAAAATCACTTGACTGGTATATAACATTGGAGGGGGGCTACATTACAAGTTGGGATGGCTTTGGAGACCTATTGGTGACAAGATTTGAAAATAAGAGTGATCATGCTTCCCTAATACATCAACTGAGTTTAATAAGAAGAGGTCTAAATGAATCCATGGGAGATTTCAATGAGATATTTCAAAGAACATGGTACAATCTACCACTAATCACAATACTTCCCCCTAGCATTGTGCTCCCAACATACCTCAAGGGGATTGGTACTAATTTTATTATTATGTTGTAGTCAATGGGAGGGTTCACTGTTCCAAGTGCATATGAGCTAGCAATTGAGGCTGAGAATAGCTTACTTTAGGCTAGAAGACTTCCTCCAAGAGCTTACATGCCTTTGTTGTGCTACAATTTAGTTGAAGCTCCAAGCATGTCACAAGTTCCCAATGCCAATGTGAAGCCAAGATCCTTTCCCAAGAAGGTGGATAACATTGTGGACAAGGATGAAGAAATCAGATCATTAAGAGCTCAACTCAAGCAAGCTCAATATCAAGAAAATTATCCTTGTAATGCATAATACTATCCTTAAAAATGATATATGGTTCCATCCCAATACAATATTCAAGGGAGATGGAAAAATCAACAAGGTTATAGTAGGCAACCCAATGCATATAATCCAAATTCCACTCCTCCCATAAAGGTTGTTGTTCTAGTTCATGCAAATCTAGTGCAAGGAGAAGATCATGTGGACCAATGGGGGCAGCCTCAAGGTTATTTTACACATGATGATGGAGGAACTAGCTACACTTTAACTACACAAGAGGAAGCTACTCTTTACATGATAGCAGAAGAAGCATGTCCTAGTTAAAGGGATAGTCATGGAGAAGGTAGCAGCCCAAGTATGGGAATGATGAATTTTCAAGTAAAAGATGATTTTGTGTTGACTCAAGGCATGTCAATTGTAGCCAATACAAGGGCCAAGAAGAGATCATTGGGAGAAGGCTAGGATCTATGAATAGCTGTAAGTGATGCCTCTCCAAGGCCATAAAGTGCAAATCAAAGTGTTGCACCTTCTACAAGCCATGTTCCTCAACAAAATTAGAATGTAAATGCAGCTACCAAGATTGAAACAAAGTAGGTTATATCTCATTCATTACCATCAAAAATACAAGAGAAATTAAATGCTTCATCTCTAAATATTTTGGACTCATTAAACATCACTAAGACAAGCATATCCCTTTGGGAGGTTCTACATATACCTACTCAGAAGGAGCTTTTGTAAGAGCAGTTAGCAAGCATGCATGTGGCTCCTCAATCTTCAAAGCATCATAGTTTGGCTCTCACAAATTCTCTAAATCATATTTTGGAGCCTTATACTCAAGTTGAAAATCCTCCACCCTTCTACCTCACACTCATTATGGGAGATAAGTTGGTCTACAATTATATTATGGATAGTAGAGCAAACACTACTGTTATGCCTAAAGTAGTGGATAATAAGCTGGGTTTGAACTATGAGCCACATAGTAAACACATGTTGTAGTTGGATGGAACTCCAATCATGATGGTAGGATTATTTAAATATCTAAAAGTGTTTTTACATGGCTGCCCAAGCTTCCCTATCATGCAAGATATTGTGGTGATGGACCTTCCAACACACTTTACTATATGTTTGTCAAGGTACTTTATAGCTAAGATAGGAGGATACCTTTCTATTGATTGGTCCTTTATATCTTTCAAGACAAGGTATGGAACCAAGGTAACCATAAGGACTTATCCCTTAGTAAGGTTCCACATTAAGCCATACTTGGAGATAGTGACAAATCAAAATTATCTGATCAGCAAAGAGGAAGAAACAGTCATGGATCGTGAAACATCTTCTCCTCTTGAAGGTATTTCCAACCTCTATCTTGATAATTAAAGCACTAAAACACATAGCCTTGATCCTTACACTTTCATTGAGGAGAATGATTTGGGAGTTTACTACATGTATAAGGAGAACATCCCAATTCCTTCACTCACCAATGAAGATCATGAGCTTGATGGCATGTGGGAAATGTTCTTTGATGGTTCCATGAGAAAATTAGGTGTAGGAGATGGCATCATGTTGGTTTCTCCATCAAATATTTGTTACTACTCTTCTTATAGGTTTCACTTTAGTTGCACTTGCAATATGGTAGAATGTGAAGGCCTAGTTCATGGTCTTCAATAGGTAAAGAAGAGAGGAATCAAGATTTTGAAAGTATATGTCGATAGTGAGTTGGCCATTCATCAAGTAAGAAGTCAAGATATAGACAAGAAGCCCTTTTTCAAGTCCTAAAATCATAGGGTATAGGATCTAATTGAAGATTTTGATGCCTTCAACATCCAACCCATACCAAAATACTTGAACAAACATGTTGATAGATTGGCTACAATAAAAGCACATTTTGACTCAGTTGTTGATGTTGAATAAGAGAAGGATCAATCCCATATCAAGATCATTATGAGACCTTCCATTTTGTATAATTAAGTGTTATGGAAAGTGTTTGAAAGTGATGAACACATTGCACACTTCTTGCAAAATAAGGTAGGCTTCTCTTCAAGAAATCAAAATAAGTTGCATGATCATTATGAAGAGCAAATTATATAGCTGAAGACAAATAAAATACCCAAGGGGCTGGTTACCATGGAGAGTTTCCTCAATGAGGATGATCAAAAGAAAAACTAAAGAATGAGCATGTCAACAAAAGAAGAGAACTATGAGAGAGTTCTAATTTTCAAAGACAAACTTTTGAATATTGTCAAGGTTTGTTCTCAATTGGAAAGGTAAGATTTTATTGCATTATGCAAAGAGTTTCATGACATCTTTGCTTGAGAGTACAAGGAATTGATAGTATTTTATCTAAGTCTAGCTCATCACACCATTGATTTGGATCATGGAACTAAATCGATAAGACAAAATTAAAGGCCTATCAACCCCAAGGTAGAAGAACTCATGAAGAAAGAACTGACCAAATTGATTGAGTCTAGGATTATCTTTCCTATCAATCTCTCAACTTGGGTAGCCAACCTTGTGCTAGTTCAAAAGAAGAATGGATAAATCAGACTTTGTGTGGATTTTTGTGATCTAAATAAAGTGTCTTTCAAGGATCATTATCCATTCCCTTCCATGGAACAAATTCTACAAGTTATTTCAAGTTCTCAACATTTCTCAATTCTTGATGGTTATTCAAGTTATAATCAAATATTGGTAAATGAAGAGGATCAATTCAAGATAGCCTTCACCACCAAGTGGGGGACCTTTTCCTACAAGAAGATGCTATTTGGTTTATCCAATGCTGGAGCTACATTTTAAAGGGAAGTGGACATGGCTTTCAAAGGTTTGATCAATAAGTTTTTGTTTTTTTACCTGGATGATATAACCATTTTTTCAAAGGATGTCACTGATCATATGGGACATTCTATGGTAAGTGTTTGAGAAGTGTAGAGAGTATGGAATATACCTTAACCCTAAGAAGTGCATCTTCATTATCTATGAGGGAAAGCTTTTGGGTCATGTTGTTTCAAAATAAGGCTTATCTATTGACCTCAAAAGGATTGAAGTTATTCTAGGCTTATCTTTACCTCAACACAAGAAAGGGATACAAATTTTCTTGGAAATAATAAACTTTGTAAGGAGGTTTATCCCAAAATTTGTAACTATGGTAAAGTCTATCACAGCCATGCTAAAAAAGAACCAAGTTTTTACCTTGACAAAAGAAGGTAAAGGTAGCTTTGATGCAATCAAGCAAGCAATTTAAACATCTCCCACTCTCTAAAATCTGAATTTTTCTAAAGATTTCATTCTTTATACTTTTGCTAACCTTGACACAATCTCAACTATGCTTATGCAAAATAATGATGAATATGTTGAGTAACCAATTGCTTTCTTTAGCCAAGGCTTAGAGGACTATGAAGTGAGATATTGTTTTATTGACAAAAAATCTTTAACTGTCATTAGAGGATTGAAAAAGTTTAGGCATATGGTTTCCAACAACAAGATCCATGTCATGGTTTCCCATCCTAGCACCAAGGAGTTTCTCCTAAGCAAGGATATTAATGAGAAGAGAGCTAGATGGATCATGAAAGTGATGGAATATGACATTGGCATCAAGGTAATGAGCTTGGTAAGAGGAAGAGGTTTTTGTGAGCACATAGCATCTAACCTTCAAGAGCCAAAAAATCAAGCCTTGGTAAATCAAGTTCAAGACCAGCCAATTGATCAAATACAAAATCAAAGTTGGACACAAGACATCATTGATTTTATTTAAAATGGTGAGTGCTCCAACAGCTTGAAAAAATCTCAAAGAAGGTATTTTAGGCTACAAGGTATTCCTTATTGTCTTATGGATGGCACTCTCTTTAAAAAGGATGTGAATAATGTGTTGCTAATAACAATGACCAATTTGATATGCTACTATAAAATTTCCATAATGGTAAAAATGGTGGTCACTTCTCTCTTAGAACAATAGTTGAAAAAATAATGAGAGCTAGTTACTATTGGCCTAGTATTTTTAAGAATTGTTATCATTGGGCTAAGGTTTGTCCTAAAGGTGCTTTCTTTGTTGGAAAACAAAAACTTCTAGCTCTTCTATTGAATCCTATTCAAGTGGACCAGCCCTTTATATAATGGGGCCTTGACTTCATTGGCATGATCAACCCTCCATCAAGTGATAGACACAAATGGATATTGATTGCTATAGACTACTTCACAAGGTGGGTAGAGGTTATTGCATTGAAAGAGGCAAATGAAAATTCTATCTTAGAATTCTATGACAGCATTGTAACAAGGTTTGGGGTTCCTCATGTCATCATCTTAGATAATGCACTTGCCTTCATAAGTGCTAAAAATTTTGATTGGGTAGCAAAGAGTGGAGTTCATTTGATTACCTCATCCAACTACTACCCTCAAGGTAGTGGATTGGCTGAGTCTACCAATAAGAACCTCATAAATATCATAAAGAGGATGTTAGAAACCAATCTAAGAGCATGACATAGCAACAGGTAGATAAAATCACTCCCAAGAAGTTAATTAGTAATTATCCCTTTATACTTGTCTATGGGAGAGAAGCTAGGTTATCCATATCACAAGAGCTCCCTACCTTGAAACTTACATAATAGCTAGAAGTACTTGAAAACACTCCCATGGAGGTCAGATTGATAGAATTAATTGAGCTACAGGAGGCAAGAGATGATGCACACAAATCTTTGGAACACCATCAAATTCTCATGAATAAATCCTTTGACAAAAGAGCAAGGGCAAGAGTGTTCAAAGAAGGTGACTTGATCTTGAAATGGAATGAAAATAGATCAAAACCAGGCAAGAATACAAATTTTGATACTTTGTGGAGAGGTCCTTACATCATCAATAAGTGAAAGCAAAGAAACTCCTTTTAGATGTCCAAAATGGATGGAGAAGAGTTTCCTATTCTGGTGAACGGGATCCATTTGAAGTCTTGCTTTTGACCCTTGTTGGTCATGTCTTATATATATATATATATATATATATATATATATATATATATATATATATATATATATATATATATATATATATATATATATATATATATATATATATATATATATATATATATATATATATATATATATATATATATATATATATATATATATATATATATATATATATACCTTATTTTGGTGTGTTTCCTTTGTTTTATTTTCCCTAAGTGCTTTGGAGTATAGGTATTTCTCTTTTAGGTGTTTTCTTTCTTTTTATTAGTTGTGTGTGTGTGTGTCTAGCTTGTGTGGTCGGCCATGGCTTATTCTTTTAACTCTTATTTGCCTTACGTGACTCCATGCCCAATGGAAGGAATTAGGTGATTGGTCTTATGATATAGTAGACATGTCTCCCCTCAAAATTACCAAAATGTTGACCATTTTTTGCATGACTAGTTTGTGTTTTCCCTTTGGCTCTTTTCATTTCTAAAGGGCCACTTCCCTTTGAAGTGCCCTTCAAAAAAATTTGAAGGCACTTTTCCTTGCCTTGTTTTTGCCCATGTGATCCTTCGGATTTTTTTCAAAGGGAACTTTTTGTCTAAGTGATTCTTCAAAAAAAATTGAAGGGAACTTTACCTCGTCTCTTCCTCCAAGTGACCCTTCGAGAATTATTTTGAAGGGAACTTTTCATCCAAGTGACCCTACGGTAATTATCTCAAAGGGCACTTTTTACCTAAGTGTCCCTTCATATTTTTTCAAAGGGCACGTTTGCCTTGGTCTTTCTTGAATGCCCCTTAGGATTTTATGCAAAGGGACATTTTGTCCAAATGATCTTCAAGATTTTTCCCAAAGGGTCACTTTTGACCATTTTTTCCAAGGTTACCCTTTAGTATTTTTCTCAAAGGGTCCTTTATCCATAGCCTACCCTTGAAAAAAGTTTCAAAGGGCCATTTCCTTTGGATATGCCCTTTGGAATTTTTTGAATGGACCTTGTGCCTTTACCCAAGTGTCCTTTAGAATTTTTTTGAAGGACACTTTCTCGGGTGTCCTTCAAAACTTTTTTGAAGGAAACTTTCCCAAGTGTCCTTCAGGAAAAGTTCCTGAATGAAACTAGTCATTGCCCTGAAGCCAAAATTCTTGAAGGAATTCCTTCAAAAAAAAATTGAAGGAATTAATTAAGTAAAATTGCTCAAAATAATAAGCCTGACCCAAATGGATTCCCATGATGTGTCATAGAATTTCAATTTTGATGCAACCAACTAGTCATTGGGTTCAAAGACATGACATGCCACAGGACGTCAAATTCAGGGTGGCCAACTAGCCATTGGGTTCATATTGGTGATGTGTCATAGGATGTCAAATTTAATATAAGGAACTAGATATTGGGGTGAAACTTGGTGATGTGTCACAAGACATCAAGTTCATGCCCAAAGTCTTCAAGTAAGAAGTGAAGTCACTGGGAAAACCCAAAAGAATTTGTAGTGCAAATTAGGTTTCCCAACATGATTGACTTATAAGTTTTATAAGTAAAGCCAATCCTAAATGGGTCTATAATACAAAACATAGAATATTTTAGGAAGAATCTAAGGTTCATAGTAATAATCTAAGCCATTTTATATAGAGGGTCATCCACCATTAGTTTTATAGTGATCCTAGTCATTCCAAGAGGGCAAATCATAGAAAAGGACAAATTCCAATTAAATGAGAGAGTAGATGTAATCAATTTCACCAAGATGGTGATGGGAAACTATTTTGGAGGAATTTTTTTGGTTTCCAAGAGTTCTCTCTCTTCTCTCCCTTTTTTTCTATAAATAGGACCCTTGGGATCTTGTTTTATCATCCACAGATAGTACAGTGAAGCCCTGCTAGAATGTTTCACCATTTTCTTGCCTTTGAGCAAAGAATCATGAGTCTATTTTCTTTCTAAATTCTAGACATTTTCTTGAGCATGCAAGAGACACAGATTGATAGCAAGTGATGTTTTATCCTTCTATTCTTTGTCCTTCTTGTTTTTGAGCAAAGAGTTGATCCAACAGGTCATGTAAAGTGCATTCTAGCTATATGAGATTTGGCATATGTGTAACCCATTTTTGGACTATATAGGTTGTCTTTCTAGTTACTTACCTTGTGTGATCTCATTCATTTTGTCTCTACATTAAAATACTTATGTTTGAATCTTCTAAAGCTTGAGGTATAGACTATATTATGCATAAGTATAGGGCATACATGTTGATATTAATTCTTGGTGTATCACCATTTTAGACTAGGATTTTTATTTATGCAAACTTCTAACTCTTTTCAATTGTACAAGCTGGTTCATTAATTTTATTGCATAAAAAGTTTATATATGGAGCTAGTCCTTCTAACCTAGAGGTTCATTTCCACTTATAGGCACACCCACGGGCCTAGAAATGTCCCAACATTGCCCAAATTTGGAGGAGTCCTAAACAGCCCTCTTCTAGGGTACAAAATTTGGAGACAACAGTCCTATAGTTTTATTGCACAAAAATATAATACAAGGAGCTAGCCCTTCCAACCTAGAGGTTCATTTCCACTTATAGGCACACCCACAAGCCTGTAAATGTCCCAATGTTGCCAAATATGGAGGAGGCCTAAACAACCCTCTTCTAGGGTACAAGATTTGGAGACAAGTGTGTCTTAAACAAGATTTTAAAATTCTTTAATTTGGACATCATTATTTTTATTATTCATTTGGATTATCTTTAAATGTAATGATTTTATATTTATCCCATAGTTTTTAATTCAAGTAACTGATACCATTTTATTTAGTAAGTTCTCATAGTGTCATACTACCATCTAAAATATATCTCAAACCAATTAAAATCCCAATAATTTTTTATGCCAAATAATCTTGATAAGAAGCATGTGCAAAAAATTACAATTCTATTATAGGATCAAACTAAAAAAAATTGAGCACCATTACATGGAGAGAGTTCACTATGTAAAATCAAGTGCCAATTAAAAATAGAAATAGTATTATGCTGAAGTAAAAGAGCAATCACTATGATCTAAAGTGAAAAATATCATGATAGCTCCCAAGAATGGGATAGTATCTTGTAACCACCATGTCTGATGGAGTGTAAAGATGGTATTATGAACTTACCCATACAAGTTCTCATCTCCACCCTATATCTATTTTCAAAGATACTTCTCCTCCCTCATACATGCACAAAGAAAATAGTATACACATTACACACATATATGAAACCAACATTTAATCAAAGAAATAAAATTTCAAAATAAATTAAATTGATAATGTAATTTGGTCAAAGAGCCAAGTGACCAAAAAATATAGTCTTAAATAAGAGAATGAAATATTATAATTCTTGATTAAAATTAACTTGATAATCATAAAATAACATTTTAATAAAATATAAATTTAATAGAAGTAGAAGGTGTTGGTTTTTAAATCAACTTAAATTGATAAACAAATTAAAAATAAAATTTGACAGTAAAATTTTGTAAAAGCTCACATTATGACAATGTGTGACTAAGAAAGCCACCCGAGGCGAGAAGGAAAAAAATGTAAGCTTCAATTATGTCCATGAGATAAGAGGAAATAATCACTCTCCATATGTCTCCCAAAAGGTTCATAAGGATACATCATGGTGTAAGTCACAAAGGTTATTATTTTGGTGACCACCAAGGAGTGAGAGGAGGGACATGTCAATCATATACAAATATTATGTACTAAAAGACCATAATGCCTAAAAAAATCATGGTGTCTATACCTAAATATTCAAGTGGTTACTTTGTGCGAAGATGAAAAGTGGTTTTCATCATATGATAAGTTCTACTTCATATCCCATAACCCTATTTAGACCTATGAACAAATATCTACACCCCTTCCCCCTATCTCATACTTGGATCAATACTCGATCACTAGAGCAACGATGTAGAGTTAAACAATACTATATAACAATTATTTCACTTAGGTGTTATATGTTTACATGAATTAATTTTAATTTATACAACATTTACACACATGTGGTTTACACATAATGTACATCACAAGTACATTTACATTCATAAAAGTACAATTTAGTCATAAAACATAATTATCATATTTTCACCACAACATACATATCATGATCATAAAACAATACTTATTACTTAGAGATTATGAGTTGTTTAAGAGGTTTTTGAGATGATAAATTTGATCAATTGATCTATGATATGTAATTATATCTAAAATACCCAAATTATCAATCTTAAGTAAAATCTAGAGCCACTAGGATCAAAAATGCAAAGATAAATAAACACTCAAAACCAGCATTTCAATCCTAAATCTAAGTTCTCTAAATCAAGATTAAAACTATAAAAGGACTAAGTGATTTATGGATAATGGATATCTTACAAATATATTCAAAATTTCAACATTATATAGGCTTCGACAATGTTTTGATTAATAGACTAGTGATTAGTTCATGGATTTGTTGATAATATTGACATGGAAGTTTATGGATTTCATATTTGTTTTCTCATTATATAATCATTGTTTGGAATAGATGGGGTAATGTATTTAAATAGGCCATGGAGGGAATTTTTTTATGGAATTTAAGATTCCATGGAATTTTGTAGAGAGTTGGAGGGAATTAAAAGGAATTTAAAATTCTTTATAATTCTCTAGAGAGAGAGATTTCTCTAGAGAATATTTCATTATGGAATATAATGATGATTATGGTAAGATTATAAGAAGGGTTAGGTGAGGATTAGGAATTAGGCTTGTAGTAAAATCTATGGATAGGTATCATTTTGTGAATTTAAAATTCACAAGTGGGAAAAAGAGGGATTTAGGTAAATATAGAATTAGTGGGGAATTAGGCTAATGACTAGGAAGGGGTTAGTAGGAATAAATTATATGGTATTATATGGTATTAGATGAGATATACAATTAATAGATGAAATTAGTGTCAACTAATAATAATAGTGAAAATAAATGAGGCAAGTAAATTTAGATGCATATATTTTGCCACTCTTTGAAATGGCATTATGACTAAATGGAGTGGAAGGAATAATGGTCTTTCAAAAAATAAATACACTCATGGATGAATGTTATTAAATTATTCTAGTGGACACATGATTCCCATTTGAGGGTATATGTAGGGAGGATATAGGTGGATGCCCACTCGAAAAGAATAAATAAGGGATAGGATGGATGAATTAATAAGGGGGTGGGATGCAAGATTGGAAATTGATGATAAAGAAGATGAAATTGATATGAGTGGTGAGTTATAAATCAATTATGCCGCTAGAAAAGACATATGCTCAAGGAGTGGAGAAAATTATTTCATGATTTTTGACACATTCCAAGGGGGAATCAATTATAACATGATGATGATAAGACAAAGACCATAAGATTTTGATGTATCCTGAGCAAGGACACATGTTAAGGAGAGATGCAGACCAAGATGATTGATAGAAAAAACCATGAGCTATTGACATATCCATAACAAGGACACATACATGGGAGAGCATTAGGCCAAAATAATACAATGATTTGATAATATTGATGATAAGTATAGATTAAATGTAAATTCAAGTGATGTGATGAAAGGGATGAGAGAGAATAAATGATATGATCAAGTGACCAAAATATGAAGAGGAAAAATTAGACTATAATGCATCAAATCAATGAGCCATGATGTGATTAATAGTAATGATGCCTCTAGCAAGGACACATGTAAGGGAGAAAGAGATGATAATAAAGTTGTGATTTTAATCATGCCCCAATCGAAGGAGGAAACCATAAATGTTAAATGATGAATTGACCAGTTGGTGATAATGGATGACTATTGAAAGAAATTATATGGATGTGATTTTTTGGGCCTAATTGATAGGTGCAAGTGATTGAATGTGAAGATTAGAGAGATTATTATGGGGAAGGTGATTGATTTATAGAATAATTGTTTACTGATTGATATTATATCTCAAAGGTTTGATTGATGCAATACTTATGGATGATAAAGGACAAGATAAATTTGATGATGAATAGTGGGGAAATAGGTGAGAGTACCCAATCTCTCCTCAAGCACACCATGTGACTGAGCACTACCTATATAGTTTGAAAATACCTCAAGTTAATGTAATTTAGACTAGATTATAGATGATAATATAGACTAGAAGAAGATAATGATGATGGATGTTAGACATATTATTTGTTAGATAGAGGATGTGACTCAAATGTTAGACATGAAGATAGAAGACTAGGAGAATTGATGGGAGATGAGATGTTAAATGATGGTGATTAGATAGATGATATATGAGTAATTATAGGATATATAGGGGATGGTAAATGGCTTAGAGGAATGAATGGATATTAGATGAATGGAATGGGATGATCAACTTGACAATGGATTTAAGATGATTAGATGGTCAAACACGTTAGAGAAGATAGGGTAAATGATGAGTGTAGTCTATTGTCAATCCATCATTTTTGTAATAGGTATCATCATATTCTAAACAATCTGATGTGAATATAGCACTAGGTAGTATGCCCCATGATATAAATATAACTAATAGGACATTGTGCCAGAGTGAATGATTATAAAAGGGGGAAATGATCAACTCTACATCATTAAGGGCACATAAAAGTATCATTGTAACTTTTGGTGTCATTATAAAATCCTCATTCCTTGCCCAATAGACCAAAAAATATGTTAAAAAATAGATCAAAATAAGACAAAAAAGATATATACAGACAAACATTTACAAATAAGCAAAAAAGGACAAATAAAACATATGGAATATACAAATAACACACAAATATATACACATCAAGTAAATAGGGTATGTTATGTTATCTAAATGTATAAGGATGGGATGAATGAGTATGAAAATTGATTCCAATTAATGATGATGGATAGACATGCCTTGATAAGGATTAGGATGGAACAAGATTGTGAATAGGGTGTGATTGAGAAAATTTTAACTTAAATATAGGTGATAATCAACTTATAGATTGACCATGTCTTGAACTCAGATGAGAGACTTAGGAATTATCAGGCTAAAGTGATAATAGGTAAATTTTAGCTCAATATAAACTATATTTTCCCTAATTCAAAATAGGGGATGACATACAATAGTAGGATGGTTGGCTATGTCTTGGTTATGGAAATGAGAGGTGAAGGACATATAGATGGATGTGAATGGGGGAATAAACATAAGATAAGACAAATTTGAATATTTTTCACTTTTTCCAATATTTTATAATTTTTTTGAATTTTTAGAATATTTCAATTTTTAAGGCTTGCTAGAATATGAATATACATTTTACAAAAGGTGTTACTAGCAAATAGAATACCGTACCTAATAACCAGGATGAGGATGGATGGAATAATGTATGGGAATACAAAAAGATGAGGGTGATGTAGAAAAAGATATGAGGATCAATGAAGAATGGACTAGGGATTTCTAATGATCACATCATGAGGGAACCAAATATCTAATTGCCCGAGTGTCCATTGGAAGATATGCCAAGATGATTACAAAACATTTATAAATACATATATCACTCCTTTACAAAGGTCAAGAAAGGAAGGAATGATATACCAAATAGGGATAAGGGATGGATGAACCTAATAGACAAATATGTTTGGACCATGATAGGTATATGGTTGTCAAGGAATGTGGGATATTACTATAGAGATCGAATGGATTTTTCCCCCAAGTTTTGGGGTGATTATGGATAATATATGATTTTACCATAATACTAAAATTTAGTTTTCATCATGGTACTTGCCCAAGGTCCCAGAAGACTAGTTTTCACCATTGGACAAATTATAATGATTTTTTTTAATTTATTGATGGAATATTGATTTATTAGATATGGGTCTGAGATGCAATAATGTTGACACTTTATTGAGCTTAAACCAACACCTTTTCTAAATATATGTGATGCTAGGATTATGTTTTCACTACTAAATGTATTAATGTCCTAGTGTCTTTTATTGAATCTTGATTGAGACCCCTCCAGACATATAGACCAAGTGTCTTTGTAACCCCTATGAGAAACAATGATGCCTAAGAAAGTGATGTGTGGAAAAGATGAAATTGGATGGTTTTCATAGTGATATATATGATGTGGATGACTGATATGATGATGAAAGGTGTGATTGGGTAGAGCTCAAAAATGGGGTTCAATAGTTTCACACACTATTGGATATGGTGGATGAAAAAAAATTTATTTGTGTTGTATGTGTTTTCACTTGGATTTTCACCCTTTGAGGAGATGTCTTAGCTCTCCTCATCCAAGTGGCATAATTGAAACACCTCTAGGCTTGTGGGTAGCCTAAGGATGAGGTGAATCTATAGATAGGGCTAGCTCCCTTGATGTACCACTTTGGATCATAACTACACCTAAACTTTGGTGGGGGAAAGAGAGAGATAAAATAGAAATTAAACTATCCTAAGTTAGGTGATACACCAAACTTAATGATGAATTTCAACTAGCTGCATGTTACACATGAAACCAAGAGACTAATCAAACATACACTTCTCCAATCTACATCTTCTCACATCAATATTATATTATGAGGTTATGAATGAATGTTTAGGTTAGGAGGACTACACAGAGACCTTGAATGGAACTTGTGAATAGACTAAATCACTCAACCTTAACACTTCCTAGAATAATTCACATTCCCTATAAAAAGAAGCTTTCCAACTATAAATAGGATGAAAGAATGAGACAACATGCTAAGGAATCCATAGTCTTCACAAAGCAAGATCCTACATTCAAGTAAAACACACTATGAACATTCATAAAGAGTTAAAAACTAGTAGTATTATTGATCAAATGGTATGAAAATGAGTAAGGCTTCACCATACTTAGGTGGAGCATAAGTTACAATGGCCAAATTAACTACTTCTTATAGAACTTAAGAGAGAAAAGAGAAGAGAGAAGTCCAAGGGTCACAAAGACACTTATCAAGCTAAGAGAATTAGTTAATTATGCATGATAATATGATTTTGTATGAAACATGTAAGGTTAGAAGGAACAAGTGGCTCTCCAAGTCATGAAACTCATGAACAATGGCATGAAACACCTTATCTTAGCTCAAAAAATTGCCTTCATGACTTAGACCTATTTGAACATCCCAAAACTAAGTAGGGATAGTTATGATGATTATAATGAAGGGGAATATTTGTATACATGCATTGGTTTTAAGCTTGGTCATCTAAAATCATCTAAGAATGAACCATCATCATCTGTAGTCCAAATAACTCTTTTTTCATGTACCCTACACACTTGGCCTAAAAAAAGGCATAAATTTTACATGTAAATCCATGGGAGGTATTTTAAGACACTTTTAAAGACCTTCCATGGCCTTATAGGCATTAGGTACACCTTAAAATCAGCTCACTTAAAGTTTTCCACCCTTCTCACTAGCTTGGTCACTATGCCAATTTTGATTGGCTGAGATGAAGTAGTTAATTGAATCACTTAGGAGTTATTCCAAGGAATTAAATTTACATGGGGAGTTATTTTAAGTCCTAATATTCCCTCTCATGTGATTTTCATCTCTTGAAACCTCCCACAACTTGCATAATGAATAAAATTATCAAGAAAATCCTATTTTACACTCCATCCATATAGTTTCATACAACTAATCTTGATGGTAAGTATCTTAAGAGAGTCTTCTAAATTTTCCAATCATCATTCTAGGAAAACTATTCCATTAGAGTAGCTTTCTAACTTCATTTATCAAATAGGGTCATTATAAGGGTTTAGCAAGGGTTTTAGATAGTTTGAACCCTTAAGCATTGTTCATAAAAACTTGACATTCAACCTGAAAAAAAATCTCACAAAAATGATTTTAAGGAACCATAATAAAACCTCCAAAATTATATGTTCTCCATGCACATCCTTATAAAATATATGAGCATTCAAAACTAGCCTATCGAGCTCTTCCTTCCATTTATTGCAAGTCTAGTGTTTGTCTCTAAGCCAAAAATGGATTCCTCAAGGGTTTATTTACATTAAAAAAGATTTATCACCTATGTATTGACCCCACAAGTATTCTCCAATAGGTTAACATGCATATATGAGGCTAGAAGTGTGAATGACCACCCATTTGGACACTAGGCATAAACCTTGCCTTTTAGGCATATTTGCAAACTTAAGGGTTTAGACCTCCTTATAAGCTTTTATCCACTCTTTGAGATTCTTTTCATGTTTCCCTATATTTTTTTCAACCTACCATGTCACCCTAAAACCTTCCAATTAATCCTTCTCATCTCTCCCTTTCATTCACCAACTAAGTCTTGTTGAGACTCCTTGAGTTTGACTGCATATAGTCATCCACCAAAACTTCTTAGTGTTTTATCATTTATATTTTGATAAATTATACAGGTTACTACATCATCCTAAATCATGAAATTATGTTTCCAAGGCACCCAACATGCATTTAGGTCACATTTTCTCTAGTCTCTGCCTTTGTGCATGCCTAAAAGTGGCCTACCTCTGAGACAAATAGAGGATATGTGCCCAAATTTTGTAATAAAACCACCTACATGATGGTATTCCTTAGGCCATGAGTATAAATTTTACAAATTTTAGGTCAAAATAACCTCTCTATCACCTTCAAACTTCTAAAACCTCAAGGCAAACTTTTGAATTGTTAACTATGTGCAAAAAAGTCATATGGATTGTATGTTGTCTAATTTGGAGCTCTCCTTCCCCTATTTACATGTTATAATGGTCCCTTACTATTTTTATAAGCATTATTAATATGTTTCATAACTAATCATTACCCTAAACTATCCCTTTCTTCCTCATAGACCTTCAAAATGGCAGGAATTTAGTTCAAACGTTGACGGTGTTTACTCTAAGCATCATACCTATAGTTGATTTTGCATGTTTCAGGCCTTGAAAATAGTGTAAAATCTCTCCTAAAATATTCTAATACTTATTTCATATATTCCCTTGCTTAAATTCACACCTTGGGGTTTGAATTACTCCCAAAGATAGTCATAGTTAACTGACTGTGAACTCTGCTTCTTTGATTTTGATAGGTGCATACCTTTCTAATAAGATCTCGATCATGATGTGTTGAGATCATTCTTGAAGTTTTAAAGTTTAATATAATATAATTTTACCTTAATTCACTTTTAATGGACTAAAACACCCTCAAAACATCATGCTCAAGTCATTGTTTATCTGCAGTCAGCTGACTATATTTGCTTGCTTTGAAGGGTACCTGTAGGTGCATTGTGGGGTCATATTCTACATTTTTTTTATTTTTATATATGCCTTAAACACTAATAGGTTAATTTTCACCATATAATACCTTTTTCCATTTAAAAAATTCCTATATACCCTCACGTATACACCATTCTTAACCTACTGTATGCCTTATTATAGGTGAGTATTTCAAGGCCTAAGATACCTATAGGTATATGTGAGATTCAAATAATAGAATATTATATCCTTTATATACTCCTTTGGGTCCCAAATTTTATTTTAAACTATTATTAACTATAAAAATCATGAAAACAAGATCCAATCTTACAATCTTAGGTTAGGCTTTGAAGGAGGCAGTATGGTTGTAGGTGTTAATTTGCAAGGCAATTCAACTTGAAGTTTGATCATATTTTGATACTTAAGGATTTATGAAACCTTTAGAATAATCACATATTTTTTAAACCTATTAATCATTTCATTAGACCTCATACCTTTAAATTTAAACACTTTCTCAAGTTTGAGCCTTAGGCTGGCTGTAGATGCTCATTAGGCCTATGTACAGACTGTTTCGACCCTGGTGAATGTAAAATACCCTTTTATGCTCTTCCTTGATGATTTCCATGTAAATTATGTGTCTATTATTTCAATTAGACCATCCCACCCTACTATTATTCATTGAAACTCATTTCATTGATTTGGGAGATCAACTTGGCTCACATGGTTGTAGACAGCATTGAGTGATTTCAGTGTTTAGAAGGCAACTTGAGGGCTTTCAAAAACCACTCTCCTCAACTCAAACACCTCTCTTATTTTACAATTTGATATACCTATATGTAATATTTAAAATATATGTACTTTGAATTCCTATAACTCAATGCAATCATGTATAAGGACACCCAAAAAAGGGCATGGACTTCTATTTTGATAGTTTTGGGAATTTGTCCCAAAGTGTCACAAGTTTGGTTGGAAGGTCTCCTTGAGGTTCCACTAGAATAAAATATTATAAAAACTTTTAAAAATTGTTTTAAATCATGTTCAAACCTTCAAAACATTATATAACATTCAAATCACACATTTCATGTTTCCCCAAGAAGTGGCAAACCGTACAACTGATGTAGATGACCATTTTGTGCATTTACTTGCTCTCTTGGATCTTGAAATGGATCTTGGACTTTGATTTGGAATTTAAGATTAATAAAATTCATATATGGGAAATAATATATCACTTCAATTCATTTTGGAACCATATCATAGAAGAAACCTCTAGCAATTGGAAAACATGACTGCAATTATACTCCACTTCTCTTTGAAAATTGAGTTGGTTGTCTCATCAAATCAACTCAAAATGTGAAAAAAATTATGGATAAAATTATATAAAATATTAAAAATCATTTTTAACCAATATTATCAACTAGACTATATGTACCTTCCCAAACAACAGCAAAACCTACAAGGTACATGATTAACAAGCAAAAAAACATAGTACCCTTCATGAGGATGGTTCATAAATCACAGGGCATAATCATTAAAAATATTGTTATGTAAATGAATATATATGAGTTTAATTTCACCTCCCCAAGGTGTGTGATCTGAAACCTCCCCTGTTAGCCATACCATGTACAAACCTAACTGAAGACTAGTTATGTATGTCTAGAAGGGTAAAAAAGGAGTAGAATGGTTTTGGGCCTAAAATGGAACTTCTAGAGAATTCAAAACATGTAACTAATATATAGGAAGCTAAATATACATTATATTCTCTTCTCCCATGTGTCACACTTCCCCATGGGTCGTACAAGTGCCAAACTCTTGTTTTTTCTCAAGAAAACTACCCTTTCTTCTGAAGAACTTGCCACTTTTTAGTCATGATAGTTTATTAAGACATATTAGGACACATGGGATGTGACAATCTTTTTTAATATTAATATTTACTGATGAGGCTATAAAATCTATTAAATGCTCTATATATGACCCCAAAATGACTCAAAATGATAAATGGACTAAAAGACTAATTGACCAAGACTAATATGATATGGAATAACATCAAAAGACATATATACATCATATGACATAATATTACACCAAAAAAACACATTAAACTATAGTTTTTACCTGCAAGTGAACTAATTTAACCTGCAAGGGATCCAATACCTTCTGACATATTGGCTCTTTAATCCAAATATTAGAGGATTATCAACCATATTGATATTAATTTTGAAATCATTTTGACTTCCTAATATTTGAATTTGATTTTGATTAAATGTTGGTGCCTAAATTTTGGCTTCACTAGAGGAATTTGATATTTGACTTGATAGATGATGATTATTTTGACTTTGATGATCCCATAACACCTTAAGGATATTTTTAATATGGGATGATGCTTTTTGACTTGGTCTATTATAAAACTCTTCAAGACTTTGATTGATTATTCTTGGATCATAGCTAACTTGATCATTTGCCTTGATTAATTAATTATTGGCTTGGATCCTTGTAGATTCAGTACATGAGATTACATGTTGAAGGGAATCCAATGGTGTGTGTTCCTTTTTATCCCATTTGGGGAGTGGGATGGAGGGATTGTTAACATGAGGTGGATGATTAAGGTTGTGTGGTGAAAGGGGTAGATTAAATGGATGATGGGTACCATAATCCTCATAAAATATAATTGGATACTCAACATCAACATTGGATAAAGTGTCCTCAAGAATCTAAAAAGGATCACTAAGACTCTTTGTAGAATTATCATCTAAAGTTGACTCATGTCTAGCTTGATGATATTAGACTGATAAAGCATCCAAGAATTGTGTTATAATTTCATCATCTTGAGATGAATCAAGAGTCATGCCTTCCAACCAATCAATATTCAAACTAAATACATCTTTAAAGAAATAGGTGTCAGCATAACTTTCATTATCTGTAAGGAATGATGATTTTGATGTGGATTCTGATTCATATGTTGATGTTGGATATGATCCTAACCATTCTTTCAGGGGATCTACAGCTCTACCAATTAGAGCACAATTGATTATTTTCTTATATGCAATTAAACAAGGAATTATACCAGAATGATAAAGTAGCTAGAAACTTGAGACAGCAAAGAATTTGAGAGACAATACACACTCTTGTATTAAATACTACTAGAAGAAAATACAATAAGGAAGATGCCACTTCTTCCTCCACCTCAAAGGCTTGCCACACCTCAATAACTTCTTCCCTCTCTCACTTGCTCAACACAACAACTCTAAAGCCTGAGTTGTTATCCCTCCTTGAATGCTTCAGCTGATCTCCTTGACCTTACACCTGTAGATCTCCTTGACCTTGCTAGCTTCAATGCTTTTTACTTGCCTTAGACTAATTACAATACATGCCTTATGGGTCTATAAATAAGATCCCATGCTTACAAAAATATAACACTAACTACTAAAATTAGACACACAGCTCGCGACTTAAATTAGCCCCTTAGCATGTAAACACTCAGTTCAACTAACTAATTGTTCGTGCAATGAACAGTTCTAGACCGCACAGGCGACCGACGCCGATCTCTGCTGGTCTGGTGCTACCGACGTCGGCCGACTCCCTACTGTCGCTGGTCTCCTTCTCCACTGCCTGTAACCGACGTCGGTCATACTGTCGACGCCGGTGGCTCTGGTTCTTTAGTATCCTTCCTTCTAGTGTCTGCAAATAGTTGAAGCTTTTAGCTCCACACCACAATAATCTCCCACTTGGAGATAAATAGCTGCAACTTGTACCTGTACCTGTACACCATCTATTTTGTTCCTTAGGCTCTGTATCCCTCTTCAATGTCACTCTTGAAGACCAACCACCACGTAAACCTGTGATGCAATACCTGTATCTTATGCCACAAAAATTTTGCTGCTCCCAAATTCTCCATGACATACTTCTGAACCAACTCTACCCTTAGCTCAGAAAACTCCCTGTATATGAAACCCTACAACAAGTAACACAATACAGTAACAGGATAATGTAGCTAATATTATCCAACCTGGTAAAGATAAAATACAATGGTCAAACCTCCATTGTTCTGCAGCATAATCAAGACCATATACCATAGCCTTCTGTCTCATGTGTCCATCCACTCTCTTCTCTAAAAAAGGGAATCCATCCCTCTATCCAGTGCTTCCTTCTAGCTGACAACACTACCAACAAATACCTGTTTGGTTCTCTAAGGACTCACACTCCTCATCCATGCCAAGCTCCCACTATTTCTAGATTCTACCTGCATTGCTTCTTCCATCTTCCTAGTTCTTGACTATCAAAAAGCAATATAAAGAAGGTGAACAATGAATATGAGGTTCACATACCTTTCCTGACCTCCACATGGGTGTTTGAGACTTATTAATTCACCCAACATCCATTCCAGTGACTGATCTAGGCCATCTCCCAGTCTGCTTCCGATCGATGTCGATTCCCTGCACTGATCCTGACTACCGACGTTGTTTCTCTGGCCAACACTGGCATCCCCCCTGCCGACATCAGTCCTTATGACCGACGTCAGACTTCTCCTGTTCGACCTACCGACCCTGCTGGTCTGCACATGACCGATGTCAATATCTGGATGACTGACGTCGGTGCCAAGCTACCGACATCGGTGTCTGTGTGTTCCTGTAAGTGATGAAATTTTCATCCACGAGCTCTTCTTGGATCAAACCTCTGTCCATGCTACCCTGCTCAAATTTATTCAGTGCCTGTGACTGGTCTCTGTCCTTCATCTCCTCCATAAACACCAAGGCTTCTTTGTTCCTGTCAAAAGCATCAAATTTCCTCTTTCTGCAATGAACTGTATCTTTGCTTTCCAAATTTGAACACATACCTTTTGAATCAAGAACTTCCATTCCCTTCTTATTCTTGTGACCAAGCCTATTAGGCCACATCTTCGAATCTACACCATAAGTAGAATCAGTAATACAAGTAGACAGATAAAGAGTATCTACTTTCTTACCTCTTACTAGAACAAGTGCTCCCTTGGTAACCTTCCAAGAATCCATTGTGAGGGTTATTGTGCATCCCTCACCTCCCAACCTTCCTACAAAAATCAGACTCTGCTTCAGAATCAGAACATGCATGACCTCTTTCAACACCCATGTGTTTTCAATCTGCAATCTCAGCTGCACTTTCCCTTTGCCAACTATCTGATAAGGCGTACCATCCCCTAAATAAAGAACTCCAAAGTCTCCCTGTTCATACTCGTAGAACAAATCTCTGTTTGGGGATGCATGAAAAGATGAACCAGAATCTAAAATCCATGATCCTACCTGACTATCTGAAGAAAGTATGAGAGCATCCTGCATCACAATATTTGCATCCTTTGCTTCTTCCATACCTGCATGTTGATTCTCTTTATCTCTCAACCAACACTCCTTCTTTGTATGTCCTTTCTTTCCACAAAACCATCAGGTAATACCTTTGGACTCGGATCTCCTTCCTGACCTTGATTTCCCTTGCTCAACCTTCTCCCTTTGCCTTTCCCTGCTTTCTGCACTTAGAGCATTCCTTGATGATTCACTTGTGCTTCTCCTGCGTATTTCTTCATTCAAGATCACACTCACAACATCATCAACTTTTAATATTTTAGAAGCAGATGCAGAATTACTTACTACCATAACCATACCGTCCCAACTTTCAAGCAACAAACATAAAATCAAGACAGCCTTTACCTCATCATCAAAAACAATATTGACTGAAGCTAATTGGTTTACCAAACCATGGAAATCACTGAGATGAGTATGTACCAATCCGCCTTCCTGCATTTGCAAAGTAAATAGCTGCTTCATAAGGTATACCTTGTTAGAAGTTGAGAGCTTTTCATATAAATTTGCCAAGGACTTTATCAACTCTTCCATTGTCTTGCACTGTGATAAGCTATAAATCACAGACGATGCAAGGCTCAACCTTATGGAACCGAGAGCCTTTCGATCAAGAACGTTCCATTCTTCATCCTTCATATATGTGGGCTTGCATGCAACCCCACCCAATGGTAAGTACAGATCCTTTTGATACAGATATTCCTCAATCTGCATCCTCCAGTGTTGATAATTCTTGCCGTTAAACTTCTCCATTCGTAGTCTACTTTCTTCTGCCATTACTGAACTCCCACTCAATCAGAAAACCCTGTGAATGACCTGTAATCAAAAACAATACCCTGCTTCCTGTAAACCATAGCTCTGATACCACTTGTCAGGGGATCTATAGCTCTACCAATTAGAGCACAATTGATTATTTTCTTATACGCAATTAAACACAAAATTATACCAGAATGATAAAGTAGCTAGAAAATTGAGACAACAAAGAATTTGAGAGACAATACACACTCTTGTATTAAATACTACTAGAAGAAAATACAATAAGGAAGATGCCACTTCTTCCTCCACCTCAAAGGCTTGCCACACCTTAAGAACTTCTTCCCTCTCTCACTTGCTCAACACAATAACTCTAAAGCCTGAGTTGCTATCCCTCCTTGAATGCTTCAGCTGATCTCCTTAACCTTACACCTGTAGATCTCCTTGACCTTGCTAGCTTCAATGCTTTTTACTTGCCTTAGAATAATTACAATACATGCCTTATGGGTCTATAAATAAGATCCCATGCTTACAAAAATAGAACACTAACTACTAAAATTAGACACACAGCTCGCGACTTAAATTAGCCCCTTAGCATGCAAACACTCAGTTCAACTAACTAACTGTTCATGCAATGAACAGTTCTAGACCGCACAGACGACCGATGCTAGTCTGGTGCTACCGACATCGGCCAACTCCCTGCCGTCGCCCGGTCTCCTTCTCCACTGCTTGTAATCGACGTCGGTCATACTGCCGATGCCGGTGGCTCTGGTTCTTTAGCATCCTTCCTTCTAGTGTCTACAAATAGTTGAAGCTTTTAGCTCCACACCATAACACATTCTAATGTTGACTCTGATAGGGATGTTGATTATTTTATGTCATTAATAAATTATTTTTTGATAGTATCCATAGAGAGGGCCTTTTGGATAGCCTCATTGTCTACAAGTACCTTTTTCACTTTGGGTTTGTGAATGGATGTTTTAGGATTAATGGATTTGTGAAAATGAGGGACTTGATGTGAATAAGATATATGGATGGTTTGAATAGGGATGGTTGTGGTATGGCAAGGATTAGGGTCATGACCTCGATTGAAGAGGGAAGAATCTTTATCATATTTAGGAAGTAATTCATGGCATACCCTTTTTTGCACACTCTTATGTGTAAATGCATTGGATTCAACCTCAATTTAAATGTTACCATAACAAGTTAAGTTTTGGACATAATCTCTAAAAGGGAGATATATATTAATAGAATGCCCAAGGAATATATGGTATAGACAATATCGTTATGCTTGATACCATGAGGTTGTATATTTGCATAAATATAGAGGTTTTGTTTTCATGTTGAAAATCATGCCTATTGCCTCTTATTTCCAACATAGGGCTTTTACAGATATTAGAAGAGGTATATATTGCTTGTCTCTAGTGTTGGATGTGGAAGTGTTGAATTTAGGAGAGGAAGAATGTGATTGTGATGTCATGATATTAGGGGAAGGTGGTGTGTGTGATTATTTAGGAGATGGATGGGAATTAAATGATTTTGATAAGCTAGGCTTCCCTTTGCTAGTAAGATGGGGGATTTGTGATGGACTATGACTGGTAAATGAATAATTAGATTGTGGATGGATGTGAATTGGAGGCAAGATTAGTTAAATGGGGTATAAGCCTATGGTAAGTTGGGTACCCATTTCTAAGAGATAAAAGTGGATTGTATCCTTATTGGAGACAATATAATTATTAAATAAGGCAATTTATTTATTAGTATACTGGCTAGAAATGTCATGACTAGGACTAGGACTAGTGGATAGGGGATCAGAATGGAATTGGTTGTCACAAGAATTACATGTGGGTAAGAGTTGATGAGGAACTTATTTGGTAGGTGACCTTAGTTTTAAGGGTTTGAAATCATTGGGAATGTGAGAACCCATATCCAAAATCTATAAAAGGCATTCATCCTTATTTTCAAGGATATACTTATGAAATAGGGTTACCTAATCACTTTTATATTGGAGGATGTTATGACTATAGTTATGATGAATGGACAATGGGGAAGATCATGGTGGGTTAGCATGTGGATTAGGAGTAGATTGATGCTGATAATGGGGAAAGATAAAGGACATTAATTTAGGCTTGATGGGATCAATGTCTTTAGGTAAGCGGGCACCCATTTCTAGGACCCATAAAAGGATTTCATTTTTGTTGGCAAGTAGGTATTGTTCCACAAGAATTGGGTCCAAATCCATGTGGATAGTATTGACCAAATTTGACCCTGCAAATCAAATTAGGACCCTTATAGGTAAAACATTGATTTTTAGGTGTTTTGGGGTCTAATATATTATTCCTAAATGTGTATTATATGTCTTTTAGTGTGATTTCATGTTATGTTAACCTTAGTCATTAGTATTTTTAGTCCTTACATCATTTTGAGTCATTTAGGGGTCATAAAAGTGCATTAAATGAGTTATACAACCTCTTATATCCATTAGGCATAAACTATATTTATATCAGATAGAGGGTACTTCCCCTTAGGCATAAATTGGCAAGTTTGAGAAACAAGGATAGAAGAGTGCACCAAGAGCTAAGGGAACCTTGTTAGAATGTGTGAGAGTTTTTATAACACATATACAAATATGAGGGACCATAAATAATATTATTTAAATAATTAGGGTGCTCCAAACCCTCAAATTTGTAGACAGGCATACTAGGCATGGCTAGCCCTAAAAGTCCAAATGAGAAGGCATTTTCACACACAACCTTATGTGAGCATTATATATTGTTAAACCATGTTTATAGGGTAATTACAGAGGTTTTAAATCTTATTTAATTAATATTCCCTTTATTAACTTCACACTTTGGGGTTTGAATTGCTCCCAAGGATAGTCATAGTTAGCTAACTATGAACTCTGCTTCTTTGATTTTTGTAGGTGCATACCTTTCTAATAGGATCTTTATCATGATGTGTGTAGATATCCTTCTTGAAGTTTCAAAGTTACATATAATATAATTTTACCTTAATTCACTTTTAATGGACTAAAACACCCTCAAAACATCATGCTCAGGTCATTCTCTGTCTGCAGTCAACTAATTGTATTTGCTTGCTTTGAAGGGTACCTATAGGTGCATTGTGGGGTCATATCCTACATTTTTTTATTTGTCTATATCCCTTAAACACTAATAGGTTAATTTTCACAATATAATACCTTTTTACATGAAAACATTCCTATATACCCTCACTTATACACCATTCTTAACCTATTATATGCCTTGTTGTAGGTGAGTATTTCAAGGCCTAAGATACCTATAGGTATATGTGAGATTCAAATAATAGCATATTATATACTCTATATGCTCCTTTGGGTCATAAATGGTATTTTAAACTATTATTAACTATATAAATCATGGAAACAAGATCCAATCTTGCAATCTTAGGTTAGGATTTGAAGGAGGCAGTATGGTTGTAGGTGTTAATTTGCAAGGCAATTCAACTTGAAGTTTGATCATATTATGATATATAAGGATTTGTGAAAACTTGAGAATAATCACATATTTTTGAAACCTATTAATCATGTCATTAGGCCTCATACCTTGAAATGTAAACACTTTCTCAAGTTTGAGCCTTAGGTTGGTTGTAGATGCTCATTAGGTCTGTGTACATACTATTTCCAATTTGGTGAATGTAAAATACCCTTTTATGATCTTCCTTGATGCTTTCCATGGAAATTATGTGTATATTAGTTAAATTAGACCATACCACCCTACTAATATTTATTTAAACTGATTTCATTGATTTGAGAGATCAACTTGGCTCACATGGTTGTAGACAACATTGAGTGATTTTAGTGTTTAGAAGGCAACTTGAGGGCTTTCAAAAACCACTCTCCTCAACTCAAACACCTGTCTTATTTTTCAAGTTGATAGACATATATGTAAGCTTGAAAATATATGTACTTTTAACTCCTATAAATTAGTTAAATCATGTATAAGGACACCCAAAAAAGGGCATAGACCTCTATTTTGACAGTTTTGGGAATTTATCCCAAAGTGTCAAAAGTTTGATTGGAATGTCTCCTTGAGGTTCCACTAGAATTCAATATTATCAAAACTCATATAAATGGTTTTAAATAATTTTAAAACCTTCCAAACCTCATAGAACATTCAAATCACACATTTCATGTTTCCCCAAGAAGTGGCAGACTGTCCAACTATTGTAGATGACCATTTTATGTATTTACATGCTCTCTTGGCTCTTGGATTTTGATTTGGAATTTAAGATAAATAAAATTAATATATAGGAAATAATATATCACTTAAATTCATTTTTGAACCATATCATATAAGAAACCTCCAGCAATTGGAAAACATGACTGCAATTCTACTCTAGAGTTGGTTGTCTCATCAAATCAACTCCAAATGTGAAAAACATTATGTATAACATGAGATAAAGGATTAAAAATCATCTAAAACAAATATTATCAATTTTATTATACGAACTTTCCCAAACAAGATCAAAACCTATAAGGTGCACAGATTAGCAAGCAAAAAAACATAGTCAACTTCATGAGGATGGTTCATAAGTCACAAGCCATAATAATTAAAAATATTGTCATTTAAATTAATACATCTGAGTTTAATTTCACCTCCCCAAGGTGTTTGATCTAAAACCTCCCCTATTGGTCATACCAACTACAAACCTGAAGACTAGTTTTGTATGTCTAGAAGGGTGAAAAAGGAGTAGAATGGTTTTGGGCCTAAAATTGAAGTTTCAAAGAATTTAAAACATGTAACTAACACTAATGTATATAAATATACATTATATGATCTCCCATGTGGCACACTTCCCCATGGGCTGTACAAGTGCCAAACTCTTATTTTTTTCTCAAGAAAACTACCCTTTCTTTTGAAAAACCTACCGCTTTTTAGTTATGATAGTTTATTAAGACCTCTTATGACATATGGGATGTTACATAATATTTTTTAATATTAATTTTTACCAATGAGGTCATACAACCTATTAAATGCTCTATTTATGACCTCGAAATGACTCAAAATGATAAATGGACTAAAAGACTAATTGACCAAGACTAATATGATATGGAATAACATAAAAAGACATATAATAAATCCTATTACATAATATTATATGAAAAAACACATTAAACTATAGTTTTTACCTATATGTGCCCTAATTTGACCTGTAAGGTCAAATTTGGTCAACAATATGCTAAATGAAGTTAAGGGATCCAATACCTTTTAACTTATTAGCTCTTTAATCCAAATATTAGGAAGATTATCAACCATATTGATATTAATTTTTAAATAATTTTGACTTCTTGATATTTGACTTTGATTTTGGTTACATGTTGGTGCCTGAATTTGGGCTTCACTAGAGGAATTTGATCTTTGACTTGATAGGTGATTATTTTGACTTTGATGGTCCCATAGCACCTCAAGGATATTTTTATTATGGGATGATGATTTTTGACTTGGTCTTTTACAAAAATATTTAAGACTTTGATTGATTATACTTGGATCATAGTTAATTTGATTGTTTGGCTTGATTAATTAATTATTGGCTTAGATCCTTGTAGATTCAACACATGAGATTACACGTTGAAGGGAATCCAATGGTGTGTGTTCCTTTTTATCCCATTCAGGGAGTGGGATGGAGGGATTGTTAACATGAGGTGGATGATTAATGATGTGTGGTGAAAGAGGTAGATTAAATGGATGATGGGTACCATAGTACTCATAAAAGCTACTAAGAGACCTAACATCAACATTGCAGAAAGTGTCCTCAAGAATCTCAAAAGGATCACTAAGAATCTTTGTAGAATTACCATCTAAAGTTGACTCATGTCTATCTTGATGATATTAGACTAATAAAACATCCAAGAATTATGTTATGATTTCATCATCCTGAGATGGATCAAGAGTCATGCCTTCTAACCAATCAATATTCAAATTAAAGACATATTTAAAGAGATAGGTGTTTGTATGAATTTCATTATCTATAAGGGATGATGATTTTGATGTGGATTTTGATTCATATGTTGATGTTGGATATGATCCTAACCATTGTAATGTTGACTCTGATAGGGATGTTGATTAGGTTATGTCATTAATATATAATTTTTTGATAGTATTCATAGAGAGGGCCTTTTGGATAGCCTCATTGTCTACAAATACCTTTTACACTTTGGGTTTGTGAATAGATGATTTAGGATTAATTTATTTTTTGAAATGGGGAATTTGATGTGAATACGATAAATGGATGGTTTGAATAGGGATGGTTATGGTATGGCAAGGATTAGGGTCATGACCTCGGTTGAAAAGGGAAGAAGCTTGATCATATTTAGGAAGTAATTCATGGAATACCCTTTTTTGAACACTCTTAGGTGTAGATGAATTGGATCCAACCTCAATTTAAACATTTCCATTACCAATTAAGTTTTGGACATAATCTCTAAAAGGGAGATATCTATTAATAGAATGCCTAGGGAATTTATGGTATAGACAATATTGTTATGCTTGACACCATCAAGTTGTAGATTTAGATAAATATATAGGTCTTATTTTTATGTATAAAATCATGCCTATCATCTCTGATTTCCAAAATAGGGCTTCTAAAGATATTGGAAGAAGTGTATATTGTTTGTCTATAGTGTCATATGTGGAAGTGTTGGATTTAGGAGAGGAAGAATATGATGGTGATGTCATGATATTAGGGGATGGTGGTGTGTGTGATTATTTAGGATATGGATGGCAATTAGATGAGGTTAACAAGTTACGATTCCCTTTGCTAGTAATATTGGGGATTTGTCATGGACTATGACTAGTAAATGGAGAATTAGATTATGGATGGGTGTGAATTGGAGGCAAGATTAGTTGAATGGGGTATAAGCCTATGGAAAATTGGGTACCCATTTTTAAGAGCTGTATTAATATTTTATCCTTATTGGATACAATATAATTATTAAATAAGGCAATTTCTTTATTAGTATACTAGCTAGGAAGGTCATCACCAGGACTAGGACTATGGATAGGGGATCAAAATGGAATTGGTTGTCACAATAATTAGATGTGGGTAAGGGTTGATGAGGCACTTATTTGGTAGGTGACCTTAGGTTTAAGGGTTTAAAATCATTAGGAAGGTGAGCACCCATCTCCAAAATCTATAAAAGGCATTCATCCTTATTTTCAAGGATACACATATGAAATAGGGTGACCTTATCACTTTTATAATGGAAGATGTTATGACTATGGTTATGATGAATGGATAATGGGGATGATCATGGTGGGTTAGCATGTGGGCTAGGTGTAGACTGATGTTGATAATGGGGAAATATAGGGGACATTAATTTAGGCTTGATAGGATCAAGGTCTTTAAGTAAGAGGGCACCCATTTCTAGGACCTGTAAAAGGATCTCATCTTTGTTGGCAAGTAGGTATTGTTCTACAAGAATTGGGTCCAAATCCATGTGGATAGTGTTGACCAAATTTGACCTTGTAGGTCAAATTGGGACCCTTATAGGTAAAAACTTGATTTTTAGGTATTTTTGGGGATAATATATTATTCCTAAAGGTGTATTATAGGTCTTTTAGTGTGATTTCATGTTATATTAGCCTTGTCATTAGTCTCTTTAGTCTTTACATCATTTTGAGTCAATTGGGGGTCACAAAAGAGAATTAAATGAGTTGTACAGCCTCTTATGGAAATTTTAAGTTGTATAAAGGTTATATCACATGCCATGTGTCTTATTATGTCTTAAATAACTATTTATAATTGAAAGTGGTAGGTGCTTCAAAAGAAAGAGCTACTTTCTTGGGAAAAAAGATGAGGTCAGCACTTGTACATCTCATGGGGAAGTGTGCCATATTGTGTAAGGTCATGAGATTATTATTCATCTTCCTAATATATATTTACATGTTTTAAGTACTCTAAAAGTTTTAAATTTTAACAAAAACCATTTTGCTTCTTTTTCACCCTTCTAGACACACAAGACCAGTCGATAGGTTTATGCTTGGTACAGATAGTTGGAGAGCTTCTAGGTCAAATACCTTTAGGAGGTGAAGATACACTCAAAGAGATTAATTTAAATAATAATATTTATAATAATGGTGTCATGTGCTTTGTGAACCATCCTCATGAAGTTGATTGTGTTTTTCTGCTTGCCAGTCAGTGCACCCTATAGGTTTTGCTTTGGTTTGGGAATTTTAATACAATCCAATTAGTTATGTTGTTTATATATGATTATTACTTCATCCTCAGATTCTCTCCATGCTTGATTTCATGTTACATGATGTTTTTATGTGTAAATCATCTCATGTTTCAATGGAGTGCCACCATGTCAAGTCTCAGTTAGGTTGCCTTGTTTATAGATGTTTAGTTATATGAAAGGGTATTATATGAGTAAGATATGGGGTTTCCCATGTCTCAATTCCATATTTATCATATCCCTTCATTTTTAAGTCTAATAACATCATTCTTAGATCCAACTTATAGTCTTTGTCATGCTCACAACCAACTCCCTACCCTTTCTCACTTACAGTCATGTGTATGAAGCTATCTATCATGCTTAAGTGGCTATAGTAAAGGTAAAAATATGTTAGATATGTCTTTATAAGTGGGAGAAAATAATTTATATCCTCCAAAGAGTGTAAAAAGATGACTATTTTAGTCATGTGCAACATATGCTCATAGTCACCATGAGCATGCTTACCTACAGGTTTTCTCATGAAGAAAATCATGTTGAAATAGAGGTTTTAAGACTCGTTTCAAAACCTTGATAGTAATAATATCCATTTGAATATTTTTTGAAGAGCTTAGGCATATTCATGAGACTAATCATTAAACACATGATTCCAATTCTACTCATTGCCTACCTGCAACTCACATACACCTATAGGTGACCTACAGGAAGATGAAATATGTAAAAGGATATACTTGAATGGTTTTTATCTCCTCAAGGTTGAAAACATATATTTAAGAGGTTAGGATGAGGCTAGGAGTGATCAAATGGCTAAAAACCATACATATTTTTCATAAAACCACATGCTACATGTGCATCATAATGCCCACCTATAGGTGGCCTTAACAAATAGTTGAGGAATCATATTGGAACATGAAAACAAGTGGTGGAATCCTATTTGAGTTCCAATGTGTTTTAGAGATCATGATAGACCTTCTTGAAAGGCCAGGTTAAACAAATGAGAGTGAAACTTCGATCAAGAGGAAATGACTAGGTTCTGGGATTTAGTCCCCAAAAAGTGAAAATAGAGGCCTAAAGCATTTTAGTGAGGTTCATTCGACAAGGTTCCCAAAAGCTTTTAGGCATATAGGTGACTAAAACTTGTAGCCCCTACATGGGAAAAGTACCTTGAAAAAATTTAAGGTTAAAATATTAGTGGAGGACATTTGTTATAAGGCCCAAAGATGCCCTTAAACCACTATTTTTAGGCAGTTGTATCTACATGTTTTGAAGATACAAAGTGGCCTTAGCATCTCAAAGTACTAATAAGGCATTTTCTCATGATTTAAGTGGATTTTTTGTTTTAAGGGTGTCTCAATGAATAGGAATATCATCGGGATGATGTGATGATGTAGTGTTCCAAGTCTCATTTACACCTATAGGTGTTGCTTACAAGAAAACACTCACCTACAACAAACCTTCACTTTTATACCATCCACAACAATGACTCAAGTGGGGAAACTCATACATTTATTTATAGAAGGTGATTCCAACTATCTCAATAGACTCAAGGTTGATGTAAAACCTTTTCCAAAAGGATATTCATATACATACTTCCTCTCATTTGAAAATGTTCACCTACAACCAACTGTAGATGGTTGAGAGTAGGCAGTGGGCTGAGGAGTGAAGTGAGAGGGTTAAAAATGTATAGAACTGATTTCAAGTGAGTCAAAAAAACACCAAATGAACCTAGTGGAAGTAGAGGAGGTTATATACATTGTATTTGAGTTTAAAACATGCAAATTAACCTATAGGTGTCCGCTATAAAGCAAAACACATTCAAGATTTTATACAAGCTATCTGGACTAGGCATGGGTATAAGGAGTATGTGGAAGGTAAGAGAATAAAATGAATATGGTAATCCCTATGATATTATCATTATGGTATCATGTATCTCTCATGGTAGACATGGAATAGGAATAAGACCCTTTCAAATGAAATACATAGTTCACATGAAGAACCCTACACACAGTGTTTTTATACAATCTATCTTGGGTCTTAAGGCTTTTAGAAGGTCAAATGACCTGGTCATGATCTCAAAAAATTTAGAAAAAAACTTCATGACTTTAATAATCCCATCTAAATTTCAATTTTTTTATAAAATATGGTAAGTACCTTCTATTTTATCTTAGATAAAGGGTACTTCCCCTTAGGCATAAACTAGTAGGTTTGAGAAACAAGGATAGAAGAGTGCACCAGGAGCTAGAGGAACCTTGTAAAAAGGTGTGATAGTTTTTATAAAACCTATAAAAATAGTGGGGACCATAAATAAGAGGATGGAATCAAATAGGGTGCTTTAAAACCTCAAATTTACAGATAGGCATACTAGGCATGGCTAGCACTAAAAGTCCAAATGAGAAGGCATTTTCACTCACAACCTTATGTGAGAGTTATAAATTGTTAAAGCATGTTTTTTGGGTAATTACAAAGGTTTTTAATGTTATTTAATTAATATAATTCTAATTAGATGGCCTAGAATATGGGTTGCAGTCAACATTACTTGGGCAAGGTTAGGCCTAGAAGCTAAAAGGAGAGTCATGGTCATTTCCACATTGAGATGAGATTTTTTCCATTTTTAAACATGTTTATAGGATGGAAATATATGTTTTAAATATTTTTAAATGTATATAAATTATATGGGAATCCATTTTTAGCATAAATACAACTCAGACTTGTGTAAAATGTGAAAATAAACTCGATAGGAGAAGTTTGGAAGCTCACGTTTCTTTTGATGCTTTGCATGGAGGTCAAGGAAGTTTTGAAGAGTTATATATGGTACTAAACATAAATTTTGATGTATTTAGTTGAGATTTTAATGTCAATTTTTTATGAACAAATCCTAAGAGATCAAAATAGGCTAAAACCCTTGCAAACCCTTAGTCAAGACCTGATTGGAGAAATGAGGTTGGAAAGATAACCTAATGGAATATTTTGCCTAGGATAGTGATTGAACATTGTAAAGGACTCTTTTAATATCCTTCTTATCCCTTATATTTAAACAAAATTGTACAGACAAGGTACAAAATAGGATATTTTTGACTATTTTATGTATTTTTTAGGTTCCAAGAGGATTCTAAAGATGAAAATAACTTTGGGAAAAATATTAAGACTTTGTATAACCCCTAATATCCATTTAATTATTTATAATAACTCCTTAATATTCAAATAAATAACTTCATCTTAGCCATTCAAAACTGGCATAGTGACCAAGCTAGTGAGAAGGGTGTAAAACTTCAAGTAAACTAATTCTAAGGTGTTCCTAATGCCTATAAGGCCATTTAGGGTCTTCCAATTTTCATACACTCCCTCTCACATATTTTCATGGGAAACTAAAGCTAATTTTGAGGCCAAGTGTGCAAGGTGTGTGAAAGAGGAGTTTCTTAGAGTGCAGGTAGTGATAGCTCCTTTTTAGATGATTCAAAATGACTAGGACTAAAACCAATGCATGAATAGGCATGTCTAAAATACTTCCCCTTGATTCCAATCATTATACCTGTCCCTAATCATTTTTAGGATGTTAAAATAGAGGTGAATAATGAAGGCAGTTTTTTGAGCCAAAATAAGGAATTTCATGCCACTTTTCATGAGTTTCATGACTTGGATGGACACTTGTGCTTCCTAACCTTGCATGGTTCATCCCACATCCTCTTCTCATGAATAATTAACTCCATTTATCATCTTTACAAGTGTCCTTGTGACCTATGAACTTCTCTCTTCTCCTCCCTCTCTCAAGTTTTATAAGAACTAGCCATTTTGGCCTTTGTAAACTATGCTCCACCTGAGTATGGTGAATCCCTACTCATTTTCATACCATTTGATCAATAAGACTACTTATTTTTACCTCTTAATGACTATTCATAGTGTGTTTTACTTTTATTATTGATCTTGCTTAGTGATAACTATGATTTCCTTAGCATGTTGTCTCATTCTTTCATCCTATTGGCAGTTGGAAAGCTTCTTCTTACAAGGCATGTGAAGTGTTCTAGAAAGTGTCAAGGTCGAGTGAGTTAGTCTATTCACTAGTGCCATTCAAGGCCTCTTACTAGTTTTCCTAGCTTAAGCATTCATCCATAACCTCATAATGTAATATTGATGTGAGAAGATGCAGATTAGAGAAGTGTATGTTTGGTTAGTCTCTTGGTTTCATGTGTAACATGCAGTTGGTTGGAAGTCATGAACTTATTTTGTGTATCGCCTCCCTTAATATAGTTTTCTTTTAGTTTTGTCTCTCCATTTTCCCTCACAAAGTTTAGATGTAATACTGATCCAAAGTGGTATATCAAGGGAGCTAGCCTTATCTAGAGATTCACCTCATTCATAGGCTACCCACAAGCTTAGAGGTGTTTCCATTGTGCCACTTGGATGAAGAGAGATAAGACATCCCCTCAAAGGGTGAAATCCCAAGTGACAATAGGTAAATGATAAATGGGTGATGGATGAAAGGTAGTCAGACAAATAAAAGAGATGATGTGAAGATAGATTAGGGCATGGGTAGAAATATGGTCCTTAGACAAGTTGGATTTGAATGATTGAGTTGGTATGATAGGTGATGGTGAGGATGAAATAGACTAAATGGATTATGATATCAGACTAGGATTAGATTTCAAACTGATAGTATGATAGGTGCTAATGATTTATCGACAATGCCTAATTTTCAAGCTAGTAAAAAGATGAGGATTTGACCACTGCCTATATTAAAACTATCAAGATGATGATTAGATGGGTGTTGGTTATAAATAGGAAAGATAACTAAATTAGAGATAATTGGATTAAGGACTATATGCTAGATTTAAATTGACAAAGTGATAGGTTATTAATAATCTATTTATTAAATATGAAATATGATAAAGTGATAGGTGATGGACTATATTATGAACAGAGTGATAAGAATATGTGGATGGACAACCAAAGAACTAACTCAAGCCATAGACCAATTTTATCACGGTTGGATGGAAATAAGATTATGTGATGAAGGATAAATAAGAGCAAATGGAGCGATCAAAGATGATGGGATTGAGATCAGGACAAGTATATAAGGGTGGTGATGTAATGATGATTAGGGGTAAGATTAATAATGTGGGAAGGGTTGTATGATGTGAGATGAGATAATCAAGGTATGATTATATTAGATGATAAGACTAAAGATGGGGTAATGAGGGTATGACTAGGCAAGGTAGTACAAGATTAAATGAATAAGGATGTGCAAGATGAGATATTATGTATAAAGATGATTATGGATATACAAGATAAGAATGGTTATACAAAATGATCAAGATAAAATGAGGATATATGAAGAATTTAAGTTGGTATAACTAGGACAAGATAGGATAAAAATATGATTAATATGAAGGATTGGGCTTTGTGATAAGATGTGATGTAGGGATGGAAATTATTATGATTGGTCAAGACTAGACTATTGTATGACCTAGATGTGAGAGGTAAAAGTATGGGATAAAAGTAGATGATAAGACTAATGGTGGGGAAATTAGGGTATGGCTAGGACTAGATGGACAAAGATGAGAGGGATGATGAGGTCAAGGTGAGATCATAATAGTCAAGGCAAGAATGTATATGATGATAAATATGTACAAGATGCAAGGAAATGATATACAAGATGGTGATATAAGTCCTAGATAGTCATGTATAGGCGTGGGTGAAAATCCTAATTCATGGGTGAGGTTGTAGGTTGGTGATCCATTATGGAATCTCCCAAACCCTCTCAACCCTATTTTCACATAAAGGTCACTTGGGAGTGATATTTACTCCCACAATAAGTCACTTATTATGGCTAAAGGTCTTTTTATAAGCTATAAAGGCTCTCTAAGGACATCCCTGATATACACTAGGTATGTGGGATCTAACTTTGTATAGGGTATTGTCTAATGTTTGGGTCAAATAATTAACTCCTCACCTTCATGAAAGACTGGTATAGTGTCAACCACTTGGCCTACTGATATCTCTCCCTTTTATTTAGACTCCACTAGAACACAGAGTGTGTATTTATGCATGGTGGCAAAATATATGATCAAGAACCCCCTAGGACTATGGAAAGTGCATGGGTATCACCTCCACATCATGTGCCTCCTAAAAAATAAAAATGGGAGGGTTTGTTAGTGGTTTTTGATCCTCTAAGACTCACTGCTAGGATGTAGGGAGGAGATCATACACCACGGTAGCCCTCAAGTACAAATAATTTGATAAACTAATTAAACAAAGATATGTACAAGATGGTTTTTAAAATGCTAAAATATTTAATAGTTGACCTATAAATCAAGTGATTAGTATTTTAATTTAGTAATCTCGAGGGATGACCTACAAGATAAGATGTTAGATAAAAAGATATGACCTACAAGACAAGATTTTAGATACATGCAAGACAAGATGTTAGTTGTCTTAAGAAAGACAAAATTTCCACTAAATTTACCCCTGTAAAAATACAAAAAATATGTTAGTCTAATAAGCCTCATTAAAAACACTAAAAAAATCATGATTTTTACAGTATAATCCTTTGAATGAGGGGCCACGATCTGAGGATATAGGGGAAGCAGCCCCTAGAAGGGTCAAAGTGCAGTGCCCCTTGTGTGGTCTGGGGGAAACACGCTAGGCCTACTCTTTAGGGGTAGTTCCCCCGATGCCAAAAGTAATTTAGGACTTGTGGATCCCTTGAAATGGCCAAAAATAAACTAAAAAAGGTCCTAAAAATGCACTCAAAAAGGAAAATTTGAAGTCAAAAAATGAATGCAAAATCATTACTATAGAAACCAAAATCACTTATACACAGTCAGTACTATGCAAAATCACTTCCAAAAAGTCAAAATCACTTAGTACTATGCAAAATCGCTTCTAGAAATTCAAAATCACTTATAACATGTCAAAATCACAAATATAGACAAGTGATAACATAAACTACAAGAAAATTATCATGGTTATTGGGTGGTTATTTAATTTCAAAATCACTTATAGGACCTACAAAACTATAGATAGCATGTCAGAACTACAAATTCAAAGAAGCAATTTTACCAAGACGGTTAGGCAGACTACTAGCGGTTAGGGAAAAACCGTGACTAGAAGAGGCAAAATTGTGACTGAGATTAAGCAATTTTATATATTTAAAAAAAGTAGAGATATTTATAGTTATACAAAATATTGAAGGATTTTATAGAATGCCTTTAGACATGATTTTATCAGACTATGATTTTTACAATAGTTTGTATGAGTAAAATAGGATTAGATTAGATTGTTATAAAATCGTAACTTAGAATTTGTATTTTTGATTAATATTAGATTTTAATTTAGTCCTGAAATAATAAGTGTTAAAAATATAGGCCCAATATTTATAACATATTAAATGATATGCTTAGTTAAAAAACAAACAAATTGGAGATTGAAAAACTTGTAAATTTGTTACTAGTCAAAATCACAACTGAAAGTGTCAAAGTCACTGTTAGCCAAAATTCACTCCCAGGTTCTAGCTTTTCATTATGGCCAAATACAACATTCAAAATGGTTTATCCCCATAGTAAAATGTCAAGTATGGTTTCCTTCAGAGAATGATTTTGTTCAGTCTCCTTGCAAGCATTTTTTTCTTTCGACAGGGTTTTTCTTTGGGTTTTTTACCCAAGTCTTGAAGGAATTGGCCACTTGATTTCTTCAAAGAACTTGATCCTTTTTACTTTATCAAAGGGTCTCTTTCTCAAGGAATTGGTACATTTCAACCTTTATGAAGGGCAGTTCCATCTTTTCGAAGGGCAGTTCCACTTTTCTGAAGGGTCACTTCAACCTTTTTGAAGGGTAGTTCCATATTTTTGAAGGGTAGTTCCATATTTTTGAAGGTTAGTTCCATATTTTTGAAGGGAAGTTCCATCTTTTTGAAGGGTAGTTCCATCTTTCTGAAGGGCAGTTCCACTTTTTTGAAGGGTCACTTCAACCTTTCCAAAGCGCAGTTTAATCTTTCTGAAGGGCAATTCCATCTTTTCAAAGGGAAATTACATCTTTTTTAAGGGCATTTCCACTTTTTTGAAGGTTCACTTTCAAGCTTCCCAAAGGATCATTCTCTTGCGAATTGTCTATTGTAGGATTTCTGAAGGAATTGTTTCAAACTTTTTATCCGTAACAATCTTTTTGAAGGGTTTATTCTTTCAAAGGATTGGTCCACTTCAAAGTTTTTGAAGGGACACTTTGCTCTTTTCCAAAGGGAAATTCCACATTTTCTGAAGAGCAATTCTACCTTTTTGAAGGGCAGTTCCATTCTTTCGAAGGGAAATTTTAAGTTTTTGAAGGGTATTTTCTTTGGGTTTGTTCTTTCTTTCAGACTTTTTGTTTCAGACAAAAAGTTTGAAAGAATTATCCTTTGCAACTTTTTTTAAAGAATTATCCTTTGCAACTCTCTGAAGGAATTATTTTAGGATTTTTGTTTTAGACAAAAGTCTGAAAGAATTGATCTTTGCAACTTTTTTGAAGGAATTATTTCAGACTTTGTCTGAAAAAATCTTTTTGAAGGGTATATTAAAAATTGCCAAAGGGTCCTTTTCTTCAGAGTATCCTTCAGAAAAATTCTAAAGGGACACTTTCAAAAATCTCAAAGGGCCTTTTCCTCAAATAAAGGTCCACTTTCATCCTTTCGAAGGGCATCTTCCAAGGAAGGGTACAGTTCAAAGGTTTGAAAGGGTCTCTCTTTCAAGGAAGTGGTCACTTGCAAAAAGTCTGAAATGGAAATTCCATTCTTACAAAAGGCACTTCAAGTTTTGAGAGGATATTTTCACTTGCAAAGTTCCCTACACAAAAATCTGAAGGGTATTTTGTCTTCAAAAGTGTCCTTCAAAAAAGTGCAATTGGTCCACTTCCAAAGTTTTGAAGGGACACTTGGGAAAGCTCTGAAGGGTATAAAAGTTGTGAAGAGTCCATAGAAGGACTGTTGAAGGTCATGTTTGAGCAATCCAAAGGGTATAGACACTTTTGGAGAGTCCATAGAAAGATGGGTCCAAAGAGAATAGAAGGGAGTCCGTAGAAAGATGGTTGCATGAACATCAAACTTCGGCCTCAAAAAATAGTTGTTGGTATTCAAATAGAAGGACTCATAATTAGATCCAAGGGCTCATCCTTTATCCATCAAAATAATGAGAGAGCCCATATCACCATTGATCAATCAGGATTCAAGTCATTGCTTGAGGACCAATCAAAGAATAAGGACAAAGCCAAACAAAATGAAAAAGACAAATCTATAATAGGTGGATAACCACTTTGATGTCATGACTCAACCCAAGAATATCCTGATTCTGCTAAGCGTGAACATTGGAGGAGCATCTTTGAGAGCAGGCCAAATGTGTAACCACTTGAGATGACATGGATCAATCAAATGGCTAAAATGAGCATCATTGGTAAAGATAGTTACAGCTAAAGACAATGACTCCTAATAAATTGATTCCTCTTTTTGGTGCTCAAAGGTCTCTCCCTCTCTCACATATCTTATGTTATATATACAACCCTTGGGCTAAGTTAGAATCATCCACACAGTGTATGGTGAAGCCCTGCTACAATGATATCACATTTTGCCCTTAAGCATTAAGTACTAGTCTATTTACTTTCAAGTTTTGTGCAATTGTTTGAGTGTGTAAGAGACGTATAGTGATAGAAAGTGATGGTTTTCATCCTTCTATCCTTTGTCCTTCATGCTTGAGCAAGAGTTTTGGGATCTAACTGGTCATACAGAGTGTGTCTAAGCATATTGAATTTTAGCATGTGTATTATTGTTTTGAAATGTGCAAAGTTTGCCTTGTGTCATTTTACACATCTCACATTTGTGTTGAAATACTTGTGTTAGAATCCTTAGAGTTTGGGAATGGTCTATGTGTTTTACTATATTGTGCACTAGAATATGATATTCATGTGGAAGATAATCTTGGTGTATCACTGTTCTTAGAGTAGGTTTTCCTTTTCTATAATTTATAACTCTTTTCCCTTCAAGAAAGTTGGTTTAGACATGAGATTATCTTACAGAATACATACAGGGAGCTAGCCATTATATCTAGACATTTATTTCCCCTATAGGCACACCCACATGCCTAGAAATGTCCTAATGTTGCCCAAATTTGGAAGAGGCATGAACACCCTCTTCTAGGGTGCAAGATTTGGAGACAACAATCACCTATAAAAATCAAAATCATAATTGCCTATAAGTGATTTTGCTTAGAGATGGATTTTAGGATTTCAATTTGACAAACTCTTTACTTGTTTCCTACAACCAATCAAGTTAGACAAAGAGTAAAAATCATATAAAAACCAAATTATAATGTCTAATAACCTGATTAGAGATAATTTATGATCTAAATCAAAATTGTAATTACAATGTGCAAAATCATAAATGGAAATCAAAATCACAACTACAATGTGGAAAATCATTGATAAGAATCAATATCATAGATTACGAGAAGCAATTTTGACTATCAAGATAAAATGATGAAGTTACCCTGATGACTAGCGATTAGGTTGGTGGTTTATGTCAAAATTGTCACTATCAACTTCAAAACTATAAATGTAATATTGTTTTTTGCATATCAAAATCATCTTTCACTTGGAGGACAAGATTTTTGAAATTTTAAGCCCTAAATCCATGCCAAATCAGTCCTACAAGCTTCACAATCACACTTCACATACAAGATTAGCACAAAGGAGGGCCCCCACTGTGATCACCAAATGTGAGATGATAAATTTGAAAAATTGATCTATGATATGTAATTATATTAAAAATACCCAAATTACCAATCTACAAGTAAAATATAGAGCCAATAGGATCAAAAATGCAAAGATAAATGAACATTCAAAACTAGCATTTCAATCATAAAGCTAAGTGCTCTAAATCAAGAATAAAACAAGAAAAATACTAAGTGATTTATGGATAATGGATTGCTTACAAATAGACTCAGAATTTCAGCATGATATTGGCTTTGACAATGTTTTGATTAATACACTAGTGATTGGTTCATGGATTGGCTAATAATATTGACATGGAGATTTATGTATTTCATAGTTGTTTTCTCATTTGATTCTCATTGTCTGGAATAGATGGAGTCATGGATTTAAATAGGCCATGGAGGGAGTTTTTTTATAGAATTCTCTAGAGAGATAACTCTCTAGAGAGTTGGAGGGAATTTTGCAGAATTCTCTAGAGAGAAAACTCTCTAGATAAGATTCCATTAGTAAATATAATGATTATAAGGGGAAGGTTAGAAGAACGATTAGGTGAGGGGTAGGGAGTAGGCTTTCCAGTAGGCTTATAGGAAAGCCTAGGGATAGGTGTGATTTTGTTAATTTAAAATTCACAAGTGGGCATAAGAGTGATTTAGGTGAATATGGAATTAGTGAGGAATTAGGCTAATGACTAGGAAGGGGTTAGTAGGAATAAATTAGATGGAATCAGATGGGATTAGATGAGATAAATAATTAATAGATGAAATTAGTGTCGAATAATAATAATAATAATAATAATAATAATAATAATAATAATAATAATAATAATAATAAATGAGGTAATCAAATTTAGGTGGATACAAGGTTTAGTATATATAAAAATCAATGTGGGGGTTAAAGCAATAGGTTACAAATACAAAAATACATTAATTGATACAAAGGTTAAGGAAACATATAATTAAATCAATATATGTTTGCTCACATTGGGATATCACAATACAATAGCATAATTTCATTGGTAATACATGGGGATCAAATTAATTTCATTGGTCACAACTAATGTACATATGTCATCCTATGTAACATTGTTATCAAAACATATATCACTGTTACTATCGAATAAAGACCAAGTGGTCATCCCGCACATATCACCCTAGTGCCTCAAGAATATCTCATGAGATTATACATGTTTTATATGTCTGACCAATCATGGATCTCAACTGCTATGAAACTGAAGAAAACAAATCTAACATCACTTGCAAATAGTATCTCTTTATAGAAAAAGTCCCATGAAATCATTTTGACCAAACTGAAAATAAATATCATGTTTTTTGTTTGTTGTAGAAGGTAGTTGAACTAATCATACTGATTTTTCCAGAGTTCCTAGTGCTAAACCCATGATTTGATATCAAAATGATGTGCCCAAAATTTTTGTTCCAAAACCCAAGTATGGTATGGTATATTTTTATTTATTTTTCTTTTTACTTTACTTAATTTTGTTCAAGTGTTTAATTGTTGTTGACATTATTTAAACATTACAACAAGAGTGTAACTCACAAAATTATTCAAAGATTTATTTTATTTTAATTTAATTTCAACAATAAGGCTCCTCAAAGAAATGAAATACAAGTATGTTTAGGTGAGAAATTAGTTCAATTTTGTTTTGTGAAATCATTAATTTAATATTCTTTTTAAGTGATGGGCAATACAATGTCCTAAAAATAAGGTGTGTGTAATTATATTTTATTGATTTAATAGTTCAAGAAGACATCTAGATATTCACCTCGAGACAACACACACAATTGATAAAATTAGTGAACCAAGGAAACAATTATTATAAAATGGTCTTACCACCCTAAGGCTCACCAGGGGAGAATCCCTTCTAAACACTACACAAAATATGCTCCCAAGGCCATGCAAAATAAGGAAGTTTATAATAATATAATCTTCATCTCGAGATAGCTAAAGTCAAAGTAAAACAATCTTAATATATAAAAATAAACAACAATCGAACATAGATTAATCTCAAATTTAATTTAACTTAATTTAATTATTATTATAAATTAAGTTAATTCAACACCATAAGATGAGGGACAATGACAAGATGTCCATAAATTAGCCTATGACCTAGACTCGATGACCCCACAACTTGGGTAGCCTACATATTTGCTCCTCAAGATTAGGGTCCAATGTAGTTCTCCTTCAACTTGGAATTAGTCTCCTCTTTGAGACATCATCACCAAAAAGAGTTGGCACTCTAAGCCAACGAGGACCAAGCTAATGCAACTCAAGCAAGCTTCTATAAACTTAAGACAAAAACAAACTAACGACTGTTACTTACAAAATAACTTTACGACAAGGAGTGTACTTGCTTACCTAAAGGAGCTATTATTTAATAGCACAACTGGGGATCAAAAGTCACGATAAAGGAACCCATGTTCATTTGACCCAACAATATAGAAGTCTCAACAATCCTCATCTTACACTACTAAGATAAGCTTTGTCTCTCGAGAGTGTTTTCTAAGACAAAAGAATGCACAGATCATTTACTAAAAGTATAATGACAGTCACATCCCAACAAATAACTATAGTCACATCCGCTATATAACAACACATACTACAAAGTTAACAACTATAATAATTCAACACACAAAGAAGGGAACCATAATAATTTGTATTATGGATAAGCGCTCTAAGGGTTAGTTATTAATGCTTGAGTTAAAATATCACTTACAATTTAGTTATCAATCACCCACATGAGGAGAGTGTCCAAAGGATTAGTTCTCTATGCCCACACTAGGAGAGTGTCCTAATGATTAGTTCTTTATGCCCATGCCCACTCCCTGAGCTGTCAACATATCTATAATGACCACCTTCATGTGCAAAATCAAGGTTGATTAAAATTCACCTGTTACCCAAAAAAGAGAGTTATATCAAACATAGAGGCCTCTGGCCTTCGCCAAATTGTCTTATGAGTAAGTTAACATAGCTACACTTTGTGGGTAGCACCGCGGCCACTAACTAGCCCAAGCATAGTTAAACTCTACCAAGAGCTCAATGAGGCATTCAAACATACGATAAAATAAGTGTTTATTATTCCAACAATTGAGCAAGAATCAAACCAAGAGCACACTCTACTACTACCAAAACATATTCCTAGATCTAATCCAAAGGGCAACTAAGGCCTTATATAAATATAAGTGTTTAAAGCACGAACTAGAACTAAGACTATAAATAAATATATTAAGATAGAAGAGCATAAGATAGACTCGTACTAACTTATTTTTGACAATTGCATGCGTACATATAAACACATAGCGAAAGATGCTCTTAAATGATACAAAACTCACCAGCGCCAAATTCACAAAAATGAGATTAATTTTTTGTATTTATTAAGGTAGAAGTAACATGTTTAAGGTATTGGAATACTTTTATTGTGAAAACCCAACAAATTTACCTGACATTCTAAAATGAGTTTAACAGCGGAAAGGTGTTTTACAATAATTCTTCGTAAAATCGACTTTAAAATTACCTCACTAAAAATAGCAAAAAATCGTCATAAATTTAATTGATTATTATACAGATAAATTTAAGCTAATAAAATAGTGTTACAATTTTTATATTTAAAATTTTATATTTTTATATATTTTTATTTTTATCGATTTTAAATCGACTTCGAAGGCAAGAAAAAGTACATGAAATTTTTCCTTTGAAAATATCTTCCAGAATTGGTCAAAAGAGAGAGTTTATAGTGGGATTAAAAATCATCTAATTATTGTTTTTATATTTCATATCCTAGCAAAATTATGTCCAAAGTCTCAGATTAGGTGAATCTTCATTTTTGGTACTTATTTTCTTCAATTTCCAAATGGATTTTCACAACGATTTAAAAAATTGTTGAAGAACTATTAAAACTTATTGAGGGAAAGATTCAGGTTTAGTTGTTTCAAAATTTGATTGTGAGATCTAGAAGCTTTTAATAGAAAGACTATTTAAATTTGTAACTTCACGTAACGACGAATTTCACTTATATATCTAATTGTTTTTTAAGTTTATATTTAGATATTAGTCTAGCCTTAAAGTACATACTTAAGCTTTAATCAAAGTTAATAACTTATCTAGGTTATCAAACAAGAGCTGTAAAACTCCACCTGAAAACTAACCAAGACATATCCGAAATTTAAATAATAATAACGATATAATTTTTGTTTCCAAAGGAGAGAGTTTTAATCATGGTTTGACCTAGCCGAAGTTTACGAATATTATAAATGAAATTAATAGAGTACTAATCCTTTTGAGGAGGGTTAAGAAGATCTCAAGATTCATCAATTTATGTTTAGTCAAATACGAATGTGATTTAAAACCAAGGTTATTTTATTTTTCATTTGAACCTTATAAGAAACATACCCTCAATTTAGGCAAATAGGACAAATTTATGTATACTTACACTCTTTGAATTGATTAAATTTGGTGAAATATTAAAGAATGAATATATACAACATTTTCATATTATAAATAAAAAATTTCCATATATAAAAAATGTATTAAGTAATGAAGTTAATTTAAAATCAACATTGTGTGTGTTTTAGTTAAAAAATAAATAAAGATTAATAATAAAAAATTAAATTAAATGGTGGGTGGGGGATGTCATGTTTCATCCGTAGGGACAAGGCTTAGGACGGTTGGGGTGCGACCTTTGGTCATGATTGTGGGTCATCGAGGATAGTAGTGTTATCTTTATCCCCATTGCCCTGGTATAACAGGAGTGGAGATAGGGCTTCTCTACCCTGAACCCTTTCATTTTCAATGGAATGGTTTGGGGTTGGCTCAACAGACCGCCTCCCTCCCTTATTATTTATTTATTATTATTTTTTATCATTTCAACTTTTTCTTTTTCTTTTAAAAATGTATAAAGCAAAATAATTTAATTTCGTGTGATGTGGTGGTGTGTGTGTGTGTCTAATTTAATAAAATTATTTATTAACTAATGATTATATTTATATACACACATTTTCAATGCATCCATCGAATTTACACATAAAATTTCCCATATTACTAGTTTTATTATTTTATTTTGTTATATATGTGTGAGAGAGAGAACACTCATCCATAACTTAATTTATTAATTTGTTTCTCACACACATATAAACACCCCCTTTTTTCTTCTTTTTCTTTCCCTTTTTTTTTTCGAAAAATTGCCTTCTTTCAAGGTTAGTCATTTTGAAATGCAAGTTAAACCTTCTCTTCTTATTTCATTTGTTTACATATTCTAAAAATTATTTAACATCTTTTGAAGTACGATTTTATTTAAGAAATAAGTGAATATACAAACACTACTCGCATGCACAAGGGAAACAATATTCTTAATTCGATTTCAAGGAGGGGGGGAGAGAGAACTTATTTCTATCATATATTATTTTCCATATTTCAATCATAGAAAGATTATCCTTTGACACAACACTAAAACTACTAACTTTTATCAAAAGATAAAAGAGAGAGGGGTGAGAGGAAAGGGTTTATACACACAATCATACCTCTAATATATATTTTTATTTTCTATTTATTGTTTAATTATATTAAATCCTTATTTTTCACTTAATGATTTACAACACTGATTATTTCCACTACACAAAATGTGATAAAGAATGCCTATATGTTTCCACCTTTCAAAAAACAACACCGTGCCTCCAAACTTCTCATTCTCAGTTGCTCTTCCAATAAGTTCCTATTACGGGTAGTCAACAACCAAAATGAACTATTGGTGAGAGGTTAAATGTAATTTTCTCTCACTAGACACCGGTGACTTTCATACCCTCTTTATGATGAGCAATTTTTTGTCATAAAAGGACCCAAATATTTCTTACAATACCCATATTTTTCTTACACTCAAAACTTTCTTACAAGCAACATATGCGTTTACTTACACAAGTAAACTCACTTCTTACACAAATAATTAATTTTTTTACATGCCCACATGGGCCTCCTACAATTCACTCAATTATGTTAGAAAACTTTCTACACACTCCAACTAGTGGGTCAAGTCTACCAACTAACCTAGAACCCTAAAGGTTGTAGGCTTCCTAACAAACTTACCAAATATGGCTCCTAGCCTTTATAGAAGGCCTATGACCCTTTTAATTTCTATTTTAAAATTATGGACTATTTTAGAATTATTCAATATATGATTATGATGTGCAAGTTTAGATTTAATTAATCCTTCTTAAATCTCTGACAACCATGAATCCATTAGCACAATGAGAGAATCAACACATTTGAATATATATACATCTAAAGGGTCGTCACACAAGATGAAGACACATATTCGGCTAGGGAACAAAGATTCCACAAGAGAGGTATTACAGAAGATGAAACCCTAGCAAGCCAATTTTATAAGTCAACAAGTAATGAGAGTGGGCACATTCAAATTATGAGTTTTCTTAGACAAAGAAAAGGTTGATTTTGTAATTCATTTTTTTGTAACAATAATATAATGCCATAAATAACATGGGTATCTAGGGTTTAGAAATAAATGAAATGGGTATCTAGGGTTTACCAATAAATAATGAGCATCTAAGGTTTAAGAGTAAATAAAATAGGGATAAACATAACATTTTAGAAAATTGAATATCTTCCAATTTAAGATTAGGAAAAAAGATAAAATTCTTCTTATTCTTACATTTAAAATAATTTTAAAAAAATAAATAAATTTCAATTATTAAAATATAAAAATTAAACAAAAGAGTAAAGGGTTAAGATTGAAATAAAATGTGATAATTAATACAATAATCAATCGAAGTTTAAATATAGGAATGTATTTTATATTTTTATAGCTTCATGAGAATGTTAGGTACCATTGAATACTATCAATGTTTACAAAATAAAAATAATATTAATGTAAACTCTGAGTGTGTAAAAATTGGGAATAGACACCCATGTGGAGTTCAAGTATACCAAAATCAGAATTAGAGAATGAAACAATATTATTTCATAGTTAAAGTGCATATTTCATAATGAAGACAAAGGTAGTAAATTTTTTTAAAAAAATTGATTGCAAGGGAACTTATTATTTTATAAAAAACTATAAAAAGGAGAATTAAAAGAAATCAACATCAATCAATCATGGTATTCAATGTTTTAATGTAATAAATTAAAAACTATATAAATTCTAATGTCATTATTTTAAATATAATGGAAGATGCCAAAATTAATAAAATATAACATAGAATAATTTGTATTCATTATTTATAAATTTTCAAGGGCCAAATTCATAATATTATTTTCGACAATGACCTAGAGAATGTAGATAAATTTTTCACTTTGCAATAAGATAAAGATGATGTTTGATAACTATAGTTAAACATCATTAATTAGTAATAATTATTTTTAATTAAAAATAAATAACCATATTTAAGAATTAAAAAGAGCATAAAGTATAATAAAACCTTTCAATGGAAATTCCAACATTAATGTTATTTAAACAACCATCTTTAATAATTAACAAGAGCATAAACTATAATAAAACTCTTCAATGGAAACTTCAATATTAATGTGAGAATAACATGGTTTTATTTTTTCTATTTGCAATAAGACAAGGATAATGTTTGATAACTACATTTAAACATCATTATTTAGTAACAATTTTTTTGTAACTAACAATAAACAACCACTTTTAAGAATTAAAAAGAACATAAACTATAATAAAACCCTTCAATGGAAATTCCAACATTTATGTTATTTAAACAACCATCTTTGATAATTAACAACAGCATAAACTATAATAAAACCCTTCAATGCAAACTCCAACATTAATGTGAGAATAACATGGTTTTAATTTTTTTCATTTCAACCCTTCCGATTAATTAGAAGTCTTAATCAACAATCCAACCATTTTCGCATTATCCTCATAGATGATTCAAGTTGAGGTCAAAATTCTGAATGATTGTATTAAATATTGTCTTCAATGTTTCCTTCTTTATCCATCTAATATCATGGATTAAATTTAATGGTTAAAATAATAATTATTGGTTAAATTTGAGTTGTGACATTATGACACTTGTAAATTTGGAAACCATTAAAATTTCATTTTTAAACTCGTGGTATATTATATGTGTGCAAATATATTTTGCTTCAATTGTAAACTAATGAAATGTGTGTGTGTGTGTGTGTGTGTAAAATAATGGTGTAATAATGTAACGAGTCTAAGTATTATTTTAAAATGACATTTATTTATTTTAATGTTTACATTATTATTTCATAATTACTAATTTCTATTCCTGGGCACGGATGGAAACTAAGTGTTATTCGGTATATTAAAAGCTTGTTTATATGTGGAGTATTGACACGATTGAGGAGTCATAGGCACGATAGATGTATCGAGCAAGATCATTGTCAACATCATTAGGGGCACGACACTCTTATGTGGATGTTAAACCACTTATAAGTATGGACCAATATTTAACCACTATCAAACATCTTGAAACATATATAATTGCTTAAGACCTTACAATGTTTGGAAATTAATATAACATTTCTTTTTTTAGAAAAAAAATTTCCATGAGGCCCAAGTTAGATGGGGACCATGAATTTATGAAATGTTCTCTTTACAAATCTCTAACAAATTCATATGGTTACCTAGTTCTAAATTTTTAAAAAAAAAAAAAAACATTTGTATTGCAACCCATGTATTTGCATTGAGCCAAAGAACAATAAGAAATAATGTGTATTCCCTCACGTTTTCCTACTTGCGTAAATATTTTTGTCATTAAATTAATGCACTTTAACCCAACATATCAGTTTAAGTTATCATGCACTTTATACAATTATTATTGTTTTGTAATATAGGTGCACTCCCTCTGAGACAAGGGGAAAGAGGTAGTTGCCCAATATTTACACCAAGACCATTGTCGCCACATAGATGGACTCTACCTCCACCATGTATTCGACCCATCATAACTACTTTGGAGCATTTGTGGAGCTCTTATGAGCATTAGTGATACACACAAGAGCACATGAGTGAGATACACATGAAATAGTACTAATGACCAATATATATGGTATTGTTAGTTTTTTGTTAACATAGACATTAATGTTGAAATTATTTGATATAAATAGTTTGTTGTATAATATTTTCACAGTATAAATAATTTTTTATTAACATTAGGTATTTAAATTTTTGAAAATAAAGTATTGCTTTTATAAACATTTAAGAATTGTTGTTTGTTTTATTGCAATATAATATCAATGAATACTTATTAACGGGAGTACATATTTAATAATGAATAATTTATTCATTATATTATTAATAATTGAGTCACTCATTCTTGTTAATTAAAACATTTTTAATAATTAGTATGTAGACTTCGTAACGCCGCATCCTACCAACCCTCTCTACACAATGTTGTGAGTTCTATGTAGACTATGCATTGTATATTTTGCAATCATTGCAATCCATGAGATCACATTGGTGTAGCCATCTCAATGTTTTTAAAAAAAAAATAACATATCGAAACATAAATGACAACCATAAAACATTTTAATAACATATTTATGATAAGTAAACAACAAAGTTACAACGCGTAAAACTACATATGTTTTAAATGTCGTAAATGTAATGTAATAATATTGTAAACTATTGTTATCAAAAATGCACTTGTATGATAAATTTAAGGTATATCTACAACACCCTCTTATGTCTTAAAGGTGGTGTAAATTAAAACTCGCAAAAAAAAAAAAAAAAATTGCCTCGCAAATTTTAAAACTATGCTTTATAAGTTACATTTATCTAACTTAAAATTCATCTTAACACTTTCTTAAAACACTAGAAAAGGTGGGGCGAGTCCAAGGCAAACCAAAGCAAAAGGGTTAAGGGTGTGGTGGTCAAAAATGCATTTTTGGCTTATGTGTGATGTGTGTGTTTTTTATTCAATATAGATGAAATCATCAGCTATGGGGACTAACATTCCTAACCTTAGAGATAGCTATGAAGCGTATTGATAGCATGTTTTCTCAAACGAAGGTCACAATTCATGAGAGCACATTATTTAGTAGAGATAGGAGAAGTTAAACACCTCTTTCTGCATAACCTCATATGCAATTAATCGTAAGTAGTTTGTGGGCAAGCATAGAAGAGCCATTCCTTTGGATGAGGAGAGAAAAAGGACTTCATGAAGGGTTCTTAAAATATACACCACAAAAGTGGCTTCAATAATTATGTGTCAATGGATGGCATTTACTTCTCTTGATGGTTACAAGGCCACGAATAGGACAAGTAGACTCACTCTAGCGCAAGACCCTAGAGGATGGTGGCAATTGTATGGAGGTGCAATGCTGGGAATTCACCTCATTTCCTAGGTTGTGTTCCTTTGTTGTTGAGGAAGGTCCATATATAATAAGCATCGATATTAAAAAAATCAGATTACCAATACAAAACAGAGAAGTTAGTTGTTATAAGTAATGCCTCGTGCAACATTAATCGCAAAACCCCCAAGCACAAAGCGTCCAATTGGACAATTGGATATGTAGCCCTGGTTGTTGAGGCCCATGTTGTCTAACCACAAAAGTGTTTGGGGTCCATGCAAGACCCAAATGCATCCAAATGATGCAGAGTGATGACGAGCTTTTGGGGCTCAGTGACATCATGGCTGGTTTTTTTTAGCTAGCTGCTCAATGCTTGTGACTAAACATTTTGACATTTTGATTTTGACTTCAAACTTTTAGTTTTCATGTCTATTTTAAAATATATTATATTTTGATTTCTTATCATTTTAAATTTTTGTTAATTTGATAATGAGATCTTAATTTTGATTTTCAATTATCAACGTCATAGATGCTGTTTGAATTCCAATTTTCAGCGTTTTATAATATTATGAAATTTTGCCAATGAGATGTGGATGAAATTTTGCCAATGAGATGTGGAAGAATTAGTTAAGTGGCTTGATTGTTTCAAGTCCCATCCAAGTTCAAATCTCTGGGAAGGCATACGAGGTCAATTGTGGCCGTGGTTTATATTCTCGAGGCCATTAATTACTGTTGTTGGTATTCTTGAACTAGTTGTGACTGTTGTTGGTATTCTTGGTATATATGGTAGATGATCACTTTAAGATTTAAGCCCTCGATTGTGTCCCAGTCCCAGACAGCTCGTAGCTCCAATCAAAAGCAAATATCTTTCAAAAAAAAATTATGAAATTTTGGTGTTATTTAATTTCAATGTTTTTGTTTAATGTTCATGTATAATATATACATACATATATGTATGGTCCCCAAAATCTGGAAAATCTTTTGAAGCGCCAGGGGTCCCTCCTGTAAATTTGATGAGTAGGCTTCAATGCAATGAGTATTGATGATTTGGTTTGTCATCTTAACCTGATATGCATATAACCCCCGTTTTATCCTTATTTTTTAAGGGCTCTTCAATTTTGTGGATTTTCATTTCTAGCAACGTCTCCCATGTTGATCATTGTCTCATTCACCGTGAAACATGAAACGAACATGTCACGTTGCTTTCTCAGATTTTTAAGACGACATTTCTGGCAAGAGTAACTCCTTGCAGTCAAATTGAAAACATGAGATCGAAAAGTTCAGAAGTAGCATCGCATATACACCTAAAATTACTAGAGGTCACTGAAAATTTACGTAGGAGAGTTCTCATTTCCTAGTCACATCTGCAACCTCAGATAGGAGGGAAAGCCACTCCACAATTCGTGCAATACAAGCTTGCAATATCCAACTAGATAACCATCCTTTTGCAGCTGCAAATATTACCACAAATCTTAAGAAAAGAACCCTCGCATTATTTCATGTACATAGGCAATCAAACCTGGACTAAATAGTAACATTCTCATCATTTTATTCAGGAAATTATACCACAATTTTCGTAGAACTGAAATAGGTCAAGATTGCATTGAAAAAATCTATAAGCCACAAAAAATTAGTGATTGCATTGCCAACTTTCAGAAGGTACTCAATAAAATTTAGATCATCCTTGGCAGATCTACCTCCATTTTTTGGCCCCATCTAAAGCTTGGATGAAAAAGGCATTTAAATTCTTTAAAATATCAAAACATTTGTTTAGACAGGACCACATAAGGCATTTATGCAGACTGCAACCTCTGCAAGGAAAGGAATATATTGAAGATGCGAGGAACACACTAGTTTCATTAACAGATTTAGACCCCACCGCAAAAAAATGACCATGGAATCCTCAAGTCCTGAGCAAATACCATGAACAAAATTAGGATAGGGTGCGGTCAATGCTATCAGAAAATTGGCATTCAAGTCAAATTTCAGCCAGGTGTGACTAGAACAAATGTAGTGAATCTTTTCCAAATGCAACAAGTCTAATGTTACGCTGATCCTCTTTGTTTTGCAACCACAACCCTTGCATATTATTCTTTGCTCTTTCAAGTCAAGCATGGCCATTTCAAGTTCTTTTTAAAAGAAATGAGCGAATTCAATCCTGATCTGAATTCATGTTTGCCCAGTTCAAGGTGCATATGGAGCCGATGGCAAACCAAATTTTGCCCAAAGTTCCCTTATGCTTGCAGTTCAACAGTGATTGCCTTTGCACTTGTATCGTCCTTAAAACTGTCATTTCCAATTACTTTAGATTTTCTTTTCCTTGAATTGACAGACTTGCGCTTCTTGGATGAACCTTGAAATGGCATATTGGGCTCGTCATATAGATTTCCTGTATAATCTATTTTAACATGTCCATCTGTAGTTTTGCTTTTAGCCAGATCATTAGGAGACACTCTTTTCTTGTCAAGTCTTGCCATCATGATTTCTGCAGATTCTATGTTCTGTGATTCCAAAACATGCTCCACGGCAGTCAAATTTGCTCCAGTGAAAGATGGTTGATGCTGCTCTGTTTTCATACATGTCCTAGGCGGTAATTTAGAAGATTGCAAATCTGCCCCTGGAAGTGTGAGGACAGACATTGATGCAAGGGTGTAATCCAAAAGAAATGTGTTTCTCACAAACCGATCTATCCTGCTGTAGTGTCGCTGTGAATATGGTATAAGACCCTCCAAGAGTTCATTAATGCCTCGCACCTAAAATAAATTGTGAATCAAACTAAAGTGTATATGATCATGAAAATAACAGATGCCTCAATAAAATGTAAATGCAAACCCAAAAGAATATGCCACTTAGATACACAAATACCTCCATAATGTCTGTTGGAGGAAGGACGCTAAAAAGCTGAAATAACACAAACTGAGCAACATGACAAAATTTTGGCTTTGTATTCCACTCTCGAACATACTCCAAAAGCAATCTGAGTTCTTCTTTCCCTAGGGTGCGTACTGCTGTGTGTATATGATCTTCTGCATGCACTTTTCTGGTAAAGGTAACCTTTAAGTGAGAAACAATTCAAGAGATCTCAGAAAAAAACCATATAAACTATCAGAACAAGAACTAAATTCCACCTGTGAAGTTCTGTAAAGACGTTAAGGAGCTTATACGGTCTCCTTAATTCAAATGCAAGTTGAATGGCTTTGACATAATTTGTATCTGCTAGAGCATTTGCCAAATCCTGGTCTTTCAATGTTTCTTCTGCCTGTACCAGAAAAATTGTAAGCCATGTATCCCAAGGGACATATGTCAACATATATAAGATGTCTCTAAATATGAGAGCTTGCAAATAAAGATCAAGGCTACAGCCGTAGTAATAAGAACCAAGGAATTCCCACGAATGAAAATATATATATATATATATATATATATATAAATTGGAAACTGATGAACAGAACAAATTCACCATCAATCTGATAGGCACTAGAATTATCACACTGCCCAATTGCATGCTTGGCACTAACATTGAACTGGTACTCTTGAAGCATATACCTCTTTGAGAAGAGCTTCCTCCTCATCCGCAGCAGTACAATCATGCCACAGATTTACAAGAGAATCGCTCCCACCACTTGCTAGCATCTCCGTCTTCTTGCCAACAGCCAAGGCCCAGATCTGCAGAAAGTAAATGATAAGAAATATAATCAGTAAAGTTATCAGACATCAGAATTGCAATAGACAAAATTATTTCTTAATAGTAAATGAAACTATCAAAGCCAAAATCTCTAAAATTTTCATTTTTCAGTCAACCAAATTTAAGCTTAACAAGATATATGAAGTACAACAAAATGTTAGATTCAACACACTACATTATGTTATACACAGGAGGAGATATTGACATGGAACGCCATCCCACCATGTGGATATAGCACATGTAGATCAACCACTAGACATGAATAGGAAGCAAAAAAAGCTGAAAAAACGTATGGGCCCTTAGAAAATGATTGTGCGCAACATAAACAAATCTCCGAAAAGAATTAGATATACATATGAAATTAACAAGAAGGATTTACAGCAGTCCATGCAAAAGCAAGTCATATTGTGCACAATTATTTGTTCGAAACTCAAAAGGCAAGCTGCAGTTCACCTTGTCATCATGCTGGTCAAAAGTTGCAATACATTCATTTGATTTAATTGTCCACAACTTCATCAAGCCATCAGCACCTGAAAAACAAGAGATATCCAAACACCAGACAAAAGAATTTCATAATAAATTTTGATAAGACCACAGAAATGCAATAGCATCATACATGTTAAAAATAACGAAACAATCACATGCAAAATTAAATTAGAAATTAAAAGAATACACAAGCAATTATACCAGAAGAAATAAACTGTGTCCCGCGAGTTAGGAATGAAGCTCTCAATACACTTGCGGTATGGCCTTCAAAAGTCTTCAAACATGACCCATCTGATAAAGCCCATATTTTGATTGTCTTGTCACCAGACGCTGTAATTACACATTGGTCCACAGGTGAAAATTCTACACACCAAACTCCCCTTTTGTGGCCTCTTAGCACCATCACTGGTACTAAATGTGGAAGCTTCCACACACGAGCAGTCCTATCCTAATAAAGGCACATCCGATATGGCTCAGTAATCAGAAAACTCCCTTCAGCAACAATGTAATCATCAACAATTGTTCAAAGACAGGAGTTTATAGCAATATAGAATAAAAAATGTTTGCCTCACAAACCTGAGAGCCGGTACAGACAAGACTGTCATTTGGGGAAACTGCCACAGAATTTATGTCCTTGTCATGAGCTGCAACAGCTGCCTGTGATGTGAGCTTGACTGGCTCTTCAGCACCATAAGATTCTAGTACATGAGCTAGATTCCACAATTTGATCGTGCGATCACTGAAAAAGAAGACAACAAATATCCAATAATTTAGAAATTAATAACCTACATTTTTATAATCATTAAGACAAAATGCCTCAAATTTTTACAAATGCCTAGCTACAAATTGAACCACATATTATGAAATAGATAATTTTGAAGAAAAAATGTGTAACTAAGGATCTTAAAAAAGGCCAAGGTGTTTCAGTCTCAGATCCATGATTTCCAGAAACTCCTCGGTGTGCCTATTTCTGTTTTGGAACATTTATAAAAATTACAAAACTTGGAGAAACTTTCCTGTTAGCCTCATTTCCTGTTGTTTAAAAGATTCAATTCCCAGTCAATTTTTTCATGGCTGCCGTGCCTTTGGATGTAACCCCTAATAATAACAAAAAAATTCAACACCACAAATCCAAAAGGCTCCATAAACTATTACACAACATATTTTAATCTACACATATAAATACAATACATATTCCTTCAACCAAATGGGCCATTACCTCAGTTTTTACATTTCAAGATAAAGGATAAATATTATTCAATTGTTGAGAGTCTCCATATAACGTTTATGTTCATTCCACTTGATTATTTTGTTTAGATTTATGTTCATCATGTATATTTGTTATCTATCAAGGCTGAAATCTTACTCAATTTGTATTTTCTGTGCAGCTCCAACTGCATATATTTAATATTTCTAGTTTCGCAAGTCATGTATTATGTCTTTACACAGAGTTGCACATCTAGGTATGTAAATAGATGGGAATTAATACATTCATGTGCATATATATATCTTTTTATGTTCATAGATGAAGAAGAAAATCTTATCTCGAACATATTGCCATCTTTTAGCAATTAATGGCCTGCACAGTTTTAGATATCAAGCAATAGCTTGACTTCTTAAATGCAACCTTGCTAATCATGGTCTAAAAGGCCATATGGACAAAACAAAGACCAAATATGGAATAAACAAAGATAGTAACTTCGAAGTTCTCATTGTCACCTCTAAGGCTGATATTGTCAAAGTGATGTTGTCACTTAACCTTAACTAGGTTTCTTCAATTCTCCGTCCTCAACATGTCTCCAAACCTCAAAGGTGTTTACTTAATATACTTGAGAGACAAGATTTATCATGTTAATTTTAAGCAAGTAGCAATGTTCGTAGAAAAAGGAAGAGGTTCAAAGAATCTGAAATATGATTCAAGCAAAATAAACTGGGCACAAAATCTTTTTCAAGCAGATAGCCCAAACGCATATATAATTTCCTTAGTATAGAATTTTTTATTTAGGGCAAAAGAAGTCAAAATTTGAAGTTGATTAAAGTTAGAAACTATGGATCAAAGTTGACCCACTCTCTCCCAAAAAGACGTAAGGCCCAAAACAAAACAAAAAAGCTTTTTTGTTTAATTTGAATTTATTTTTGTTACTACAGGTTCGAGACATCAGGAAAAATTATAGTCCAATGACTTTAAATGAATATGACACGGCATGGTTGGAGTTTAAGTGCTTATCAATTACTTGTGTTTTAAATGGCAATGTAATTGTTCTCTCGTTTTTTCTTAGTTTATCATTTGCACGCATTTTAAACAGTTTTTTTCAATTTGCATGGAAGTTTTTTTAAAAATGGCAATGTAATTGTTTTCTCATTTTTTCTGAGTTTATCATTTGCATGCATTTTAAACAGATTTAACTTTTTTCCATTTGCATGGAATTTTGAAAAAAAACAGCTTTCACCTTTTTATTCCTAGGTTTGAGCTGTTAGTAAAAATAATACTGAAAAGCACACGATGATATTGATGTGCGCATACATCTTATTTATGATATGCAAAAATGGTTACAACAATTACAGCGGTTATTAGTTTAGACGTTAACTGAAATTAGTTAAGTCTATTACAACATTAACACCCCCTCTTAATGACTCCAAGTTTATCTCGAAATTTTACAAAAAGAATAGAACCAAGAGGTTTAGTCATTGGATCTATCGGCTGTTCTGAAGAAGCACAGAAGTGAAGAGAAATATCACTAGAATCAACCAATTGTCGAATGTAGTGATGATGAATCTCGATGTGTTTGGTGCGGGCATGAAAAACAGAGGATTCTTTACTAACTTCAATACACTTTGATTATCACAAAACAGTGGAGTAGGTGTAGATGAAGGAAGTTGCAAATCAGCGAGAATCCGACGTAGCCAAATTGCTTCACAACTAGCACTGGCCACTGCTTTGTATTCTGCTTCAGTGGAAGAGGGAACAACAATATGTTGAAGCTTGCTCTGCCATGAAACAACCCCTGAACCAAAGGAAAACATACATATACCTGGTGGTAGATTTCCAAGTATCAACTGATCCTCCCCAATCAAAGTTTGTATAACCAATCAATCTAAAATTTGTTGTCCTCTTATAGAGAATGCCAAAGTCAAGAGTTCCTTTGACATATCGCAAAACATGTTTTGTTGTTGTCCAGTGTGCTAGCTTCGGTTGAGACAAGAACCGAGAGAGGTAGCTAACAACAAAACATAAATATGGTCGAGTGGTGGTAAGATATATCAATCTGCCCACCAACTGTCTATATAATGATTCATTGGTTAGTGATGAATCATCATGAGCTGATAATTTCAGCCCTACCTCCATAGGTTTAGAAACAAAATTACAATCCATCATTCCAAACTTCTTCAAAAGAGTAGTGGCATACTTGACCTAAGTAATAAAAATGGAGAGGGTCATGTTGCCAAAATTCTACACCCAAACAACAATGTAGGAGGCCTAAATCAGTCATATGAAAAGCAGTGCACAAATCTGATTTGACTTTCTGAATCGTTGTGTCTCCACTACCTGTGATGGCAAGGTCGTCAACATACACAATGAGTTTCACAATGTCATCACCAATGCTTTTGATACAGAGATTCAGATCAAATGGACTCCGTCTGAATCCATAATCTCGTATATGCTGATCAATTTTGATGTACCAAGCTCGAGGAGCTTGCTTAATCCCATAAAGAGACTTCACCAATTTGCAAACCGAATGATCATGACCAGGTTCTTGAAAGCCTTCAGGCTGCACCATGTATACTTCATCCAAATCTCCATTAAGGAAAGCGCTTTTGACATCCATTTAAAACACTTTCCAACCAAACTGAGATGCGATAGAAAGAAGTAACCGAAATGTGACCATTTTCACAGTAGGAGCAAAAGTCTCCTCATAGTCTATTCCCTCCTATTGTGAAAATCCTTTCGCAACAAGACGGGCTTTGTATTTGTTCAAAGTACCATCAACCTTGCATTTGACTTTGTACATCCATTTGCAGCGAATGGGTTGCTTCCTCGGAGTTAAATCCACCAATGTCCAGGTATCGTTTCTCATCAAGGCATCATATTCCGATTGCATTGTTGTCTCCCACTCAGGTTTGCCTTGTGCATCTAAATATCGTTGGGGCTCTAAAATAGTGAAAAGATAAAAAGCAAGAGAAAAATGCATATGCTCTTCATCATCAGTGGAATCCACAACTGACTTTCCTAGCTGTCGAGACCGTGTATGAGATTGTGGAAGATCACCCTCTCGTACATCCTGTGGAGTGGTGTGATACCACTTGGGTCTCTTTTGTACCAAGGATTCTTGTTCCTACTGAACAACAGATGGAGAATTGGTCGACTCTAGTCGACAATGCAGATAGACTAATGGAGTGTTAGCCATAGATTGTTGCACCGAAGACTATGAGGGTGTCTCCAAAACATGTGGTTCCTCATCTTTCAAAGGAAGAACAATACTAGATGTAGAAACCTCTGGATTATCAAAGATAGCTTGCTGATTACAAACAAAAAATGACTCTGTTTCTTTTACATCAACATCCCAACTAATAATGATCTTGTTAGTAGACACATCTATTAATCTATATGCTTTGGATTGAGTACTATAACCAGCAAAGAAATATTAGGCACATTTAGAATCTAGTTTACTTCTTTGTTTCTTAGGAATGAGAGCATATGCAGCAGAACCAGAAACACGAAAATGTGTTACCTCCAGTTTGATGTTGGACCAGGCTTCTTCCAAAGTGATGTTCTCCAAATCCTTGCAGGGACGTTTGTTCAGTATGTAGACTATCATGTTTATTGCTTCTCCCCAGTATGTATACGGCACACCTCTATTGTGCATCATGGATCGAGCCATCTCCATGATTGTGCGATTTCACCTTTCAACCACTCCATTTTGTTGAGTGTATAGAGTTGTTAGTTGCCAATGAATTCCTTCCTTGCCGCAATAGTTCTAAAATTGCTTTGAAGTGAATTCTCCCCCATTATCGGATCATAGGGTTTTGATCCGTCAACTGGTTTGATTTTCTACCAGTGCTTTGAACTTGACAAACTCAACAAAACAATCAAACTTCTTGTTCAAGTAGACCCACATTTTTCTATAAAAATCATCTACTAACAACAAAAAATACCTTGCACCAAGAACAGTAGATGACTTCCAAGATGGCTCGCATAGCTCTGCATGAACAAGATCAAGGAGCCCCTTTGCTCTCTAGGCACCTTCAGTGGCAAAAGGTTTTTGCTTATGTTGCCAGCCAAACAACCTGCACACGTATCTTGCTTGACTTGGATAGTAGGCAATCCAAGAACCATATTCAATTTTTGGAGTTTGGCCAAATACTAAAGATTGAGATGTCCAAATCTCTCATGCCATACAACACTAGTATTATCCTCCACAATTAATGCATTCAAACTGACAGTGGCAGGATCCACAAGTCTATACAAACCATTTTGCCCAATGCCTAGGGCTATGACTTTATCATTTTTGATATCAGACACAATGCATTTCTTTCCTGAAAAATTTACTGTAATGTGAGGGTTTTCAGTTAACTGATTGATTGATAGAAGATTTTTGTTCATCTTAGGTACATACCTAACATTCTTGACTATGAACTTTGCAGCATTATTCGATACAATGTGTATATCTCCTATCCCTTCTACAGCATGTGACCTACCATCACCCAAAGAAACTGAATCGGAAAAACTTTTTGTAGTGAAATTAACATACTAGTCTTTTTGACATGTAAAATGCCTTGATGCACCAGAATCAAAAAACCAATAACTGGTAGACCTCTCATCGAAGCATGACACCATAAGAGCACATTCTTCCTCAAATTCAGCTTCAACTGCTGCCACATTTGCATGCCCTTTTGCCTTCTTGTTATGTGTTAGATCATATTGTTTTTTTGGCATTCTTTCTTAATATGACCAAATCTTTGACAATAATAACATTTTACCTTGAATTTTGGCGAAGATGAAGACGTATCTAAATGTCTTTTCCATTTCCCTTTTGATTGCGTAACAAATGCACTTTCTGATTGGCCAAAACTGGGCTCACTGAAGTGTGTCTGCGTGCGTTCTTTTGCAGCAAATATGAACTCACTTGATCAAAAGTGAGTGTTACTCTTTGTCATCAAGTGCAAGGCTTCTACGAACGATTCATAAGGTGTCAAGCTATTCAAAACAAAAGCCACCATATCATCGTCATCCACCTTTTTGTTGATTGCTGACAATTGGTCGCAGAGATCTTTCATCCGTAATAAATGTTTTGACAAAGAACCTTCTGTCATTTTTGTGAAAAATAACATATTTTTCAAATAAAGTACTCGACTCTTTTTCGAACTCTGGTACTTGTTCTTGAAACTGGTCCATAGTACACTTTCTTGAGCAACATTCCAAACCTCCAAAATCATATCATCCAACACAGAAATTTTCAACAAAAGGACTTTTTTATGACATTTGTCATAATCAGCAAAATTCATTGATGGTCGTTGTTTTGTGTCAAGTATAATCTTGTAACAATCACGGAATTCCGCAATTGTCAAAAGTTTATGACTCCACACATTATAATTCTGCCTAGTTAATTTTAGGCCTCAGGAGGGGCAAAATTCCGAATATTGGCCATTTTTCACTCTGAAAAATAATTTTTAACTAATAAAATACTAAAGCAAAAAGTCCAAAAAATTGAACTATTTTGATCTCCCTGATTTTGGAATTCAACAGAAATATATTTGACAACAATTTAAGATTTTTACAACCACCCAAAAAAATTTATAGTACGAAAGAAAGTTTGTGAGATTTATGAACTCACTGGTCCTTCCACGATTTGGTTCTGATGAACTCATTGGTCCTTCCACGATTTGGCTCTAGCCAACATCGGTGTCTGGTCTTTTGGATTTCGTGCGTCATTTTTGCCATTCTTGGGGATTGTGTTTTTTCTCCAAAAACACCCTTCTTGCAATTCGACTTAGACTCTGTGTGCCCTTCCACGACTGCAAACTTCGACTGTGAACTCACTTCAACTCTGTGTGAGTTTCCCGTTCTCGCGTACTACATGTCCTTCCTTGGCTTCTTCATGACAATTTTCGATGTGAAGACAATGTTTTTCTCCCCATGTGAAAATATTTTGCGGCTGTGTAGACTCCTACGCAAAAATCCTTCAATCTGGACTGTGTTTTCAATAATCAATGGTTGATGGGACTGTGACGAATGGTCATCGTGACTGTGACAATGGTAGGGTCCTTCGATGATCCTTTCATAGTGTCTCTGCCTCTTCCCTTGTTCGTACCCTAGAACCAAAGTTTCCCTGAACATGTGGACGCTCGTACCGTTCCTTGGCTTCCTCGAGTGGTGGCTCTGATACCATTGTTAGTAGAAGATAACACTGAAAAGCACATAATGATATTGATGTGTGCATACATCTTATTTATGATATGAAAAAATGGTTAGAACAGTTACAGACGCTAACTGAATTTAGTTAAGTCTATTACAATATTTAACATGAGCATTGTTTCACTTTCACCCAATGTGTCTATACAGAAAGGAAACTTGTTGTGTGCATTTTGAACGTGTTCAAATCTGTTTTTTATGTTATTCTTGCTACTATGGGACAAAGCTTTGACCGTTTCACTCTTGCCACCTTGATATTTATCTATAGATGGAAAATATAAGGTTGTTGATTCTGTATGATTACATCTAGGATTCCAAACCCATTTGTGAAAAGAGGATGGCTCCAGATGCCATTATTTTAGCTGTGAATCCAAGCCCTACTCTCTTCTTACTTCAGCCATCTATTATGCTCCACAAATTATAATGCATGAAAAACACACAAGTTGCTCACAACAAGTTATCCATGCTTATTTTGAAAAGCGTGGTGTTAGTAATTTAGCTTGCCAAGGCCAAATTACTACCCCTACTATTAGAAACTTTCCCCATAACGGCCAAATCCCCTATACAGCTGGTAAAACTGATGAATTATAGTCTAAAGGCATGAACAAAGGGATATGTAGGCAGTCAAGTATCAAATACAATCATGATGAGGACCTACAGCAATGTTACACAGTCAAGTGTAATCACAAAGATGATATGTTGAAATAAGAAAGATCTTTATCAAGATTTATTGACTAGTACTTACAACCATGAAGAAGAACGATGATCAAATCTGCCTTTGAGCCTTCTCTCGAGTGAAAGACAAGCTACAGTCCGTGCAAGGGCAAGACACCTACAGCAAGTTCAAAAAAGCACATCTATTCAAAATGTCACATACAGTTATAAAGCTACAACCCTGTAGGAGGAATGACTTTGTAAGGTGGATAAGAGTCAATGAAGAATTAATCAAGCTACAGCCATTACGCCTACGGAAGATATGCATCTACAGTCAGTCACCAAAAAGATAACTCTGCAGGTCACTTTTTGGGCTATATCAATCTTTTTCCATATCGAATTCTAATTTGAAAGAGTTTAATCAAATGGTTAAATAGTATGGTGAAGTGATTCTATAAAGGGAACAACTTCAAATGGCTAAATGTGGGAACAATTTCCTTGGACTTTTTGTCCGAGGGAAAAAGTATGAGAAAAAAGCAAATTTAAAAGGACTTTGTAAGAAATCCGAAAGATTAAGGTTTAATTGTTTTTTCTTTCCAAGGGACAGACAGTTCGGCATTTTTAGAAAGGGTACTTTTCAAGAATCCCGAAGGGTATGTGCCCTTCGGGAAGGATCATTACAAAAATCCCGAAGGGTACATGAAAGGCTCAAAAAAAAAGTCTCAAAGGACAAATACAAAAAGTTCGAAGGACTTTCCAACTTTTCCGAAAAGCTAATTCAAAATTTCGAGAGGCTTCTTTTCAAAGGAATGGTCCATCACAGAAAACCCAAAGGGTATGGACCCTTCGGGAAAGTATATTTGCAGAAAACCCGTAGGGCATCTCCAAGTTGCTGAAGGGCAATTTTGAGTTGGGGCAGTTCCAAAAAACACGAAGGGTACCTACCCTTCGGGAAAGTACATTTTCAAAAAACCCGAAGGATATGTACCCTTCGAAAAGGTCATTGGCAAGAATCCCGAAGGGTATCTGCCATTCAGGAAGGTTCACTTCAAGATTTCTAGGGATGTTTGCAAGAATCCCAAAGGGTATGTGCCCTTCGGGAAAGTCACTTGACAAGAAAGCCGAAGGGTAAGTGTACCAAGACGAAAAGTCTGAACGGCTATTTTCGGAAGGCCAAGGGACATTACAAAGATCCCGAAGGGTAATTGCCCTTTGAGAAAGTTCAACTAGAAGAAGTCCAAAAGGTACATTTCCTTCGGACTTTTTGTCCGAGGGAATGTCCGAGAGGAAGATCCAAAGGAAGGTCTCTAGCAAAGAAAGGAGAAGAATTCCCGCAGACAAAAAGACAAAGGACTTTACAGAAAGTCCGAAGGAATTCCTTCAGAGGGTTTGAAAAGGGGAAGTCCGAGTAATGAAGGGAAGAGACAATTCCCATGGACTTTTTGTCCACGGGAAAGTGAAGTGACAAACAAAAACCCAAAGACAAGAATTCTTTCGGGAGGACTAATCTAATGGAAAAGACATGTCGAGGGCCGAAGGAAAAGGAGGGATGGTCCATTACAAAGCGCTGAGAGAATTTCCTTTGGACTTGTGGTTCGAAGGAAATAGACAGGAACAGAGGCAAAGTCTAAGACAATTCCCACAGACTTTTTGTCTGCGAGAAGATGAAAATAATAAGCCCGAGGGAAAAGAGAATAAAGGCAAGGTCCGAACACCAGACAAGCCAAGCAAATACAAGAAAAGCCATAACAGATAAGGACGTGAAAATTGCATGCACAAAAGCGAAGAAACCGAGAACAGAATGCTGAGAAATAACAAGGTTCAATATGAATGTGTCTCTCACTCAGCAAGATCATTGTCCATGCAAGCAAGGGCTATTTACAGTGGACTGGTCAAAGCTTCAGTTGACTATTAGACTGAAATCACGCTTCTTGGTTTTCATGCAATCCAAAGCTTTCAACGTTTCAGGCAATTCAAGTGGCGATCTCCATCTATGATGTGGTGGAGCTTTTCATGCAAGTGGAGATCATTGGAGTTTGACTGGTCTTGAGTTGGAGTTGACTGGACAAACTTGTTACACATCTTCCTGGTTTTCCATGCAAATGGGAATATCTCTTCCTCCGGCTCAGCTTTCAAACGAATCAAATGGAGTTCCTTATTTAGAGATTTGGCGTAGTCTTCCATGCAAAGGAGAAGTTTGACTTTCAATGGACCCACCATCCACACTTCTATGCCAACCTTGGAATCATGCATGTTTTGAGATTTTTAGAGTGTATTGTTTATTTTTTTTAAATTAATCTTTCAAACTTGGCTCCACCACTTATTTTCTATGCCAAAGTTTGGAGATGGATGCAGATTTTGTAAAGGGAAAAGATTTTATTGAATATTTTAAACATTGTAAATGAGGTTAAGTCTTGAGTTAATTAACCAAGACTAACCCTTTCCCTTTTTAGAGCTCCACTTAGGTCTATTTCAGGTTTTGGAAAAGCTTATTTTTTTGGCTTAATCAAGCCATTTAGAGGGATCCCTGAAGTTGGAAGAAAAGAAATTGTAAGCTGGACCAGTGATCAATAAAATAAGTTCTCATTCTGAATCTGAGTTTTTGACAGAAGATGGTGTGTATTTGATTGTGCATCAGCGTATAAGTGAGATCTCTATCTCCTTTTTGCAGGGCCCTTCCTCACCTATCTTTCTCTATCTCACCCTTTTGCGGGTCATTTGAAGAGGTTTTCAACCCTTCATCTGAATCATTTTTGCTTAAGGACAGAATTATAGATTTCATTTGATTGTATGTGTGCATTGATTTCAGTAGCTTCAGAGGATCTAGACAATTCAGGGGTATCACCCCCTTTTAATTAGATTTCCCATTTTAGTTTCCTTCTCTCTTTTCAACCCAAAAAATCACAGTAGTCAAATTTATTGAAAAAATCTAAAGGGAACCAGCCCTCTCTGGAGGTTCTTCTCATCAAAGAGTCACCCACACCCTGAGAAATTCCAATTTATCAACTGGAGTGAGGGTGTGCTTTGCACATCTTCAAATAGGGTGCACCCTAGAGTGATAACACATAGTAAATAGAGATATTCATACCAATTTGTTGTGCATTCTCAGTAATTAAAAGTTAAAACATCAAGTAATTATACCTTTTGCTGCAATTCTGAAATGTTTTAATTGTGAAAATTCATCATATTTCTTGATCCATTTATGATTTTCAGTCTACTTATGGATACCTTAAGAATTAGCTTTCTTTTTAAACTCACTTATATGTTGAAATAACATATCTCTCTCATCTTCTTCCAGTATTATTTTCTCTGCTACTGGCAGTTGTGTAGATCTTGATTAATAGATGGATCAAATTTTGGTCAACTTTTTACAAATACACCATCAAAACCTGTTTGATAATAAAATTCATCGAAATAAAGGATAATGTGTGCTTCATGTGGTACAAGCTTAACATCTGATGATGGCACTAGGTTTCTACCACCTCAAGTAGTCTAGATCTGCTTGAAAGGTTGTTTGTGAGGTCTTCAGCCCTCAGTCTTCTACAGTTCTACCCAGCTAAGTGTACAATAATTGTCTATGTTGCAGGAAACGCCCCCTGGGCAGGGCATTTCTGCTTGGAAACGTTTAAGGGCCAAAACGCCTCCAAAACATTGCCAGAATCCAGGTACCTGGTGGAAACAGCCTGGAAACAACATGGCTGTTCCAGCACTGTTTTAACATTTAAATTTTTAAAAAACTTCATAAATAAAAAACATAAAACTAAACTCACCTAACCTAAACCCATCCCTTAACCACAGTTAAAATGTCAAAAACCTAAAAGTTAAAAACAAATCAAAGAACACAGCAGCTTATACATTTTGAATTTCTTACTTTCACAGGCAGCCATTGCAGGGAGGGAGCAAGAAGAACGAGTTTTGAGTTTAGAAGTCGCAGCAGCACAGATTGAAATTTTAAGCATGTAGAATGCTCTGAATTTTTGTGATTACAATGTTAAACAATCTTTTATGGACTAAAAATGAGTATTATGCATTTTATATATATATTTATATTTTTTTATAGTTTATGGGATGGTCGTTTCCGTGCTGTTTCATTTCCAAGGGTTCTTGGAAAATTTGTGTTTCCACATTTCGGATCTGATTCCGTTTCAATTTCTTTGAAACCTAGGTAATTGTTGGTATGCCCACTCCACCATTTTGATCCACATCTCAAGTTCATATGTATACTTTTTGTACTTCTTTTTTCAAGATTCAACTTCCTTTTTCAAGATTCAATATGGTATATGCATCAGAGACAAATACTCATGAGAAAGTCAACAGAACCAACTCAAATTTCACAGGACTTTACCCATAAAACACCGGCCAACAAAACTTGTGCTTCAATCTGCAGATGAAGATTATCATCACTGTAGGATAAACCAGATCCCCACATTCGTTAAGCTCCAACTAAGAATCCTACGAGTTTACTCTTGTAACAGAATAGAAACAGGCCATCATTGTTCTAGACCCTCACTATATACTACATAACTTTTAGATACTTAAAAAACTCTTTGACAGCCTAGATACATTATAAAGAAATAATTTGTTCACTCTTTTCTTCTGGACACAGATCCTTGACAATAGGTGATCCATTCGCAAGAATCACATCCACTCTATCGCATTTTTCTTCTAACCATGGGGGAACTTGGTAGCAAGCAAACTACCATCGCCTCCAACACAGCAGAGCAACACAACATTTAGAAAAAAACAATTTTAATTACACCATCATAAAGCTAAATAGGCAATTGTGCTGGTTGACTGGTTGCTTCATCCAAGGATATCTATATTATTTTAAAAAAACCAAAAGAGTGAGTTTAAATTTTTCAGTGAGCGCACTAATCTATGAAAAAAAATCTTATTATTCTCAAATCAGCTTGACAAAATGCTTAGTTTAAAAATCTAAAACATGTCCTGTAAGCATCTTCAATGCAAAGATGCAGAAACAGTAGGGTAGCGGATGCAATTGTAAAAGATCCATGGGTGCAAGATTATCAAAAATTTATGATTCAATTATTTATCAAGCTTTAGAGTTTTTCAAAAATACACAAGCATACATCTCTCTTCAGAACATGTTTTTATAAAAATTATGGATGGAGCTGTGACTTGCAACCAGATTCGTCTTATATCTATATCAATTACATCCCAGAACAGGTTATGCATTCATTTAGCAAAAGAAGGTGCTAGTAATAGTAATTCAATGTAATGTCATCGTAAACATCTACCAACCTGCTTCCACTGACGAAGAAGTTCTTAGCTTTCTTGGAGAAGGCAAGAGCTCCAACTGCCCCCATGTGCCCTGTTGCAATACATAAGCAGGATCTGCTCTCTGTATCCCAAATTCTTACCTGCGATAAAATCATAAATTAGTTATTTGGACAGATTGATACAGAAGAATAAGGTCACTTGCTAAATAAGACCAAGCATACTTGAAAACATGATCTAATGCAAATGATCCAAAAAAATGATGAGCCTCCTACAGAGATTAAAAAAAATCTTTCAAATGAAAAGCTGGTAACCCGTGCAGTGGGGTGAACAGAAGAGCAGATATCGTGTTGCTGTTCCTAGGATACAGAGAGTATAATAAGAGAGAGGAGAAATCAAAGTAACACTCTAATTATTAAAGAATATAAAGCCTCCTTGCAAGCCTGGCATACCACAGAGAGGATACATGGAATTAATATTTTTAGTAAAAGCATATGTAAAAGCTTGTAATTGTTGCAAACACTGAAAGATCATAGGATAGTAAGTTGAGTTTTGAACACTATGTATAAGGTGGTGCCCACAACCGCAGCTGAGGTTATGAATATCAAATGTTTCACACACACCGTATCTTATAATCCTCATGCAAGCAGGAAGAGCTAATAGAAGAAACTAAAATTGCATCCAGGATTTGAGCAATGAAAACCTTTGAAAGGTGGTGAAAACAATAGTTTTCTTCTTTTAAAAATGGTGTTATTATTATAAGTCATAATATACAAGCTTCCCAGCTCATACCCAAATTGCCACAGAAGCATCCAGATTACTTACGGATCAGAAAAGTGTGGCAGAGTCGAGGACAAAAGATTTCCATTAGATGAAAAATAATGTTTGGCATGCCAGAGTCACTCAAAGAGGCTACTCTACAGCAGTTAAGGTATAAGGAGAAACGCAGCTGTATAGGCAGGCTTCTTTTGACTCTCCTAACAAGATCACCCCATATATTGATGCATGAATAAACAGACCAGCAGATATCAACTAAAAGGAAAAGTCAGATTATTTTCATCTTCCAAAACAAAAATAATCTTCACAAGAATTCAGGGAGCACATACAGCAGATGTAAAAAGAAATAATTGATGTTGATGCCTGTACAAATCAAATTAATAACAGAGCTTGATAATACGTTTCTGGAGTTTATCCTGCATTCTTGCAACAATTCAACATGGACATGTCCGTTTCCTTTTACTTTGTTGAATCAAGCCACTAGTGAATTCTCTCCTTCATCGGGATTGTTGTTTGGAAGCAACTTCTAATCATGAATCCATTTCAGAAACATTTACCTCACTGTTGTATGGGAACACAGTCCTCATCCATTCCTAAAAAGAAATAAATGTTTTGATCAGGATATATATTCACTGCTTTCACCTCACCTGTAAGGCCGTTACTTCTCTCTTTTCATACCATATGAAATATTGTTTTGTAAATCAATCACCTTATACTAATGGCCATCACTTCCCTCTTTTCATACCATATGAAATATCATTCTTTAAATCAATCACTTCATACTAATGGCCTTCGCTTCCCTCTTTTCATAGCATATGAAATATCATTTTGTAAATCAATGACTTCATACCATAGTGTTGAGATTCGGACTCGGACTCGGCAAAGACTCGGCAAGCCTATTTTTGCCTCGGACTCGGGTTCAGCAAAAAAAATCGGCCAAAGCTTGGCAAGACTCGGCAAATTTTAAAAAATCATTAAAAATAGTGAATTTTAGGAGAAAAACTATTAAAATACATTCCATATCAGATCCACTTAAAAATACACTCAAAACTAGTCAATTACATGTAACATACACATTTATAACAAAGAAGTAAGTAAATAATGCAATATCGAATGTTTCAGTTGAACAATTGAACTTGAAAATTGAAAGTTGAGAACTAATATTAAATAGGAGTTGTTTTTATATTCATCAAATTGTTTTTCACATACAAAATAAGGATTTATAAATCCATGGTGATGGCATCAACAAAAACATAATATAAAAAGATACATCTAAGATTGAGAAGACCCTGCATCACTCATCCTCTCAACACAAGCTCCAACACATTGGAGCCATTTTTTGTACATCAAGGAAGTAGCTGCAGCCATTGTACCTGCCCTCGTGGTATATACCACAACATCTTTAACCCTAGATGTACGAGCTCACTCCTCCTCCTCTCCCAATGCTACAAGATTTGCCTCGCAATCAGCCTGATCAACCCATTCATGCACACTTGAATCAACTCTAAGCCTCCAACAATGCACAACCATACACAATCCACAGTGCACAAACTTTGACTCGAAGCTTTGGATCAACCAATGAACTTAAAAACAACCAATCCCTTGAAGCTCCAACGTCCAAGGCTCCAACAATACGCTCACTTGTTGCAAAACCAACCTTTGCACACTAGTAATCAGCCCCTTTGAAGCAGAAAACAAATCTGAATGATTCAATCACAATGGTGTGTGAACCTTGAAAGTGAAGAAAATGAGAAATAGAATGGGCTAATGAAAACAAAGTTAGAATGAGTGAATGGCTCTTTGAGGATGTTAAAATGCCTTTTAGGTTTAGGTTTCTGTTTTGCTTTTTTCACTTTATCGTGTTTTTTTTTTTTTTTTTTTTTTTTTTGCATGGTTTAATTTTTTCAAGTTTTTTGACAGACTCAGCAAGTCCTAGGGCAGGACTCGCCAATCTACCCAAACTCGTGAGTCCCATCCCAGGACTCGCCGAGTCTGTCAAAAACTTGTCGAGGACTCGTTTCAATTGGCTCAAGCTCAGATCCATGAGTCCTCAGCAACACTCGCCAAGTATCGATACTATGCTTCATACTAATGTTACACGATCCCCTTGCTTCCCAAAACCCAACACTCATTTCTTATGGGGCATAGAGATCCTTGTATTCACATTGTGATAGACTGAGGAGAGAATTCCCAACTAGGATTCCAATAGTAGATGTACCTCCTATTATGGAAACATCCCCAAACTGCCCTGTCGGTTCACTAGGTGCTTCTAGCTATGGCAAGCTCAAAACACCCCAACAATATTTTATATTTGGAACCATTGTACTCCAGCAACAACTTCTAGCAGTGATGCATACAAATCAACTAAACATAATTTTGCATTTTAAGAGTGAAATTTTGGCATTTTACCCAGACAAGACACCTTAAAGCTCCCATTAGCAGTCAGTATTTTGAAATCTTCCTCAGAATTAACAAATAAATTAAAACCCATTGATGGAAATAACAATGGAAATAGGAATAAAATTGGTCATTTCCTTGCATCTACAAGTACAGTGGTAGCATTAGCCATTTTATGTGGCCTTTTGTCTTAATAGTTTTAGACTGGGCCAATTTCAATGACTTGCTAGGGACTGTGATGCAAGAATAACCCCCCCCCACCACGATTCCCACCTCAGTATGTCTCAGGTACCGGTACGTCCCGGGTACCTGTTGGAGACATCCTTGAGGCATCTAGAAAGGTACCAGAAATGTCTGTGACATTTCCGCGCCCTTTCCAGACATTTTCGGGAGGTACCCGGGCATTTTCGAGGTGTTTCCAGGCGTTCCCAGGCGTTTCTGATAGGGAAAAACAATGGAAGTCAACAAAAAATTTAAAAAAATGTAAACCCAACCCGAACCAAACATTATACAAATGAAATACACATTTAAGTATAAGAAACTAGATATGAATACACTTTAGGGGATTCAATGAACCGGTGAGCCCCTGCAGGAGAAAGCATTACTAAATGATAAAGTTGAAAAATAATGGGAGTGGCAATCATGATTTTGAGGGCAATCTAGATGATTTATTCTAGATTTGAATGTACATTTTGTCTTTAAAGTAATGAATGAATGAATATATTTTTAAGTGTTTTATCTTTTATAGACAAATATTTTCATACCATGTAGTTTCAAGTGTTTTTTTAGTAAAAAATGAGTAATATGCATTATATATATATATATATGTACCCACGACATATCCAAATCAAGGTTTTTGAAAAATGGTGTACCCATGTACCCGAGATGTACCTGTACCTGTACCCAAACAACATAGGTGTGGGAGCATACTCTGACAATTAATTTTGCTCATGTCACAACCCAAACCCTTATGTGTCATTAGCTTTATTATGTATGATTGGGTTATAAAGTAGCAAGCGTGTGGCACATATAATCCTCTAGTAGTCTTCTAGCAAGGTCTTAGGTTTCTATTTCTTGTGAGGTTGAGCTAGTTAGGGCCTTATGGATTGCCCTAACCTACTTCTGGCTTTATAAATGTGAAGTCACAATTCATTTGAGATCATCAATTTTGCTCCACTGTCATATTTCAGTATTTTATCATTTTCTCACTTTGGAATGGTTCTTTATTGATACAGTTACTGTTCTTCAACTCGGTTTCGCAATGTGTGTGTGGAATGGTGTTGTTACTTCCATTGGATTTATGCTATTTCCCATATATACGACGCAAATATCATTACAACTAATATCAAAGCGGTAATTTGGAAAGCAAATCTGCATCTTCAAGGCAAGGATTTGGGGATAAAGCTTCAGCAGTGATACTTTCCTGGGTGGAAATTTGCACGTATCATCTGAATTTTTTCCTCCTGCAGACTATTTTTAGAATTCTACCTTTTCTGTTTCTCAACAATCCTTAGGTTCCTCGGTATTTTATCTTATCCTGCCCTTTTTGTTCCTAAGCCAAATTATGTGATAGAAAATTTCTTGTAAACCAAGAGGTATTTTGCTATTCTAAGCTCACCAGGGCACTCCAAGTTAAAAAAACAAATAAAAATCCTGAAAGTCAATTTTAGGGTTGCTGGAGATACCTGTCAATAGATTCATCTGGGCAAGACTATTGCAGCCATATAGGTCACCAACAACCTCCTATCCCCAAATTTTGGGCCTCAATAAAACACTTGAAATAATTTGGAATATAGAATATTAGAATAGACTTGTCCAGCTGGCAACAACAATAAGTCTCCATTATCCCTGGGTTGACCCTGACCCCACCAATCCCAGCCAAACCCTAAAGCCATGATGACATGAAACCAGCAAAGGAAAGCATTGGAGAAGACTCCGGCAAAAGGAAACTACTCAATTCAAAGGCGGTCAAATGGAATCAAACAACACAGAAACAATCAACTATTGGGAGAGGACCCCAAAGTAGCAATTCCACTCGAGCTCACCATAAATGACTTGCAGATCATAGCTCTGCTGAACATGCATCAGAAATTTGGAACAGTAAAGCAACAATATGAAGATTCTATAAATTTCAATGCCGCCAGGCTTAAGAACAAGATCAAAGGAATTGGGCATCAAGAGTCAGCCACATACAATCAAACGGACAATACAACAGGTTTCAAAGCACTCATTCAGCAGTACCAGTACATCTTTTGGAGATGGTCGACACTTCAATCTCAACCATGAGAACTTCAGCCCTACATTTAATCCCCCAAAAGTTGATCTCCGAAAATTCGATGGCAATGTTTTCATGTCATGGGTCGGCAGGTGGAACAATGCTTCAACCTTCATCAGATTCCTGCGGAAAATCACTTAACCTTTGCCTCATTCAATCTGGAACAAGAGTAATTCCAGGTATAGATAAGGTCTTAGAAGGAGACCAACGCCGAAATTCTATTAATGAGAAGAATATTTTAGTGATCTGGTGACCGAAAATGAAAACACGTACCAAAGAGTGCTTCAATTGGCTAATTCATTTTTCATTTCAAATTTTACACATCTGAAATAATTTAACATCATTTTTTTTTATACATGATGCAGATGGGTAGTTAAAATTTCCCATTCTATTAAATATTGTTCAGCTGATCTAAGTTACTACAGTCGAGTTAGTCTCTTGAAATAGTTATCTGGATCTTCAAATTCATTGAGAAAAAATGCAAGGAAGCTTTCCACTGCAAGAGAAATATTTTGCATTTCTTCTCTCCACCAAAGCTACCATGAATAGGCTATACACTAATTGTAATCAAGCATATTGCAACAATTATTACTTCTTCATTTTGGATAGGTCCATTTATCAACAAGTGTTACTCTATCATATGTTCCCAACTTATGGTGTCTGGTGGATTCCCTTCATTAAACATAGGTTTGCATTAAAATTGTGAGCATATTGCCTTTACATTGCTGCCTACATTGGACCATTCAGAAGGATGAGTACACGTCAATTTGGGAGAGTGTAAAGCTTATAGCTAGAGGATGCTCAATATATTAATATACTAGCTAATAAGATTGACCATCTGAATGTCTATCTTAGATCTTATTTTATTTAATTGCAGCTTCATTGCTTCCTTCAGCTCATCTTGGAAATGTATTAACTCCGAATATCGATCTTGCACTTTTCTCTGGCAGCTTAGTTATGATGTTACAAATAGAGATTATTTGGTTATTTGTAACCAAATTAGTTATATGTATGCTTCCTTCTGAATCAATTGAACCAATGAAATCAAGTTTGATTCCACATTTGGTTTCAGATAATGGATAGCCTGGGAGCAGGGAGAAAAGAAAGTAGAGCTAAAAAGCATTTCTATCTCTGCATTTTTATTCTGCAACATTCAAGCAGCACAATTCAGCTCATTACCCAAAATTTGCCTTGAATCCTCTACAAATTCTTGAGTTCCATTTTGTCAAATTTGTTGTTTGATTCTTTGTTGTAGAAGATTCATACAATGACACTTCAACATAAAATGGGGTGCCATACAAATCTTTCTATTGATAATTGTGCTTTGGCTGACATATAGAATTTGCCCGAAGCCAAGTTTTGGCTCTTATTTCTGATACAAAAGCTATTACTAAGCTTGGCAAACACCAAGACAGTCGCCTCGCCCATAAGTTTCTTGAAATTGGTCCAGATGGTTGTAAGAAGTTTGTACATAAGCCCAAAAAACAGTTTGAATGCAAACGCATTGCATTCCGCAAACACTATTTTCCTCGCCATCGCACGCCTACTCCTAAGCATACTTGCATCGTCGAAAATTTCCTCATCCTCAATCCAATAAAATCATTTGCTATATTTGCCATCAACTTGGACATAAAGCTCCTAACTGCAAATGTAAAAATCCTACTGTTAAAGTTGTCTATTCCTCCAATGCAACAGAGTGGTGGGATATAGTTGAAGAAAATGAAGATTTATATGACCAAGATGAAATTTATGAACCTGTCATTGAAGAACTTGAGGAAGACAAAGAAGAGGACAATGAACAAGAATTTCAGTCTGATGAGTTACACGAGTTGGTTGATGATTTAGAAGTCGAATGCCCTACTTTTACGCAGAGACCTTGGACTCCCTTAGGTTAAGGAAGCTCTAGAAATCCTCGTGGAAGAGGAAGAAGTACATGCAAACCCCTTGTGTCAAAATAGAGATAAGAAAAAATTATTATCCGGGAAGAGGTCAACAACCTGCACATTTCAGTAGACCTACAATTTCTCCTCCAAGTTCAACACCATTGGCATTTCCCAAGAGCTTTAGAGCTAGTGATCAATGGATTAAAGATAAATTTCGTTTTTTACTCCTTGATGAAGCAATAACAGTTAGATCTGTACCTAAATGGGATGAGGATCTCCTTAGCCATGAAGATCCTTATACAAAAGAAGTAAGAGAAAAAGAAATCTATGAAGCAGAAGTTGAAGTCACTGAGTGGGATCCTATCCAGTATAGGATGCGATGGGAAGAAGAATTTGATTGGAAAGAGAGTCTTCACCCTGCCAAAATAAGACCAGAATGTTTTGACCCAACGAAATGCAAATTGATGTGTTCTGCAACTCCTGTACCATCAGAACCAAACCCTGCATATATAGCTCACCTGATAAATGGCAGGAATGCACAATATGTTTCTATTCAGATAAATGATAAACAAGTTGATGCACAAGTAGATATGGGTGCTTCACTTTCATTCTGTAAAATAATTGTTTTAGATAATTGGAAAGAATTGGATGAACATAGTTACAAATCCTTAGGTATCCAAGGAAATGGGTTTATTTGCAACAGGAATAAACATCAAGAACCCATGGAGATACAAGGAAGGACTTTTTATTGTGACTTCTTTGCTCATGATAAATTACCAGTAGACTGTCTCTTAGAAGGAGCCTTTATTGATAGATATTCTCTATATGGAAGTACTCCTAAGAGTGTCTTATTTACTATTAATGGGGAAAGAATTAGAGCTCACAGATTAGTCTATGTTACAAAACAATATCCCAATAGCACAACGATTAGTCAAGCACCACATAATCATGTCCTAAATGAAATTGAGAAATTAGGATAGAAGATATATGTTCCAATGATCCTCAAAAAATTTGGAACAAATTTATGCCTACCATGGAAATTACCCTGGTAAAGGGAAAATAGATGAAGATAGGAAATAAGACTCCTATCCCTGCACAAGACTATCAAGATATGGAAAAAGCTATCAAAGAATTAGTTGATGCTGGTTTGATTGAACCTAATACATCTCCTTATTGCTGATATGCCTTTATGGTAAATATTCATAACAGAAGAGGGGGAAAAAGAGAATGGTAATCAATTATAAGCCATTAAATGCCATTACTCTTCCATATCCTTATCCTATCCCTGATAAGTCTTATTTACTTCAAAAAGTTGCAAGTTGTAAATATTTTTCTCAGTTTGACTGTAAATCAGGGTTTTATCAAAAAAAAGTAAGAGGAAGATCGTCCAGAGACAGCATTTAGTTGTCCATTTGGCCATTTTCAATGGAAGGTCATGCCTTTCGGTTTAATGAATGCCCCTGTTTATTTGCAAGTATGACAGACTTTCTCTATGTATATATAGATGACATACTGATTTTCAGTCAGTGGTTAGAAGCCCATTTGCAACATTTAAGAAAATTTTATGACATTGCGGTGAATATTGGTCTTGTACTCTCTGAAACAAAATACAGCGTTGTCAGAGAGATTGTAAATTTCTTGGTATGGAAGTCAAGAATAACAAACTTAAGAGGAGAGAGGAGTGCCATAGGCGTCCAAGCATAGGGAGGTGTTCCAAGGACGGGCCAATGGAAATATAAAGTACAGCCCAGGTTTAGTCAATAAAGTTTTATTACAAAGTTTTCAAAATTATAAAAATTTAGGGCTGTCCCTTTATCATAAGTTTTTATTAAAATAATAATTTTGTTAGCATCGGTCCCTAGAATCCTCTTCAGGGCATGCTAAGGTTGCAGCCTATACAGTTTAACCCATTAACCGCATGTAAATATTCACAGAAACAGTGTATTCACAAGGAACATATTCCAAATCAAACGATTAACATGAATAAAACATATTTTTATTTTACAGCGATACAAGGTTAAACCATAACAACAGAAATATAACATACATGCTCTAAATATAATATTTTACTGCGATATGAAGTTTAGTCAATAAAGTTTTATTACAAAGTTTTCAAAATTATAAAAGTTTAGGGCTGTCCCTTTATCATAAGTTTATATTAAAATAATAATTTTATTAGCATCAGTCCCTGGAATCCTCTTCAGGACATGCTAAGGTTGCAGCCTATACAGTTTAACCCATTAATCACAGGTAAATATACTTAGAAATAGCATATTTGCAAGGAACATATTCCAAACCAAACAATTGACATGAACAAAACATATTTATATTTTACTACAATGCAAGGTTAAACCATGACAACAGCAAAATAAGATACATGCTCTAAATATGGTATACAGAATTGAAGTTGCGAACTATCTTCATCTATTTCAAAGCAAGAAATAAAGGCTAGTTAAGATCGATCAATCTTCATGCAATCTTTACAATAGTTAAAGACTTTACATGACTCTTCATCTTCTTAACTCCTGGATTTTCCTCTTCGTTTCCTTCCTAGGAAAGGTTGCACCTTACATTTGTCTTTTCTATTAACAAAATCTTTTACAAAATTACATTTATTACAGAGATTCTTTCACATGTGAATATTACAAAATACTTGCAAAGCACGTCTCAATTTCCCACTAATACTTTCCCGGACTTAAATAGTTGTCTCATCCAGAGACAAAACAAGGTGTCACAGCTGAAAGTTTTGTGCTCACTCATGACCATTGGATGTTCCTTTCTGTATCTTCTACTTTTATGTTGTTTGATAGTTTTGTTTGCAATTTCACAAGATATGTTGTTTTCCAATTTTCACTTCCCACGCATTACTTAGCCACCCTTTCTGATTTTCAACTAAGTAGCATACCAACCAACCTTTCAAATTTTTATAAGGCTGACATAACCAAGTAGCCGCCCTTCATGAGTTTTCAACCTACCTGGCCCCACTTGCAGAGGCTTCTTCAAAATTTCATTTCTACAAAAACTTTAACTAGACTAAAGAATTTACTACATTTGGCATAGTGCTTATACCTTATTTTGGTGGAGAAGGTGGCAATGGCAACGTTTGACTTGACTCACTGGAGCTTTGCTACCAAAAGGATGCTCTTGGAGTTGGTTGGACCCGAGTGGACATTTGTTAGTACAAGATTTGCAACAACTCAGCAAGTGGTGTATAACTAGGCTCGTTCCACTTGAATCTTGAGAGAAGGCATCAAGTTTACCAAATCAGTCTTATAGATTTTCTAGTCTACCAACCCTTCGCAAATCATGGTGAAGTATGTGTGCAATTATGCCAATACTTGCATCATGCCGAATAGATCGTCCTCACCCATAGTTTGAATGAGTGATGTATTTATTGCAACAATTTTTTCAATCTCAGCTTTCAGTTGCTCAAGCCATTCTACGAATCAATGTGCATGAATACATGTGAATGTACTACAAAGCATTTCCAACTCCCAAGTCCTCATTCTATCCACTACACTATCGTGTTGTTTTAGGGACATAGCTAGTGCTTCATCCCTATTTTTGTCATCTACGTTGAGCTAGCAATGATGGCTTGTGTATTTTGCGCTTTTTCCTTATTGTCCTAATTCTCCTTCGACATCACCTCATGTTGTGCATTCCAAACTAAGAGTTGCACTATGATTTGCTAGGTCTGAGTCACTATTGTGGTCAAAGTTTTCTTGTGCTCCTCCTAGCACAAAAGTACGGCCTTGGAATCCTATTTTTGTCTGTCACCTGCGAATTATTCCTTTCTAGTTTCTGATTGGAGCGCCAATCCCTTGCAAGTTTGGTAACCAAGGAGGTGAGCTGGAGTTGATTAGACATTTCCTGGTCTCCAATGACTTGCGTGACCAACTTCGAGTAGTTTTCTTCAATCAACTTCCTTGTTTTGGCCATTGTATACTCCAAATTGTTCTTTTGTTGAAAGAGTTGCAATGTATTGCTGCCAAGGTTGGCTTGAACTATATTTGCTCCTATTTGTGCCTCCACGACCAACTTGTTGATGTCGATGGCGACTTTTTTCCAATAGAGAAGTGAGAAGGAGCCATGTTGTTCGCTATGTTTTCTTGGATATTGTGGCCCATAGATGTGTAGTGGGCATGACAAAGGTAGGTCTTCATGTTGCCATCCCCTATATGTTGAGTCACTAAGAACCCAATGTATCGTCTCCGCTCTATGAGCCTTCCCCATGTGAGCTTGATTTCCCTGTTGCAGAATATTCAGCCATTTGCTCAAGTTTCCATTGTGTTTCTCCTTAGCCTTACTGTTTTGTATCCGAGCCTTGGTCTCGCTTATCTCATGCGCTTGTTTCCTGGCCTGAGCCTATATCTTTTAGTTGTTACTGCCCCTCTTGCTATTTTTTCGCACCTCCATTTCTTGAGCTACTTTTGCCTGTGCTTTTTGTCACGCTTACCATTTTTTCTTTCTTCTTTCTCTTTTTTTATTCTCTGCTTTCTCTTTCTCTTGTTTCTCACGAGCCTCTTGTTCTTGCAATGCCTTCTCCCACACTTCCTTTTCATGCAATTCTTTTTCTCTTCTTTTTCTTTCTCGACCTTTTCCTTCTCTACATGTTCTTTCACAGCATTTCCCTGTTCTTCTTTCTTCTTCACTTCTTCATCCCATGTGGCTTGATCTTTAAGTTCTTCATCATGTGTTGCTTTATCCTGTGTTTCTTTGGTTTGGACCTCTTTTTCTTTTGCTTCATTTTTCGTTGCCGTTTTTTCTTTGGTCTCTTTTTTAACTTGTACCTGCGCTGCGACTTTGCAGTCTCTCCAATTGGTTGTTCTTCGTTGGCTGATCTAGATTAGTGGAAGAGGGTGGTTTCTCATGTTGCACATTAGTAGCTCCCATGAATCCACCTAAAATGGTCGCACTAGATTGATGTGCAAAGACAAATGAAGGAATGCAAGATGCCCCTAGTGGATTCCATGATGATCCAATGGCCTTGGAGGGAGAATGTTGAGGAGAATGTGGCAGAGAATGTGTAAGAGAAGTAAGGATTGTCGAAGGAGATTGCAGTGATGTAAATATTACCTTTAGGGGAGAATGCGAGGGGTTGATTTCAGTGAAGTTGGTGAAGATTGCGATGGAGTTGGTGCCACAACCTGCAACAATGGTGTCGTGGGAGAGGGAGGTGGTGTCAAACCTTGTGTTGCAGCTAGATTTGCTTCGACACCATAGATTTCTTCCTGGCTGAGCCCTATGGTTTCCAGATTGTTTTCTCCCTTTCTTTCATTTGTTCCTCCCTCTTTGATGCTTTGTGCTCCTCCTGCTTTACTGTTGTGATGTCAACTTTCATACCTCCTTTCCATCCACCCCACAACTTCCTTTCCCATCCCTCGGGTTGTCTAAAAACCATAGTTACCAAGTTCGGAAATCTGGATCCGTTTGGAAGGGCAAAAAAATCCAAAATCCAGAATTCTTGAAAAAGTTCGGAAAAATCCAATCTGGAATAATGTAGATATATATGTGAGCATAGTTTTATAAATATGCAAAACTGACAAATATAATGAAAAACATTAATGAAATAATATAAAATGTTAATATTATATCATATTTATGGTTTTTGGGCATTTTTTTGTGCATAAAACCTTAAATATAAAAAAAAAAATTGAAAAAAAAAGGGCCGACCCTGATGAACTTATCCGCGCTGGCCAAAAAATCCGGATCTGACCGGATTTAGTCCAGATCCGGCCGGATTTGGTAACTATGCCAAAAACTATCTTCAATGGGCTCAACTTCAAATATTCCTCCTAACTTGAGAGATCAGCATGCATTCGCAGTGCTTGTGGTCTCTATTGTGCAAGTTCCAATTTTTTATTTCTCATGAGGGGCCAATTTGGACTTGGTTGCAACTCATCTATCGCATTGATAGTCATCATTTTTTCTTGTGATTCTGACCCTATGGGCGCAAAGACAACAACTTGCATTACTGTTGTGTGTTGTGTCTCTTCCTATTGTGTATATACTTCACACGATTGGGTCATTGATGGGAGATCCACTACTTCGCTATCTAATACTTAGGCTTGGGCTTGTACAATTCACATGACCTTCCATATAAACCACTCTCTCTTCTTCATTGAATGCAAGTGCACCCATGTCTCGAAGAATGATATCATGATTCTTGTAGGGCAAGGAAATGCAAGGAGGACGGTTTCAGTCATGTTCCATTGCTCAAAAGGACCTTTTCCTTGGAGCATGAAAAAATCACCGCTTCATGCAAGTGGCTTTGTGCAAGTGGCAATTTCAAAACCACCACTTCATGTGGGTAACGATTGAATAACAGCCGGTTTGCAGCAACGGGCAGTTTCACCCGCAGTTGTACTATATGCAAAGTAAATGTCCAGATCAAGCAAACGTGACATATGGACCGTTTTCCAACATAGGGAGCTCGAAGGGTGTGGCAAGATGTCAATGTTAGGCCACCAAGATTTGAAGTTAGTTATGGAAGTGCATGCGAGAGTCATCTCAATCACCCAAGGCATAGAAAAGAGGAGGACAAGCAAGGGGAGACAAAATATCCAGCTCCGAAGCAGACCAAAGCTTAGAGAAGCTCAAAGAATATATTCATTGTAACCTAGTGATTGAACTAAGGGAGTCTTTTTCATAGTCTAGGGGAAGGTAGAGTGTGAGGTGTGTGTGTAATCTCCGTAACACAACTAAACATCAATAAAGAGAGCCTTTGTTTCCATTTTGAGTCTTGTGTCCTAAAGAGAGTGAGAGTAGCAGAATACCAATGGGAAGTAAGGCAGCCATTCACTTGGCCCTTTCATTCTGCACCAATTAGTATCAAAGCAATGTTTGCCTTGTTGGGTCATGTGTGAAGACTCTTTTTTCGTCATTGGCAAGTTGTGAAAGAGAAACTTGCAGTTTGGAGACGACATGGCGCACAAAGATAATCCCAATGGATGGGTAGCAAGACCAAGAGCACCTAGAGTTGCAAACTTGCCAGATATGATGAGAGGAATCAAAACAATATTGGATACAGTGGAGACAGCATAAAGACAAAGAACTCATGTTGAAGATGTGAGTGATGATGAAAGAGCAAAAGCTCAAAAGCATAAAGCAGAAGAGATATTGGATGAATCTGAGAGTAGATTTCTCATAGTTGTTTTTAAGTTGGGTGGGAAACCAAAGTTGGACACCCCTTGCTACGGTGGAAGCTTGAGCCCTAACAAGCTAATAGACTAGATCAAGGATATGGTGAAATATTTTGTCTAAGAGTCAATGAGGATCCAAAGAAGGTGAAGTTTGTCTGTAACAAGCTGAAAAGTCATGCATCCTTATGTTGAGATCATGTGCATATGGAAAGAGAAAGAAGAGGCAAAGATAGAATCAAAACTTGGGAGAGGATGGAGACAAAGCTGAGAGTTAAGTTCTTACCTTCATATTATCAGCTTAGTTTATTCAAAAAGTTGCAAACTTTAAGACAAAAGGAGTTGTGTAAAAGAGTACATGGAAAAAATTTATAAACATTCCTTTAGAGCTGGTCACATGGAAGAGGATCAAGAAAAAATGTCAAGGTATGTAAATGGACTTCATATTTCCATTCAAGATGAGATTGGAATGTTTAATTTGAAGTCGGTTTATGAATCCTATCAATGTGCATTGAAGGCAGAGGAAAAGCTGTCTAGAATGCAACAAATGAACTTTAGAGGTAGAGGAAGGTTCTCAAGAGGGAACGGACAAAACAATTGTGGAAAAAAACAACATACACATAAAGGTGAAGCAAGTACTTCACAAAATCAGAATCAATCCCAAAGAGGAATAAATTATTCTTTTAGACAAAGAATGCTTTGGAAGACAAAGAGGTAGAAGATTCATGGGTAAGTGCTATGAATATCGAGAGGTTGGGCACAAAGCATTTGAATGCCCCAAAGCATTTCAGAACAGCCGCAAGAGGAATGAAGCAAGCAATCATATTGCTCATATAGATTAAGAAAATATTGGATCTCCAACACACACGGAAGAACTAGAACATGGTCAAACTCTTATAAGGAAGAGAGAGTTGTTGAAACCAGCCAAGAAAGAAGGTGGACTGATGCAAATAAATAACTTCTTTTGAACTGTTTGCAAAGCGGGAGATAAGTGTTGCAAAGTTATTATTGATAGTGGTAACACGGAAAAGTTGGTTTCAAAAGAAATAGTAGCAAAACTTGGGCTAAAAAGATTAGTGCATCCAAACCCATGCAACGTTTCTTGGTTACTTAAGGGTCATCAAATATTGGTGAATGAACAATGTATGGTCAGTTTTCAAATTGGTTCATATAAAAATGATGTGTTATGTGATATTGTGACCATGCTTGCATGTCATGTGTTGTTGGAAAGGCCATGGTAGTTTGACAAAAGAGTAGTGCATGATGGTAGAGCAAACACCTACACCCTTGCGAAGGATGATAAGAGGCATGCATTGAGCCCATTGAAAGAAAGCAGGGAAGAGGTGGACAGCAGTCCTAAAGTGTTGATAGTTTCCAATAAAGAACTCTTGAAGGAGACAAGGAAGGAGAAGACATGTTTTGTTTTCGTCCCAAACCCTGTGCAATTGGTGACCACAAACAAGGTATCTTCCTTTTGAAGTTCAAAATTTGTTGGAAGAGTTTACTGATAGTGTCTAAAAATTTTCAAAATGGACTACCGCCTATGAGAAGCATTAGTCATCACATGGATCTAGTAACCAAAGTAAGTTTTTCAAACAAGGCAGCTTATAGATTGGCTCCTATGGAAAATGCACAAGTAAAGAGACAAGTAATGAGTTGTTGGAGAAGGGGTGCAGTTCTAGCAATATTAGCAGCTAAGAAAGGTGGAGATTGGAGAATGTGTACGGACTCTAGAGCAATCAACAAGATAACAATCACGTATAGATTTCCATTGCCAAGGATGGATGACTTGATGGACTATTTGAGTGGAGCAATGTACTTCATATAGATAGATTTGAGAAGTGGACAACAACAAATTTGAATTAGAGAAGGTGATGAGTGGAAGACTGCATTCAAAACGAATAATGGGTTGTATGAGTGGCTTGTTATGCCATTCAATTTGTCAATGCACCATGCACATTCATAAGAATCATGAATGAAGTGTTGAAACCATATAGGGTAAGTTTGTCATTATTTATTTTGATGACATTTTGATTTTTAGTCATTCAAAGGAAGAATATTTGATGCATTTGTGGATAGTTTTTCAAAAATTGAAAGAGAAGAAGTTTTTGGTTAACTTAAGGAATTTTAGCTTCATGCAAGAGGAGCTAATGTAATTGGGATTGTGATCTCAAAAGATGCGCTGAAAATAGACCTTGAGAAGGTTAGAGCAATAGTTGAGTGGCCATCACCAAAAACCATGTTTGAGGATAAAAGTTTTCATGGGTTAGCAAGTTTCCATCATAGATCTATTAAAATAATTAGTGGTATATATGCACCCATTATGGAAGCAATGAAGGGTGATAAAAAGAAGATCAAATAAATTGTTAAAGTAGAGGACAACTCTCAGTTTTTGAAGAAGAGTGTAATGGAACAAACAACATTGGCATTACCCGATTTCAATAAAGTGTTTCAAGTTGATTGTGATGCAAGTGGGACAACAATAGGAGCATATTAAGCCAAGAAGGTAAACCCATTGCTTACTTTAGTGAGAAGTTAAATGAAGCCAATATGTATTCGGTCTATGACCAAGAATTCTATGCAATAGTTCAAGTTCTTAAGAAGTGAAGGCACAATTTGTTTTCCAAGGAATTTGTTTTGTACACGGATCATCAAGAATTACAATTCATAAACTAAGGTAAATTGAACCAAAAGTACTTAAAATGGGTTGAGTTTCTTCAAAGATATTCTTTTGTTTTGCAACGTAGAATTGAACAATACAATAAGGTTGTAAACACATTGAGGAGAAAAGCTCTTGTAGTGAATGAGCTAAGAGTATAAGCCATTGGATTTGACTCAATGAAAGAGTTATATGAGGAGGATTTGGATTTCCGAGATGCATGGACAAAACACCATGGCTAGAGTATATGATACAAGGAGTGTCATTCAAGGGAAAAAGATTATGAAAAACTCAAGGCTCTACGAGGGAGAACTTATTGAAGAAGCATAATGGAGGCCTAGCTGATCACTTTGGTAGTGATAAAACATCAACGCAATTGAGTGAGTGTTACTATTGGCCAAGAATGAGCGTGGATCTCAAAAATTTCATGCAAAGATATAGGATTTGAAAACCTGCTAAAGGCAAAGGTGAGAATTCCGGTTTGTATCAACCATTAACAATTCCAGAGAGACCATGGGAAGAGTTGAGCATGGATTGTTCTTGAACTGCAAGGAACCCAAAGAGGTAATGACTCTTTTGTTGTAGTAGATAGATTTTCCAAAATGGTACACTTTCTAGCATGCAAGAAGACTAGTGGAACTACAAAAATTGCAAGTTTGTTTCTCAAAGAAATTGTGAGATTGCATGGGTTGCCAAGGAGCATTGTATTGGACAAGGATACTAGATATGTTGGACATTTTTAGAGGATGTTATGGAAAAAAAAAGCAAAAGATTGGATTTCAGTTCATCCTATCATCCTCAAATGGATTGACAAACAAAGGTACTGAATCATAATCTTGGTAATTTGCTAAGATATTTAGTTGCATACAAGCCCAAACAGTGGATTTGGCATTGGCGCAATTTGAATTTGCATACAATAATTCAGTTGAGAGAAGTACAGAAATGCGTCTGTTCCAAATTGTCTATGGTTGCAGCCCTAGAGTGTGTGAATTGAGAAGCATAGCATATATGAGGAGTGCTAACGCAGAAGACTAGGCAGCAGCTATGCATGATGTGCATATGGAGGTGAAGAGAAACTTGAAGGAGAAGAGTATGAAGTATAATAAGCACGTTGATTAGCAAAGAAGAGAACAAAATTTTGAAGTTGGGGACTAAGTATTGGTGCATTTGTATAAGGAGATGTTTCCCAAAGGACAATATAACAAGTTAAAGTGGAAGAAAACTGGACCTTGCAGAACTTTGAGAAGGTTCTCAACGAATGCTTACGAGATTGAGCTATCAGATGGAGTGGATATTTCACATATCTTCAATGTTACAGATTTGTACCCTTACTTTGAGGGGCAAGGCAGTGGAGAACGATCTATCTCAAATTCTTCAAGTATAGATTGAAAGCACCAACTGCTGAAAAAGGCAAAGGAGGAGATTGAGGCCTTATTGGATACACGGATTGGCACAAATACAAGAGGCAGAGTACTTTGAGTACTTAGTGAAGTGAAAATACAATGCCGTTAAAGACGCAACTTGGATGAGTGAATCCAAAGTTGCCAAATATTGAACAACCATTGAGGAGCTCAAGGAGGGTTCATGAGCAAGAGTTCATGGAGAATTTCTTTTCCTCTAGGTGTCTGATGCAAGAGCAACCAAGTTCACAAGATATCTTGCATCATCCAAAAACGCGGTTTCAAGTTCTTGTGCACACTTGTACACATTTGTTTTGTGTGGTGTGACTTGTCATCTCTTGTGACAATGTTGCGGGTGTGAAGGATGACCAATGTCAAGCTAAAGAACAATATCAAAAGTCCCATAGGGCAAGAAAATGTAGGAAGGATGCTTTCAATCAGTTTCCATTGAGGAGCACAAACAGGTGAAGAGAGAAGAGTCCAACTACAAAGCATTGATGAGTTGAGAGAACTTAGAGAAGCTCGGAGAGTATGAGAGAAGAGTGAAGGAAGACCAATGTCAAGCTAAAGAACAATATCAAGAGTCCCATAGGGCAAGACAATGTAGGAAGGATGCTTTCAATCAGTTTCCATTGAGGAGCACAAGCAGGTGAAGAGAGAAGAGTCCAACTACAAAGCATTGATGAGTTGAGACAACTTAGAGAAGCTCGGAGAGTATGAGAGAAGAGTTATGAGCCTATTGAGTAATACATGTTCATTGTAACCTAGTCATTGGATTGGGGGAATCTTCTTCATAGTTTAGAGGGGAGACTGTGAGGTGTGTGTAATCTTTGTAACACAATTGAACATCAATAAAGAGAGCCTTTGTTTCCATTCTGAGTCTTGTGTCCTAGAGAGGGTGAGAGTAGTGGAACACTACTGGGGAGTAAGGTAGACATTCACTTGGCCACCTCATTCTTGTTTGCACCACTCTACCTCCTCGACTAGATCATAGGGCTCTATATCAATCCATTAAGTTTACCTAAGTGCGAGCCATATCTCCATCTCCTCTTTCTCAGATTTTGTTTAAGGCAAGAACATCAGTCCTCCTTTTTCCATTATGCCTTGCACCTTTGGGATGATTGATCTTGTTAAAGGATATATCATTTTCAGTTGTTTGTGACGTGCCCTAGTCTCCATGAATTCCTCCTTTTTTCTCTTACGCAGCATTTCTCCACCTATTTTTCTAAACTGCAACTCATTACTTCAAATTCTCGCATTGTGTTATGAATTCGACGATTTTTATCGATGATCTCTTGAATTGTTTAGAGCTCTAAATTTGTGCAAAGTATTTGTGCATTGAATCCTTGTCTTTCTTGTATCCTTGCTTTTATCGACTCAATATTGATCTGATCAGCTACTCCCACACCATTTGCTTTTTCATTAATGAACTTGGTCGTTCGATAAGTGACCTTTTCGCGGTTTGAGGCATTTGTCTACTTGCTTTGTTCTTCCACCAAAATTAACTTACTTTTCTGAAATTGTTTCCTTTTTATTTCACGTTGCAAAGAATATTTGCACCATCATCTTCAGCCTTTCTTTTCGGATCTCTGCATTGTATTATTTTTTGCTAGTAGCTCCCAGAGTTAATTGATTTCCAGCTATTCGCATATTCCTCTCACAAATCTAGTTTGTCCTACATATTTGTTGTGGTACTGAGAACCTTTTTGTATCCTTTTCCTTCTCTTTGTTTCTTACGCCTTCCTCACGCAAAAACACAAATTCTTTCTACTATCTACTCTACTACTCTGCCACACTTGTAAAAATCAAATCCAACTCTACTTGTGTGATGGTCTTATTTATGGTTGTTTTCTCTACTTTATTTAGTAATGGTATGGCTTAAGCCTACTACCATTCACCTTACCTGGAAGAATGTTCCCTTGCAAATCTCGTAAGACAATTGTGCCTTGAGTTGTCATCTGATATATCATTTATAGTCCTTTCCATCATATTCGCAACTTCTTGGGTGCACTTTAAACCTGTTGTTATACAAGAGAACCAATTGACTTTCATAAAATTATTTGGTTCGCAAGTTGTGATCATGCCACTCCTAATTGTGCATTTGTATGTCCTAGTTCCAATTTGGCATCATATGCGCTTCCTCCATGCGTGAAACTTCCAAGAGTATTTTTTCTAGCGACTCCTTGTTGCCAAGCCTACTGACCATTGCAATTCACAAACTCGGAACAATAAATTCCATTGGCATGACCACTTCCATGTCGTAGACGAACTAGAAAGGTGTGTCATGTAGCCTCCCTGTAATTGGTTCTATAAGCCCACAAGAGTATTGAAATCCTATCCTCACAATTATCCCTCTACACATTACAAATCTTTGTTAGCATTCTTTCTAGTACCTTATTTTTTGCTTCAGCTTGACCATTAGCTTGCAAATGATAGGCGGTGCTCTTTTGGTGCGATATCATGAATTCCTCCGTAAGAGTTTTGATTGTGTTTGTCGTTAATTAACCTTTGTGTACACTTGAACCTGGTTATGATGTTCTCATATAAGAACTTTGCATACTCCTTTGCTTTACAATTTGGTGTCACAATTGATTCAACCTATTTTGTGAAATAGTCAATCCCAATGATAACATATCAAGCAATTGACCGCTTAGATAGCAGATTGATAGGTCCCACAAAATTTATGCCCCAATGCTCGAAATGTTGCACTGCAAGAACCAAATTTAATGGTATTTCATCAATTTCATTTGGCTTTCCAATGCACTGACATACATCGCAATCTTTCACACCCTGATGTGCATCCTAAAATATTGTGGGCCACCATATAGCCCAACCTAGAGTATATTCTTCATTGTCAGTCTCCTTTGAAATATCCCCCTTCGACTCCCCCATTAGCTTCATTTAGTATTGCCACTCTTTCATGTTCCAATGCCACTCTACAAAGTACATCATCCTTACCTAATTTGTACAGAGATCCATTTATGATTGTAAAGGGCAAGTCTCTTGCAACCAATTGCTTCTTTTCTCACTCAGTGTAGTGTTCATGGAGTATGCCATGCTGCAAAAATGTAGCAATTTCTTCTAGTTGCTCTGGGATAGCCTTGACTCTGAACAAATGAGCATCTGTTGAATCCTCCTAAATATCCTCGAGTTCCTATTCATTTTGAATTATATTCAAATGATCGAGTCCCACATATTCCATTCCTAGCTTGACATTAATATTGAACCGATACTTATGAAAAAGCATTAGCCGTCCAAAACTCCTTACCCAACAGCAGCTTGTTCACCAAATATCACAAAGCATGGTCATTTATCAAGAATTCGAAGGGAGTAGCCAATAGATAGTAATGGAATTTTTAAAAGTGTGAATACCATGGTAAGAGCTTCCCTTTCTAATGTGGTCTAGTTATATTTTGCAGCTAAAACTTAACATTTCAATGTCCACTCAAAGTTAATGTCCTTATATAGCAAGTTTTCCATGGGTGTCGCAATAGTTGTGTAATCGTGAATGAACTTGTGGCAGTATCTCGTATGTCCCAGAAAAGATCATACTTCTGACAGATTTGTCAGTGGTTTGAGTCCAATTATGACTGCAATTTTGGTCTAATCATCTAGAATTCCATCACTACAAAATGCATTCCCCAAAAGCACTCCAAATGGCATGAAGAACAAGCACTTCTTTAGATCCAATGCAATTCGCAAGTCTCTAAATTGCTCAAGCATCAATAGCAACTTGGACAATTGTTCCTTGAAGAGTGAGAATATGGACCAATCATCCAAATATACCTCCAAAAAGTCATGAATGAAATATTTCAACCCAAACAACATTCCCTAGTATGCAAACGAGCCCCATTTTGTTGCGAATGTCATTTTGGATTGATCTTTTGCGATTAGAATATGATGATACCCACTAAAACTATCTCTGAACAAGCAAACCTCAAGCCCTGTTAATACTTCCAAAATCTCATCTATGAATGGCATTGGGAATGGATCATTCATGCAAGCATCATTTGAAGCCGGATAGTCACAGCATATTCTGATCTCTCCAACCTTTTTTGGTTGTACAACCATTGAACTCACCCGATCCAATTTTTCAATAAGAAAGGTGAGCCTGGCTATGACCATTCGATCTATTTCAGCCTTGACTATGAGTGTCATGATGGGATTCATCCAATAGTGACTCTTCTTGATTGGCCTTGCGCATTCTTCGAGCTCTATGTGCATTTCCCCCAAAGAAGGATCTACACCTTTGATCTCGTTGAACTTGGTGGGAAACACATCCTCCTCATCTCGCAATAGTTTTACAACCTTTGATATAAGTTGTTGCATCCAATAGTCGCAAATAGATACTTCCTTGGTACTTCCTTTGTACCAATATCTTCTTGTTTTTTCAACAACGGTTCTTGATATATCTTAATGCATTATGCTTTCAATGAATCTTGGACTTCTCTTTGGCTAGATCACTCATCTATGTTTGGATTTCACAGATTCTCTTCATCGTTGTTGACTATATTCTTTTTCTTTGGTAACTTGATACTTCTTTCTGGCTCAAACATTCCCTTTAGAGTCATGTTTTATTTGTTATCCGCAATTGTTGAGCTGGTTGAGCTAATCCAAATCCTATTACAGGATTTGAACAAAAAACCTTTTCCTTCCCAAATGTATCAGCATCTTTCTATCTTTCTATATTCTTATGGATGCTTTTACTACTTTCCTCTCTTGACTCCTTACCCAAGATAGTTCCTGTGTACAATCCTCCATAACAAAAAAAATAATTGTAGTTTTTTGCGAGCTTTGTGCACCACGAGATTCTCATCTTCAAATACAAAGATTTGAATAAAATCTTGTTGAATCCGCGGCCAAATACCTCTCTCTCTCTTATGCATTCTTAATGCATATACCAAGCTTTTGGAAGTGGTGTGAGAGTTCCTTGGAAGACATATACCCAATAACAAGGATCTATTTTTTTTATCTTTCTATATGTCCGTGCAAAACTGAACATGATCCTTTGGGCATTGCCCTGGTTGGAACTGTTATAGGCTTAATTTTCACCCTTGGAGAGGGTTCTTCAGGTTCTCTCCAACTAAGCTATAAATTGGGGCAACCCTAGGCTGTGGGTAACCTATGTTGGGGTTGAGCCTCCGGAGTAAGCCGGCTTCCTCTTTGATGCTCACCTAAACTAAAGCTAAACTAATGTTTCACAAGGAAAAGGGTTAAAAAGGGGATAAGGACTCCTAAGAAGATTAACCAGGCGATGCACCAAATTTAAAAGGGAAGCTCCCATAAGCTTGAACCCACACTATATCTACAGAAGACAATACTAGCTTACACAACCTCAAGATCAAGCTAATTGCATAAGTATTTCATAGAAGAGGTTCAGAGTAGAACACTAATCTAGACCTATGAGCAGGCATTGAAAACTCCCTAAACAAGGTCAAAAAGGAGAACAATGGACAAAGAAGATTCTCCTTCACACAATGCCATCATGCACAACTCACCAACCCAGATTCAAGGCAAGAGATAGGCAAAGAAAGTCTCATATTGCATCAAGAGACAGTTCTTACAAATGCTTGACAGGGTCGAGCCTAATCAAGTTGTGCATACTTTGCAATATCCCAAAGAGTTCCCTGTCTCCCAGAAAGATAAAAAGTCTAAAATCTAAGAACCTTTATAAAAGAGAAGAGAAACGGATAATATAGGAGAAGGGGAGAAGAGAGAAAAGATGTGGGAACATGCCAACAGAACAACACACTATTTTGGGTCATTAATTGACCTTGAGCTCTCACGCTTGCTCCTTAGCCAATGAAAGCCTTGCCACCTTTTTGATCAATCAGGACACTGTCTGTGGCTTGTTGAGTGAGGAGGTCCCCAAAGGTTTTGAGGACGCATTGAATGCCCCTAGCTGCAGCGCCCAACACTAGACCGTTTCTTTGATCTATGCATCTTTCCACTTGGCTTCTGCATATGGGCAAAATTCCTATATCTATAAACCTAATTGAGTTTTGATTATGTATGTTTTCGGCGGCTGCTTGTCGAGACTATGGCTCGAGACGTTCATTCATTAATTGCATATAGTCGTTCCTGCGAAGAAACCTGGACCTAGATTAACTATAAAGGAAAACCAATCTAAGATTATTGGTTTTCCTATAGTCCATATAGGTACAACATTCTGCTCGATGCTGGTTAAAACTAGCCACCAACTTGCCTACCTTTGATCTATGTTAGGTCTAAAAGACCTAAATTATCTCTACAGAGTTCTGACGGCAATGCTTGGCCCTTTGTTTATGCATTCTAGTCCAACTCGGATCGTATTTAAGCTCGGCTCTATATATTTCCCCCAACTCGGGTCATATTACTTGCTTTTCCCAAGTCGAGTTGCTCCATCGACCTTAGTCAAGAAATGCCCCAGCTCGGTTCCTTTCCATTGGCTGTCAAAGTCGACTCAGATCATTGACCCTTGACTTCAACGTGCTCTGTTGGATTTGCCAAATACAAATGAATGCGAGCCCTTGGATCTATCTTTGAATTGTCAACCTTGTCTGAGCTTACACCACGTGTCAAACGCATGTTGATCCTTAGGATCGTGCTATCAATCTGCCAGCGTATGCACTTACACCACGTGTTGACCTCTCGAGTTCTTTGACTATTTGACCCATCTCGCACTATTGGATCGAGATGTATGATCGAGCAAGGACCTTTGATCCTGCTCGGACCCACTATTTGAAAGCCAATGGCTAGTTCATGATCTTAAGTTTGACGGTCTGCGGGACGTCAAATGACATTCGTGCGACTATCAAATTTAAGCTCAAAAGGACTTATTTTGTTCAAGCTTAAACTTGACGTTAGCGTGAACGTCTTACTGCACAAGTACAACTTTAAAAGCTTATAACTTGACCCAGAAAGCTCACGCAGGCCTGAAAATTTTTGAGGATGTTCCTAACATGTAGATCTACATTTGCGCTTGATCCGCTAGTTGCGCGAGGCTTCCTAAGCAAGATAAAATTGCATAAGTTAGTTGGTCCATTTGTTTTCTTGGTGACATCCTCGTGACAGTCTGGTCCTCAAAGCTTGCATAATTCATTTTTTGATCAATCCTTTGAGGTTCTGATGGATTCTTACAGTTTGTGCAACCTGGTCCATGCTTCAAAGCCTTTGATCCACTAGTTCCACATGAACTCTACTCAACGTTTCAAAGCTTGGTATGTGGGCCAAAAATGGCCAACATCTTTGACGACTAACAAGGGTTGCATCCCTGTCTATGCAAAAGAACCTAGACCATATGCCTAGCCTGGTCCATTGGGCATGGAGTCTCCTCTCTGCAACTAAACTGATCTGAAAATGGATACAACGTTGACCCTTTCCAAAACTTCCTCTCTTGAAGCAACAAGGACAAAGAGCAAACAACAACAAAGTGTCCAAAGCACTTTGGAAGAGGGAACAAAAGAATAGAAAGGAAACTAACCTAAAACAAAGCAAGGACTAGTCTAGTAAACAAATGTGCACAAATGCACTTGGAGAAAATCATGAAACTACCCTAATATATATACAAAGTTACAATTCATAGGTAATTTCCACCTGGGTCAAATGGAAAACTTTGAGTGTCATTCACTTGTGATAAACCAAGATGAAAAATACCTAGCTTTTGAGAGCTCATGATATGTGAGCTGAGTTACGTGACTACTGACTCTTTTGGCATGCTTGCCAATGGATGGAATGGGACAAACTTGTCTCCAATGTAGACATACTGGTCCATTTCTTCAAGACCTACCTCATATTGGACTATAGAAGCATCTGCAACCTTCTCATTTGATGGCTCAATTTTGTGATCTGAATGAAGCACATGTGATGGCTCCTTTGAACTAGTGCTTGGTTGACTGTCTAGGCTCAGGCAGAAAAGCTCTAAGTCATCCCAAAAGGCAGCTTCTTGGTCATCCGAGACAATGCCAAATTCAACACCATCTTTGCTCTGCTTGCTTTGAAAGGGACCATATGGTAGTTCATCAATCCACCTAAGGCCCAACATGTCATGTTCCTATGGCTCTGAATCTAACCATTCTTCTTCATTCTTAAAGGCGTCAGTACTATCTTCAAGGGACAATTCATCTTGAGACCGATCAACTTCTATACCCTGATTAGCAAGTTATTTTCATGCTTTGGAGGAAGCATGGGCTGGTTTAAAACCTCTACTTGGTCCATGAAGTCATAGTACAATTGTTGCCATACTTCATCTTGATCCTCTTTTTCCTTTATTTTTTCCTCAAGCTCATTTATGACCTCTCCAACACGGTCATCTAACTGATTGGCTATATTAATCTCTGCATCTTGCTCATTTTCATCTTCAACCATGCTAAAAGGAAACTCTTGGGACCAAACAAAATCCTCCCTACTCTTAGCCGCATCCTTTCTAGCCATATCTACAAATGTGAAGGCATCAGTACTGCCTTCAGGGTCTAAAATATCAAAGCCATGCCAAGAAGTCAAATCAAACCCTAACTCTTTCCCTTTTGAATGAAGTGGACTGTCTATCATGATCTATTCATCGTAGACACTTGTATTGTCCTCTTTAGGCTCAACTTTGACTACGAGTTTCTCCTCTATTCTTTGAAAAACAAGTTCCTCCTTCATGAGGGAGATGGTGGGAGGGTGAAGAAGTTCACCTTGCTTGCAGCGTAGGAGAATATCCTTCCAACTAGGAACTTTGAAAGCTCTTTTAAACAGCTCTTGAGGGAAGGAAAGACTCTTAAAATTCTTGTACACCAAGCTCATTGAGCTGAGCTATGGTTGCTTGATTCATTTCTTGCACAGCTAACCCTTCCTCTATCAAGACTAGTTCTTGGACTACTTAGACTAACACCTCCTTTTTTAAGCCCTTCTAAACTAATTTCCATGATGGAAATGAGTATGGAACAGACACTTTTGCTTCCTTTTGGATGGTTATAGAAGAGGGTGGCCTCACAAGTGAGGGCATGGCATAGCCAGGGTCAAAAGTTTTGGAGAAGATCCATGATGGGATGACTTCATGTTCTTGAGTGGGAATGGAAATAGGGGTAGGAGAGGGCAAACTGATTGGCTCAGGCTTGACATACTCTTTCTCCCATTGCTCAAACACTTCTTCAATGGACAATACCCACCCTTTCATCTCTTGCTTCTCGACATGTGGGTAGTCAGCGTCTTCAATGGATGCCCATAAATTCCAGAACTCTTGCAAGAAGATCTTTATCCCTCCCAATGGCATGAATAGGGAATTCTTGTCCAAGCTTGACCCCCTCCTTGACTTTCATGATTGTTCTTCCTTGGTCCAATATTGCCTCTCTGAGTTTTGACAAGGATGGACTTTGGCAAGATTGACTAGGGGGCTGATCAGGGACTCTTGAAGGTTGAGCTTGAGGCTCTGGGAGGGGGGAGAGCACATAAGGTTGGTCCAAAAGACCCTGTTGCCCTTCATAAGATATTAGCATATTGTCTGCATTTTGGACCATGTCTCTTATCATTGCTATATCTTCTTTCTTACAAGGTGACCATTGTTCTCCCTCCCAAATTGACCATCTGTCCTTGACTAACTGAAGAGCACTCTTTGCCTTTTGTAGAACATGGATAGGGATAACTGGAGAGAACTCCAAACCCTTACCAATCTCCCTTATCAACTCAATATAAACGGATAATGCTTGCTTGATACTTGACAACGATGTAATAGGGTAAGCCTGGTCTTGACAAGGGGAAGTACAGGACTGATTTGAATGCAAAGGAGGCTGACCTTGGTCATATGCGGGGGTAGAAAGAGAACATGGGTTATGATAGGGCTGATAGGTTGTTTGAGGGCCACTTGGGGGGAACACATAAACATTATTTGCTTGATAAGTATGATGTTGAGGTAGAGGATAAGCATATTGATCAAAAGATGATTGATTGTACATCCCAGATTACGATGATTAGGCACTTAGGCTGCTTAACTAGTTGATAGATGCTCAAAGTCGCCATTGATATTTGTAGAATGCCTCCAAACTCTGATAAGTAGAAGAACATCAAAAATACTTCCATTGCTTTGGACCTTAGTCCCACCAGGCATGCCAGAAACTATTATAGGCTTAATTTGCACCTTTGGAGAGGGTTCTTCAGGGTCTCTCTAACTAAGTTATAATATTGGGACAACCCCAGGCTGTGAGTAACCTATGTTGGGGTTGAACTTCAGGAGTAAGTTGGCTTCCTCTTTGATGCTCACCTAAACTAATGCTTCACAGGGAAAAGAGTTAGAAAGGGGATAAGGGCTCCTAAAAAAAATTAACCAAGTGATGCACTAAATTTAAAAGGGAAGCTCCCATAAGCTTGAACCCACACTAGATCTGCAGAAGACTGAACTGGCTTACACAACCCCAAGATCAAGCTAATTGCATAAGTATTTCATAGAAGAGGTTCAGAGTATAACACTAATCTAGACCTGCAAGCAACATTGAAAACTCCCTAAACAAGGTCAGAAAGGAGGACAATGGACAAGGAAGATTCTCCTTCACACAATGCCATCATGCACAACTCACCAAACCAGATTCAAGGCAAGAGATAGGCAAAGAAAGTCTCATATTGCATCAAGAGGTAGTTCTTACAAATGCTTGACAGGGTCGAGCCTAATCAAGTTAAGCATAGTATGCAATATCCCAAAGAGTTCCCTGTCTCCCAGAAAGATAAAAAGTCTAAAATCTGAGAACCTTTACAAAAGAGAAGAGAAAGGGCTAATATAGAAGGGGAGAAGAGAGAAGAGATGTGGGAACATGCCAGCAGAACAAGAACACACTATCTGGGTCATTATTTGAACCTGAGTTCTCACGCTTCCTCCTTAGCCAATGAAAGCCTTGCCACCTTTTTGATCAATCAAGACACTGCCCGTGGATTGTTGAGTGAGGAGGTCCCCAAAGGTTCCGAGGACACATTGAATGCCCCTAGTTGCAGTTCCCAACACTAGACCCTTTCTTTGATCTTCTATGCATCTTTCCACTTGGCTTCTGCATAAGGGCAAAATTCCTACATCTATAAACCTGACTGAGCTTTGATTATGTCTGCTTTGGGCGACTGCTTGTCGAGACTATGGCTCGAGACGTTCCTTCATTAATTGCATATAGTCATTCCTGCATTGAAACCTAGACCTAGATTAATCGTAGAGGAAAACCAATCTAAGATTATTGGTTTTCCTATAGTCCATATGGGTACAACAATATGCTCGATGCCTGGTCCAAAATAGCCACCAACTTGCCGACCTTTGATCTATGTTAGGTCTAAAAGACCTAATTTATCTCTGCTAAGTTCTGACGGCAATGCTTGGTCCTTTGTTTATGCATTTTGGTCCAACTTGGATCGTATTTGAGCTCGATTCTATATATTTCCACCAGCTCAGGCCATATTACTTGCTTTGCCCGAGTCGAGTTGCTCCATCGACCTTAGTCGAGAAATGCCCCGGCTCAGTTCCTTTCCATTGGCTGTTGAAGTCGACTCGGAGCATTGACCCTTGACTTCAACCCGCTCTGTTGGATTTGCCAAGTACGAATGAGCGCAGCCCTCACATCTATCTTTGAATTGTTAACCTTGTCTGAGCTTACACCACATGTCAAACGCGCGTTAATCCTCAGAACCCTGCTGTCAGTCTGTCAGCTTACGCACCTACACCAAATGTCAACCTCTAGAGCTCTCTGACTGTTTGACCCATCTCACACCATTGGATCGAGATGTATGATCAAGGACCACTGATCATGTCGAGACCCACTGTTTGAAAGCCAACAGCTAGTTCATGATCTTAAGTTTGACGGTCTACGAGACATCAAATGGTGTTCGTGCGACCGTCATTGACGGTCGTGCAATTGTCAAATTTAAGCTCAAAAGGACTTATTTTGTTCGAGCTTAAACTTGACGTTAGCGCGAACGTCTTATTGCATAGGTCCAACTTTAGAAGCTTATAACTTGAGCCAAAAAGCTCACGTGGGCCTGAAAATTTTTTAGGATGTTCTTGGCATGTAGATTTACATTTGCGCTTGATCTGTTGGTTGCACGAGGCTTCCTGAGCAAGATAGAAATTGCACAAATTAGCTGGTATGTTCGTTTGTTTGGCGACGTTCTGGTGACGGTCTGGTGCTCAAAGCTTGCATAATTCATTCTCTGATCAATCCTTCGAGGTTCTAATGGATTCTTACGATTTGTGCAACCTAGTCCATGCTTCAAAGCCTTTGATCCACTAGTTCCACATGAACTCTGCTCAGCATTTCAAAGCTTGGTATGTGGGCCAAAAATGGCCAACAGGAACTTTGGTGACTTATTTATTAAGCAAGTTGAAATATGGAACTGTGATCGCAGCATTTCACATGCTATTTCCCAATCCATATCATTTGATCAATGAATTACCACCATGTAGTTGTGATCCCCTTCAACACATGATCCAATGTGCTTACTCACATTTCCACCTGTGGAATATGGGTCAGAAGCTTATCCATGAATCTTGTAAGGTCAGACATTCTAAAGTATGGCTAGATTTTTCGATCCATTGTGAAAACCATTCTCATACGAAATACTTCATGATTGCCTCGAGCCCAATTTGTCATATCAACATCTAAATCTTTGCTAACTGAGGAAGTTGATGCCCATGGTATTTTGCTTTCAATATTCGACTATATGTAGTCTTGATTAGTCTCAACCATTCAATAGATCTTGTCTATCTCCGAAAAAGTGGGTGATCGCACCTATGGTGAATTGGATTCTTCGTTGATGCGTTGTTGTGATACCTACAAAATCTTCAAAATTTGCCTTTAAACTTGCCCTCGTTTATCTATTTCATGAGCACCTTGTGGGTTTTATGAAATCTGCAAAAAAGTCTACCCTTGTTCTATTTCTTTCTTCGACCTCTTATCCAATTTGAACCAACTTTCTAGAATGTTCTCATATGGTGAATTTGGCTCCTTTGGTATCATATTTGGCCACGAACTATGACTACCATGTCATCCATGAGAACCTCTAACTGATTCTCCATTGCATTGATATTCATACGACCATCATAGGCCCATTTCTTACCGATTAACGCAAGGTAAAATGATTCATCAGTTTTCATAACTATTACTTCAAAGTCCCATTAAAGTTCTTCCAATTGGTTCTACTCATCCATTATCTACAACACTGAGTGTCACGAGACTTTAACTCAACGTAGGTTTTCCAATGGCTTCCCACATTGACCAAGGCATAATATTTACTGTGCTCCATAAATCAAATAGAGCAATGGGATTTCATATCCTATGAGTTCAATATCTATCCTTGCATCCATATCCCAAGGCTTCTTTGTTTTAACATACAAGACCATTTTATCCGTTTTATCTTGCCCTTTTGTTGCACTCTCCAACAAATTATGCAAGAGGTTTGTGATGTTTTGTGATATATCTTCATTTCACATAACATTTATCAATTTTAGTCCACACCTTCTTGATGAAGGATTCACATGGTTTGGCCATAGACTTGTGCTTATGTGTCCGCCGCAATGTTTGTCCACCCATCCTTTTTTTAAGCAACTCAACAACTTCATTCATTAGCATCTTTTCACTCCTAAGATCTGGATATTTGTTATCTTTTACAATTTGGATGTATGACTCTACAGGCATCTCCAAGGATCCAAGTCCTTGCTCTCTCTATTACATCCTTGGTGTTGCTTGTATATATGCAAGTTCCTTTGGTCCAGTGTTAACCATGTTTACGTTTTGCACATGTTTGTCCGTTCATTGCTTTTCAAGTGTTGGGTGATCCTCGATGTTGTGTTGACCAAAGTTTTTGCAATAAGCGCAATAAGTTTCCCTTTATGGATTGTTTGGGGAATTGTGTGCGATGTGATACAACTCACAACACAAATAATAAACAATTGGTTGTCTTTGTTACCTTGGTCCCAATGTGCGAGATTGGTACCCCCTTGGTATCCTCTTTGCTTTTACAGAGATCTCCAATTTTGTTGCTAATTTTGATACCACCCATGCAATTTCTATGGTGAAGGAGGTGCCCAAATATGTTGAAATTGCGAAGAACGCAGAGTCCATCCTAGTTGATGCTTAGGGGATGGTGGAGTCCGTCCCTATTTATTCTAGTGAGAGAGAGGTGCCCATCCTCCTTGATGCGGCATCTTAGTATGTTGTGATGTCAGTTGTTGCTATTGTTACAAACAAAGTGACTACGAACACATTTTTTGTGATATCTTCCTTGAGAACTTGTAGTGCCCTACATTCTTATCATCATGATTAGTTGATCAACAAAAATTGCAAGATACAATTTGTGATTGTCGCACATAATGTTGCACTACGTGGCATTTAGATGTTGAATGATCCCAGATGAGAAATATCTCACAATTTTTTCTGATATGTGCACACTCATTGAGATGATTGCCTTTATGTCCACATTCTATACACCATATTGACAGTTTTTTATTTTTTCCTTCTTGTATTTGATCACATCTATTTTCACATTTACTGACGAGTTGTCTCCACAATTCTCAATCTGTTCAACCCCTACTGCAGCTGCAATTACTTTTGTTTTGCTCAAAAATTACATTTGTGCTATTGCAAACCGTATTTTTCTTTGCAGTCCTTACACAAACCAGGTTGCCTTATCTTTGCCCCCAAATTTGAAATTCATTTTGATCATAACATTTGAGAATATTTTATCATACTCTAGGGCTAATTCCCTTGGTTTTTATTTAATTTCCTTTAGATCCTAGGTCATTTGGCTAAAACATTTATGTCTTTTGAATTCTGCTATTAATTTGCTCTTAACACCAGCCAAGTCTAATTTGGTGGAATCACATTAACAAATAAATGCTAATGCTCGGCCAATCAAATCTCCTATGAGTTCACATCGCCTTGCCTCCCACTTCATTTCACACGTCAAGAGATATTGCTCTGGATTGGTAGACCCGTCATATGGTTGTAATGTGACAAAAGCTCTTGCAAGATACGCCATAGATCCTACGATAGGGATATTACTTACTAGTTTGTTGGGTGTTAGGAATGTTGCTCTACTATTGGTTGTGATATTTGCTCCTAGAGTTGCTTGCCTACCAGTATTATCCGATGTGTATAGCTCTATGTTAGACCCTCCTCTCTCTTGCTAACCTCTCTCTAATCTCTGCAAACCATTCCCTGACTTCTAAAACTTTGTTGTAAAGTTCTAGATCAACTACTTCTAACAAAATATATGATTGCAATGGCGTGGGGGATGTGTCTTACAAGGGAATCACATATCTCTGATCCTTGACTAGACTTTCTCTCATATAGCTCATTCTCTTCGTAAATGGGCTCCTCATGTTCATTCCAAACGTCCTAAAGAAGCAAATGCCTACTAATACTATCACTATTTTGTTCTACTTCCTCGACAATCTCTTCTCCAATTATCCAATCACTTTCCCATTATGAGATAGTCTCTTCTTCAAGGTCTTCCTCTGTGAATACTCCTTGTACACATGATTCCCTCCAAGTCCCGGTCCCTTCCACTTTCGATGGAGGTCTCCCAATCTTTGCGATTTCCCTTCTTCCATTCTACTTGTAACATTCTTTAAACGTTCTTCTCCAATAGGATTCTTGAAATGTCCATTTTAGGGCAAAATTTAGCAATTCAGGAATTTGGGATAAACCCTTAAAATGAAAATACAAATTCTGATTTTTTTTTATCAAACCCTAACCATAGAAAATTTCAGAATTTCGGAAACACTTATTTTAGATTAAAATACAATATTTAATTGCCACAAACCCTTGCCAAATATGAAAATTCAAGTATTAATTTTTGAGGTGAATCCCTTGAACATCAAATCTAACTTTTTGCCCAAATGCAAACTTGACAATAAGAATTAAACACAGCTAATAGTATGAATGAAAAACAATAATATTCTAACCCCCAAACAGTATCAAGGCCAATGTTTGACCACTCTAGTGAAGTCGCCCCACTCCCAGAGCGTTCGTTGAGTTGCGGCCACCTCCCAAACACTGCCCTATGGCTGCGTCCACTTCAATGAATCCTCCAAACAGCTGCGCCCACCCTCAACTGGCTCCCAAACTACCGCGCCACCCTTCAATTGGGCCCTAGCTGCCAACAAAGGTGATATTCTGCCCAACTACAACCCCTGAATAAAGTCACCAAGATGAATTTGAGGGTCGCCCCCAAGTTAGAAAGCTAAAGAGGGTTTTCGTCCTCAATGATTGAACGTGCAAGCAAGCATGCTTAGCTTCAAAAGAATTGATTGTTAGATGATAGATAGATGCCAAAAATAGACCTCTCCGCCTTCTTTTATACCTTTTCCACTCAAACTCCAAACTTTCTTTAGTTTAATAATAAAACATAAGTTGCCGACATTATTTTTTGGCCACTTAGTCATATTATTAAGTTTAATTTAAAGTATTTAAGAATACTTTTTATTTTAATAATAATATTATTATTAAGTTTCCCAAAAGATTAGAAATGACTGGGCCCAACTTAAATAATACTATTAATTATTTTAATCTAGAAAAGGGGACATTACAATCGTGTTTTCCCCATCTATTGCATTACCTCAACTCATTGAAGCCCAATTATCTTATTTTCGTTTTCCACTTTCTTTTTAATGGGCTTCATCTTTCGTCCAGCCACAATGGTTCACCTACCCTTCATTCACCACCTATAAAATTGCATCCACATGCTGCCCTACCTAACTACTCCCTGTTGGTCGGAATCGACATCATATTTTTTTCCACAACCAACATTTTTACCAACATAGCGAGCTTTTGAATAAATCTACCTCTTATGCCTCTAATAGACAAATCATAAGCAATATCAAAAGCAACGTATCCTTGAACAGCAAATTCAGATACGTAACCATCAAGAGTAGTTTACACCCAATGACCAATCCCTTGATCCATTCGAAGTCCAGATTTCACAGTTTTTCCAATTTATCTTTGTGCCACTCAAAATCCTCTATTTTGCAAGGTTAAAAACAATAGTGTTCCAATCTTGAAAGCCATGCAGCTAGTAATTCGAGAAGTTCACACCAAAACACTTCATATATATCACCATATATGTGCTCCCTTACTATTTCTTTCGGAAGGATCCCTGCTATAATAGATTCTTCCTTAGAAAACTCAGTTATCTTTTCCTCTGGTCATCTCTTTCTATCTCTCTGGCTGGGTAACCATCTTAACATCTTACAAGTCTCGGCAACAGAACCATTGTTAACAGCAATCCCTGGAATCCTCGTCAAGACATGCTAAAGTTGTAGCCCATACAGTTTAACCCATCAATCGTAAATAAATATACCTAGAAACAGAGTATTCACAAGTAACATATTCCAAACCAAATGATTAACGTGAACATATTTATATTTTACTACAATACGAGATTAAACCATAACAACAAAAAGATAATATAGTATACGGAATTGAAGTTTCAAAATATCTTAGTATATTTCTAAGCAAAGTATAAAGGCTAGGGAATATCAAAGACTTTTCATCTTTACAACATTGTTTCCATGACTTTTCATCTTCTTAACTCTTCATTTCCTCTTACTTTCGTTCTTAGGAATCATTACACCTTACATTTGTCTTTTCTATCAAAAAAATCCTTTACAAAATTATATATATTGTAGAGATTTTTTTGCATGCGAATATTACAAAACATATGCGAAGTACATCTCAATGTCCCACTGACAAATTTTTATAAAGGTTTTTTGAAAAAAAAAAAAAAAAAATTCAAATTCAACATTGTGACCTAACAGTTGACTAACAGACAGTGAGTTCTTTACAAGCCTTGGAACGTCAAGAACTTTTGTAATCTGACAAGAATGTCTACCTAGTGGCAAAGATATACCACCTAGACCTTGGATGTTGGAGGTGGTATCCTCGCCAAGAGTGACTTGAATGTGCTATGAGGAATGGTTCAAAGTGATGAACCAATCCTTTCATCCAGCCATGTGCCTTGTAGCACTGTGTAATATCCCCTGTCAATAGAGATATATGAAAGACACAAAACTATGATACCAAAGACCAAAGCTCTGATACCACTGTAATATCCCCTTCAAACAGGGAATATATAAACTCATAAAGCTCTGATCACAGATACAAACTTGCAGAATAGATTCAAAATAAGCATACACAAATCACAGTATAATCTCTCAATAGCAAATAAAGATCTCATTACTTGTTCTTCTGGACGATTACACAATTGAGTCTCTGTTATACAAAATAAAGAATATTAAAATCTGATCTCAAAACCCTGACTTAGCAAAATCTGGCAATGAAAACTGGATCTGGAAGGGTCTCGGCCTTTCTGTGTCGACACACAGTCGCCGTCGTCGGTCGATATCTCGCCGATGTCGGTCGCTGTTGGTCGGCTTTCTGCCGACGTCGGTCTTCAGTCGACCGATGTCGGTCACTGGGAGCCCTATATCTGCCGATGTCGGTGCCTGAACAGCTCTGAACGGGCCTGTACGAATGTGGTACGGCCGCCAACCTGTCTTCTCTTAACCCCTGATTGCTGAACAGCCTGATCTCACGAATATAGATTCTAACACAAAATCTATCTCTGTATAACTTATTAGATCAAAAACTAAATAAGAAAATACCTGGAAAGCTCTGTGATAAACTTCTGTGTGAAGTTATCTCTCAACCCTGGAATTCTGTGATAACTTCTGGATGAAGCTATCTCTCAGATCTGTATCTCTGTGATAACTTCTGGATGAAGCTATCTCTCAATTTGGCAATAAATCAGCTGATATCTCACAGCCTCTAAATCACACACAATGAAGAGGGAACGTTCTCCACTGCAATGGAATCCTGGAACCCTTGGCTCAGTGTTCACAGAAGAATTACTTCAATTTTCAATAATCAATAATCTATGCATACCTACAAACTCTCTCCCATGAGAAACTCTTATACCCTTCCAAAGGTGTGCTTGCTAAAATTAGATTTCCTCAAATTAGAACTTGGGGTTCTAAAATTAGAATTCCTCAAATTAGAACTTGGGCTTCTAAAATTAGAATTCCTCAAATTAGAACTTGGATCTTAAAATTAGACCAATTAATTAATAATTAATAATTAATTAATATCTAATTTAAAATTAGACCAAATAATTAATTAATTAATAATTAATTAATATCTAATTTAAAATTAGACCAAATAATTAATATTTGATTAAATCAATCAAATATTAATATCTCCCTCCATACATGTCGGATCCTCGAACCGTCTGAAGCTGGTGAATCAGGGAGTGATTCTGCACATGACCATATCAAAACAAGGGTGCTCCGCTGTATGTCAAATATCTCTAAATAATAGGAGCTCAGGCCCAATGTGTCTGAAATAACCTGAATGAGAGCCAACTATAGGAATTCTGTAAATCAAAGCCAAGCCAATCTCCATCATGACCCTCTATCCATCCAATCAGCCTACGAAGGTCGCATAATAGGCTAATCATCAAGCCTGTCAATGTCCACGAAAAAGGGGACATGACAATCCGCCCCTCCAAAAATTGCTTGTCCCCAAGCAATCTCGGAACAATGAACCACTCGATCCACCTGGATCCCAAATGTAGTTATGTTCTGCACTGTTGTGAATCAATGCAAGTACCTGCAACATCAACAGAAGTAGAACAAAGAGGAACCCATAATCAAATTGGCGAATGCAACTCAACCAAACTCTAAGAGCACAACTGCCATAGTCAAGAACACATGAGAACCAAACTCTTGAAGCATCATAACCCAAGTAGAATGGACAACTCAAACTGCCAATTCCATCTGCAAGAGATGGTGCCAATCCATCCCATAATGGATGGTAAGAAACTGGAGCCGATCTACACCTGTGTGAAATCAAATCTTCTCTCTCTGGGTCACAAGAACAATAATGAGCATACCCCACCTCAAAATCCTTGTGAGGTAGCATAGTAGATAGGATCCCTATAATCTCCCCACCCAATCTGCTAATAGCACCAGTACCTTGGAAGAGAACACCTTCTGTCACCCTATGCAAATCCCGATGAACCCCTGCACTATCCAGCAAATACTCCATGAATGACTCCGTGCAGTAAAAATTATATGTGGAAGCATCAACGTACTCCCCCACACACCACAGCTGATCTCTCTGTAAAGGTGGCACAATCAACTGGACCACACTGTCATCTGTGTGAGAAGAATCAATCTGGAGAGGTATCCCAAACTCATCAGAACCAGGTACTCCCAAATCCTGAACCAGTGTGTCAGCCTCAACAACATGTTCCTCAGCTACAACTATAGGAACGTACTCACCAACAACACTCAATGTACTAACCTCTGAGTCTGGCGCTGGTGAAGACCGTAAATGCTCTAACTCCATGGCCATCTCAGCCAAATGAAATTGTGACTCCTCATAAGCTAACTGCGTAGTCTCAAGAATCTCAGAAGTCACCTCTAGCTGCTGAGTAAGCTCACTCACCTTATCTTCCTCGACCAACAATGCATCATATGCTGTGCTACCCCACTCCATAAGATAATCTCTGTCGGCGACCAACTGCATATAATCCTGTCTCAGAATCTGGATAGCCTCCCATAAAGAGTGGATCTCTGTCAAGGACAAATAACTACCTCCCTGCTCGATGCTAGTAGGAGAACCCCATCCATAAACTGCTAACAATTGACGAGCATCATCGAAATGCTTACAAGCGGTGGCAATGTCTCGCTCACTAACTCTCAGCTGATTAGACACATGATGGCACTGGCTAGATTGTCTCCCACACTCCTCCTCTGATGCATGGTCCAAACAAATAGACTCAGAATCACTGATCGCTGTAATACTACCATCCATACTCTGTGAATCAACTCCATAGCTCATATCAACATGCGGAGTATCAACAACTGTAGCATCACTGTCTAACTCTTCCATATCAAAAGAAACAATCGGTGAAACTAAGTCCTCAAAACTATCCACTGCATTCTCCTGAGTGTCATCTACAATAATAGGATCCTGGGACTCTTCTACAATCTCTGCCATAGCTGAGAGATCATCGACCCTCAGTGCACTAACATCTGAACACACCTCTACACTCTGAGTGCAAGCATCTAACTCATCCTCATCTTCACTATCTCCTATCTCATAATCATAATAATCATAAGACATGCTGCTCTCTCGTCGAAGTGATCTGTAGTGCTCTCTCCTTAGCTTAACAAAGCGATCAAAAGGCAACAACTTCTGAACTCGAGGTGGTACTAACTCCCACTCCTCGTTCGCTGTCATATACCGTGCGGGTTTGTTTCTGGATGTAGGATATGAAAGAGATTCATTCAACCTCTTCAAACTTAGTTCCAGCTTCTTCATATCATTGTCCCACTGTCTCTGAGTATATGAAGTCATTACGATACTTTGCTGATTCAATCTACGCAAACTACCCAACAGGATGGCAAGACATTAGCTCTGATGTGCCCAACAGGATGGCAGGAATTTGTTCTGATGTGCCCAACAGGATGGCAGGAATTTAGCTCTGATACCACTGTAATATCCCCTGTCAATAGAGATATATGAAAGACACAAAACTATGATACCAAAGACCAAAGCTCTGATACCACTGTAATATCCCCTTCAAACAGGGAATATATAAACTCATAAAGCTCTGATCACAGATACAAACTTGCAGAATAGATTCAAAATAAGCATACACAAATCACAGTATAATCTCTCAATAGCAAATAAAGATCTCATTACTTGTTCTTCTGGACGATTACACAATTGAGTCTCTGTTATACAAAATAAAGAATATTAAAATCTGATCTCAAAACCCTGACTTAGCAAAATCTGGCAATGAAAACTGGATCTGGAAGGGTCTCGGCCTTTCTGTGTCGACACACAGTCGCCGTCGTCGGTCGATATCTCGCCGATGTCGGTCGTTGTTGGTCGGCTTTCTGCCGACGTCGGTCTTCAGTCGACCGATGTCGGTCACTGGGAGCCCTATATCTGCCGATGTCGGTGCCTGAACAGCTCTGAACGGGCCTGTACGAATGTGGTACGGCCGCCAACCTGTCTTCTCTTAACCCCTGATTGCTGAACAGCCTGATCTCACGAATATAGATTCTAACACAAGATCTATCTCTGTATAACTTATTAGATCAAAAACTAAATAAGAAAATACCTGGAAAGCTCTGTGATAAACTTCTGTGTGAAGTTATCTCTCAACCCTGGAATTCTGTGATAACTTCTGGATGAAGCTATCTCTCAGATCTGTATCTCTGTGATAACTTCTGGATGAAGCTATCTCTCAATTTGGCAATAAATCAGCTGATATCTCACAGCCTCTAAATCACACACAATGAAGAGGGAACGTTCTCCACTGCAATGGAATCCTACAACCCTTGGCTCAGTGTTCACAGAAGAATTACTTCAATTTTCAATAATCAATAATCTATGCATACCTACAAACTCTCTCCCATGAGAAACTCTTATACCCTTCCAAAGGTGTGCTTGCTAAAATTAGATTTCCTCAAATTAGAACTTGGGGTTCTAAAATTAGAATTCCTCAAATTAGAACTTGGGCTTCTAAAATTAGAATTCCTCAAATTAGAACTTGGATCTTAAAATTAGACCAATTAATTAATAATTAATAATTAATTAATATCTAATTTAAAATTAGACCAAATAATTAATTAATTAATAATTAATTAATATCTAATTTAAAATTAGACCAAATAATTAATATTTGATTAAATCAATCAAATATTAATATCTCCCTCCATACATGTCGGATCCTCGAACCGTCTGAAGCTGGTGAATCAGGGAGTGATTCTGCACATGACCATATCAAAACAAGGGTGCTCCGCTGTATGTCAAATATCTCTAAATAATAGGAGCTCTTGCCCAATGTGTCTGAAATAACCTGAATGAGAGCCAACTATAGGAATTCTGTAAATCAAAGCCAAGCCAATCTCCATCATGACCCTCTATCCATCCAATCAGCCTACGAAGGTCGCATAATAGGCTAATCATCAAGCCTGTCAATGTCCACGAAAAAGGGGACATGACACACTGGAGTCCACATACCATACTAAACTTGGATGGGGGATTTCCTGACGAGTCTGAGCAGCATAGACAAACTCTTCATCGAGAGAGTTGTCATCTTCAGCAATATTGCCTTGTTGCGGTTGGAAAGTTTGAGGCATTTTAAAATTCTCTCACTTGCACTCTTAAGACTATGATGCATTAAGAGGGGAACCTAAATAATTAATACTATCATAGGGATAGGTTAAATTTGTTAGTTTTTTAGTCCACCCATAGAATCTTTTTGTTAGTAAACAACTCAAGGATTATTTGGTTATTTGTAACCAAACTAGTTACACCCATAGAGTTGTATAAATATGTATGCTTCCTTCTAATCAATTGAATCAATGAAATCATTTCTGATTCCACAATAGACAGAAAAAGATGCGTTGGGCAGCTCAATTTTGATTGGAGTTTTAACTTAGTTTAATATTATTACATTTAGAATCTTTCAAGAACATAATCTAGATTTAATGATTTACTGTCCCTATGTTTTGAATCTATAGTGATTAATTATTAATGAAAAGCAGTTTTGCAAGGAATGAAAGCCGATATGAAACAGAATGCATCAACTGAATGTCAAATGGATGTATGGAAGTAAAACAGAGCTGAAACAAGGGACAGCAGATCGGTGAAAAGGATGTACAGGGAACCGCAGTGGGAAAATATTATTGGAAGGCCAAAATGTGTGTGTGTGTGTAGACTATATATAAAACCTGATAGTACTGTAATCCATAGACAGACAAAATAATTAAGTGCCTACCAATTAAAGAATATGTAGCAAAAGTGTGAATGGAAGACAGAATAAAGAGAATTTTCACATAGTTGGTACAATAACCTTCTGATGCCACCTTCATACAATCCTCTAAAGCTCATATATAAGATTATTGATAAATAAGTTAATGGTTTACGGCTAAGTCACAAGGTTCGAGTTCAAGTTTGAGTTCGAGTTTGACAAGGATAAAAATCGGTTCAAGTTCGAAATTTGAAAAACATAAAAATTATAAACAGATAACAAAAAATTATAATTATAAAATTATAAAAAAATAAATATAAAATATTTAAAATATAATTATAAAAAATAAAATAAAAATTTTAAAATATATAATTAAAAAAGTGATAAAAATAAATTTAAAAAATTTAAAACAAAATTATAAAATATTAACAAAACATTAAAAAAATTAAAATTAAAATCGGATAAAAATCAGTTCGAGTAAAAAACATAAAAATTATAGACAACTAACATAAAATTAAAATTACAGACATACATCAACACTCGCTTTGTTGCCTTATAGTGAAATGACTTTGGTTCCTACAAGAACCATGAAAGATAACTGAAAGCATAGATAATATCTGGCCTAGTGTAGATCAACTAAATGAGACTCCTGATCGAATGACAATACAAAGTGGCATTCACCTACAAAGATGGATCAAGTCAAGACAGTTGCAATTTTGTCTCCAAAGGTGTTGCACTGGACTTACAATCCAACTCTAAAACTTCTTGAGCATGGTCATAGCATATTTCATCTGAAACAAAAAGATGTGATGTCTTGTTTGCCATACCTCTAAACCAAGACAATAGCATAAAATCCCGAGATCGATCATGTCGAACAATTTCCTAAGATCATTCTTTGTTGCATCAATCATCTTCACTAAATTCCCAGTAATGACTAGATTGTCGACATACACAATAAGAATTACCAAGCAAATAGCCAACGCTTAGATGACCATATCTCTGATGCTAGAGGGGCAAAATCGTCAACTTTGACTTCCAAAGCTTGATTGTCATTGTGGGCAGCATCAAGTTCAAACATTTTTTCTACTCTAAGAGCACGTGCAACAAGCTTTGAGCTCCTAGATTGTCTCAAATGAGACACAACTTCTCATCACCTTTACTGTCAAATTCAACATTGTGACCTACCAGTTGACTAACAGACAGTAAGTTCTTTACAAGCCTTGGAACGTCAAGAACTTTTGTAATCTGACAAGAATGTCTACCTAGTGGCAAAGATATACCACCTAGACCTTGGATGTTGGAGGTGGTATCCTCACCAAGAGTGACTTGAATGTGCTAAGAGGAATGGTTCAAAGTGATGAACCAATCCTTTCATCCAGCCATGTGCCTTGTAGCACTAGAGTCCACGTATCATATTAAACTTGGATGGGGGATTTCCTGACGAGTCTGAGCAGCATAGACAAAGTCTTCATCGAGAGAGTTGTCATCTTCAGCAATATTGCCTTGTTGCGGTTGGGAAGTTTGAGGCATTTTAAAATTCTCTCACTTGCACTCTTAAGACTATGATGCATTAAGAGGGGAACCTTAAATAATTAATACTATCATAGGGATAGGTTAAATTTGTTAGTTTTTTAGTGCACCCATAGAATCTTTTTGTTAGTAAACAACTCAAGGATTATTTGGTTATTTGTAACCAAATTAGTTACACCCATAGAGTTGTATAAATATGTATGCTTCCTTCTAATCAATTGAATCAATGAAATCATTTCTGATTCCACAATAGACAGAAAAAGATGCGTTGGGCAGCTCAATTTTGATTGGAGTTTTAACTTAGTTTAATATTATTACATTTAGAATCTTTCAAGAACATAATCTAGATTTAATGATTTACTGTCCCTATGTTTTGAATCTATAGTGATTAATTATTAATGAAAAGCAGTTTTGCAAGGAATGAAAGCCGATATGAAACAGAATGCATCAACTGAATGTCAAATGGATGTATGGAAGTAAAACAGAGCTGAAACAAGGGACAGCAGATCGGCGAAAAGAATGTACAGGGAACCGCAGTGGGAGAATATTATTGGAAGGCCAAAATGTGTGTGTGTAGACTATATAAAAAACCTGATAGTACTATAATCCATAGAGAGACAAAATAATTAAGTGCCTACCAATTAAAGAATATGTAGCAGAAGTGTGAATGGAAGACGGAATAAAGAGAATTTTCACATAAATGGTACAATAACCTTCTGATGCCCCCTTCATACAATCCTCTAAAGCTCATATATAAAATTATTGATAAATAAGTTAATGGTTTACGGCTAAGTCACAAGGTTTGAGTTCAAGTTTGAGTTCGAGTTTGACAAGGATAAAAATCGGTTCAAGTTCGAAATTTAAAAAACATAAAAATTATAAACAAATAACAAAAAACTATAATTATAAAATTATAAAAAAATATATATATTTAAAATATAATTATAAAAAATGAAATAAAAATTTTAAAATATATAGTTAGAAAAGTGATAATAATAAATTTAAAAAATTTAAAACAAAATTATAAAATATTAATAAAACATTAAAAAAATTTAATTAAAATCGGATAAAAATCAGTTCAAGTAAAAAACTTAAAAACATAAAAATTATAAACAAATAACAAACAATTAAAATTATAAAATTATAAAATAAAAAATCTTTAAAATCTAATAATAAAAAATAAAATAAAAATTTTAAAATACATAACTAAAAAAATTAAAAAGTGATAAAAAAAATTAAAACAAAATTATAAAATATTGACAAAACATTAAAACATAAATAAAATAACAAAAGTAAAAATAAAAAAAATAAAACAAAACAAAAATTAGTTAGAAATTAAAACTTGGTAACCAAAAAAATTAAGACAAAAGTTAACTGGGCCTGTTGTTACCATCCCTCGTCGATCATGTTGCTATTGTTTCGCATCCAAGTTGTTCTTGATGTCTGCGTCCAAGCTACTGTTGTTGTCGTCGACCTATCCGTCCCCGGCCGTCCACGTCCCACATGGCCTCCATCCGCCATCAGGGCCTCCATGACGTCACGTAGGTCCTCTTCCTCCTTGCCACACCGCAGGTCTATCATGGGCCACAACACAAATTCAAAGTCTTCCTCCACACAGCGTTCTTCAACACACAGTCTTCTTCCACATAGATTCGTAGTACAAAGACAACCCTAGGGTTTTCTTGCTCCGTTTTTGCCACGTGATTTTTCCCTAAATCTGATTTCGAACTGCACAATTTTTTTGCGATTTTTATTGCAGCAGAAAAAGCCGCCAAATTTCAATTTTCGTGCCAAAAAATCGGCAAACCTTGTGACTTAGGTTTATGGTAATTTATAATTACATTGTCAAACTTACACATGTTAAATGCATGGCCACAGTCCGGCCAAATACCAACAATGGATAAATTTAATCTCATCAAACATAATTATGCCAATAGGAAAGGCAGCTGGGAGCGGTAGTGGAGTGATGTAATGTCCATGCATAAACAATCAATTTTGACCTTAAATTTGGCGTCCATTTGACCATCACATTAAAGTTTCATCTTTAAATTTGACACCCATTTGACCATCACTTAGAAGTTTTTTCTTTTTGCTTGAAGAAGTCAATCGACAAATTGTACTATCTTGGCCATACGATGGAGTTTTGAGCCCATTTTTTCTTCCCGGAAAGATTTTTTCAAGCCCAACATCGTGGTTCTGCTAGATTGACGCCATTTATCGCCAGTCAGTGGGAAATTTGCAGAGATGGTAACGGATTTATTAATCAATAGGGTACAGGAAAAAATCCAAGATAAGGACCTTGTGATTGATATCTCTTGGAGTTTTTCAGATAGGTGTATTTAAGATATCTGTAGTAGTTTATAATTACATTGTCATACTTGTACATGTTAAATTCACGTGCTCTGCACCATGCACGGCCACAGTCCGGCCAAATACCAGAAGAGGATACATTTAATCTCATCAAATATATTTAATATTTGTACATAATGATAATTGACATTGTGTTCCGGCCATCATGATTGTTGACATTATTGGGTACTATAATAGTCTATCTTAAGATGTCAGCGTGCTCCTTAGAGTATTGGGGTAAGGAGAGTGCTCTCTCAAAACTATTATTACTATAATTGTATTTTGTTGTTTATTCAGTATTTTAAGTTGTTTGTACAATCTGTTCGTTGCAAAGATTACCATGGGTGTGTAACATCAGAGTAAAAAGGATTAAATCTCTAATTATTACAACAAATGTATTATACAATATTGATTAGGTATAAATCAGTGACTCGCATCCATCAACTAGTATAGCCAGTGTAAGTCAGCCAACAGCATGCTTAAATTGACACATTTGTTGGGATCTGCAAACTGTTAGTACTTTATCATCACTCTATATGCAGTTCCAAATCCCTTAATATTATTCTCACAGCCAGCCAAATTCAATCTTTACTGCTCACTGCTCAAATCTACAAATTGACCTACAAGAATCCTGAGCTTATAAATTGTTATTCCTTACTTTTTCTGTTTGTTGGAAGTCAATGACACTAAAATCTTGCAAACTGAAATTGCCAACTTCAGTAGAATTTCAGTGTTATTCGCTGAGCCAATCTGCACAAATATTCACATTTTCTAGCAACATAGTGGAATTTATCATTACAGATACATTTTTAGGCAAAATGCATTGAACTTTCGGTTCAATCATTGGAAATCTGACATGCTTTTGCATTTTAGTATACTACTTACAATTTCTCTAATATTCTAAATCTCATAGAACCAAAAACATGCTACTATCAAGCATTCGATACCTGATACTTGCATCCTAATTCAGCACAATAATCATTGGTTGTATGATTTATAAAGTGAGGGAAAATATCAACCACCAAACAACTGAAATGAATATGCTTAAAGGCCAATTATTGTTAAACTTCTTAAACAAGTTGTTGAGCCATAACATGCCAAGTGCTGCCAATTCAATACTTACCGTGTGATCTTGGGCCCCTGAAGCTAAAAGAATTTGTCCAGAAACAGCAACACTATCAAGACAAAGAACTATGCCTGTGTGTCCTCGCAATTCGTAGGTGCATGACATGGATACCAGTTCATACACACGCAGCTGCAGAAGCAATTGCAGCAAAGCAACATTAAATTGTAGGCAGATAGTTATAAAGTACAAGATAGAAAATGCTTGAACGCTATAGTTTTTACTTAACCATCTCAATATTGTGAAAATTTGTATTTCAATGTATTACTAAAGCATATATCCAAAGACATGCAGGAACTATTGACAAGTTGTGTATGTTTATAACATAAGCTAACAAATAATCTAGAAATCTAACAGTTCCAGTCAACATTGCACTACTTCTCAATACAGTAAACTCATTCAAGACTTGTCGATGGACTTTTGCCTGTAGCAATATCAATCAAAGCTACAAAACATCTAGCATTAATTGTTAAAGTTTGTATTAAGCTAAAATTAACAGCAATCAAGCTTAATTTTCTTAAAAATTGCACCTGCTCCAAATTTGTTGCCACTGCAAGGAAGTTCTCCTCTTCTCCAAGAAACTTCAAGTCCACCATCTCCTCATTGTAACCTATAAGCTGTTTGCTGATCCTTAAATCATATTTACCTTGATCATTCTCCACCGGGTCATAAAAAAGAAAACGCTGATCAGCAGTAACACACAACACTCCTTGAGCCATGGGTTGTAGAACAGCAGATACAAACCCTCCCTTGTGGTCATCTTCACCAGAAATAATAATTGCGTCTGAAGAGTTCTGCTCATATAAGCACATGGCACTGCACAATTTGATAAGTTGATTGACAAAATTCAGATTCATTGGCAAACATATAATAGATGTCTAAACAAGAAAAACAACATTTTGCAAGGTAAATTGGTACAGGCATCACGCTCACATTTTTAGTAACATCATACTACAATTCCTAGCTAAAATGAGTAAATGCAGCTAGTCAACTTACCCTTCTGAAAACCATATACGAATAATGCCGCGTTCCCCAACAGTCAGAAAGTACAGTGGAGATGCACCACTTTTCTTTTGCTTTTCACATGACAGTTGATTTTGGCTCATGCCAGAGACCAGTTTAGATACACTTGGAATTACACACACAGTTTCTAGTGGTTCATATATCAGTATTGTCTCCCTGAAGCAATAATCGTGCAGGTCCCAAAAATTTACCACCTAAAAACTCCAATGTCAAATTCCAACTAGCTAACCATTAAATTATATAGAACTCAAAATTCCTGAAAAACATAAGCTCTGAGGTTCAGAAAATCTAGGTACGAACAAAAACATAACAGATCCTGCAATTATATTGGAACAGACTACAAATATTTAAAAGAAACCATACCAGATACATTCAATAAGCACAATCTCTCAAAAGCTTCAAAATTTGAATGGAAAAATATCTTATGCTACTTCACAGAAGATACACTAACATTAGTTGTTCTATGGTTACAGGCTAAGTTGATGCATTTGCCTATTTTAATCAATATAATTTGGAATTCAGTGATTTCAAAGGTGTGGATTTAATTCACCCAAATTTGTGATTCAATTCAACCCCAAATCGAAAGAAAGATCTCAACAACTAATCAGGGATTAAAATTTATAAATTCCATTTAAATTTACTTTAAAATCAGTCATTCTGTAGGCCACGAAAAACCATTTCTTTATCAAACACACCCTACTCTCTGAATATTCTGCAACTCTGCTGGACTGAGGCCATGCTCTGTATCTTCTTTGCCCAGGTTGTAGATCATCATCTTACATGTTGTCGGTTTTCATTTCGCAGGTTGTGGGTCCGACATGCCCTTCCCTGGATTCATTGGTGTGGTTGCTTGCCAGATTGACTTGAGGGTTTGCCACTTCAATGAAGTATTTGTTGTTCTGCCACCCTTCATAGCCTGTACGCACAAACAAGCATGTTCTTATATTTGTATGTATTTTGAATTAGATTCTATATGCGCACACACAGAGGGAGGATGAGGGCCCCTCGACCCAACCACTTTCGAGAAAGGTTAGGCCATATATATAGAGAGAGGGGGGGCTGAGTGATTTGCTATATATATATATATATATATAGGGGGATTTGTACTGTTTGTTCTATAATATGTTTATTTGGTTTATTTTGTATAATGATATTTGTTTTATGTATTTAGTATAGGTTATTTCTCCTTTTTTATTTATTGGTGTTTGTACTTGTTGAGTCCCACTGATTTATTTTGGTTATTCGTGGACGTAAATTTATTTTATTTCAATCTTTTCCTTCTTTCTAAGTTACTAGGATACAAAAACAGAAATGGAAATGGGAAGCACAAATTTTCCAGGAATCGCTGCAAACAAAACAGTGCAGAAACATCCATACAAAAAATATAGACAGAGAGACACAATACACGTAATATTGAAATTTGTGCATAAAAATATTTCAAAAAAACCTTGGGAAATCCTGAAAATGGTTGGAAATGTGAGGAAGTGTCTAGAAACATCCCAGAAGCAGTGAGATATGTTGAATCACATAAACTTGTCAGATCAGAAATAAAAGCACAAAAATTATAAAAGGGTACCAAAAAATAGAAAATTCAAGCATAAAGTTATAGGTTTACAATATACCAATTTTCCTTATTCCAAAAGCTCGTACATACCACAAAGATATGGGGAGACGGTAATCTTTCATGCAAGTGCCATTCCATTTTTTGTGGCCAGGAATCATTGTAAAATGCATTTTTAAAATCAACTGAATTTGGTAAAGGGTATATACGTCCTGGTCCACAAGATCTTAGGACCACTTTTTGAATAGACCAAGAGACAATGACTGAATAACTGGCAGATGTCAAAGATCTTAGTCGTCAACAAGTTGTATTGGATTTATGTATTAAGTTAAATAATAGGAGATATCAACCAAAAAAAAACACGAATAAGATATAAGTTTATTTTACATCCACAAGCTCGTACATGGCAAAAAGTATGGGGAGACAGCAATCTTTTATGCAAAAGCCATTCCATTTTTTGTGGCCAGAAAACATTTTAAAATGCATTTCAATAATCAATTGATTTGGCCAAGGGTATACATGTCCTGGTCCACAAGCTCTTAGGACCACCATTTTGAAAGGATCAAGAAACGGTGAATGACTAGTTGACAGATGTCAAAGATCTTAGAAGTCAACAAGATGTTTTGAATTTATGTATTATGTTAAGTAATAGGGGATATCAACCAAAAGAATGTTGAAGTTATTAATTAGCTGTAAGTTAGTCATTACCTAATGGTTAATTAATGGTTCGTCATCAACCTTCCTAACTGCTGTAAGTTCCTTTTGCACAAAAAAAGAAGGATGCACATGCACTTCAATGTGTGCCTCTCAGTTTTCTCTTCATTCTTTCAGCACTCATATTTGCTAATGGGTATGAGGGCCGATGTTTGACGAAGCCCTAGGAGACGGGTACAAACAGCAAGCCGCAATCGTTTGAAGAAATCCTAGTCAAGTACATATGGAAAAAGAGAACCAAACATTCAGGGAAGCCATAGGAAGATTGTTGAGGTACAAACAGCAAGATTTGAAGAGGTTGCAAAGGAAGAGATGAATCAGGAATAGACATAGTCACGATTCCTCCAAAATGCAAACACATGAGATCGCACAGACGTCAAAGGCCTGAGTTTTGTGAAGGAATTAGAATGTCGCGAAGACCAAGAGAAGGAAACCGTGAAGGAATAGACTGCTACGAGTCAGGGCAACGCAATTTGCACAAGTCTGACAAACAGGTTAGGGAAACGAAGTTTGCTGAAGTCCAATGCAAATTCTAGTCTCATGAGGGCACAAAGTCAAAGGAAAACGACGTCATGGAAAAACGCGATAGGTACCAGCCGACTGGAGCAATCAATTAGCAGACTGGAGCAGGTCAGAAGTAAAGAGAAACACGATAAAATGACAGTGAAAGACTAGAACAACGATGACGTCATTAGGGCATGGGAAATCATTATCTGCAGCATTTTATGTGATCTACAGTTCTGTTCTGTGCAGTGTTTTCTCCAGGGCACACATCGATTTGCAGTTCTATGTAAGTAAAGTCTTTGAAGTTCAATTTATAAGCAAATTCATAATATAAACTGCGTACATCCCTATTGCATTAATTTCCAGATCGAAACTTAACATTTTATGTTGCATTAATTTCTAGATCAGAACTGTACTTTTTTTGTTGCATTAATTTGTAAATCAGAACTGTACTTTTTTTGTTGCATTAATTTCTCAATCAAAACTGTATTTTTTCAATTGCATTAATTTCCAGGTCAAAACTGTACTTTTCCAGTTGCATTGATTTCTATGTTAGAACTATACTTTTTCTATTTAAAAGTCAAAAGTTGTGTATAAAATGGCCAATCTTCAAATTTGGTTCTGTTGGAAGCACAAAACTCAACTGACCATACTTATATTGTTTGGAGTAATAAGATCTTAACAATTGCAGAATATCTTGATTGTGATAAAATCATTCTCGGCACTAAAGCAAGACCTATCACAAAATTTGCAAATTATGACAAGCGTCATAAGGAGGCCTTGTTGTTAAACTTATGTGTCAGATAACATGATTCCTGAGGTTCAAAATGCCACTACGGCAAGTGCATTGTCGACCAGTTTGAAAAATAAATATCAAATTTCGGAGAAACGCTGGGTTTTATACCTGAAGAATCTGTTATTTTCAACATAGATCTCGGAGGATGAGTCTCTTTTAGAACACCTTTTTCAGATGTAAGATCTCCAAGACTAGTTAGAAGCCATTAACAAAAAGGTGGATTATAACAACATGGCATCTCTTGTTTTGAATAGTTTGACGCCCTCATCTGAATCTTTCATGGAGGCTTTACACTTGATGGCAGAAAGCCAAAACCTAACATTTGATCAAGATGGTCCTATTTGATGCAAAAGGAACACAGACAGATGTACGGGATGAGCCCAGTGTTGGACAAGCAAAGAGTGCACTGCCTACTCAATCAAAGGGGAAGTGAAAATATATCCCTGTTGATTCATCTTCAAAGTATCAAGCGAAGTGCTTTTACTGTCATACGGTTGGGCATCTCAAAAAGGATTTCAAAAATGACAATATGCACTTTTCCAACAAAACAGTGAAACAACTAAAGTGGCAACTATTGAAGAAGAATGGGATTCTGAAAAAGAGTATGCCCTTAAAGCATTATACTAAGACACAAAATTTGCCAGACAAGAATGAAAAAAAAAAAAAATTTAAACAATTTTCATGAAAACAATATATATATATATATATATATCAACTAAAAAATCGTAAAACCAATTTTTAATTGTGATTTTAACTAAAACCCTTAAAATTGTTGGAAGTTAGGTGAATAGAAATTTAAAAAGGACAAAAAGTTGAATTTTAGATGTATAGAAAGTTAAAAAATGCAGAAACGTTGTTTGGTTAAAATTAGGGCTTTAAGTTCCTATACAACAGGGTTAATCTATGCTATTATTCATGAATCACAACTGCCAAGAGTCTAGGGTTGTCATTCATCAACAAGCCGCATAATGTGTATCTAAGCGTGGATTTGTTTGTGAAGGTTTGTCGTCTAAGACTGTAAAGTGTTTGTTTGGACAAGTCTACTAAAAACCTGAAACTGGAGGGTTTTCTCAATGCTAAAGCTTGAAAGTGAGAGTTTGTTGTGTTGAGCGTGAAGCAGCTACTGCGCTGTGAATGTGAAAGACTAAAATTTGTTCGTGGTGCGATCGTCAAAGAAGTGGACAAAGTTTGTAGTGTCGTCCATTCCCAACCATAGAGCACTCAGCAAGCTGCAAAGGTATTTCTCATTTTTCCTTTGTTTAACTTTAGCATTAAGTAGTCTTATATTTTATATTTTTATATTTTGTATTTTCTAGTTAAGATTAGGTTTACGTTATCTTTAATCTTTTATGTTTTATATTTTAGGTTAATTTACGTTTAATATTTTATGTTTATGTTTTATTTTACTTTTATATTTTATGATTTAGGTTACTTTATGTTCTATATTTTATGTATATGTTTTATATTTTAAGTCGCGATTTAATTAGTTTATATTTTGTATTTTAAATTTTAAAATTAGATTACTTTATACTTTATATTTCATGTTTTATTTTTCAAAATTGGATTCATTCATATTTTATGTTTTATATTTATATTCAATTTTTGGTTTTTTATTTTATTTTTTTTAATTAGGTAAGGTTTTAAGCTTTTATGTTCTATATTTTACGTTGATTTATGTTTCATATTTTAAGCTACGATTAGATTAGATTAGTTTATATATTTTATATTTTAAAAATAGATTAGTTTATATTTTATGTTTTACATGTTAAGACTAAGTTTATAATTTTTTTTTTTAACTTGTTAGAATTTATGTTAAGATAAAGGCTTTTACAAAAAAAAATTATTAGATTATTATTTTTTTGTGACAATAAATTTTATTTGTGCTTATTTGTTTTTAGATTTTATTAATTTTTAGATATTAATTTTATTAAGTTTTAGGATTTTATTTAGTTTTAAAAACGTTACAAGGGTTTTTTCTTTTCTAGTATTTTTTTTATCAATATCACTAATATTTTAAATTTCTATCATTTATTTAGTTATATTATTTTCATTTATCTTTTAAAACATGCAAATTCAAAATATAATTTAATGGCACCCCCAAACAACACGCAACGGTATTAATATCACGTCGCTTGTGTAGTAAATTGTTTGTTGGGAGTATCGCAAGGATAATGGACCACCTACTTGGCATCTTGGCTGGGGCAAGAGGGGTGTCAGTGCATGCCCAAATGTGACCCCACAGATTAGAGTTGCGTTCGAGAAAGACTAATCATCTTCAACAACAAGAAAGCAGAAATCAGCATAAAAAATGTAGAGAATTCAAGCAAAAGTGTCTAGGTTCATCACACCTTTTATGTCTTCCTCTTCGAGTGCATCAAGGTGGACCATATTGAGTGATGGATGGTCAAACATGTGTCAGAGACCATTGATCAATGTTTTCGGTAGCTTGCCCTCTAGGCGTAGTGTTCTTAAAAGTAGTTGATGCCATGAACCACAAGAAAACCTCCGAGTATATTTTCAAAATATTTGAGAAATCCATTCTTGAAGTGGGTGTAAAGAATGTAGTTCAAGTTGTTGCTGATAGTGCCACAAATTCTGCGGGTGCTGAGAAGTTGATTATGGAGAACCAACCACAAATATTTTGGAGCCCATTTGCAGCTCATTGTCTCAATTTGTAGCTTCATGACTTAGCTTAATTTCCATGAGTGCATGAAGCAATTCACAACGGGAGAGCAATTGCAAATTTCATCAAAAACCACCGCCTCATATTGAACATTTACAAGCAACATGCATCTAGAAAGATGTTGAGACCTTGTGAAACAAGATTTGCCTCATTTTATATCACTTTGAAAAAAGTAGAAAACGGCTTTAACATTAGTTATTTGTTCCAATGAGTGGGAAAGTTTAGTGCTTTTTAAAAACCCTAAAAGAAAGAACATAGAGCAAATAATTATAAGCAACAGTTTCTAGAAGAGTGCAACAAAAGTTTTAAAGTGTGTAAACCGATTGTTGAAGAGATTCACATGGTTGATGGCGATAAACTTTGTCTTGGTATGCTTTATGAAAGCATGGACCGTTGCAAAAAAACCATTCAAAAATCATTCAATCATGTGGAAGCAAGCTACATTGAGATATGGGATACAATTGTTTCAAGATGGAAAATGATGCACACCCCTTTGCAAGCAACAACTTGCTATTTGGAACCTAAACTATTCCAAATAGATAAACAAGGTCATAGTGAAATCATGAGTGGGGTTTAAAAGCCTTTGGTAGGTTAGAACAATATCCAGATAGTGCAAGTAAAATCAGAGATCAATGTCGAGCGTATGGGTCAAAAGAAAAGATTTTTGGAATGCTAACAGCGAAGTATGATATGGCATACCTAAATATTGATAGAGATAGATGGTGGAGTAACTTTGGAACAAATATTTGTGAACTACGACGCTTTGCTATTAGAGTATTGTGTCAAATAGCAAGTTTAACAAGTGGTGAAAGGAATTGGAGTTGTTTTGACCACATTCAATCAAATAAGTGAAACAAGTTGTTGTCAAGAAGGTTTGGAGATCTTATTTATATTTGCAACAATTTGGACCAGAAACCACTGCCTCACATTGAACATTTATAGGCAGCATGCATATAGAGAGTTGGCGAAACCTTGTGAAACAAGATTTGACTCATTTTGTCACTTTGAAAAGAGTGGTTAAAGAGAAAGCAGCTCTATGGTCAATTATATGTTCCAATGAGTGGGAAAGTTAGAGCAAATCATTCTAAATGGTAGATTCTAGAAAAGTGCAACAAAGGTTTTAGAAATGTGTGAACGGATTGTTGAAGTGTTTCGCATGATTGATGGTGATAAACCTTTTCTTGGTATGATTTATGAGAGCATGGACCGTTGCAAAGAAACCATTCAAAAATCAATCAATCATGTGGAAGTAGACTACATTGAGATATGGGATACAATTGATTCAAGATGGAAAATGATGCACACCCCTTTGCATGCAACAACTTGCTATTTGGAGCCTAAACTATTCCATTAGTGAAATCATGAGTGAGCTTTACGAAGCCATTGGGAGGTTTGAACCAGACTAGACAACACAAAATAAAATCAGAGATCAATGTTGGACATATAGGTCAGACAAAAAGATGTTTGGAATGCCAATAGCCATGTATGATATGGCACGCATAGATATTGATGGACACAAAGATGGTGGAGTAACATTGGAGCAAATATTTGTGAACTATAACACTTTGTTATTAGAGTATTGAGTCAGGGAGCAAGTTTATCAGCGTGTGAAAGGAATTAGAGTTGCTTTGACCGCATTCCAACAAATAAGCGAAACAAGTTGTTGTCTGGAACATAGTAGCAGAACTCACCAAAAAATCATTCAAAAATAACGATTTTTTTAAAATCACAATTTAAACCCATATAAAACACGAATAAATCATGATTTTGACTGTAGTCCATGTTAGAGTTAGGGTTTTTTAAATATTAAATTTGTTCAAATTTAATAAACCTAACTCTAATCCTAACCCTATTAAGATTAGGGTTTTTTTAAATATTAAATATGTAAAACTTTAATAAATCTAATTCTAACCCTAACCCCTGACCCTATTAGATTTAGGGTTAGGGTTAGGTTTTTATTTAATATTAAATATGTTCAAATTTAATAAACGTAACATAACCCTAACCCTATTAGGGCTAGGGTTAGTTTTTTTACTGTTAAATATGTTCAAATTTAATTAGCTTAACTCTAACCCTAACCCTATTAGGGTTACGTATTTTTATTTAAATATTAAATATGTTCAAATTTTTAATTTTATAAAAACATAACCGTTATCTACTTTCTATGCAATTTAAATGCCTACTATGTATCTCTTTGCAATCAAAACGCATTTAAATTTAAAAAATATGAGTTGTTTCTCTATTTTCCACATGTTTTCGACGGTTCTACGTCTTTTTTATTTTTCCCCGATTAATCACAATTTTTTGAAAATTATGCTACTATGAGTTAAACAACCCATCGAATGCAAGTGGGTGGACAACATTTATATGTTGGGCAAGTACAAGGCCCATCTTGTTGTAAAAGACTTTTCCCTATAGCAAGTTACAGATGAGCAAATAGTTTCTTCTCCTACTACAAAATCAATTTTACTCCTGCAAAGATGGTCACAATTCAGTTGCTTCTCTCCTAAAACATGGACAAGGAGGTCTGCATGGTGCTTCCTAAAGGTTTTTAAGTACCTGGTCGTAATCATTTGGTTTGTAGGTTAAGTCCTTATATGGACTTAGGCAAGCTCCACAAGCCTATAATACTTTGTTTGACCAACATCTCCAAGATTCTGGATTCAGGACTATAGAGGTCGGGCTGAAGTTATCAGCCAATAACGATTCATTACCAGTCAATGAATCACCCTACAGTGAATTGATGGACAACTTGATAATCTTAACTCCACACGACTAGGTCTTTCTTTTGTTGGTGGCTATCCTTTTCGAATTTTGTCTACACCGAGACCCCTGCATTGGACAACAGCAGATGTCAAAGGACAACAAATTTCATGTTGAGATCTAATGAGCAACCTGAAAATGTAAAGACAACTATTTGGTCCCACTTTGGAAATTTTTGGCACAAACTTGGAGTAGACTCTAATTTAGGCATTAAGGGAGGGTGTTAAAGTTATTAATTAGTTGTTAGTTAGTCATTAACTAATGGTTGGTTATCAACCTTCCTAACTGCTATAACTTTCTTTTCCACAATAAAATAAGGATGCAACGTACTTCAATATGTGCCTTCCAGTTTTCTCTTCATTTTTTCAGCACTCATATTTGCTAACAAAAAACCACATTTGCTAGGAGACGAGTATGGGTACCGGTACATGAATTTTTAGAAAAATAGGAGACATGTACAAGTATATATAAAATAAAAGCTAAAAAAATAAAATATAAAAATTAATTTATTAAAATACATATTGAAATATAAATTATAGTCTATAGAAATAATAAAAACTAAAAAATTATAATATAAAAAATTATTTTTATTACATTGGTTATATAAATATAATAAAATTAAAAATAATTTATTAAAATTAATATTAAAGTTTAAATTTAAATTTTTAATAATAATATTATGTAATTACTAATAATATAATAATAAATATTATGATATAGACTTATAAGTTTACAACTTATAAACTATAATTAAAAATTATAATTTAAAAATGATAAAAATTACATACAATTAAAAACTTAAAAATAAAGTTAATAAAAAATTAAAAATAGAACGACATTGTCGTTCCAGTGTTGTGGTAGTGGGACGGCAATGTCATGCCATTGTCGTTCGAACCACATGGTTCGAACGACAATGACACGGCTTTGCATCTCGCTGTCACAATCCCAAGACTTTGTCGTTCAATGTTCATAGAAAAAAAAATACACCCTACTGTAAATAACACATCTATTGTCATTTGTTTTGGATTTGTGGGCAAGGCATAGTGCATGGCACATAGACCAAGCAAGGCACATGGGCCAAGCAGACATGCTTCTAGTGTATTAGCATTATCATATCTACGAGCACTTGCTCCTGTGATTCAACAACATTATCAAGTGTTACAACAGCTACCTTGGCACTATGACAGTAGTGTCATGGCACTGTCGTTCGGGATACCCAGGCTCGTAGTGTCATGGCACTGTTGTTCGTGATACCCAGAGCCTGGGTATCCCGAACGACAGTGCCACAACACTATCGTCATATTTTTTAACCTAAAAATATGTGGCCGTCAAAAAAAACTGCTTTTCTAAGTGCCTGAGACGTGTTATTTCAAAAAATGGTTTAGGGTTTCGAAAAAATTTGTTGTCGAGTAGACGTTTTTCAGCAAGGAATGGCCGAGACATGGGCAAACGTCTCGGGGTATGGGAGACATCTTTGTACCCATCTCCTAGAACAATAGCATTATCAGAGGTTGCACATGTTAATGTTCATCTGGTTAACCCATGGTCACCTCTATTCGACTACCACATCATAAAAATAATGTCTCCTTTACAATTGCACTAAATATAGTCAAGACAAAGCCCTTCTTTGCAACTCCCCTAGAACTTGAAGATTCAATTAATGCACCCATCACTGCCAAATATAGAGGGCCTTCCCCTAGAAATAGAGAGCATTTTAGATCCATCAATGCAGTGCATGCCTATGTTCACCACAACAATCAACATATTAGAGAATCCCTTGTAAGCTTTTTGCAAAAAATTGTACGGATTGCATGTTCTCCAACTTTGTGCAATGGTGATTCACCAAACTTAGAAAGTTCTCTTTCACCACATTTGGCACCACTTTTTGTAGCTAAGCAACAAACCCATTTTTGGGGGATTCATTAAATTTTTCTTGGAAGCACAAGGGTTTTTATATGACCCAACATGCAATTGGGTTATTTCTGGACACAATGTACACCCAATCAACTTTGGAAAATTAATAGAGTTTTGATAGGACCTATGACCCAACGTGATGATTTGTGTTTAAGTTGGAAACACTTGGGCATTCATGTGGCTAAAGCAAAAGATGAATCACCGAAACGAAGAACAATCCCATAAGAAGAGGGAACATGTAGTGGTTGAGGAGAGAGCCACTTCGGAGGATGACAATATTGAGAATGAAGGAGGGCAAATTAGTGACAATGAAAATGAGTGGAAGAATGATGAGGGTGAGACACCTAGAATATCAAGATTGGCAGCACTAAGCGCCCTTTGGAGACCGGTACATCACACATCAGAGCTAATAGATCGGTTAGGTGACGATTCTCTCAACACACTATTACTACTTAGATTACTCAGATCCCCCAACCTGCTCTCCCTTGACATTTTCGCTTTACTCCTTGTTGGCATGGATCTGCGACGTTCCAACGACATGGATCTACTACTTATCGGTCGTCCCCAGACCATAAGAGCATACTCGTATTACAAGTTTCTTTTCTATTATGGGAGGTACACTGGCCTTGGATATTTGGGGAGATTCTAGAGGAAGTGCTTTGATTCCTTTTAGGATCTCCTAGCTTGGCCCCTTCAACATTGGGTACTCCCTAATGAGCACTATTAGATCTTTCACAGTGATCAATGATGGCTCAAAGAACTCCCACACTTCAAGTACAGACAGATATTCGATGAGGTCATCCAATCTTTATTGACACATGTTTTTGGGGGATCTTGTTCACCCTTCATTGCCATTTGTATTGGTTTCATTGCCACCTTTGTTAGTGGTACACTGCTTTGTTTTTCCTTGTATACTTTTATTCCTTCATTTGGCTTCCAGGATTCTTTCTTCCTAAAACTTTCTATTTCTAAGTGATGTATCCTCGAGTCCAATTAACCGACTTTTTGGTCATCTCTAAACATCGATATAATTTCTTTCTTTCTTTCTATTATTTGCATGCCCCCTTCATCTTTTCATGAGGCAGTGGTGCCTTCCTAGCAAATAGCTCTACTTGTTACACCTACAAAGTCCACGGTTGTCACTTCATTTCCAACTAGGGATGAAGCAAAGCAAATAGAGGATTGGCTGAAGCAATTGGAGGCACTAGTTAATCCAGATTTGGATGTACCTCCAATCAGCCCCCAAAGTAGGAAGATCATACATAGGATAACACACATATGAGAGATGAAGAGTTTACCTCTTTTGATGCAACTCCTCAAACATGGCCAAGTGACTCTTAGGCCCCTGGCCAAGAGTTTGTTCCAGTTCATTTCCCTCAACCAGACCGCATGAATCCCTATGAACCATTGGCTCAATGTTTGTAAAATATGGGGCCTATGGCGCTGGCTTTGCTTGACATTTCAAACATGGTCAGGGATCTAGATGTAATTGTATGTTATTCTCAAGTCCTATTGCTTTTGTACGAGACAACCTACATTAGAAAATTTGTGGAGGAAGATTGTTCCTTGGAGTTTGTTCGCTTATTTGTGAGCCAAGGGTGGCGTGAGCAAAATACTTCAGAGATTCACCCACTAGGATTCACCCTGCGGTTGCTCCACTTGTCTTCAATGTATTTGAAACTCTGCATTCTATTGAACACACCTTCAAATACAAGTATCTAATGTTACAGTCTACCATGTGTCAACAAAGCCGACTAGAAAATGAGGAGGCTAAAGTCACATTTAAAAATGAGAATGTGTAGTCAAATAGAGGAGCCGTGTGCAAGATTCCAAGAACAACTTTGCCAGCAGATCCAACATACTTAGAACCAAGCTAATAAAGTTGTTGAGTACAAGCAAGAGTTGACACAACTAAAATCTTGGGTGGCTGAACTTGAGATTATGGCATTCTAGAGTTCTGGAATGTTTTGTAATAAATCAGCTACCTTTATAGACAATAGTTTGTAAGACTTGTCTTGTGATTGCTTTTTCTAACTCAATTCATCTTGTCGCCACTGTACTTCTCAGGTCATTGGATTGTCTTTATTCTTCGACCATGGCCTTCTCGATTTTTGCTCAGGCTTCAACAAGTCTTTCCTCCTTTGTTCTTGGGTAAGGCTATATGGAGTTCTTCAATTTTGCTCAAGTGATTGCCATTACTTCTTCATCCTCGGCGCCAATCATGTTGACATTTACCCCAAACACTTGCTTCAATAGTAGGCATCATTATGACCCCAGGGCCACACCATTCAAAGAGGATTCCAATCATGTTCTTTTTTGTGTGACAATCTCTTGTGAATTGTTCCCAATCATAATACTTTCGTCATTACAAAATCACCAACCTTGGAAGTCATATTGAATCTGATTGCCACATACACCACTATTATTTTGGCATCTATTTCTATTTCTTCAATTAGGATAACCGCCATGAGACAGCCCCTTATTGTTTTGATTATTCTAGGGCTTGGTCTGTGTAGTAGGTGGTGTCAATGGCTCCCATTGTTGAAGAGTACTTGGGCCCTCTTGTTTCATAAATTGTATAGACAATCCTTGACAAAATTCCCCATTACATGGAAAATTTCACATACCATGTTTTCCCAACAATTGTCCTTGTTGTCAACTTATGTTTTGCAATCAATACAACAAAGATCCTTGCCTTTTTTGGGGGGGTCTTCCTTTAGCGATTTCATCATTTGACACACGTCACTTCTAATAGCTTGCATTGATCTTGGACTGTCAACGCTAAACTCTTTATCATCATCATCTTCACTCCTCTTTCTCAAGTGTCTTATTTCTTCTCTAACGATCCATTGCTCAAATATAAGCCTCTTCGCAAAACAAAGTTCATAACACCATTTTCCTCCGCAACAAAGGTATAAGTCACTCGATGAACCACCACTTATTCAAATTGTTGGCTGGTTCCTTTTCAAATTTTCCCAAATTTTGAAAAGTCTTCTATTATAGGCTCTAAGCTCTCATGTTTACCTTGTCAAGTGTTGTAAATCTCTCCAAAGGTGTTGTAAATCTCTCCAAAATTTTTATTTTTGTTTTTTAAGAGATTAAATTATTTTTCAAAAGCCTTCCACAATTTGTCCCATGAGGACTTTTAACTTGTTAGTGCATCCCTATACCAGTCAATAACCACCCCTCCAACCAAGTGACTTTTCAATTTGTCCCATGGTTGGAAAAGCCTGCAATAAGTGACGTTCATTTGTCTACCTATTTGTAGTTTGGATGGTGACACATGTTTTATAATGCCACACTAGATCTTTTGATCCATTGCTAGTAAACTCCAGCAGTTTTTCTCTTTGAATTTGGACTTGGTGGAGTGCTTGTAATTGTTGGCCTTTTTGTGGCTTTGACGCAACTCTCCCAATATGATCCTCCTTAGGACGGTTTGTCTTGAATGTTCCTCTGCTATGTCAACATTGTCAAACACATCTCTATCCTTGACCCTTCCTTCAACCTGAGCGATTTGTATTTTGCTTTTCTCATCGTCAAGTGCCTCTATTACGTTGCTCACTCCAATTTTTCCAATGGGCTACCCTATTGTTCTTGGCTCAACCTCTTCAATTAAAAGGTCACCAATGCAACATATATTTCTTTCATGAGCAACACTCTTCTCCCATGAGGAAGTTGTTGAACTTTATCTTGAAACAAAGACTTCCCTCTGAGCGTGGGGTCTCGACTGAATCTTCGCTTCATTCCTTTGTTCATTCTTCTCTAGCACCCATCAATCTCTATTCACTCATTCATGAGTGGCATACAGTTCTTCGATTTTGGCTAAACCTTTCCTTGGTTTCAACTCCGGCTTAGACTTCTACTCATGTTTCAGCCTCGACTTTCACTTTGGCTCGTCTACGGCTTCATCTTTCACTATTGCTCTGAACTTGACTTGACGGATTTCTAGAATTGGCTACCTCTCGCAGCCTTTGTCTTCTCCCTTGTTCCTCCAATCTAGTACACCATCTAATTTCTTGGTCCACTCTACAGCTGCATTGTCTTTTTTCCCCGCCTTTGTTCGGGCTCAATGGCATTAATTCTTAAATATCCAGCATAGGTTTTCGGGGCTTTCCTCTTCTCGACAACACCTCTCGTCATACCATTGTAAAAAAATTTGTCAATGTGATTCATAGTCACATTGAGCACAAAGATCTTGCAAGATAACATAATGCCTTGCAAGGAGTCTAGGCAATTTATCAAACAGTCAATTGATTTCTTCAGTCAAAGCCAAGTGGCCTCAGATACTATATGCAAGCACTTGGTTCCTCTCGGATTCTTCTTTAACAAGTTCACGTACCGAAAGATCCTACAATAATTGAAGTCTCTAGTGAGTTTGTCTTCTCTTTGTTTATTAGTCTCGAATGCTTCTTAAATTGGCTGACCTGTTCACTTCTTTGTTATGCTTACATCTTGTAACGTGTCATCATCAATGGTTATTGTCTGCCAAATTCTTCTTCTTCCCAAATTTAGCATGAACCAACTTTGCAAAGGCAACAATGTCAAAATGTTTACTACCAAATGCTACACTACTAAAGAACACTACTTGAAGAAATATGAATACATATCATGAACATAACATAGTAGAATGGGAGAACAATAACTTTATTGCATATGTAGTAAAAAGTACACAACCTGGCACAAGGAGGGCTTGTCACATCAACGCCTCCCCAAATAGTGCTAAGACCAATGGTACAAATTGTTGTTGGTTAAAACACAGCCATCAACCCAACTGTTCATAACTAAGGATTAACTAATACAATACCAAAGCCAAAAATACAATAATTAACAACAATATGTTGGCTACCAAAACATAGATTTTATTTAATAAAAATGATACAATGGTCTCCAAAGTTCAGAAAACGTTTTGTTAAAAAGAGTCTATTCTGAAAAGCATACCTTCAAATACTAGTAAATGAACAAATCTATATTGTAAAGGTTGGTAAAAACCTTTGTTATAAGAATTGAGATTCACCACTACTTTCATGCTACATTTCCATTTGCATGCCTTTGTATGATAAAAATCCTCTACAATTGTACATAACAGATTTAAAAGCATAATCATCACAATCACGAATCAGAGGAATCTAATGACCACTAAGCATGACTGCATTGTCAACAACTGCATCAAATTGAAATGGCCAAAAGATTTATTTAATTTCACATACACCTCTAAATAACCACCATATTAACTAAACAAATTTACATTAGAAATTACCTTGTCTCTACCAGCACTCAGAAGAATCCATCCATTTTCAGAGATTGCCAAGCTAGTCACGACAGAAAAATGTTTTTGAAGCACTGCAACACACTTCTTAGCTTCAAGATTCCATACTCTAACTGTTGTATCATCACTTCCAGAGATCAACTGCAAACAGATTCAGTTATTTTAACTTCCCAGATTGTAAATAACTTGGTGTTTAACAATCAAGAGAAGAATACTCACAATTTCAATCCACAACAATTTTACATTTAAGGAGGTTCTTGTAATCCTTCACTCAACAAAGTAAAGCTACCCAAAAAAAGTGTAATGACTCAATAATAAGACCTTACCAAAAGGTGACCACAAGGATCTAGATGGAATATAACCGTTCTAACAACCCCTTGGTGCCCTCGAAATGAATGCGTACAGAAACCTCCATCCACATCCCACACAAGTATATTTCTGTCAGCACCAGCAGTAGCAAGCAATCCTCCAGAAGCATCACAGGTCATGTCTTCCACAGGACCATCATGTGCCTGCAAAATTAATCGAAGCAATTTCAATCTAAATTATAAAATATCCTTTAAAAAACATCAGTTAGGTCAGAAAGTCATAGTAAGACAAACTTTCCAGGTAAAGAATCCCCACCTTTTTCTGTATACCATTATAATCCAACATTGGCATTCAGGAATCATGAGAGATAAAATTCAAATGCCATTCATTAATCATAATGATGAACATTTTATAGCATTAGAATGAAATTTGTCTTTCAATCCAAAAAAATTGTATACATCCAACATGGATAAACACAAAGAAAATACAAACCATGCATAGATCAAGGAATCCAGTGCAAACTGTGCCTAATTTGTAGCTCACTCATTGACAAGCAGTGTTGCACGTACACTCGTCTCCTACCACCAAAGACACGTCTCGGAGAAGTAGTACTCATTTCGAAGACTGATCCTCATCTCGGAGATTTGCATTTCATTGTTTTTTTAATATATTTTGTACTCTTGGCCCTAGATATGATGAGATATCAAAGAAAAATATCGATCTAATTACTCTAGTCTTTTGTCAACATCTAATTTCTTTACTTTAAAAAGTTATTAATGTTTTTCTTAGGCTGTATAGTATTTTTTTCACTAAATATACATATATATATATATAGCCGTCCCCATCTCCCTGTACCGATATGCTGGTAATTATATTGACAAACAATGGTGAAAGGTTCAGATCTCGTAGGGGTTTGTATGCACCCAAAATTTACATTCTGTAGTGCCACATATGAGTTCGTGTATGATTAAAAACATCCAATTTTGTAGTCATGTTCTATCACCTTAAGTTGTCTCCAATTACGATTGGTTTTCAAAAGTCCCTTTTTTTCATCCTTCGCACACGAGTGATATCTTGACCATAAGATCAAAATCTCGCCATATATCACCAATATATCATGATTTCTTGCAAGCAAGCATCAGAAAGAGAGATAGATTTATAAATCGTGAAACGAAAAGCTCCGATTACTCGGCAACTTTCGCCGACTAATCACTGTCGACTTGTCTAATGGATAAATATAAACCCAAGGAAAAAAGTAACCCAATTTTATCATTTTAGGGTGAGGATTACTAAGCATTTTTCCCAGATGTGGTTTGACGACTCGACAGTGAGATTTAAATCAAGGTTTACACTATATACTACTCATTCCTTTGTTATATCATCAGTTGATATATTTGTTATACAAGTGGTTCCTGGCTTCCTGCCACCTAGTATTGTTATATCATCACAATTGCTGCCACATGGTAATCTTGAATTGAAATAGCTTCTATAACAATTGCTCACTGAATATTGTCATTGATATTCCAACTCACGTTGAATAGTCCTGGACCCTAGTTATATTTAGGCAGTAATGGAGTCAAGGTCAATAAAACCCAACGATTGCGCTGTTATATTTGACATTTGTATATCAGCGATTCAAGGTCTAGTCTCTATCCACTGTTTGTAACTCTGTGCCAAGGCTTCCACAATCATCCAAAATCTCAACAGTGAAATTTGAATATCACAGTGTCACAATACTATCATATCCTTGCCCAATAGGCAAAATATCTAGGCATCTATGTGAATTTAGTTACTTGTTGAGATGGTCGGCATTGACAAATTACCGATTATGCCTAATTGGTTGGGTTGCTAACACAAGGCAACTTGGACTTATAGCTGGCTAATTTAACCTATGTGCATTTTCCGTCTTAGGTGATTGCACAAGTGTTGAGCCGTTCGTAGGTGCGCTGTTATATATTGATTATAAGCACGCATTTGGTGCATTATAATCGATACCTTGGTGTGTTTTCCCCTTAAACAAAATATAATATTTGCTCTATAATTAAAATTGTTAATTGTGAAGCAATCAGGATCAATTGGACCAAGGGTGTACTTGGGGTGAATAACCTATGGAAGTTTTTGACCTTTGTGGAATTATTATTATTAAAATAAAGACCATCATATATTAGACTTGGGTTTAAAATTCAATTTTAATAACATTAGAAATTGATTTTCTCGCAAGCCAAAATAAAAATATGTGCAAAATCATTATTTTCATTATGCATTGCCCATAGTCAACTTAGGGCATGAAGGAGCAGCGAAAATGCCATTGGGGCAAATGAGGCATTGCAAGCTTCATGACAACTTGCCAAGAGTTGTAGATGCATGAATATCACTATGGAAAAATGAGCAAAGATATTTTATTAAGGGGACAATGTTGGGCTAGATCTGGTGCCACTTTGTGAGAAGAATTTTGAAAAATTGGGGCTTTGCTTAACAGCCAAGTATGAGATGAATTCCAATCTAAAACAAATTAATATGAGGGAGGTCATATTTTTCCTCCTAAAGCAAGTTGTAAATCCAAGACAAAATTATACATTGAGCCAGGCAAGTCACCCTTTCTACATACAAAAATTCTTGCATATCATTTTTATAGCATTATGGGTAGTTATTATTGTCCTTGTTGGGATATAGGCCCAGATATGTAGAAATAAACTTGCATATGTGAGCCTCTAGCTAAACAAGGGAAATTATTTTACTAGAGTTTGTAAATTTCAGGATTTTTAATTTTATGCCCTAGTTGAAAATAATGTTTGGTAAAGGGTTTGGCCATTGACATGATTACAAGATTGGTTTCATTTTATATTTCTGAAATGTTTAGTTTCCCTTAAAGGGTCTATGTTTCCCTTGTTATTTTGAACCTGGGAAAAAATAAATGTTTGAATTGAATTAAATTTGGGTTGGTTGAATCGACCCAGCTGGTTTTATATCAACGCCTTTAATGTGTTTGAATTATGAGAATAACTCTCAGTTGGTTTTATATCAGCGCCTTAATTTGTTTTGAATTATAAGAATAATTCTTAGTTGGAGTTTATACCAACTCTTTAATGTTTTTTGAATTGGGAAAATAATTGATTTATTTATACTGGTTGAGTGGTATATGGATTTATTGGGTTTCCTTTTAGAAAAGAAAATTTTGTAACATTGGGTGGAAAAGAAAACTTTGAGCAGGGTTCTGCAAGCATATTCTTTATACCCTGCTAGTATCAAATTTATATGAGTAACTGTTTCATATTAAAATCTGAGTTTTATTCTTTTTTTAGCATCGTTGGTGGTAAATAGTTTTAAAATAGACTAATATGGCCTTGGTAAGTAAATTGGACAAAATCCTAGACTTGAGCAAAAATATTTACTATTGCTCTAATTTCTCTATTATGAGATTTTGTTAAAACTCTGTGTTTTTAAAATTGGGGCTCGACCCCATGTAGCCTTGCTTGTAAAATAAAGTTCAGGTCATATCTTGTGTTTGCTTACATTTGGCCTAGATGGGTGGTGTCTATGAAACCTAGGTTTTAATCTCTTTATATTAAGGTATATTGCTCTTCATTTCCTTAAATCATTTTATAATATAGAGGATTATGAAGATTGCATGCATATTGTTTGTTAAAATGCCATAATGGAATTATGGCATAAAATGGCAATTTAAAGTATGATTTAATACCGATCTGTAGGTTGAGGCCATCTGGTTGTGTCTTGGTAATTTAATAGAGCTGAGTTTTATGTTATTTTGTCATTTCGCTCCTTGATTAGCATTTAAGTTGATGTGGTCTAGGCTAGAAAATCAGCCTAGATATCAACTTTAAATAAATACCTAAACCTTTAGTTGACGACTAATAAGAGTTGGAATATATTATTTTATAATATGAGAAATAGCAACAACACTCAAATCAATTATTCCTAACTCGATTGATTTTTGATAGTACCATTTTTGGAAAGAAATTGTAACAGAGACTGTTTCTGGTTTTAACTAGCTGCAAGTTAGCCTCAAATGAGACTTGATTTTTATAGATGTTTGATTTTATCAAAAATCAATTTGATAATGGAATCTCACCACCTTTATATTTCAATATGAGTCCTTATATCGTTTCATATTTTTGGTAAGAAATTCTTTTTAGGCGTTTACGTTGTTTTTCTGTGCAAATCAGCTCACAACAGCCTAGAAATTGATGGTTTAAAAATATCTAACTCCATAGTTTTTTGTTAATAATATTTTATACCTTGAGATTAACCTCAAAAGTATTGAAATCAATAATGGAGGCAACCGTCCTCCTTCCGGACATGATATTTGGATCGCATTTCCAAGAAGCTTTTACAACAGAAATGCTCTTTGTTACCCTGTTGAGTGTAAAGACACTTGGAATTGTCTTGACATAACTAATCGAGTTAGAGTGATTTTATTATTTTATTTATGTTATGTTTTGATCGGTAAGAATGGAATATTGAAATTACATTGATCCTTGTAGCATGAGAATTGGGTTTGAAGAACCAAGTGTTGTAAGAAACTACAATGATTAGTATGTTAATTGATTATATATGTGATGAATTGTATTATTTTTGCATGAATACTTCTTGTAAGCATTTACTGGAAGCTACATCCATTAAGTGAATAAGTGGCTCATGGCATGGTATTCGCTATATAGCCAAGTTATGTAAGTATGTGTTTAGATAACACAAATTCCTTTATTCTTGCAAATTAAAATTGCCATGATGTTTAAATTGTATGCCAGAACATTTAATAAGTGGAAAGATGACTTGTTCAACCATGTGCTGACCTTTGTTGTTAACATTCTCAGTGCAGGTTTAGTGGCAAAATAAATTAGTAAGTGATCAAAAAGTATGGTTCCTGATTGCTTAACCTTGTTGGCAAACTATGCCCAGATTGATCTTTTCTTCATTAGTACCTATGAGACACTAATTGAAGTGGAAAAGTGTAGAATTATTCCAATATTTACCTTCTTACATTCAAAGTATGTGCTATGGGTTGTATTGTGTTTGCCTTGTTAAATAAACTTCACTCGTTTAGAGTGTATTTGTATAAGAGGTTCATTTAAATTGCAAAGGTATTGTTTGGGTATTGTTCCTTGTTATAAGGAATCTATATAGACATGAAAAATTATATGTATCCCAAAATAATATGAGAATGGGAATATATAATAAGTTCTTTATATTTGTCATACTTTATGGAGATTGCCCATCTCTTTTAGTCTTATTGTGGTAAAGGCTATAAGGTCATTTTTGTGATAACTTACATACTATATGTGATTCAAGGAATGATTCCTATTGTTAAAAATGGTGGCTTTATCAAGCTGTATCATTATTCTATTTGCTAGAAGAGACATGTCTAAAATCTCTTTTATAGGTTACCTTATCTCAATAACAAAAGGTTATCTATTAATCCTAAGTGCACTAATAAGTAAAGGATGACTAAATCTGATTTGAGAGAGTTATTGCAGCCTTGTAGAGATTAAAAGGTAATATCAACCTCTTTATTTTGATTGTTGCTTCACCACTCTAATGAAAGCAGCAAGTCTAAGAACCTTTGCATAGGGCTCAAATACACTTTTGGGAGACTTGTGTGCTTAATATGTTTAATAAGCTTGTTGATTGATTCTTGATCTACGATAACAAAATTGTCTTATTATTCTCTTAAGTATTTTGGGGCAGCTTGGTGGAATGATCTTGATAATATTCCATAAGCGATTGTATTGCCTATTTGTTCAACATTCTCATTTTTTGCTAAACTATGGATCTTGGTAACCAAATTATGTGCTTAAGCTGAGTTGCCATTCAAGCACACTCTTGGAATTTGTGTAATGCAAGATCAAACTAGGAAAGAACCCTTGTTTTGGGAAAAAAATTATGGGTCAATTTGGGTTCGTTTCACCACAGTCACTTCAAGGCTTCAAATTCAAGCCCCCAAGTGACTGTCACATCTGATACAATCATACATAAATATATGAAGGTCATATTCAAGTCTGATACAGTCATACATAAATGAATGAAAGCCATATTCAAGTTTGATACAGTCTAATAAAGCCATATTCAAGTTTGATACAATCATAGACTCATACATACATATTTGAAAATTGATATTATTGTTTAAAACTTTACTTTGAAGTCCACCCAGCCTCAAAGAAAACAGAAACACAATCAGAGCCTGCAACATACAGCATACAACATACAGCAAAAACATGTATTTACTTTTTATTTTTCAATTTTCATTATCTTTCTAGTTTCTAATATGAAATTTGAATCATGATCATTGAAATTTGATATCTAGATTCTACTTCATCTTCTACTTCCTTTCGTTAGCAACTTAGCAGTTATGCTTAAATTCTAAAACTTTTTTTTTATATATAGGGTTTAAGTTTGTTGTTTAAGAATAGCATCGACATCCACTTCAACAACCCATCGTAAATCTAACTCCACTGAGCCTTCTTGGAAGCATTGTGAACCAGTGGCAAAGGGCAACTATGTAATATGTAACTATTGTAGGATGAAGATGAGTGCAGGTGTTTCTCCCCTGAAATACCACATCACACGACTGTCAGGAAATGATGTGACATTGTGCACACAAGCACCAGTTGAGACTCAGAGAGATGGTTGCTTGCCTCACAACTTATGTAGAGAAAAAATAGGGCAAAAAATAAAGTTGATGCACTTGCAGTCCTAATAAATAGGAGGGTAGTGAGAGATAATTGTGACAGTGAGACCTCTTCTATTGCCCCAACTTCAAGATGTCGAGGTTGAGAGCAAAGCTCATTCACTGAAGATAATTCGGAGACTTTTATGGTTCCTTGAAGTAGCCCTGGGTCACAACCTTCGCGCAAAGGTACCGCTTGCAACTGAGAACTGCACAATGAAACAAAGATAGTTGCAACAAACTTTTGGTACTACAACATTCCTTTCAATGTGGCAAAAAAATCATATTGGGAGAATTTGGTCGTTGCATTGACCATTGCCGGGAAGGGGTTCAAGGCTCATACTCATAATTTGAGTGACCCATTGTCGGAAGATTCTATGAAACATACACAAACTCTTGTAGAAGATCCAAAAAAAAATGGCAGAAAAGGGGTGCATCATTTATCCGATGGGTGGATGGAATAGAAAACCGCAAACTAATTAACTTTCTAATGGCTTCAAGTGGGCAGATGGTCTTTTTGAAGTCAAATGATGCCTCCCATCAAATAAAAAATGTGAATGCTCTCTGTGACATGCTAGATGAGGTGGTGATAGAAGTAGGTGTGCAAAATGTTATTCAAGTTGTGACAGACAATACGGCCGCATATGTAATAGCAGACAGACTTCTCGAGTGGCACCCTACTACACTTTTTTGGACCCCTTGTGAGGCCCATTGCATTGATCTCTTGCTTGAGAGCATAGGAAAAATCTCATAGGTGAAGAATGTGGTTGAAGAGGCAAAAAAATCCCCAAGTTCATCTACAATTTGGGTGTTACACTTGATGATAGAGCATACCAATGGAAAGGAGCTTGTGAAATCAGGAGTCACACAATTCCCCATAAATGTCATCACATTGCAGAGCATTGTAGTCTCACTAACATCCCTTAAGCAGAGGTTTGTGAGTTACCAGTGGTTGGAGTCTCCCTATTTTAAGAAGGCCAACGGGGAAAGGTTCATGAAGACCATTTTTAATGATGTGTTTGTGAAGCACAAGGAGAAAATAATTAAGGTAACCTCAAACTTAATTATTTTTATATTTATCAATTATTTGTTTTAATTTTTTTCATAATTTTCATTTTAAATTTGTGTATCAATTCGTTTTAAGTATCAGAGCCTATGGTTCGAGTTCTACTGTTAGTGGATAGGGAGAGAAACCCAATGGGTTATTTGTATGAGGCCATGGAGGCCATAGCCAAATATTATGAGCAAAATCAAAAAAAATATGAACCCATATGGCGCATAATTGATCAGAGATGGAACAAGACACTCCACCGACATATTCACGCAACAGAGTACTACTTGAATCCTAAGTTTTTCTATTCCGATTCATATAAGGCCAATGAGGAGGTAATGGATGGCCTCAATACATGCGTAGAAAGGATGATCCCTAACGATAAGACGAGATGCAGTTATCGAAGAGCTACAAATTTACAAGAATGCAATAGAGAGACTCTTTGCTTTGACTCTATGCAATAAAATAAGAAACTCCTCTCAGCTAGGTAAAAACAAATTGAATCATTTGTTTTTTCTTTCTAGTCTCGTTACTCGTAGTCTCTAGATACTAGTAGTACACTTCTTTTATTTATTCAAGCCTAGTTGACTTATTATAAATCTCCTATTTGCAAATGTGTGGTGGGAAGATTAATGTGAAAAAACACCAAATCTTCAAAGGCTAGCCATCCGCATTCTGCGACACCTTGTAGCTCTTCTAAATGTAAATGTAATTGGAGCATGTTTGAAACTGTACACACAAAGAAGCGCAACAAGTTGACAACACAACGCATCAATGACCTTTGTGCGATACGATCTTCATCTTCGTGTGAGACAAATAAAGGGACTAGAGAAATATGATGTTGTTCACTTGAATGAGATTAATCCATATGCCGACTAGATCGTTGATGATGTAGAGCCCATGTTTACCATGGAGGAGATCGCAAATTTGGGGAGGGAGGCATAAGAAACAATAGCATCTAGGACAGCAAAGACATCAAGAGGGGTTGATGAGGATCCAGATGATATATTTGTTGACAATGTTGGCATTGGTGAGGAGGAATCTTTACCTTCCAGTTCCATGAAGCAGTTGCAACAAACTTATTTTAGGCACTAGAGATGAAATGTAATATGTATCATATGACTCTATGAACATTGTAGTTTGTATCTTTGTAGTTTGTACTCTTTTTTGGTCAAAAATGAATAGAAAATATACTTATGGCATTCTCTACATTCATTTCTCATGTCATTTAACAATTTTTACATTTAATTTAAGTTTATTTAAGTTGCCAAGTAATGCCGCATAATTGCCGAGTCCCGAGTCCATGTTCAAATTTTACCCTATCGAGAAATTGTCGAGAATAGGTTTTTGAAATATGATCTTGACCATATCCATAACTTGATCAGCACTTGTTAGAAGGAAATAAAATGGTATTGGTATAAACCTTTGTAATATATCATAACGTGAAGCTCAACTACTTAGTGTGATGTAAAGTTATTGTTAGTAATTTGGCCTGCCAAGGCCAAATTACTACCCCTACTATTAGAAACTTTTCCCAAAACGGTCAAATCCCCTATCCAGCTGGTCAAACTGATGAATTATACTCTAAAGGCATGAACAAAGGGATATGTAGGCAGTCAAGTATCAAATACATATTGATAAGGACCTACAACAATGTTACACAGTCAAGTGTATTCGCAAGGATGATATGTTGAAATAAGAAAGGTCTTTATCAAGATTTATTGACAAGTACTTACAACCATGAAGAAGAACGATGATCAAATCTGCCTTTGAGCCTTCCTTGGAGTGAAAGACAAAATACAATCCATGCAAGGGCAAGACACCTACAGCAAGTTCAAAAAAGCATATCTCCTATTCAAAATGTCACATACAATTATAAAGCTACAACCCTGTAGGAGGAATGACTTTGTAAGGTGGATACGAGCCAATGAAGAATTAATCAAGATATAGCCATTACGCCTATGGAAGATATGCATCTACAGTCAGTCACCCAAAAGATAACTCTGCAGGTCACTTTTTGGGCTATAACAATCTTTTTCCGTATCGAATTCTAATTTGCAAGAGTTTAATCAAATGGTTAAATAGCATGGTGGTAAAGTGATTCTATACAGGAAACAATTTCAAATGGCTAAGTGTGGGAACAATTTCCTTGGACTTTTTGTCCGAGGGAAAAAGTCCGAGAAAAAACAAATTTAAAAGGACTTTGTAAGAAATTCGAAAGATTAAGGTTTATTTGCTTTTTTCTTTCCAAGGGATAGACAATTTGGCATTTTCAAAAAGGGTGCTTTTCAAGAATGCCGAAGGGTATGTGCCCTTCGGGAAGGATCATTACAAAAATCCCGAAGGGTATGTACCCTTTGGGAAAGGCTCAAAACAGAAGTCTCAAAGGACAAATACAAAAAGTCCAAAGGACTTTCCAACTTTTCCGAAAGGCTAATTCAAAATTCTGAGAGGCTTCTTTTCAAAGGAATGGTCCATCACAGAAAACCCGAAGGGTATGTACCCTTTGGGAAAGTATTTTTTGCAGAAAAACCCGTAGGGCATCTCCAAGTTGCCGAAGGGCATTTTTGAGTTGGGCCAGTTCCAAAAACCCGAAGGGTACCTACCCTTCGGGAAAGTGCATTTTTAGAAAACCCGAAGGGTATGTACCCTTTGGAAAGGTCATTGGCAAGAATCCCAAAGGGTATCTGCCCTTTGGGAAGGTTCACTTCAAGATTTCTAGGGACCTTTGCAAGAATCCTGAAGGGTATGTGCCCTTCGAGAAAGTCACTTGACAAGAACGCTGAAGGGTTAAGTGTACCAAGACGAAAAGTCCGAATGGCTATTTTTGGAAGGCCAAGGGACATTACAAAGATCCCAAAGGGTAATTGTCCTTCGGGAAAGTTCAATTAGAAGAAGTCCGAAAGGGACATTTCCTTCGGACTTTTTGTCTGAGAGGAAGATCCAAAGGAAGGTCTCTAGCAAAGAAAGGAGAAGAATTCCCGCAGACATTTTGTCCGTGGGAAAATGACAAAGGGCTTTACAGAAAGTTTGAAGGAATTCCTTCAAACAATTTGTCCGAAGGAATTCCTTTGGAGGGTTTGAAAAGGGGAAGTCCGAGCAATGAAAGGAAGAGACCGTGGGAAAGTGAAGTGACAAAAACCCGAAGACAAGAATTCATTCGGGAGGACTAATCTGATGGAAAAGACATGCCGAGGACCGAAGGAAAAGAAGAGGGATGGTCCATTACAAAGAGTCGAGAGAAAATTTCCTTCGGACTTTTGGTTCGAAGGAAATAGATAGGAACGGAATTTTTGTCTGGGGGAAGATGAAAAGAATAAGCCCGAGGGAAAAGAGAATAAAGGCAACATCCGAACACAAGACAAGCCAAGCAAATACAGGAAAAGCCATAACAGATAAGGTCGTGAAAAATGCATGCACAGAAGCGAAGAAACCGAGAACAGAAGGCTGAGAAATAACAAGGTTCAATCTGAACGTGTCTCTCACTTAGCAAGATCCTTGTCCATGCAAACAAAGGCTATTTACAGTGGACTGGTCAAAGCTTCAGTTGATTGTTTGACCAAAATCACGCTTCTCCTTGGTTTTCATGCAATCCAAAGCTTTCAACATTTCAAGCAGTTCAAGTGGCTATCTCCATCTATGATGTGGCGTAATTTTTCATGCAAGTGGAGATCATTGGAGTTTGATTGGTCTTGAGTTGGAGTTGACTGGACAAACTTGTTACACATCTTCCCAGTTTTTCATGCAAACAGGGATATCTCTTCCTCCAGCTCAGCTTTCAAACGAATCAAATGGAGTTCCTTATTTAGAGATTTGGCGTAGTCTTCCATACAAAAGAGAAGTTTGACTTTAAATGGGCCCACCATCCACACTTCTACACCAACCTTGGACTCATGCATGTTTTGAGATTTTTAGAGAGTGTATTGTTTATTTTTTTTAAATTAATCTTTCAAACTTGGCTCCACCACTTATTTTTTACGCCAAAGTTTGGAGATGCATGCAAACTTTGTAAAGGGAAAAGATTTTATTGCATATTTTAAACATTGTAAACGAGGTTAAGTCTTGAATTAATTAATCAAGACTAACCCTTTCCCTTTTTAGAGCTCCACTTAGGGCTATTTCAGGTTTTGGAAAAGCTTATTTTTTTGGCTTAATCAAGCCATTTAGAGGGATCCCTGAAGTTGGAAGAAAAGAAATTGTAAGCTTGACCAATGATCAATAAAAGAAGTTTTCATTCTGAATCTGAGTTTTTGACAGAAGATAGTGTGTAATTGATTGTGCATCAGCGTATAAGTGAGATCTATATCTCCTTTTTGCAGGTCCCTTCCTCACCTATCTTTCTCTATCTCACCCTTTTGCGAGTCATTTAAAGAGGTTTTCAACCCTTCATCTAAAACATTTTTGCTTAAAGACAAAATTATAGATTTCATTTGATTGTATGTGTGCATTGATTTCAGTAGCTTCAGAGGATCTAGACAATTCAGATGTATCACCCCCTTTTAATTATATTTTCCATCTCGATTTCTTTCTCTCTTTTCAACCCAAAAATCACAGTAGTCAAATTTATTGAAAAAATCTAAAGAGAACCAGCCCTCTCTGAAAGTTCTTCTCATCAAAGAGTCACCCACACTCTAAGAAGTTCCAATTGTATCAGCTGGGGTGAGGGTGTGCTTTGCACATCTTCAAACAGGGTGCACTCCAGAGTGATAACAATTATGTGGGGTCAAGTAGTTAATATGCAAAATTGAAAAATACAATGGAAAAAAATAATAACGTAATATAAAATGTTAATACATTTAATATTATGTAATATAAGGTTGATGGGTGTCTTTTTTTGCAAAAAACTTAAAAAATATAAAAACCAAGGCCAACCCATATCGAACTTATCCAGACTAGCCAAAAAATGGGGATCCGGTCGAAATTGGCAACTATGGTTAGTAGGAAGTTTCAACCGACCTGTATGGAATTGTGTCATGTATTTAACATTTGCAATAGAAAGGTAAAAAGGTTAGAGTAACAGAGTCAAAGAATCATGTACTATCCAATCAGAATCATGTACTATCCAATCTGAACCAAGGGAAGACTCGTGATTTTTGCTCCAACATGTTGCCTCATGTGGTTATCTATTCAAATCTGGGTAATGGTTGCTATGAATAGATTTATCTACTTTTGTCAAGTGTATTTGCTTATTTGCACCTGCCTTGAAAAGGAGTTGAGAATAATCAATTCTATTCTATTTCAATTTTCAGTTATGCTCTGTTATTTTATTTTTAATCATGTAATTGATTTGCACCTCAGTACAGAAACTGCAACACCTTACCATGACTTTGGTAAATAACCAATGTATGGCTAGCAATAGTTTCATTGCCGAATGAAAGTGCTCGAGTCATTGCCGAATTGCAATTGTTACCAGGTCATAGAGTGCTCAAGAGGCATTTTGAGAGGAGTTTGCAAAGTATGAAGCAACGAAAGTCCAATCCACAAAGCAACAATTCATTTACAACCGTATCCACAAAGGTATCTACGAGATATTATGGTATGAGTTTCGTTTAGAGGTTGGAAGAATTCTGTTTTAAAGCAAGTACAAACAAGGTTGTGTCAACCAAAGACAGGATAAATAACAATCCACAAAGCAACAATTCATTTACAACCATATCCACAAAGGTATCTACGAGATATTATGGTATGAGTTTCGTTTAGAGGTTGGAAGAATTCTGTTTTAAAGCAAGTACAAACAAGGTTGTGTCAACCAAAGACAGTATAAATAAACTGCATGAACTTAGGAAGTTGTGATCATGAGCCGTGGACCGTTGAGTGAAAACAACCTTGGACAATTACACAACCAAATTCACAATCCAGGCATATTAGTCATTTGATGCTACATTTGTTCAATCCTTTGCAAGATACGGGGGAGAACTATTACAGAGACTCCCGTTGTTGGTAAAGATGTTGGCAGTGGAGAAGGGAGTTGCAACTTTTCCCCAAGCAATGGAGTAGTTACCCCTCAGCAAGATAGGGATGAGGCACCATTGTTGGAAGAGTAGAAGGGTCAAGGGAGAAGACAAGGATGACTGGTGGGGGAACAAAAAGGAAAACGGAACCGCTGGCAAATCTATCAACATAATATCAAAGAGCCTCGACATGATCATACAGGGAGGAGAACATTCAATTACAAGAATCCAGAAAGACAAACAAAATGTTGGTAAGAATAGAAAAGTAGTGGTAGATAAAGTAGAAAAGATAAGAAAAAAGAAGGTAGAAGGATAGAAGGAAGTTGTGAGGAAGGGGATCACACAAGAATGCGGCCTAGTTGTAGTAGTGATGAGGAAGGCACACCAAAAGGGGTGGTGTGAAGGGTGGTAGATGGGATAGAGCATGGAGGTAGTGTTAATAATTTGGCTTGTCAAAGCCAAGTTACTACCCCTATTATTTTAAACTTTCCTACAACAGTCTAATCCCCTTTTCAGCTGGTGAATCTGTGGTCTAAAAGCATGAATGAAGGGTACAAGTACTTACAACAAAGGTATTAAGAACAGTTGGGTGAAGACCTACAGCCACCATATAGAGCATGCAGTCCGATTCGAGGGAAAGACACCTACAGCAAATTCAAAGGCCACATCTCTTGTTCACTTTCAATGGAAGCACAGAGATAAAGGCAGCATCATGCATATGTTTATTTTCTCGGTTTTTTTTTCCAGTCAAGGGATACAAGATTTCAAAGGATTTACAAAAACCTCAGGTACTTTGCAATAAAGCCAAGAAAATTACAAAGGGAAGGACTCTTTCAAAAAGCCCAAAGGGTATGTACCCCTTCGGGAAAGTCCACTTCAAGGTTGAAAAGGCAAGATTTATTCGGGGATGTCATTTACAATAAGCCTGAAGGACATGTGCCCTTCCAGAGGGTATCCTGGCAAAGTGAAGGGACGTTTTCAAAAGTCCCAAAGGGCACCTATCCTTCGAGACAGTTGGAAGGATCATTTCAAGCAAGTAAAGGACCTTTTCAAAAAGCCCGTAGGGCAACTGCCCTTCGGGAGAATACATTTTGGGAAAATGTAAGGATTCCTTTGAACATTTTGTCCGAAGGAATACCTTCGAAAAAGTTGTCGCAGGGTTTACAAAAACCAGGTACTTTGCAATAAATCCGAAAAAATTCAAAGGGGCAATTCTTTGGCGGGGAAATTACAAATGACTCTTTCAAAAACCTGAAGGGCACATCGAAAAAATTCAAAGGGGCAATTCTTTGGCGGGAAAATTACAAATGACTCTTTCAAAAAGCCCGAAGGGCATGTGCCCTTTAGAAGGGATCATTTCAAAAATATCTAAGGGTAGGTACCCTTCGGGAAAAGTTCAAAGGCCATTTCAAATGGTTCATTTCAATCGGGAAGGTCCATACAAAAAGCCCGAGTGCCCTTCAAAAAGCCCGAGTGCCCTACAAAAAGCCTACGGAAAAGACAAAAATGGACAGGAAAAACCCAAAGGAATTCCTTCGGACAAATTCTCTGAAGGATTCTTTCAAGAGACTTGGACAACACAAAGTTTTCCCTTACTCTTTTCACCCCAAAAAATCACAGTTTCAGGGTTAATTGCAAAATCATTGGGGAACCAGCCCTCTCTGGAGGTTCTTCTCAACATAGAGGCACCCTCCCTCTGAGAAGTTCCCATTGTATCAGCTGAAGAGAAGTTGTGCTTTGCACATCTTCAAGCAGGGTGCACTCCAGAGTGATAACAGGTAGAGTAGAAGATAGCAGAAGTAGAAAAAGCAGTGCGAAACAAAGAAATGAAGCGGGTGAAGAGAAATACAGAGACGTCAGAAATTTGGAAGAAAGTTCCCAATCAGAATCCAGCAAAGAGGTTCAAACCCTGATGCAAAGAAAGAAGAAGACCCCACAAAACCATCAATGGAGCCACTATCCCTTTCACCATATGAAAGTAGAGTAAGAATCATTGTTAGGAAGCCCAGAGAATAAAGAGTTCAGATTTCAGTTTGGAGGAGAAACATTGAGAAAGTTGCATAGTGAATTTCAAGTACTTCAAATACTTAAAACAAGCCCAGCAAAGGTAATATATGATGACTATACAAGGAATTTTCTTAAGATAAAATGTAGAATTAGACCAATTGATATTGCAGGAGCTTCCACAAACAAATAATTCACTGGTCGAGGGAGAGAAAAGCGAAGTCAGTTCAGCAAAAAATTGCAGTGGTAGTGAGATCAGACGTGAATCAAGTGTGAAACATAGCACAGAATCTGCTAGGAGCAATTATGGCACACCAAACTATTCTTATGGCAGTATTTTACAAATTAACCCCATATGATAGCACTGTAGATCCTGAAAACTATTTATCCACCTGCGAAAAATGATGCAAGTTAAAAGGAACAACAGAGGCGAGCCAAATCTGATTAGAACTCTGCACAGAAAATCTTGAGAGCTCAATAGCACAGAATCTGCTAGGAGCAATTATAGCGCACCAAACTATTATTATGGCAGTATTTTACAAATGAACCCCATATGATGGCACTGTAGATCCTGAAAACTATTTATTCACCTACAAAAAATGATGCAAGTTAAAAGGGATAACAAAGTCGAGCCAAATCTGATTAGAGCTCTGCACACAAAAGCTTTGGAGCTCAATTATTCAATCAAGGATCAGAAGTTAGCACTCCCAGATGTCAAACAAAAGATCATCATAGAAATTCAGAAATACAAGTCAAAAGGTAATGTAATTCAGCAGCTAAAAAACATTGTGCAAGAAACAGGTGACTCAGTCCAAGAGTATAATAAGAGATTTGTGGAGGTTTTGAATCAGATGAAGTTTAAGTTCAATGATAAACGGAAGGCAGCCTGATTTGAAGAATGACTCAAGCAAAGCATTCACTTGAGTTTAGCACAAAATCAATATGTGAATAGGGTGGAAGCATGAGCAGCTACTATGAGATGAAAGAATAGGAGATGTGAGCAAAGCAAGTTCATCTAATGAAGCTTTTAACACAAAGTTGGAAGCAAATTTAAGGAGGATGGACGAGATGCAGGAAGAGAGAAGGCCAAGGTCAGAAATATGATGCACTGAATGCAATGTGGTAGGGAATTTTCGCAATGAATGCCCAATGTTGGTCGGATTTCGACCCCCACCAACACAACTAGGAAATACAGTAGCCGCAATGAGTATCATGACATATATAGATTATGAGACCGCTCTGCTGCGATGTGTCACTTCATGATAATTTGATAAGGTATGCAAAGTAGCCTTGGGCTCTTGTGGATTTTGCAAAACCAAACACATTCCATGGAAGATTGTAAAATCTTTGGAGGAAATAAGGGAAGGTATCAATTGGAATGTTTTCGCAGTTCAAGCTCAACCTACACAATAAGCACAACCCTGGAAACAAATGCCACAGAAACAAGTATAATAACATATACTCCAGTAGTAAATGCAACAACAAATGTCCCAATAACAACAAGGATGGCAGCAGCAAGGAGGATGGAATCAACAAGGCCAAGGAGGCTGGAATAATCAACAACATAGGGAATGGAATAATCAGAGGAGAAATAACAATCCTAGGCAAGGGAATCAAGGACAAACGCTACCTAGAATCTGTTACATGTGTGGTCAGGCAGGGTATATGGAGCGAAAATGTCATATGAATCCCCAAAGGTCTATGTTTTGCTCATTGATCTGTAAACTCCTATGTTAAATTTCTTAAATGAATTTGCAGAATCACAAAATGTTGTCCTACTTAGATTATACTCCAAATTGACAATATTGAATGTTTTATAGCTTAGAATTACTGTAGTATGCCGTTAAAAATATATACAGATCTCACAGTACTGTAAATACTAATTAATGTAAACAATCATGAACAGCAAGAACAATGAGCATAACACATGAACACAAAACTTTTGACTTGAAAAATCACAAGGTGGGGAAAACCCAGTTGGAAGTGGCAATTGGCCACCTACTTGATTCTTTTATGGCCAAAGACGGTTATATAAAAAGTTAATAGAACAATTAAACAGTCACTCTAGTATTTGCTCACTCAACTCCTATCTGCAACCTTTCTTCTTTCTTATACAACCAACTGAGCACCAACTCTGTCACTCACACACCCCCACACTCATTTGCAGTTGTACCTCCTACTTATCATACCTCAGAAGTATCCTTTCATGCACAAAAGGACTCCCAACTGTCTAGAAACTGAAGACACAAAATTCCTTTGTAGTTATGCTACCAGTACAAACAATCCAGGTAAAACCGCTGATTAATGCAAAGCAACAGTTTCCAAACCACCACTCTTTAGACTGGCAGTTACAAAACTGTGACTCTAAAGACACTGGCAGTTAAGCAACCGCCGCTCTACTTGAAGCAGCAATTTCGCTATCATACAATAAATACTCCAATCAAAGACTTGTTACTGACCAAAACTGGGTTTTCTCTAGTTGGATGATGAATTGGATTGATTTTCTTGATCCCAATGGATCAAACCTTCCTTCTGGAAGACTTTTGGTCCCACAAAACTTAGTGGGGGAGGGGATGCAAGAACAATTCTCCCACTTTCATCTTGAGGTACCATCTTCACTGCCTTGGTGTTTTTCTCTTAATACCACCAACTTGCCAAAGATTCATGTGGTCCACTTCTAGTCTCTCTGACTATCCGCTGCAACACAACATCCTCCTCCAACTCTCCTTGTGCATCCAATACAGTCTTCTATAGAGGGCGGCGAATGTCCTTCTTAATCCAACATTGATGACTCGTATAGGTGCAAATTCTTTCAATTCACTATTGAGTACATCCTTGTTAATGGGAGAAGATCTGAAAGCATTCTATTCAATCTGCTCTAAGATGGCGAATGGCCCATACCTTAGAGGTTTTAACTTCCTAGTTTGTCCTTGAAGCTTCTCCTTCCTCAAATACAGCCATACCTCATCTACTACTTTGAGCATATGCTCCTTTTGATGTTGATCATGTCCAATCTTGAACTTGGCTTGAGATATCTCCAATTGTTCTTTCACTTTGATATGGATTTGTCTAATTCTCTCAATGAACCTTTCTGCTCTTGTCATCTCTTAATCTTGTTCTTCTACTTTTCTTTGTTGTCCCATTACAACATCAAGTGGGTTAGAGGGCAAGTAACCCAAACATGCTTCAAAAGGTGACTTGTTAGTGGATGTATATACTGCCATGTTGTATGAGTGTTGGATATATGCCAAAGACTAAACCCAAGCCCTTGGATACTTCTTGTTGTAACCTCTTATCAGCTTTAACAAAGTCTTATTTACAACTTTGGTTTGTCCATCAATCTGAGGATGGAAAGCAATACCTTTTCGGAGCTCCGTATCCATCTTGTTTCACAAGGAGGTCCAAGACTTCCCCAAAATTTTGCAATCTCCATTTGAAATGATAGACTTGGGCAACCCAAAATGCACCCAAACATTAGAAAAAACAATTCAACTATTTCATGGCCTTTTATTGTCTTCTCACATGCAATTAAAACATGAAATTTGTTGAATTTATTTACAACCACATACAAGTAGTTATGGCCATGCTTAGGCATTGATAACCTTCTCACAAAATCCATAGAAATGCTTTCCCATGGTCTAGTAGGCACCAATAGCAGCATGTACAACCCTCCTTTCCTAACCTTAGGCTTACTTGTACAACACAACTTACATCCTCTAATGAATCTAACCACTTCTTGCATATTCGCCAATACACAACTTTTCAAATGAGCCTTGGTCTTACCAACACAAAAGTGACCCAAAACTTTGGAAGCTTGTGCTTCCCTCATCAATAGAAGTCTTTCTCCCTTCGGCACACATAGTTTGTCCTCACTTGTATAGTAGCCCATATTTGAGGTGGCATCCATTTTTGCCTTCAATAGACACATGCTTTTGGTACAAGACCCTTTTCCATAATGTATTTTACCCATTTTTGCACACTTGGTCCACTTGTGTATATTTGGCTATTTATAAGACATTTCCTACCCCACACGACTAACTCCTCAACCTTTGAGCCTTCACAATGTCTTCAACATACATTCATTTCAGCTTTTAAGCCTCATTTATCTATCTTCTAAGTTGCTTGCACCCGTTATGGACATCTATCTCCCCGAGGACAGATTCAACAACTACAAGTGTACCCACCAAATCTACTCAGCAGGCTGCCAAATCTGTTGTGTGTTTTTGTGGGGTTTTCCAGCTTAGTCTGATTTCTCATGCCTTTGATTTCACATCTTACACTTTTCCACAATCAACCATTGCATGTGCCATGTCCTAAAGAATCCAATGTATACAAATCAAGCTTAGTCATTTATCAAGTAAGAATCGAACAGAGAGCCTCCCTAAGTTACATCCTTCATTGATCAAATCCTTTAATACACTTGCGAGGGAGTCTACACATTGAGCTAAATTTTGTCATTCATCACTTCGAGCTATTATGACATCATCCACTTGTACCAAAAGAAGATTTAGGCAAATGTTCAAGCAGGTACATCATCACATCTAGGGAAGAGGAGGTCAAAGTCATCGCTCGAGATTCCATTTACATGGCACTAGAACACCATGGAGCCTGACTTTGGGTGTGGGATATGTAGCTGCAACTTCGTTGTGGTTGCCCGTCCCATAAGTTGTTTTTGTCGTTCTTCATTGTGCGTTTGTGACAAACTAGGTCAAGTGAAGGATACATATCATCTATATATTGCCCACAAAGTCGGAAAAGCAAAGAGAAAGGATTGTATGGCATCAAACAGTGAACCTAAGCAAGAAAACTCATTATAAAAAATGGAGCGCGATACAAATTCGCCGCATCAAAACAGATCCATTGGTTACAACAAAGGGGCCTATTTGACAGCCAAATCCACCCAAGGCATATTAGAAAATGCAGAACAAAGCTGAATCTATTCATGTACAATCAGCACTCCAAATTTCACACAAAGATGAGATATCACTTCCAGACCACTACTGCACTCTTAGAATCCCAAGATTTTACCAAGGTGTGATCATTTCATCACTTTCGCTATTTTGTTTAATTGTTGCTTTGTCAACTGTTCAATTTATGTTTGTTTACTATTTTCAGCAACTAGGATAGATTTGAATTACTATTTTAGATTGTCATATGTTAGATCTCCCTTAATGCAAATCTTTTAGCTTATTGTGCTTAGGTTATTTAGCTCTAATTCACTTTTAATTAAAACAATTGGTGAACCCCTTAGTTCTTCAAATACTTGTATCTTTTGAGGTTTTCACTTAGGATTTCATGATTGATTTCTAATTTTCAAATCTACATCTTATCTTACATGTTTTGATCAAACGCAATCTTCTACTCACCTCTTTTTGTTTTTAGATTGCATCCACCTTCAAAAATTGGTGCATACACTTTGGTTCTTTGAACACATACATGTTTTAAAGTTTCCTAGGGTTTGATCCTCCACTTTCAAATCTGATTTTTCAGATTTGCATTTTATTTGTGCTAATTACATTGCTTACCCAACCATAGGTGATTCTAGTGATATTGCTCCTCCTATGGTTGATGTTAATGCAAAGAGTCCATGTATTTCTGGAAGAATGCCTTATGTTCTTCATTATACTTTAACAATAAAAATGATAATCGGAATGATGACGAATCTTATTCTTATGATGGTGAAGATGACAAGTTAGCACAAATTAATTTCAACCTTACTGGACCATGTGAAAGTAAAGATGCCATGAATGTCTTGAATGTTGATCGTCTCTCTTTAAACCCTCATGAGTATGGAATGCCAAATTTTGTGCAAAAATCAATTATTAAGGAAACAAATGATGAATCTTGTCAAAATAATACAAATGATGAAAATACTTGTCTTTCTACTCTTTTGAATGCAAATGTTGAAAATGACTCTTTGAATGCAAATACTTGTGTTTCTACTCCTTCCTTGGATGCTCATAATATGGCAAATCTCAAACATCTTTTACAAAATCCTTCTATCATTGATGAAATTGCAAAAAAGATAGCTAGTATGAATTCTTCTTATGTGATCAATGACTCGTGTTTGAAATCAATAATCAAGTGAGACCTTTGAATGAACCTCTACATGCTACAATTGTGCCAACAAATGAGCTTGTTATAAGAACATGATTATCTTACCTTCTATTAAGTGTTATGATTGGATTCGTGCCACAAACATTTCATTCCAAATTCTTTTGTGAATATCATCAAATCAATGGTCATGCAGCAGATAGATGTCATGCTTTGAAACATAAAATACAAGATCTTATTGATAGTGGTGACCTTACATCAGGTATCTCTATTATGAAACCACAAGTCTCAAGCACATCTTCCAATATTGAGCAACCTACTTCACATGATATGCCACCTACGAAGAAAGAATTTTCTATGAAAGAGGCACTCAAACAAAATACCTAAGAATGATATTGTGCCAATCATGATTCTCAATAATCTTATAGAAACTTATCCTTCGTATTCGGAACTTTTTTTGTAAGTGTGAATATAGATAGACAAAGACAACAAATCATGATAAAATGACAAAGCTCAATTAAACTTGTGTATTCTCCCTTTCCTTAAAACATTTGGTTATGACAAGGAACATCTAACGCAAGTATCCCGTTCTTCGGTAAAACAAGTAACATTGAGATGTATTATAGTGCTTGTATCTATCGATCCCTAGACATATCTCACATTATTCCATATTATGCCATCCTTACTTCAATACAATGCTATATTGAGAGTTACATAGTTACAATTAATGAAAGCCACAATTGATAGTACACATGAGTATGTTACATTCAAATATGAAAGGGAATAAAGTTAACATGCAAAGAGATAGAACTTATGACAAGAAAGATTTAAAGCATCCTAAAGTCATCTTATTACGTCTCAAACAATGGGTCCCTAAGAAATAAATGCAATGAGAACAAATTCAGCCAAAAAAGAGCCACCATCTACTCAAACATCTCCAAGTAAAAATCAATTTGGTTATACATATCCTTACATCAGAAATATTATAGTTCAGAACATAATGATTTGATAGCACCATCCCCTATGTTTGTTATGCGAGTGTCACATGTGCGTCAATTTATTATCTAGTTCAATAAATCAATTGTTGACGCCATTATTGGTTAGTAGTTTGCATATCATGTTATGGGCTTCAATGCATATATCTTTCAATCCTTCGACATCGTATATTCTAAAACACATTTCCAATTATTCTCATTATAAATTCTTATAGTTACACCAACATGGTTTTCGACACCTAATCATCTACATCATGAGATTGTCTACCATTTCTCAAGGGGCGATATATCTAGACTACGACATTCACTTCTTTATAAGAAGTGTGAATGACTTTTATAGCCCATATTTGACATCATTATCGCATGCTACAGATTTAGGTTCCCGTATGACTCATGCTCGCCATTCAAAATTTTTGACACTTATAGTGCCACATCTGACTCCTTATATACACGCCATAATACTTTAGAGATCATTGGTTAGTTATGCTAGAGCCTATATTTTAGGCTTCATTAATATATCAATATTATACTATAGTTCTCTTACTGTACGTAGCGTATTTCTTCTTTATGTTGTATATTTCATGTGCCTTCCTCCCTTGAGTTGATTACATGCCTTCTATTTCTTCTGGATTTGACACTTTGGCAATTGCCTTCTATTTTACATTCACATTCTTTTATCCACTTGGTTGTCATTATGTGTTATGTTGCATTGGCCCTTTCCCTTTTATCCCATTCCAAACACTTGCGCAAATTTCTCGATGATGACAACCTATATAACGAGACCTTCCATCCTAGCATGCATTGATTTCTAAGGGAAGTTGTAAGTTGTTTGGAATCTTCCTTTTTTTCTTCTTGTTTGTTTGCACCCCTTGGCTTGCCTATTTACATTAGTTTCTTAATTTTGCCTCTGCACTACTCATACTTTTTGCTGGATTCAGCTTTGCTTGTTTCTTCTTGTGTGCACCCCTTCGCCGCCTTCTTTTACTGTTTCTTCTAGAAAATTATAAAAATGTAAAATCATTAGAACACACAAAAAAAACAATGTATACATATTATGCTTATATGCCTCTGCTAGAGGTTTTTCATATTCACGATTTACATGAGTACTTCTCATGATATTCTTTGAGTGGGTGAAATGCAGGATATATGGCTTATATATGATTATGGACTTTCAGATGCTACACGGCTGCTTTCTTGCCCACACTCTTAGGGGCATGATCACATTGGTGGCATGCCTTACCTTAGGGGTATCTCTATATAGTGCATGATTTTCATTTATCATATTGAGCTATTTTACATTGATTATATCATATCTTGCTAGTACCAACATCTTGTGTGTTTTCATGGATATCTACATTGCATGGTTACATTATCACTGTTATGTTGGTTACATTGTGTGTTTTGTACCATTGTGTGTTCGTTTGCTTGCTTGCATGTGCTTGTGCATGTTTGTGCATGTTGTTGTCAATGTTTAGTCTAGTCCTTGTCGATAGAAAGAAAGAAAAGAAGAAATTGTATTAATATCAACGGATGACCAAAAGTAGGTCAATAAGACTCAAGAATACAAACATAAACAATAGAAAGTCCAAGGAAAGAGAACCCTGGAAGCTAAATTACAAAAGATAAAGTAAAGCAATGTGCCACTAGCAAAGGTGGCAATAAAACCAATACAAATAGCAATGGGGGGGCGAACAAGAGCTCCCAAAAGCATGTGTCGACGAAAACTAGAAGACCACATTGAAAACCTCTATCTATGCATGAAGTCTCGAGTTATCATGTCATGTCATCATTTCTTGTGAATTATATGTCCTAGCATGATGATTTCCTATATGTAGCTACATACTTGTTTGCAATTCGTGTGATATACTATGTGATTCTATGATTGTTGCCATGATAAATATCATGCATATACTATGATTGGTGCCATGGTCTTTACCATGCACATTACTATTTTCGGTATTACCATGCTTGGTGCCTACATTGTTATGGTCTTTACCATGCACCTAATGGGGCATACCATTGTGTGTGTGCTTCATTGCTTTATCTAGCCTTACTAGGGGCATGTTTGTGACATTGGGGGCATACCATTTGTCCCTATCTTGCTTTGCCACTTGAGGGCATTATACCCTTCCACATCTTCTCAAGTTTATTACTATGATATATATCTTACGCATATGGAACATCCATTGGGGTATGTTGTTTGCCCCTGTCTATTTCATCCTCATATGACTATGCACAACTTTTTATTGAGTTTTACATGACGATATTTTACAAAAATTACACATGATTTATATGATTTTTCAAGAATTTTCAAAGTTTCAACTATATATATTATAACACATGATGCATTTGACTCTTTTTTTTTAGATAAATGATTGCAATGCAAATTTTTCAAATCCTTACCTCAAAAGGGGGGCTTATATTCAAATATTTCAAGATTGGCCAAAAAGAGGTTGAGCAAAAATTTGAGTGAATTTGAGTGAACTAAGAGCATCTAAAATAGTCCATTTGCCTACTTCCTTGATCAAGAAGTGGATTGGGTTGTCAAAAGTCCTTAAGAAGTACTACCTATGTTTAGGACTCGTCTAAAAGAAATGAATCGGAATAATCACAATAGAGTTTGGTTTTCAAGTTGTGGCAACACTGGTTCGCATACTGCCAAGTGTAATCATTCCTGCATTCCTTTTTCATATTATGTTTGCAAGTAATTATATTTTACGTCAATATGACATTGACTACTTGTTGCAATTGGCCATTGTTTTCAGGTATGTCAAATTTTCCAAGAAACAACAACTCTGTGTGGATGGAGCCTATCTAGAGCATCATTCCTAGGTAAGTCAATGTACATGCTTCAATTTAATATTTTTATACTTTGATGCACGCATGTATTCACTCACATATGCACATCAAAGTAAAGGCATTATGTAGACACCTCATTTTGATACAAATCCTTTTCCATTATGCTTTTTACCCGTTTTTGCAAACTAGGTCCACTTTTGTTTATTTGGCCATTTTTAGGACATTTCCTACCCCACATTACTCTCTCTGACCTTTGAACCTTCTAGATGCCTTTGGCATTTATCCATTTTAGCTTTTAAGCTTCCTTCATCTATGTTATGAGCTACTTCCACTCATTTTGGGCATCTATCTCTCAGAGGACAGATTTGGAGACTACAAGTGTATCGTTCAACCTGTGGTCTGTTTTTGTGGGTCCATATACCTTGGCTTGATGTCCCGCACCTTTAATTTTGCATCTTTTCTTGAAATTCCATTTACACGGCACTAGAACTACACAAGGTTTGATTCCAAGCATGTGGGATACGTTGTTGAAACTCCCTTGTGGTTGCCCAACCCATAACCTATTTTTGTCGTTCTTCGTTATGCGATTGTGGCGTCAAGAGAAGACGACATCAAATCATATATTTTACCTACAAATTCGGGAAAGCAGAGACATTTCTAAATGGCATCAAACAACACACCTAAACAAGAAAACTCATTATCAAAAAAAGAGCACAATACAAATTCAACACAGTAAAACAAATTTGTTGTTTACAACATAGGGGCCTATTTGGTGGTAACAGTACAGGTGTCAAATTTTTCCATATACAATCAACACTCCAAATTTATTACAAAGCTAAGATATCACTTCCAGACCACTACTGCACTCTTAGAATCCCAAGATTCTGCCAAGGTGTGATCGTTTCATCACTTTCACTAATTTGGTTAGTCATTGACTGCCCAATTGTCCAATTTGTGCTTGTTTATTGTTTTCAAACACTAAGGCGGATCGAAATTACTCTTTTGGACTGTTATATTATTAGATCTCACTTGTGCAAAACGTTTTAGCTTATTGTGCTTAGGAGATTTCAGCCCTAATCCACTTTTAATTAAAACACCTTCATTATCAACTTTCTTGACCTACAATTGTTGGAATGTCTCCCCAAAATCTGCATCTTTGGAATGTCTCCCTCATAAGCCTCTTTTGTGAAAGCTTCAAGTTGTGAAATTGTTGCCAAAGTTGAAAGTTGTTTTATGATTGGTAGCCTAAATAACATATCTGCCACAACATCTGTGTTTTCCTTCTTGTACTTGATCACCAAATGAAATTGTTGACAAAAACCCATTGCCTGCTACAAGTTACTTTGTGCTTGCAAATATTGAAAGAATTTTATGGTCTACATGCAAAACAGTTTCTTTGACCAACAAATAATGTTTCCATTTTTTAATTGCTTAACTAATGCGTACATTTCTTTATCATATACAACAAACCCTCTTACTATTCAAGAAAATACCTCTAAATGATAACAAATTTGCTTACCTCCTTGAAACAAAATTGCCCCCATACCATACTCATTTGCATCTGTTCCAACTTTGAATGGTTGTTGCAAATTAGGAAGAGCAAGCTCTCGTGCATTGCTTATTTTATATTTCCAACAATCTAAAGCACTATCATGTTCTTTACCCCCAATGAAAACTCTAACCACTTGTTGCAATGGTATGTAGAGGTGTTGTAATGTTGGAGAAAGCTAAAATAAACTTGCTCAAGAATGGTACTGCTCCCACAAAATTTGGTCTTTGTGGCACTCCAAGGTGTGGGAAAATTAGTGATAGCCTCAACCTTTGATGGATCCAAATAGACGAATTATTACTTTGAAAACTCACATTTCTTCATATTGCATAAAAGATGTTCTTTCGATGTAGTACTGAAAACTAAAATATAATCTAGATACACTATGACATGTATCTATGACAAACTCAATACATCATTAATCAATCTCATAAATGTAGCAGGCGCATACATAAACCAAATGAAAGTACCAACCATTCATACAAACCTTGTTTTGTCTTGAAAGTTGTCTTCCAAATATTTAGCATGTTAAAGTTGCTCCAACAAGTCATCAATTTGTGGCAGTGGATATCAATTCTTGATGATGATCTTGTTCAAAGCTCTATAGTCTATGCTCATTCTCCAAAAGATGTATTTTTGTACCATCACAATAGGTGACCCACATGGTGAAGTACTTGAGCGTATGAGCCCTTGCTCTAATAACTCTTAAAGTTGTTTCTTCTCTTCAAAACACTCTAAAAGTGATTTCTTGTACAAACCAATGTTTGGCAAAGGAGATTCGAGCAACAATGAATCTCATGCTCTACTTCCCTTTTTGGAGGCAAACTTTTAGGAGTTTGAAACACTTATTGAAAAGAATACAACTACTCATCCAAAACTTTCAATCCCTTGTTAGCACAATTAATTTCAAAAATGTATAACCCGTTCTTTTTGCTTATCCTTCCAAAAAAAAAAAAAAAAATATATATATATATATATATATATATAGTTTATTTGCTTGAGTGAGTCTCTTTGCTTGGTTGTCACTTACCAGAGCAAGCTAGGCTTGTTTTGATGTGCCTTGATGATATATAGTCGATCCCATCCTCAACCCATCTATACTTGTTATCCCTCCTCATAAACATAGCATCTTCAAGAAACAAGTAAGGAATTCCAAACACCACATCAAATGCATCAAGAGGACTCATATGTGCTTCCATTTCATAAACATATTGTTGGTTAATACTGAATTTGAATTTACATTTCTTAGTCCCTTGAATCTACACCCTTTTCCACCCAACCCAAAGGATATGGATGAATATGATAATATGTTTTCAAAACAAGCTTCTTAACTACTTTATCTAAAACCAAATTAAGTTGTCAACCAATATCAACAAGTGCATTTACCTTGGTTTTCTTGATCTAGGTCTTGATTTGGAATAGTTTGCTCATTTCTTCTCTAATGTGTTCCTTGTTAGTCGCATTGGTACCAATGCAACCTAATTTCTCATCGACATCCAAATTGTCCTCTATCTCCACCTGTAATTGTCTTTAAAAGACGTCATGGACTTCTTAGTACCCTCCTTCGAACGATTATGGGGATGTGGTTCTTGATGTAACTTCCAACACCTTGTGTCAATATGCCCATCTATAATGCAATTACTAAAATGATTATATGAATCCTTACCAAACATGTAAAGCGGTTACATTTCTCCTACCTTTCCACTTACCCTTCTTGTAGGATTTGTAACGCTGATTTTGTTCTTTCTTGGACGGGTTTGCGAAATGATGTTGCTTTAAGGATTTTATCTCTCCTTGCCTCCTCTTCCTCAATGCAATATAACTGCACACATTGCTTCATCATGGTCTTTTGGCTTACTTGAGATGACTCGTCTCCTTAGGCATGTATTGAGACTTCCCGTGTATTTTGTCAAGTTGTCTTCATCTTCCAAGTCCAAGCCCATCAACATAGCTTGTCTACTGAATTTTGTGGTATAGTCCTACACACTTTGACCACTTCCTTCCCTGAAATATTGCCACTTGATATTTTGATCAATTTTATGTACAATAGGATAAAAGTTCTTACATAACAATTCCTTGAATTTATCCATGGGAGTTGGTGTAGTGGTAAATGAATTCATCCCAACTAGTTATAATTTGTTGCTGCTTCTTTTCATAAGAGACTAGATAACTTTCCCACCAAATTAGAGCATATCCTTACATTTTGAATTGTGCAAAATAAATATTTTGTGCCTCACTAACACAATGCACATTAAAAATATACCTCCATTTGCTTCAGCCATTTGCCTAGAAATTCAACAACTACTTGTCACTCAAAAGATCTAATCTCAACTTTGATAGGAGTATGATTGCATGATTTTACCTTAATTTTGACCATCTTTTGGAGGCTGCTCATGCTCATTCATTAACTCTTATTTCTCTTCTTCATGGGGCTCTTCCTCTCCCATGCCAAACTTCTTAGCTAGAGCACGAACCACCATGTCCATGTATTATTGGTTCCTCATCGTGAGATATTGCTGTTTGGTAATAGTATCTCGGGACTTCATCACACTTTCCACGCATGACTCTAAAGCAGCAACTCTCTTGGCAAGATTGTCTTTGACTTCTTTAACCAATTCCTTGATCTTCTCATTCCACTTTCTTGACAAAATATTAGGATCACAAGGTAGCAATTCTTTCCCTTTTGATTTGCTACTATCATATAAATCAACCAAAAACTTTCCACAATATCCAAAGATTAACCTGTTTTGATACCAAAATGATCTCTAACTCCTAAGTTCAATTGCTTAATTTGAATTTGTAGAATCACAAAATGCTATCCCACTTATCTTGGGACTTCGTCACACTTTCCACGCATGACTCTAAAGCAGCAACTCTCTTGGCAAGATTGTCTTACACTTCTTTCACCAATTCCTTGATCTTCTCATTCCACTTTCTTGACAAAATATTAGGATCACAAGGTAGCAATTCTTCCCCTTTTGATTTTGCTACTATCATATAAATCAACCAAAAACTTTCCACAATATCCAAAGATTAAGCTGTTTTGATACCAAAATGATCTCTAACTCCTAAGTTCAATTGCTTAATTTGAATTTGTAGAATCACAAAATGCTATCCCACTTAGATTATACTCCAAATTGACAATGTTAAATGCCTTATAGACTTGAAATTAGTGTTGTGTGTTGTTGTTGGAAACATATATAGAACTCGCAATAGTGTAAATATGAATGTAAACAATCATAAACATCAAGAACAATAAGCATAACACGTGAACACAAGACTTTTGGCCTGGAAAACCTCAAGGAGGGTAAAAACCAATTGGAAATGGCAATTGCACACCACCTTGGTTCTTCTTATGGCCAAACACAAATAGGTTATAGAACAATTACAATATTCACTCTACTATTTTCTCACTCAACTCTTTGCGACCTTTATTTTTTTCTTCTACAACCAACTGAGCACTAACTTTGTCACCCACACACTCATGCCCTCATTTGGATTCATGTCTCTTGCTTATCATGGCTCAAGAGTGTCCTTTCATGCACCAAAGGACTCCCAACCATTTGGAAACTGAAGAAACGATGTTCCTCTGCCATTACTTTACCCGGACAAACAATTCGGGCAAAACCATTGCTTTCCGAATCGGCGGTTACCAAACCACCAAGGCAGTTGCATAACCGTCGGAATCCGCAGAGTGGCAGTTTCATAACTGACAAGGCAGTTATGCTCTACTTGAAGCAGCAATTTCGTCATCACACAATAAATACTCCATTTGAAGCCCTGTTGCTGATTGAAACCAGGTTTGCTCTAGTTAGATGATAGTGAATTGATTTTCTAGATCCCTATGGATCACTCATACTGTAGACTTCCAGTACAACACCTTTCAAAAGATTGCCTAGTTTTGCAAAAGATGTGAGAGGATAAACAACCTCGAAAGGAAAATATGAGAAGTGTAAGGCTGAAAACAGAGGAAGAATTGGAAAGAGAGAGCTAGTGTGAAATGCACATGTCAAAGCTGTCACAAAGATGCAAAGAAGGGAACAGGGATTGCTTGTTCCAAAGATACCTATTGAATGTAGGGTGCAAAAATCACAACTTAGTAGGTATCCAAAGCCTAGTCATGAGAAGATGTTGATGCACGTAGTAGAGTTGTAGAGATCGAATCAGAATGAGGAGCAACATAGATCATCGCCAACTGCAGTTAACATTGAGGCCCAGATATGGGGAAGTGATGAATGTTATAAGACAAAATGGATTTCTTGCAACAGTGAAGAACCTTATACAGTTGATCAGCATGTCAAAGAACCAAACTATTTCGCAGAATCTTGCAAGCTTGTTGCAAGTGTTGATAATGCAAGTAGCACAAGCAGGCAAAGACCCAAGCAAACCTGTTTGGTTTAAAAAAAAGTGAAGCACAAGGATGTGGATGTGAAGATTGGCATAGTCCTTAATGGCTATGAGATAGATGATACAACATATGAAATAGAAGTAACAATGAATATCTTACCTAAAGCAACTTCAGAGGCAATTGGGAAAACAAACTTGCAAGTAATTCCAATAGTACTGAGTTTGGCAGACTATGGTACTATGAGTACCATAGAAAGATTGGAAGATGTGGAGATCCAAGTGCGAGATCTCCCAATGAGAGGGGACTTTAAGGTGATAGATTTGAAGAACCTTGGAATTCATTGCTCAACATTGATTGGGAAAAGATAGAAATATGATGGCAGGATGTACATCAATACAATTCAGAATCAACTGGAGTCATATCGCCCCAATGTTGTAATAGTGATCCCGTTGAGTATGTATAAGGGAGACCATACACCCTTTTGAAAGAACCTTTTTCTCCAAGAAAGAGATTGCAGGAGAAACCATTCAAAGTGCAAGAAGCCATCATGCAAAAGAGCAACAGGGAACAAGAACATAATAAGAAGCAAGAGAGTGTTGTGAATTTGCACAAGGATGAAAAAAAAAGGTTAGAACCAAGCTATACTCCTGAGGTAAGATCACCTACCCACTTTAATATTGATATAAATTATAGCTCGCGAGAAGTAATGGAAGAGAACATCCAGCCACAACAAGATGGACAAGAACCTTGGACTTGTACATCATCGGTGAGTGGGGATTCAGATGTTGTGATAACAAGTTGGATGAGGTGATTATGACATAAAACCACTAAGAATGGTCTTCACAAGGGACATGAAGATCCCTCAACAATAAAAGTTGGATGATTTGGAGGAAATCTTGAGGAGATAGAAAAATACATCCCATAAGACATGAGTGTGACTACATTGAATTATGCATCAAAAGAAATAGCTTTGAATTGGTGGGCAACAAACAAAGAAGATTGCAAACATGAAGAGAAGCAAGAGCAGCACTCCAAGCAAGGTTTAGACCACAGCCAATAGACATCAGAATTCAAAAATATAAGGAAGGTGAAAGACCTAAATGCCCATGGAATCTTGTATAAGGAGATAGGAAAAAATATATATTTCGATCATTCTTTGGGCCCCACTATTCCCAGACACATTGGATAGAATGAATGCCTCTGTGTATTCCGAAGAAACGGAGGATGGAAACAAGCACATGGGGACAAGTCTAATATATATTTATGCAAATGTTTATATTTGATGATTGTGACCCACAAGTAGATAGAGCATTGCAGAAAATAATAGCATTCCAATGTTGTGGAAATGAGGAATGGATGGAAGATGCAGGAATACGAAATTATAAGAGGAAAGGCAATGCAAAACTGGATGAATTGGATGAAGCAGAAGATTCAGTGGAGATGCAAGCAAAATTTGGTTGAAAGAGATTTCATAGTACAGCCTTGCCCGGAGTTGAAGTTCATCCAAATGATGAAAAAGTGAGATGAATCTATTGAACCTTTGATTGAATAAGTGTATAAAAAAAGAGGAAAATTGAGGTTGAGGATATAGAAATGCAGTGCCGAACGGAAGAAGGTGATGAAGAAGATGCAAATATAGGTTGCAAAGAAGAGGAAAAAATGGTGATTGAAGAGAAGTTTGAACAAGAAGAGAAGATTCAATAGAAGGAACTAAAAGGTGCAAAGAAGTCAAGAAAGGGCAAGGAGAAAGAATCAATAAAAGATAAAAGCTGCAAAATTTACAGATTGATGTGGGAAAAGGTCAGACAACAGTGCAAGACAAGCTGGAAGAAGCGAAGATCTATAGGTGACCACTAAGAACAAGGCATGTAAACATTGGAATTAAATAAGTTCCCAAGATAGCAACAATTGATATCTATTGGAGTGAACAAAAAATATTAGATTGTACAATTTTTGATAGATTACTCAGATTTGTTTCCTACAAAGTTTAGTGATATCAAAGGGGTTGACCACTCCCTAGGTTCCCTGAAAAATAGAGCTCAAGGAAGGTCTGAAACATGTTAAGAGAAGGCCACACCATCCCAATCTGAATATAAAACTTAGTAAAAAGAGAAATTGATCGAACGTTTGAGGTTGGATTCATCCATCCAGTGGACAAATCTGATTGGGTCATTCAAACACGTCGACCCAAAAGAGGAGGTGAAATTAGCATTTGTGGAGACATTTGAGCCTTGAATAAGGCTTGTGTCAATGATCCATTCCCTACACCCTTTTTTGATGAGATTTTAGTAGTTGTTGCGAGTCATGAGATTTATGCTTTCACATATGGACTCAGTGGCTATAACCAAGTTCAAATTGCAGAAGAAGAATGTGCAAAGACCACATTTGCCATGATGAGAATCAATCACATACAAGGTAATGCCATTTGGATTGAAAATTGTTCCAACCTTCTTTACAAAAATTGAAGTAACAACATTTAAAGATTTGATTTGGGATTTCTTCGAAGTCTATCTAGATGATTAGGTTGTATTCACATTGCTTAAATAGCATTTGTCAAAACTGAGGTTTACGTTTGAGTGGTCCATTGCATGTAAATTGCTTTGAACCTGGCGAAATACTTGTTTCCTTCATTTGATGTCCTCTTAGGACATGTAGTATGTATTGCAGGTATACAAGTGGATCAAGTATCTTAAATCTGTACCCCCTACAAACCCAAGTGAGGTTCAACCGTTCTTGGGCCATACATGGTACTAAAAGAAATTTATCAGAGAATATACTGCAATTGTTGCACCAAAGGATGCTTTCTTGTATAGACACCAAAATTGTGTGGACACAAAAATGATAATTCATTTTGCACCTTGAAAGAGAAATTGGTTTCAGCCCCTGTGTTGGTTTCCTTCCCAGATTTGTCTAAAACCCTTTCATGTAAATATGGATGCATCTGGAAGTGTAATAAGAGCACTTTTAGCACAACCTGGAGAAGGTAATATAGATCACCCAATCTATTTTGCAAGTAGGAAGTTGCCTCTAACGTATACACAATAACTAAGAGGGAAGCACTGGCAATGGTTTATGCATTGCAAACATTTAGGCATGGTTTGTTGGCTACACTATTTGAATTCTATATAAAACATCTAGCATTGAAATACTTGGTTACCAAGCCATTGCTCAAAGGAAGAAAATCAAGGTGGTTGATCCTCTTTCAAAAATATCAATCCAAGATTGTAGTGAGGCATGGGAAGGTTAATGTGGGACCATACCACTTGAGTAAGGTTCAAAGAGGAAAAAAATGATATGGAAAACAATTTTACGCATTTGCACTTGTTCAGAGTTCAAGCAATTCCAAAGTATTTGGATGAGATCACAAGATTTGTGTAGACATGGGAAATTGCAAATCATTATTCACAAAAGAAAGGAAAGTGATTGGTGGCTAGAGCACTTCCATCCACAACCACTGATGGTTTTTTGTAAAAGCTAGGGAGAGATGAGGTGCTGCAAACAGGCATCTAGATCAAAAAAGGGCAATGGTGCTCAATGAAGCACATGAAAAAGTCATTGGAGGACAATTCGCAAGGGAACAAACACCATGAAAGATCCTACAAGCTGACTTTTGTCAGCCAACTTTGTTTAGGAATGCATATAAGTTTGCTAAAAGAGACAACCTACTCATGAGATCCAATGCCTCTTAACTCCAAGGTTGACCATTAAACCTTTTTGAAGATGGGCCATTGATTTCATAGGACCTATCAATCCCACTACGAAGCGGAGTGAAGCTAAATATAATATCACTACAACAAACTAATTCACTAAGTGGGTGTATGCAACAACACCACCAAACTGTACCTCGAAAGATGCAATGAAATTCTTGTATGAGAATCTAATCACCAAGTTTGGTTGTCCACAAGTGTTAATAAGTGATAAATATACTCATTGTTTCAATTAAAAATTGAGGTTCTAACATCTAAATTCATGATTTCACATCAAAAGACGGCCGCTTACCACCCACAAGTGAATTCATGATTTCGCATTAAAAATTGAAGTTCTAACATCTGAATTCATGATTTCACATCAAAAGACTGCCTCTTACCACCCACAAATGAATGGGCAGGTATAAGCTTTCAACAAAGTGTCGGAAATAGTGCTCACAAAGATTTGCAATATCAACTGAGATAATTGCAAGGAATGAATTCATGTAGTTCTATGGGCATATAGAACAAATTATAGAAGAGCAACAGGGCAGACACCATTCTAGTTTGTGCAAGGATTGGAAGCTATAATGCCTATGGAATACATGGTACCCATCGTACAAGTGGCAGTTGCTACAAGTTTGAGAGAAGAAGCATCATTGAAGAAAAGATTGGAAGATCTCATCAAGCTAGATGAGACAAAGTTTAATTCACAGTGGGTACAAGAAGCCCATAAATGAAATCAAAATGCATCGCATGAAAGGAATTTGAAGTTAAAGGAATTCAAATAAGGATTATAAATGCTACTCTATGAAACCATGTACAAAGCTCATCCAATAAAGTTATGAAGTTTGTAACCAAGGCCCATATATTGTTGACGCAATCACAGATAAGGGAGCTTTCAGGCAAACTTACAGAGAGATGTGAATAGTAGTAGACTAAAGCCCTACCATGACTAGAAATTCACAGCAAAGAGAAGTGTTAAAATAAGCATACAAGGGGCACACAAGTAGAAGTAGTTTCATAGGAGACATATGGATAAGTAGGAAGCGAAGGAAACAAAGATGGAGTAAGCAATAAGGGGAATATATTTCAACATACTGGTCTGATGTCTGTGAATTGTGCACTCACCAAATTCGTGACAGGAAGGCAATGTTGGTGCAAAGGCTTATGTCTTACAGTGCAAAAAAGACTTGAGTCAGGTAAGTACAATAGCTAAGGTTTAAAAGCACATTAGAGAAAGATATAACTCAATGAATTGTTATAGTCTAGACTCTAAACCTTAGGTGATATTAATAAACTGAAGAAGGGGTAATAAGGAGGTAGGTAGGAATAAGAGTGAGCTAACAAGACAAGTGGTGCATGGAGAGCCACGAAAAAGAGAAAAGGATAAAAAGGGCAGACAACAACAAGACAAATCACTCGCTTTAAGAAACTGCAAGCTATAGTGTGAATTAGAATTTTTCAAGGTGTGGACAAAAAACATTGGGTGAGCTGTGAGCAAGAAAGGGTGTGGAGTTAGGAGTAGGAAAGAGAGAGGATTGCGAAATAATGGCTTCAATTCCAAGGGGATGCAACATGGCAAAGACTGTAGCACAACTCAGTTTCAATATGTCCCAATGATAAAGGGGAGCCATAAGAAAATTAGGGTTAAGAAAACCATATTGAAAACTACTAGATGTGCAAACATTTGGGTACCAAAACTACCAAATGGAGGTGGACTCTGACAACGAAACAAATGGATGTTTTAAACAGAGTTTGCGACACATAAGGGTGCAAATTGGGAAAGGATGCTTTGTTTTCCATTCGTTGGCATTATGGAGGAATGCATGCATATTGTACTCAGCAAGATTTCAGCAAGGTCCATTTGGATTACTCACAATATAGTGATTCCATTGAATGGGGCAATCCTAGCCAAATCTACAAGGCTGCGAGATGAAGGATTGTACATTGAAAAGTATTAATTGAAGAGACAGCTGAAGATTATGCACCAGAAAGTGAATTTTTACAAGCCAACTCCAAGCAAGAGAGGATATCCACTTGATCAAAATTGTGGCATAGAATTAAGAAAGATGAGTGAAATGATAGCGTAACATTTTTGGAACACATGTCATGGACAAAAAAAAAGTTGCCACCAGATTGGTTACATCTGCCCATCAAATGGTGCACTATCACGTAACATTTAATTGGGCTCATCATTGAGCCAATGAGATACTAGAGAGAAGATATTCAATTCCAAGAAATTTAAAAAGTTTCATAATACTTTCCTTTTTATCTTAATTTTATGCACACAATGGAAGGCACTTGATGGTGTAGTCGAAGTGGAGCTTAGGTACAACCCTACAAAGAAATTCATGAAAAGTGTTGTGGCTAAGGAAATTGTTGGTTTTTCCAATCCAAAATCCAAAATCTTATATGTTATATTTTATATTATAATTCATGTTTTTGTATAGGTGAAATAAATCAATCTTAATCAACTTTGATTAAGATATCGGTAGTTGTATTCGGGTAGGGTGGTTATCAAATCAAGGGCTTTATAATAGCCTTCTTGTAATGTGTAATTTAATCAATGAAGCCTGAATAAAGTGGTCTACGGTTCATTTTTTTTCTTCTGCAACACCATGTTTTCTCTGTAAATTGTGTGCTTGTTGGTCTATCATTGATATTAGAGTTTTCATGAAGCCAAGCCTATGAAATGTAAGGCAAATCAAGATATTGTGTATTTGTCAAGGGGCAACGGTAGTATGTTTTTGCCTCAGAGAGATTATTGGAAGAAGATGAAAGAGATGTGCAAATTATTTCTCTGTAAGAGAATTTTATGCCTGAGAATTTTTATTTTATTTTTTTTTCTGTTCATAACGCATGACGACAATCATACAGAAGCATTTGTTGAAGAAGAAATCAGTGAGAAGGAAGTACGGCTTCTAAAGAGAATGGCATGAGAGAAGACAAGATTCATATGACTTTGCTGAAGAGGGACGTGATCAGATTTAATGTTTTTTACCCTTGTGGCAATTTCATATTGTTGTATGGACAAGGGCGTTGGACAAGGAAGTTTTGGATTTTTTTTGTTGCCATTAAAAAGGGTTCCAAATGTTTTATAAAAATTCCTGATCCATATGAAGAAGTTCTGCAGCAAAATTCTGTCAAAGGCATGAGAAATATGAAACCATCAGTCAGAAGAGGCATTTAGCAGACAAAGGGCATTTTTCAGATGTACGGACGTGAATGGTAGATGCAAGGCATGCGACTTCTATATTTGACTGTACATTGCCATATACTTTGAAATAATATCTTTACTGCTTGCTGCATAAAGTGGGTCCCCCAGAATACTGAAATTATTGGGTATTACTCTCTGCTAATCTTCACTGAGAGGTATGCACAGCAAAATATAACCACCTTTTAAGGGTCAAACAGTAAAGTAGTAATATTAAATGTGTTGGCTTTGTGTTTCAAGAGGCATAATAGAAGAGTTGGTAAGTGAGCATTTGATAAAGCATTGTAGTTAGAGGGGGTCAGAAGCTCAAATCTGCCCACTCTCTTATTTTGCATGCAGAACAAATTTCGAAAGACAAACCTGTAAACGTTAGTTATATGCAAGATTTAGACATTATATATCGAGTGGTTGCCTAGAGGAGTCGATCAAAAGGTGTTTCACTGAAATATTGTGTAGGAGGTTAAGAGATCAAACCTCATCAAGTGCAAAAATAATTTTAAAATCCCGTTTTTTAAGCGCATATGACCTATGATTTTGAAGTTTCGAGCCCTTTTGTTTTCTTACGTGAACATAGATGTGTAACCACTTGTTTTGAAGGTTTTGGCACATTCCAAATCCATCAGAAGAGTTAGTTTTTGTGTTGGAGCCTCCTTTTGAGTTTTTAGCGAAATGTATTGAAAACTCATTTTTGAACGAAGATATAAGGCATTTTATTGTATTGAGGGTGCAATCCTTGTAATACCCAACACCATACTCTTCCTTGAAAATAGGCAGTCTTAGTTTGTTGTAACACTACACTTTCCTACTGCCTGTATCATCGGAGACCAAAATGTAGCATTTTGTGATCTACAGGGGGCATAAAGATCAACCTAACTAAGAGATCTAAACAACCCACCCGTCTTGAGTTCGCTACTAGCTCTGAGATTGGGTTTGATGTAGTGGCATTTTTCCCTGGATGTTAGCCTTTTTGGTGTTATTTATGTATATATCCAAATTTTATTTTTGATTTATAAATGTATTTGATAAGGAGCAGACCAATTACCTGGTGGTATTTATACTGCATAGACTTCTCACCTCTCTAATGATAAAGGGGAAGGGTGTTTTGATCATTCTTCGGGTGGTTGTACATTACTAGCAAGTGTTGTAAACACAAGAATGTTTGCAAATTGGTGGTGTTGCAAGCACAAGAATGTTTGCAAAGTGGTCAAGGGTGTTGGGCATCAGAGAAGATGAAACATACTTCTGGTAGAGGGTAATCATTAGGACAAAGATCAATGTGGTTCAGCATCCATGCTGTTGTTCATAATGTATGTACATGTACAAAAATCAGAGGGATGGTGAGCAACAAACATTGATCATCATCACGTGAGGCAATGTCAAGAGGTTGCGAGGATTGCAATAGGCACAGGGCACACAAGGTCAAGCTTAAGGGATTGCAAAGATGTGTCGACACAAATTGATCATTACCAAAGTACAATTGGCTAGTTGGCAGGTTGCAGCAGTTTTGATGGATAGCTCTAGAGTCATATTGTTCCAATTCATCTTAGTTACGCCTTTTGGATAAAGGAAATTTGTTGGTTTTTCTGATCCAAAAGATCCAAGAGCTTATATTATATTTTATCTTATATTTTATGTTTTCTATAGGTGAAATAAATTAATCTTAATCAACGTTGATTAAGATATTGGTAGTTGTAGTCGAAAAGGGTGTTTATCAAATCAAGGGATTTGCATAGCCTTCTTGTAACGTGTAATTCAATCAATGAAGCCTTAATAAAGTAATTTATAGTTCATTTTGTTTTCTCAATAAACTATGTGCTTGTTGGTCGATCAAAAACATCACTATATAATTACAACAAGCAAAAAAAGGTATGGATATATGGTTGGCAAAGTTGGGAGAACTCATTGAGAATACCCCAAAGGATAACATAGAAAATATTGAGCAAGTACAACCTGGAAATGTTTGTGGATTTTGAAAGGGATGTGGCATACATCACAACCAAAGAAGGTATGATTTGACCACCAAACCCTTCACCACTTTCACTAATGAAGGAGTTGATCTAAATTGGGTTGGTTGTGGCAAAAGAGGAAATCCTCTTTACAGATAAATCAAGTGAACCCTAACCCTCAATAGAGAAAGAAACGCAAGGCATCGCAGAAAGGTCAAGGAAAGAAGAAAGAGCAAAAGGAAAGCATCCCAAAGAATGTAGTGATACTAGATATGAAAGAGGAAGAGACTGCAGATGAGAAAAAGAACAAAAGGAATGCAAGCTAAGAATTTTCAAAAGCAACATCCCACCAAAGAAAAAGAAAAAGGAGAATACAATGCAAAGACCTTTTTTGAAGAACTTTTAGGTCAATATCTGGAAGTGGTGTAGCCCATGTGTAGATAGCAAACCCACTATCAGTTGAGAATGGGAAAATCATGGATGAAGGGAGGGCATCTTATATAGAAAGACATACATAATGAGGTATATGGCTGTCAAGATTAATTTATGGAGCAGCCTGGCACACTTGAGTCCTTAAAGATAGCAAGGGGCAAGCAGTGAGTATAGCTCAAGCACAACACATTGTAGGCTGAGCAACTACCAAATTTCCTAGTACAATTCAAGTTGTAAAATTAATCTATTTGGCATCGGAGGTATAAACGAAAAAGGAATGGAAAGCACCATACAATAGGAGAAAGGGGCTTGCATTCCTAAAGCTATCCCAATGCAATCGAGGAAGATATTGCAATATATCACCAAAGGGCCAGCAGAAGCATAACACAAAACCCAATACTTCAATGAGAAAGTTGTTTGAAGGGCTAGGTGAAGATGAGATGGAAATGAGAGAAGAAATGCAAGATCCTAAACAAGGAACGAAGAAGCGAAGTGATCAAGTGTTGATTGGGAGTAATAAGGAACCAAGTCCTAGTAAGTTCAGCAAGGAGGCAAAGGGGCCAAAAGGAAAAAAGAAAGAAAAAGAAGAGAAAGAGCTATCTAGGAAGAAGGCATGGGAAAAAGCAAGAAGAACAAGAAATTAAGAAAAAAGATCACGTAAAGTGATATCAAAGAAGGCAGAACAAAATTCAAGTTGCAATGATTGAATAATGGAGAGTACAAATCTCTAAGAAGGAAGCAACTCTTGAAGAAGTGCCACAAAAACAAAAGAAAATAAGCCAAACTACTACGAATGAAGGTAGCAAACTAGAAAACCTAGCTATTGCTGTATGTACAGTTTCAGAAGTCAATAGTAGGTCTATCAATCCACCATCCACCGCATCATACCATCCATACCCACCATAAGAACCCCCCCACCGGACAATTAGCATTTCGCCCCTATGATTCAAAAACTTGTAGATAAAATAGATGTCGAAGGTGCAACTAATGTGGTGTGAATACAAGATGATGATCCGGTGAACCTGTTTATCACACCCATCGCAACATCCATCCCAACTACAACACCATCCATCCCAATAAGTCTGATTACTCAGGTGGTATCTCAAAAACCATTGAAGATGAATTTCACATAGAATGATGCAATGATTAAATTTGTGAAACTATAACGTTTCGATTAGAAAGAAGAAGAGTTAGTAAAACCTCCTCCACAACAACAACCTAAGGGACCTAATCCCAAAGGAAAATGAGCAAACAAAGAATGACCAATTTTTGGTCAATCGTGCCCTAGTACAAATAAATGAAAAAGTGGAAACAGAGAAAGAAGTTAGAGAAAAAGTAGAGCAAGAAAGAAGGGAAGAGACCCATAATACAAGTGATATAGATTCACAGTTAGCACATGCAAAAGCAAAGGAAGGAGAGGATGTGAAAGATCAAGGATCAAAAGGGCCAAAAAGTACAAGCGAAAACACCCCAATGGAAGAACAAGGGAAGGATTCCACACAACAAAACATAAGGCACAACAAACCTTTGCAACCAAAAGTCAATTGAACAAGTAGGAATGAAAAGGAGAAGTCTGTGGGCCACCAACTTCCTTTGATAGAGGTAGGTAGGAAGCTTTAAAAAAAAAATACATTCCATTTCATTCAAACAAATAATTCTTGCTTCCAAAGAACAAAGCAAAGTGGATCCTCGGATGATTATGGTATAATTGCAAGAGACATTGAAACTTGATCCTCACAAGCTCACTGTGAAAGAAAACGCATAAGGCATCCAGCTATGGTCCACAGAACTAAGTAAAGATAGCATGAGGCTAACAACTAACGCATTCAATATTTCGCAGAACGTTCAAGAAGTAATTCAAGACAAGTGTCCACATTTGGTGCAACAAGTAGTGGGCACACAAGCAATGTCTGAATCAATTAAAATTACTAATTTAATAACAAGGTTGGCATAAGTTTATCGTGAACAGCAGGTTAGCCAACAATTGAAAACGAGGACTTTGCAACTTACAACAAAAGTGGACACTGCAGGAAGCAAAGTAGAAACATGGGTGGACAACCCAAAGAGTGCACATGAAAAAGCTAAGAAAATGGAATGCCCTTTATTCACACAATCAAAAAAAGATCAAGAGGTACAGGAGTTGTGAAGGAGGATTGCAGAAGCAAATGACAATATGCAGAATTCTCTTGAAGAATTGATTTCTGATGAAGTACTTCAACAACTACCTCGTAATCCTCAAATCCTCATACATCACAATTAGAATTAGTTTTACTTAGTTCCAGTTCAAATATTAGGAAAAATGAAGTGAAGTATCCTGGGTTGTACATTACTGTATAACGTGTGGATAAATTTATCCAAGGTTTTGTAAATCACTTGAAAACAATCAACTAAACCATCAAGCATTTTGTGTCATTGGGATGAGTTCAATGTTGGGGTCAGATTTCAACATTCAAGCTGTAAATCAATGGCTCTTTAATAGCAGAAACCCTGGCTCAAATCTCCAAAAACTGTTCATCTGTGAGTAATATACTGCATCCTCTTGAAACTTGGACTCTGCAGGCCCATTTTAGGATTGGGATTGAGCTCAACCAAAAACAAATGGCAAAAAATTGGCAATTTTTTGCCAAGAGATGGCAAATTAAAATGGTTAAATGACTTAAATCTCGATCAATATTGCCTATTATCACCAACAAGAAATCCACCATGCGGCAAATTGTGTTTTTCCTTGCAGGTGCTGCAAAACAGAAATTTAGATGTTAGAATGAGAGAGAGGGACAGTTTTGCAGCTTTCGAGTTTTTTCTCCTTTATTTTTGTATGTTTTGATTGAATGCGGAGACACTGAGTTTTCCTCATAACTATGATCCAATTTATGAGTAAAAGTGAGTAATATACAGCGTTCAATTTTAAATGCGGTGTACCTCGTCTGACTAGCCCCGTGCAAGTGCCCGGTGAGGTTGACATTATCTATACCCCTCAGTTGTGGCATCTAAGCCAAAGGTTTGTGAGTAAGATGAGCTCAAGTTGTAAGAGCATCCAGAGTTTCATAATCCCAAGAAACATGAGAAGAGATACCTACCCTCAGTCCTCGGTAATTAAAATAAATGAATCTAGGTTTACCCGAAAGGGGGAATTTAACGAATTAAAAAAAAAAACCAGGGTTTTAAAATAAACGTAATAAAACAAAATAAAAATGGTTAGCTATGAATTACGTTAAAAAAAAAAAGGAAAATATATAAAATAAAGCGTGGTTAAAGCTTAAATTTACCTTCCAAGAGCGAATGCAGGTGAATGAGGATAAATCCCAGAGTTTAACTTGCGCGCTGCGACTGGCAGCGAAGAGTAATTTGTCATCGGGAGTGAGTGCGAGTGCAGTTATAGGCTCCGAGTCTCCTTCCAGCGTGCTTCTCACAGAGCCATTGGCCACCTCTACAATTTTAACTTCATCGTCGCAAGCACACACAAGGAACGAACCATCGGAAGAAAGCCTGAACGCCCCCCCGGAGTAGAATTTCTGCAGAGCCGGTGTGTATCGAAGGTTTTTCTTGAAATTTACAGAACTAGCCATGGCCTCACGGTTTCAATGTGGTTTTCTCTGTGCCGTGCTTGGCTTTCATTCCTCTCTGAACTTCGGCAGCTAGGTTTCTTTTAAGGGTTTATGAGAGAGGGCTTTAAACTCGCTGTCAAATGTGGTTTGACCTTAAAACTAGCGATTGCTCTTCAAGGTACAAAGTACGCCCGTAGTATTTTAGAAAAGGTTAGTTATAATTATCACTTGTTCCAGAAGTGTAAGTTACGTTGGAAGGAAGTAAGTTTATATTTTTTTTAAATGGGGATTAAATTAGTAATTACATTTTTAAAATTTATGATTATATTTTTTTCATAAAATATTAAGAAACAATATTTCAATATTTTGCGTGGAGGTAATAATAAGAAATGAGGCTGTGTGTAATTTAGAGAAATGCACGTACAAAGTTTAATGTCATGTATTTTATATCAATGTAATTTATAGTTTTTATTGAATTATTTTAATGCTCTGATATACGATTGAAAACATCTCAATAAAAATAAGGGTTAGATATATAACGTCTCCTTTAAAAATACAAAGAATGCATCATGTGTCAATTTCGACAAGTCTAAAATTAAATAGACAAAAATTTTAACTGTGTTAATTATATAAACCTTGATTAGATGATTCTAAAACCAATTAGACAAAATATGGAAAAGGCTTCTTACTAATAATTCTTTATAATACAAAGTTGTTCGAGAAACACCAAATCATAGCTTACCCTATTATTGTGTTTCCCCATTTCAATGATTTCATGGTATTTGGGATTTCTAATATAACATCAATCATATAAAGGATTTAAACAATGAAAATATATTCATTTTTCATTTAGTGACACATTCATTTGGGCCCTTTCTTTATGTAGGCACTTCACGTTTTATGGGATGGTGAAAAATAATAATAATTTGAGTACAAGTCAACTCGTATGTGTTGAGAAGTCGTTCAAAGAAAGCCCAAATTTATTTTTAATTTATTTATTTTCTAAATTGTTAAAAAGCTCAACGGTTTGTTGTTTAAATATTTGATTACCAAGTGTACTCCCTCCTCATATAGTTGTGCCCTTTTTAGATTAGTGTGTTTTAAAAAAAAACTATACATGGCTTTCATTTGTACATTGTGTGTAATGACAGAAAATGAACAAAGAAGAGAATGAGTACTTTTACACTTTTCATGTAACTTAATCTAATTGCATTAAACATTCATTTTATGTGGCATTTAACTGATTTTTATCAATGTTTTGAAGAATTAGAAACTTGATATTAATGGCTTCTACGATCCACAATTATTTACAGAAAGAGATGTCTAGAGAAAGTAGTGAATATTTATTTGTATTTTTGTTTGTTCACACCATGTGAAATGTTTTAGATAAAGGTAAAAGCAGGTTTTGAAGGGACCCCGAAACCCGTTAACAAAAATAGAAAGATGATACGATAACGTCCACCAGGAATAACAATCCTAAAACATACTGTAAAACAGTATCAAAATCAGGGTTTACAGGGACCATGTGAAATGTTATCAAATATATGTAAATAAATATTTATCACAGTTTTTCAGAGAAATCTCTTTTTCAAAGAATAATAAACTATTTGTTTATTTGTGTTTGTGATTTTTTTCCTACTCGAGTCCTAAGGAAATTGAACATAATGATATTTTTATCACTAGTAGTCTAGTACCAAAATATTACATAGAAAAGTCTTCAAACTATATAATTTCAATCCGGTTTGGTTTTCTCACAATATTATAAATCAGTTGTAATTTATAAATTGAAATATTAAGAATACAAGGAGAAACATAAATAAAAGGATAGTGCGTTATTCTAAACTTTATAAGGAGATTTTATTCTAAAATTTATTGGAATAAATTTTGAGTGTGCCATATGAAATTCGAGTTGTCAAATGTACAGTGAAAAAAGTCAACAAAATTTGAATCGTAATTATGTTGTAAGACTTTGAAGAAAACACAAAAACCCTCAAACTAGAGGTCACATGGAATCTATAATTAGTGCTCAAAAAAATTGAATATCCTAATTTATTTGTATTAGTCCACTGTAGTTGATCATATATTTAACAAAGCCAATGTTGACTTAAGGTTTTGCCAATAGAGAGCTCCACCAGTTTGTGGTTTTGTAGACAAAGGGCTTCACGAATTCATGGTTTTGCAAACAAAGGGCTCCACAATAAGGCACAGGGCTCATAATTTTTTTTCACATTGGACCAACAACAAAACTGTAATAGAAATGACAAACACAGGGCCTAAGGTATGAGGATCAAACCATGTAAGATATGTTTTAAATAACAGTTTTAGCATGTTGTAAAAAAAATCATAAAATTTTAAAATCATTATAACTTCATGCATGCATTCACATTTAACAAAGTAAACCACCAGAGCATAATGGAAGAACAAACAAAAGGGTAACCAAGGAAGAAAACTACATCAAACCCTAAAAAAGATAATTATATCTTTGTTGAACAAATGGTGAAACATAATCATCAACATGTGGTATTACCGCAATCTTTTGGATAAATGACGGTAACATGCGCTACCTAATATATCAGGGATAGAATGGGATTTTTTGAGAAATAGGCATACATGAACCCACAAATTTTGAACATCACATCTAGTGAGAAGATACCACATCAAACTCTCAAAGCAACAAGAATGGTAGGGGAAAGACCATTTTTTGTCAATGCGAAGTAATATCGCGGAATAATGAGACATTGGTTATCCAAAACTAAAACAAGGGTAGAAAATAAGATAAATAAGGAACAAAAAATGCTAACAAAAGAATAAAAGATTAAAAAAAATGGTTGTTATTTTACCAAGAATAAACAAATAAATTGAAGCAAAACTATATCCCACTGATTGGTCGATAGGACAAGAGGAGACAACCCAAAAGATAAATAAAGAACCACATGCACATCACAGACAAAAAACCTCATAAGAGTCTAATTCTATAATAACATCAACAACAAAAGTTATCATGGGGAAAATCTTAGATGAAGGGAAAATATACAGCCCCACATCAACACCATTTGTTTGGTCAATAGAGCTATATGTAAGTGAATTATTAAACATCAAAGAGAAGTTAGAGGGCCTAGAATAAAGGGACAAATGCAAGAGGCCAAGTTGGAATAAATGGTACAAGTAAAACAAAGTCTAGAAAAATACAATGAGATACTCAAAAAAAAAAGTGAAATAGGGCAATAAGAACTATACATGTTAAAATAAAACATGTCACAAACAATTATAAGGAAAGGCAAAATAGAGATTATACAAGAAACGAGCATAGAACAAATAAAAGAGCTACAAACAGTGATATCAAATATAGAGGTAAAGGAGAATGACATAATAAATTAACTTGAGGAAGCCAAGACATGGGCAAGAACAGTCAAGGAACCCTCTGAAAAATAAAGAGAAATAATACAAAAATAGGTAAAACTACAATTTAGGGAAGAAAAATAGATAAGCAATAGGTCAACCAACATAATCATTAAGGGAGTAAGTGAAGGTTTTGAATGTATGGATGAAATAAAAATCAATTTTTTTTCACTCTGAAATTGAAATTGTGTATCAACAAAACTGTTTCAGAATTACTAGTTGTGTTGTGAATAAAATTGTTGATCAAAAAGTATACTAAATAGCTTCAAAATTAAAAAATATACTTGTTGGTATAAATTATTGTATCCATGCAATAATACAAATAAAACATAAAAAAAACTTTCCAATTCTAATTAATGCACCACACTTCTATTGTTTGCAGTTTTAGTAAATAAAGAAAACTTATCTTGAGCTAGTTATAAGGAAACTTACAATACAAGTAAAGTCTAAAATTAAAAATATAATTAAGAAATCATAAACCACTAAGTGAACTAAAATAAGACTAACTCAACTAAAAATAGACTAAATAAATGAGTTTAACTTATTATAAATATTTAGATATCATGTAGAAAGCCTCTTTAATAGTAAATCAAACATACAACTAAAAAGACATCCTAGTCAACTTAGGCATCCCAAATAAGCTAATTATAGCAAATAAACTTGAAAATTAACTTTAATTTCAATTATCTAATGAATAAAGTGTGCCCCACCTCTTTGGGAATGAGTAGATAATATTTTAGACTCAATTAAGTACTCAAATAGTGAACTACAATGAACTGGAGTGAACTGGTAGTTCTAGTTATTTTTTAAGAAATCATTGGAAAGTGTCCAAAAGTGACCAAACAACTAAGGTCATAAACAAATTAAATAACCTTCCAAAACACCTAAAAAACCAAAATATATTATGTTTAAAAATAAAACCCATGTGCCCATATTGGCATCATACTCAACAATAAGATATTATGGAGAAAAATAGGACACCAACAACCTAGCTAGAGGATTTATCAAGGATAAATTGTTACGGAAAGGACAAATATATGAAGCTTATGGGATAATAAAATTAAATTAACAAGGAAGGGATAGAAATATTTGAGTTATATTGGAAGGCAAAGATGATAAAACACAAATTCTAAGAAACAAAGGGCTTTTGAAAGGAACAAGGTTTTATTTAGATGAAGATATGACATGGATAAAACATGAAGATCAAAGGAGAGAATGGGAAAAAGTAAAAATAGCTAGATCAAAAGTCAAATGGACATGGCTAAAAAATGGAAAAGTATGCATTGAAAGTTGGATGCCACGTGACAAATAAGGAGACGGGGCCCGCTAAGAGTACTTAACGATGGTAAGTTGAAATCACAGAGGTTACCCTTATAGCAGAGGTCTTATTTAGGGCTCATAGCTGAAAGAAAAGACATGATTGTCCTAATAGAGATGCATGAATGTGATAGGTGCAAAACACCAAACTTTGTAGGAGACATAAAATCATTAATATGGAATGAAGTAGCATAAAAGGTGAGGAGACATGGAGGAGTGATCATACTCATAAAAATAAATACAAGGTAAATCTATAAAAATTATAAAAAAAGAGTAGAATAAGTAGTATATTTAAATTCAAATAGATGAAAATGAAAATACAATCAACATAGCAGCATGTTACTTTGCACCACAATAGTCAAAATTATATAGGAAATTGAAGGTAAATTGTGAAGAACCATATGCAACATTAGAGAAGGACATTTCAGCCTATATTCAAATGGGAGATGTGATGTCAATGAGAGATTTCAATTCTAGGATAACAAACAAACAACCTAGTACATTAAGGTACAATGGAGACACATATGACAACCCATTATGGCTAGAGGAAGAGGAAAACAACATGTGAGAAAGGAAGACAGAAGATGGGAAAAAGAACGTAACATATTTCGGGGAAGAACTACTAAGGTTAGGCATCATACACAATCTTCTTATGTGCAACGACATGGAGGCATGGTCAATATCAAGGGGGCATACTTGTAAAAATTATAATGGGCAAAGTGTGGTATATTACATCATTTACTCTCACGAGTTGACATAAAATATTGTTGAGATGGAAATCAGGAAATCATCGATGGATCTTAAGTTTGACCACAACCCAATATATTTAAAAATTAGCATGTCAGGGTCCAAACATCACCATGGGCATACGTGAGACAATCAAAAGGGAGAACAGGGGAAGGGAAACATAAGCATGATGCAAGAAAACCAATAAATTTTTAGAATAACTATGAAAGTCAGCCTACAAGGGGTAAGAAGAAGATAATATAGGTCTCATAAGAGTCACCTTAATAGCAACAAGTTAATGGGTGAAATCCAAGAAGCATTAAACAAGTTCAAAAAATATAAACCCATGAAAGAGATAAAAGCTATTTTTTTTGGAAAAATTTTTGGTTTGACGAAGAATGTAAGGCAACAAAGAAGAATCTCAATGAAATAAAAAATAAGGTAGACATAAAAGCGTACATGAAACTGGTGAAAATAAAAAGGAAAGCATGAAAATAAGGGCAAGAAACACTAATTTGGCTTAGGAAATGTGACCCTAAATGTTTTTGGAAAGAGCTACAAACAAGTAAAAAGTAAACAAGGAACAATATTACACCAATGCAATGGCTAGGGTATGCAATACTATTATATGAATGCAAAGAAGACAATGACAACCCCTTAATAATCAACATGCAAGGGAAGTTGTTTACCACCAAGGACGTTAAAAAAGGAATCAACAGGCTGACAAGTGGTATGGCATGAGATATAGATGGTCTATGGGCTAAACATTTTAAATGGGGGACAAATATCTTGACATTGCACATAAAAGACATCTTCAACAACATCACCCGAGAAAGTTTCCCCATGGAGTGAACTACTATCCTAGTCATACCTCTCTTCAAATGTAGAGAGGTCAATAACCCATCTAACTACATAACTATTATGGTCAGTCCTCTCATGGCAAAACTCTTTAGAAGCATGGTTGAATGCAAAATCAATGAATCAGCTAAAAAATAAGGAAAAGGAGCAAAAGGGAAAGTAGGCTTTAGGCCAAAGAATTTAACTATAAATCATTGTATCGCTCTTAGGCATTTAATTAAAAAATTGTGAGATGATAAAGGTGAAGAAGTCTTATGTTGCTTCGTTGATTTTAGGAAAGCTTTTGACATGGTTCCCAGAGATAAGTTATGGGGTTGGATGCAAGAACTTCGAGTTTTAAGAGAATATAGGGCAATAATTCATCGTTTATAAAAGTAGGTTAGAGTCAAGTTCATATTACAGACAAGTTTATCAAAAAGTTTCAGTATCAACATAGGGATTAAACAAGGGTTTCCTTTATCTCCAACTCTATTTGGTCTCTATATTGACAAATTGAAATAATGGATAAATAGAGTAGGGGATGGTGGAGTCCACATATCTAGTTATGTGATAAAACTCCTTCTATCTGCAAATGATCTTATTTTGACTGAAACTACAACCCAAAGCTCAAGAGATCATTTGAAATCCTTATAGCTCTTTCGTAAAGAGGTTGGGATGCAAGTCAACACTAACAAAACTAAGATTATGATCTCTTCGTGTCAAAAAGAAAAGAGGCATGCACACTTCATGTTTAATGATATCCCACTCGATATATTCTTATAATACAACTATTCAAGGCTTGATTTCACCAACAAGCACAATTAGGACACATACATAATGAAGAGAATCCAAGGAAGATGGAGAGCATTGTACTCTCGTCAAAACAACTAAAGAGATACTGATTTATGAGATTAAAGGGCAACTAGGGTCTTTTTTTGGCTATGATTTAACTTTTAAGGGTTTTATGGAGTGTAATCTCTAGGTGTTAAAGTGATAGAATATGAAAATCAGAGAATGAATATGTAATAAATATAACTACTGATTTGTACAAGAATTGACCTAATCTGATTATTCTAATAACACCAATGAATCACACAAGTATGTACTTGGTTAGAAACTGACTGAGATGAGTGAATTGGAGGTTAAAAATTGGTGTAGAAGCTAATTAGAGTGTCACAAACTGGAAACATGTCTCAAAAATCCTCTTAGATAGTAGTGCATTCCCTTGGACAATAGTGCACTGTGTTAGTGTCCTCCATGCCATGCTAGTGTCCTCTTGTTGAAAATTGTGTGAACTTGTGAGAATAACCTTGCCTGAGTATTTAAGATGCCTATGTCTATGTGGATAAACCTTGATTTGTTGTTTGTGACCTATTTTGGACTGATTTAGGAGCAAACCCTAGAACTCCATGTTGTTTAGGTATTTGAGGAACACAAGTAGCAAAAGTGTAATGTTAGTTGGATAGGTTAGACGTGACCTCAACACCCCATTGTGTTGAGATTTGCCTACATACCAATACCTCAAGAGGGGATCAAGCCCGATGTAGTTCTCTTGCCTAAGTGTTTAGTGCAAGTGTAAGTCAATGCTAGTATGAGTGTTTACTTGAGTGTACTTAAGACTAGAAATATAAGTAATTCAAACCTAGGAATGTTGTAGATGGCTATATGCATAAGTAGATCAGATTAAGGATTGATGACCTTGATTTGCATAATTGTTTCTAAGCTTGTTTATGTGTATTTGCATCTAATTTATGTCTAGTGAGTAAAGGTATAAAAGTGGTGTATATATATTGATCTAGTGCTTATCAGGATGTGATTTTAGTCTAGGCTAACCCCAAGGTGCTTTAAGAATTGGAAATATGTCTGTTGGGGTTAAAAAGAGAGAGGTAAGGGACACTAACACAGTCTTTTGGTCACTAGCACAGTGCACTAATGTTCAAAGGGGTGTGCTCATGTCCAAGTGGCATAACCTAGGGCAGTAGGGGCCTGGATGACTAGGGGAAGGTTTGGGACTACTTTTGGAATGTATAAGGATGGGTTAGACCTACATGAAATTTGGATAAGGATCAAAAGAGGCCCTAATATGGGTTTAGGGATAAGCTAGGGGTAAGGTGGTCTCAAGCAACACTCATTGCACTCAAGTGACATTTTATGTGACTAAATTTTGCGCCCCCCCCCCCCACAATTCTATAAATGCTTCAAAGCAAAATCATTAGGATATAGGAAAAAAAGTGTACCTAGACTTATGTAAGAGGCAAAGCCCTTGAATCTAGGTCTAAGTATATAAAGTGTGCTTCATTGCATGTTCTCTAAATGAAACACGATTAAATCAGTCCCTAGTTAATAAATATCAAAAGCAAAGACAATATCAAGTAAAGAGACAAGAGAGAGAGGAAAGGAACAAATAAACCTCATTGGGTACATGAACTAATGTAAAAAGCTGATGACATCCTATGTGTACTTGGTGCTTAAAAAGTGAATAACTTCGACTGAGCTAATGGATTACTCAATCCTCATGTGTGGGTGGCTCAAGAACTCAATCCAATTTTTATTCCATCATTTCCTGCCTCTGCTTGGTGGATTATGAACTGTGAAAAGCTTGGATTGGACTGATGGCTTGTCCAACCCTCTTATGTAGGTGGCTCAAGAACTCAATTAGGCTATGACTCCATCATTGCCTACCCATGTGTAGTAGATGCATATGTCACTAAAATTTTATGATGTAACTAAAGTTGAGTGATTTAACAAAAACTATATAGGATGGATCGAGGGCCACTTGGAAACTTTAAAATGAAAAATAGATCAGGGGCCTCTCGAGCACTGGGATATATAGCTCAAGGACTACTCAACAGTGTCAATCACTACAAATAGAGTAAGGCATCAATCTAGTGCAAGGTTGGTGCAAATGGTGTCTAGTTTAATAATGTGGAGTTTGTCATTCCATCTGATCAGTTGGTGCATAAGTAAGAAAATGAAAATAATGTGTCATGCACATGCCCCCAATATGATATATATACATATGGATTTTGGACTGAGTTATAGTAATTTATATCAGAGCATATCTAAAACTAAAATGGAAGTGATCATGCCACATGTGATTCCCCCAATCTGAGCAAACTGGTATGATTTTATGCAAAACCTATAATAGACTGAGCATAATTGATAATTTGTGGTTGATATTGTCAAAACCTAAATTGTAACTACTATACCTTAATGGCCATTATGGAAATTCTTATTTTTGAGGTTACTAGGCAATAACATATCATATTAGTGCCCACTAGGTCATGTTAGTGTCCTTTTAGACTATTTATGTGCCAAAATAGAACTGATGTGTCTTACTATTTTCCACTATGTTTTCCTAATTATGAGCTCGATATTCTGTGTCAGCATGTTGAAAATTGTATTCCAAGTGCACCCAAATGATAGACCATTGTGAGTTCCCCCTCTTTTGAGGGGAATTATTAAACCTATGCATTAACTGTCCTCAAAATAAAAGCTACGTAACCTATATGTTATCCTGATCTTATATGATATTTGTGTGATAAACCAATATAATGTGTCTACATGACATTGGAATGTAAGATAATCTGAGCATAAGTCGATAATGTGCGATGTATGTTAGATCTAACATTCATAAAGTTGTCAAGATAGATGTAAAAATATAAGCATGTGTATAAACAACAAATATGGATATGATCTGAGCAACTACTTAGGGGGATGGGACATGATGTCCATCAAGGCACCCAAGGAAGAAGGGGAAATGCATGGGGTTCCTCATGGCATGTAAATTTGAGTGTGAGAATAACAAGTAAGAGACAAGTGTTATGACCATGGTGCATACATGAAAGCATACATACAACACACATGAAACATGTAAAGTAGGCTAAGGGGCTATAATACAAGAGACACAAGCACATGTTACTAAGTCTAAGAAAGATAAAACATGCAAGGACATGTTCAAATGTCCACATACATAAAGAGAAAGAAATGTTGGCTTAGAGCCACATGGAAGGACATGTTCAAATGCCTGTATACACAATCAAGAAGGCACACACAAGGACATGGGTACATTTCCAAAGCATACACATAATAGAAGGAATTAGAGTATATCCATAGAATAATGACATATTTTAAATGCCCTTGAATAGATGTAAAAGCAAAGAGACACAATCAAATCTAAACTAGAAAAGCTAGAAATGAAAGTATGGATGAACATGTGGTACAAATCCATATACGAACAAAGATGTACATAAGTTGAGTCGATAGCTGTGGTAGTCAACAAAAAATATAAGTAGTATAGGATGATCAATATCAAGGTATAAACAATGCTACATCTATGCTATGTAGTATATAGTGATATAACCTGGTAAATCCGAAGTTGTGTATGGGATGCCCCCTGTGGGTGAATGTATCAATGTTGAATCTATGTATGTGCCCCCAATGGGCAGATAGTAGCAAATATGGATTTGTGTGATGGACATGAGTCCTATAAGAATATGTTAACACTCAAACAAGAATAATTGAAACATGTATGTATGATAAAACTGACTAGACTAACATAGATAACATATGTCGTACTTGGCAAATATAAGGAATGTAAACATGGAAATGTATACAATCTAAAATTTGTGTTTTTTGAGCAAATATTTGAATGTTTTTGTATTTTTGAACATATTATATTATTTGTGTGTTTTCTTAATGTGAGATATGTATAAGCAATCATGAAAATGAAAAAATATACAAGGAGCAAGGTAAGAGAAAATATGTACAAGTAGGGAGGAACATACTAACCGATGAGTCTCATAAGAGACTTGTAATCAACATGTCTTATGTCAAAGAGAGGAAGAGTGATCATGTGTGTTGTGCAATGAAGTATCCAATGTCAGGGAATTAGATGTACTAAGTGATCTATAGTGAAACTAACTGTGGACTAGGGTTATGAATCTGTGAAGTTGATTGCGCTGGCATGTGAACTATGGGGTTTTTAGGAACCCATCTAGTAGAAGAAGTTATAACTAAAGTGGATGCTCTATGTTGTAATATCAATATGTGTGGTAATGGGGTAGAAAGAGGCTCTCTATAATCCACAACATGTCTCTAATGTAGGGGTCTCTCTAATATAAGTCTTTGTGGGAGAGTGTGTGTATGTGGTAATGTTAAGGAGTAGACCTCACCTACATTGGTGGCTTCACTGATATCATACGTGTGCTAATAGACTCTATGTGTTAAATGGTAATTAGTGTTTGTTGTATAATTGGTTATGGAATACATAAAGGATATTCATATAGAAGGAACTCAACTATAACCACCTAATTAGTATGTATATATTTGAGACATCTATGCATGGTAGATGGAATGGCTCGAAGTTGTTGTATCTAAGACCTATATAATAACATGTCAAATGTGTTGGCACTAGTACCATTAAGAATCTGATGGCCACATGTACAAGCCCAACTTGTAATGGAAGTAATATCTCCTTGATGGAGCTCTAAACATGGCCACTAAATCCATGAATAATTATATCTATCTGAGAAATGTCTTGCTCTAAATAACCCAAGTGTTGTATAAGTGTGATAGTACACATATTAACGCTTGATGTATTATCAACCATGACACTCTGAATAAGATGATGATCAATATAGGCTCGTATAAAGAGTGAATATAAATATGAGTCATCATCAACTATCTCTTACTCTGAGAAAGTGATGAGAGGTCTAGCCAACATTGTAGTATGGTACACACCTTTGATATTACTGAGAGGGTGTGTGTCTGTCGTATGTATATGATAGGATGCTTATGGTGGATGTTCCTTATAATTATAGTGAACACCTAAAGTACTTGTTATCTCATTATTTGTATATTTTGGAAATGGATTTGAAAATATTTTCAATGCTTTTGATTCATTGGTTGTAATCTAGGTGCCTCTATAAGAGTGCCAACATCAATGATATTAGCATCTATTAAATATTGTATCTTTTGTTATAGACTAATGCATCTGTTTTTAGTATGGCCTGGTGCCCTATGACAGTTGCATAATGCATTGAAATCATAAGTATTTGGAAGAGGCCTAGTTGTAACAACCTCTTTGATGGGATGGAGAGATATGACATTGCATTTCAAGAGTTGCTAAAGAACATGTGCTCTTGATTCGGGAAGATTTGTGAAAAGTCTCCTTAAGGAGCTAATAAAACCATGTGAGGAGGTGACTTTAAAGCTATATTAAATATTATTTTTGATCTCTCTTATTTTCAGTGGGCCTTACCTTTTATGTGGGATTATTGAAACTTTTATTAGTTGAATCTGATCTAGTTGTGTTCTTTAACTTGCCCATAGAGAGAAGCTTGACGTTTTGTTCCTTGACTGTGTGGCATAGATCTATGAATGATGGAAACTTATTGAATAGAATAGATTCATGTAATACTGGTAATAAACTCTATTTGAATATGTATTGGAGTTCTCTATCTACCATGGGGTTAGTCATCTTTGCTAATATAGTTTTATATCGCAAGATATATTCAACTATTGGCTCATTATATTTTTGTTTGAGTTGAGCAACTTGAGCATAAGAAACCTTATCAATGATGTTGATAAAAAAGTGTTCCAAAAACATATCAACCAATGGATTGAATGTTGTGATGGACTAATTAGGAAGATCATAGAACCAATGTAATGCATAGTCCTTTAAACTGTAAGGGAATAACTTAGTGAGGAGCTAATCATTAGACACATAGTCCAAACATGCTATGTAGAAAGCTCATAGATGGTGATCTGGGTCACCCTTACCATCATACAAATTAAGCTTGGGTTTCACAAATCTAGATGGAAAAGGAGTTGATGCTATATGCAATGTTATGGGTGAATGTATAAGAACATGAGAATCCAATGCATGAGATGGTCTAGTGGCACCTTGCTAAAAATGTAACACCTTGGCCTGTAGATCATGGATCTCATGCATAATGAATTGTATACATGGAGAGGAGGAATACATACTAGTCATAGGAGGTGTTTCCACTAGTGAAGGTTGCCTAGTTATAACAGGTTGTTGTAGAATCTAAGGTGCCCCCTTAGTAGGTGTAATAATATTAGCATCTGTGGGGTTAGAAGATTGACCAAGTGATGTGTTCTTGACTGTCAAGATCTAGAACACAAAGCTCTGATACCACTTGTTAGTATCCTCTCCTAAGAGCACAATTGATTACCTTTGTATAAACAACTAAACACATAATTTAACCAGAAGTAATATGTAACTAGAATTCAGAAACAACACAAAATATGAGAGACAATATAATCTTGTATTAACACTCTTCCAGAAAGAAATACAATGAAGAAATCACACTCTTCCCACACCTCTTGGGCGTACAGTAATTCTCCCTTAAGAGTTTTCTCTCTCAATCAATTACAACCAACTCAAACACAGAGTTACTCCCTCCACCAGTAAGTGACAATCAACCCAATGGTTGTTGTTGCCTACTTCCAGTCCGTACTAGTGATAATCAACTCAATGGTTGCTTTGCCTACCTTACAACAGATCTAACTGACCTTGCTCACTAAGCAGACCTTCTTAATCTTGCACACCCTGCAGACCAGCTGATCTTACTTACCATGTAGATCTCCTTGATCTTGCTATCTGCAGATCAACTGATCTTACACACCTTGAGACAACCAACCCAATTGTTGTTCTTACCTTCAAGTGAAGGATCTAATCCTTTAGTCCTTACATACAATACAGCCCCATGGGTCTCTTAAATAGATCCCATACAAACAATAATTAGAAATGCAGACTCAAGACTAAAATTAGTCTTTACATGCAAACTAACTGTCTATCTAAAATTAGACCAGTTCTGGAACACACAAGTGACCGACGTCAGTTCTTGTCTGACCAATGCCGACTGACCATAACCGATATTGGTTACTATGTACACTGAATATAACCGACGTCAGTTGATCAGACTGACATCAGTTATTTTAACACTCAACAACCTCTACCATTTGCATCAGTGAAGCTTTTAGCTCCACAACTTAACAATCTCCCGCTTGAAGATAAACAACTGCATCTGTACCTGTACCTGTACATCCTCTAATTTATTTATGGCTTGTATTCCACATCTTCAAGTTTAGTCTTGAAGACCAACAAAATTTGAATGAAGATTCAACTTCTCCTTTGTTCCCGGCTTGTTAACATACCTGCAGGGTTCATATCCTTGCTATCCTCCGTGACTGCAACAACCTTCTGCAACTTTGAAATCCAGCTAACCGTCGTTCCACCAACAGTAAACACATATCCTGTGGTGCTTCTCCTATCATCCAAGTCACCTGCCATATTCGAATCTACATACCCATGTAGAGAAGTGCTTGACCCCGCATAGCATAAATACCTGCTGCTAGTTCCTCTCAGATACTTGAGAATCCACTGAACTACTTTTCAGTGCTCTTTTCTTAGATTGGCCATAAACTTGTTGATAACTCCCACTGCTTGGGCAATATCAGGTTTAGTACATACCATGTACCCAACCTCATCATGTGATTCAGGACACTGTTCATAGCTCAACTTGAATTGTCCAATCATAGGTGTGCTTATCGGTTTTGCATCCTGCAAATTGAACCTCTCCACTACCTTATTCACATAATCCTCTAGAGACAAAATCAACTTGTGACTTTCCCTGTCTCTAGAAATACTCATGCCAAGGATTATCTTTGCTCCTCCTAAATCCTTCCTAGCACATGTCTGAGCTACTTTGACCTTTAGCTCAGCAAATCTCTACATGTGTGACCCTGCAACAAGCATATACACTACATACAGTAACAGGATAATGTAGCGACCATTATCCAACCTGGTAAAATAAACACAATGGTCACATTGACATTGAATAAAGCCATGCTTTGTCATAAACTTGTCAAACCTATACCACTATCCTGGAGCTTGCTCAAGACCATATAACCTGGTCTTCTATCTCACCTGTCCATTCTCTCTTTTCTTTAACCTATAAATCCATTCGTCTTTCAGTGCTTTCCTTCTGGCTGGAAACTCTACCAAATCTCACGTTTGGTTCTCTCCCAAGGAATCAATTTCCTCATTCATGCCATGCTTCCACTGTTTCCTAGATTCTACCTACATTACTTGTTTAAAACTTCTTGGTTTTCCACCATCAGTGAGCAACAAGTAGTATAAAGAAGGGCAATAACGAATTTGAGGCTTACTTACCCTTTTAGACCTCCACATGGGTGTTTGAGACTCCTTGACAGCTTATTGTCCACCCAAAATTCATTCTAACAGTGACCAATCTCGGTCACCTCTGGCCGACCTCAGTTTGCACCCAACCGATGTCATTTCCACCTGATCGTCGACGTCAGTTTCCTGACCGATGTCGGTGTCCACCTGCCCAACATCACCGACTTTGGTTTGCACATGACCGACATCGGTTCCTGCATGATCGATGTTGATTCTCACCCAACTGACGTCCGTAATTGTGTTTTCCTGTGAGTGATGATTTTTACTCGTGAGCTCATTTTGGATCATAACATTGTCCAAATCAACACTGCCCTGCTCAGAATTATTTAGCGTCTTGAGCTGATCTCTATCCATCATCTTCTCCTTGAAAACCAAGGCTTTCCAATTCTTAACTTTGTCAAAAATATCAAATTTCCTCTTTATGCAATACTCTGATCCTCCAATAGAAGCTACCTTCTTCTTTGTTGACCTAGTTTCAAGAAACCTCACTTTCTTTTGTTGCTTACATAAATCTCGATCTATGCTTTTCAAATCTGAAAGCTTACCATTTGACTTAAGAACATCCATTCCCTTCTCACTCATGTGACCAAGCCTACAGAGCCACATCTTTGCATCTACATCTGAAGTAGATAAAACAGAAGGAGAATCAATAATACAAGTAGATAGATAAAGTGTACCTACTTTCTTACCTCTTGGTAATACAAGTGCACCCTTGGAAACTTTCCAAAATTCTGCTATGAGAGTTACTGTGCAACCCTCATCACCCGACTTTCCTATAAAAATTAGACTCCTCTTCAAGATGGGAACATGCATGACATCTTTCAACACCCATCTATTGCCCGTCTGCAATTTCAGCTGCACTTTCCCTTTGCCAACAATATGACAAGGCTCACCAACCCCTAAATAAATCTTTCCAAAGTCTCCATGGACATACTCATGGAAAAATACTCTATTTGGGGTTGCATGGAAAGAGGCACCAAATCTAAAACGCAAGATTCTATTTTATCCAAGGAACATATAAGAGCATCCCGTGCAACAATACTTGCATCATTTGCTTCTTTATTTCCTTCATGCTGATCTTCTACCAACCAACAATCTTTCTTTACATGCCCTTTCTTTCCACAATTCTATAATTGATAATTCTTGCCATTGAATTTCTCCATTCTTAGTGTACTTTCTTCTGCCATTGCTTTACTCTCACTCAATCAAAAACCCCTGAGAGTGACCTGTAATCAACAAACACTAACCTACTCCAAACCAGGCTCTGATCAACCTTCAACCAGGCTCTGATACCACTTGTCAGGATCTAGAACACAAAGCTCTGATACCACTTGTTAGGATCCTCTCCTAAGAGCACAATTGATTACCTTTGTATAAGCAACTAAACACAGAATTTAACTAGAAGTAATATGTAACTAGAATTCAGAAACAACACAAAATATGAGAGATAATACAATCTTGTATTAACACTCTTTCAGAAGAAATACAATGAAAAAATCACACTCTTCCCACACCTCTTGGGCATACAGTAATTCTCCCTCAAGAGTTCTCTTTCTCAATCAATTACAACCAACTCAAACACAGAGTTACTCCCTCCACCAATAAGTGACAATCAACCCAATGGTTGTTGTTGCCTACTTGCAGTCCGTACCGGTGACAATCAACTCAATGGTTGCTTTGCCTACCTTACAATAGATCTAATTGACCTTGCTCACCAAGCAGACCTTCTTGATCTTGCACACCCTCTAGACCAACTGATCTTACTTACCATGTAGATCTCCCTGATCTTACTACCTGCAGATCAACTGATCTTACACACCTTGAGACAACCAACCCAATTGTTGTTCTTGCCTTCAAGTGAAGGATCTAATCCTTTAGTCCTTACATACAATACAACCCCATGGGTCTCTTAAATAGATCCCATACAAATAATAATTAGAAACGCAGACTCAAGACTAAAATTAGTCTTTACATGAAAACTAACTATCCATCTAAAATTAGACCAGTTCTAGAACACACAGGTGACCGACGTCGGTTCTTGTCTGACCAATGTCGGTCGACCATAACCGATGTCGATTACTGTGTACACTAAATATGACTGACGTCAGTTGATCAGACTGACGTCGGTTACTTTAACACTCAACAACCTCCACCATTTGCATCAGTGAAGCTTTTAGCTCCACAACTTAACAATCTCCTACTTGGAGATAAACATCTGCATCTGTACCTATACCTGTACATCCTCTAATTTGTTTCTGGCTTGTATTCCACATCTTCAAGTTTAGTCTTGAAGACCAACAAAAGTTGAATGAAGATTCAACTTCTCCTTTGTTTCTGGCTTGTTAACATACCTATAGGGTTCATATCCTTGCTAGCCTCTGTGACTGCAATAACCTTTTGCAACTCCGAAATCCAGCTAACCGCCATTCCACCAACAATGAACACATATCCTGTAGTGTTTCTCTTGTCATCCAAGTCACCTACCATATCTGAATCTACATACCCATATAGAGAAGTGCTTGACCCTGCATAACATAAATACCTGCTGTTGGTCCCTCTCAGATACCTGAGAATCCACTGAACTGCTTTCCAGTGCTCCTTTCCTGGATTGGCCATAAACCTGCTGACAACTCCCACTGCTTGGGCAATATCAGGTCTAGTACATTCCATGTACCCAACCTCATCATGTGATTCAAGACACTGTTCATAGCTCAACTTAAACTGTCCAACCATAGGTGTGCTTACCAGTTTTGCATCTTGCAAATTGAACCTCTCCACTACCTTATTCACATAATCCTCTAGAAACAAAATCAACTTGTGACTTTCCCTGTCTCTATAAATACTCATGCCAAGGATTTTCTTTGCTCCTCCTAAATCCTTCATGGCACATGTCTAAGCTACTTTTACCTTTAGCTCAGCAAATCCCTGCATGTGTGACCCTGCAACAAGCATATACACTACATACAGTAACAAGATAATGTAGCGACCATTATCCAACCTGGTAAAATAAACACAATGGTCACATTGACATTGACTAAAGCCATGCTTTGTCATAAACCTGTTAAACCTATACCACTGTCTTAAAGCTTGCTCAAGACCATATAACCTGGCCTTTTATCTCACCTGTCCATTCTCTCCTTTCTTTAACCTGTAAATCCATTCGTCTTTTAATGCTTTCTTTCTAGCTGGCAACCCTACCAAATCCCACGTTTGGTTCTCTCCCAAGGAATCAATTTCCTCATTCATGCCATGCTCCCACTGTTTCCTAGATTCTACCTGCATTGCCTCTTTAAAACTTCCTGGTTTTTCGCCATTAGTGAGCAACAAGTAGTATAAAGAAAGGGAATAACGAATTTGAAGCTTACTTACCCTTTCGAACCTCCACATGGGTGTTTGAGACTCCTTGACAGCTTGCTGTCCACCCAAAATTCATTCTAACAGTGACCGATCTCGGTCACCTCTGGCCGACCTCGGTCTGCACCCGACCGATGTCGTTTCCACCTAATTGCCAATGTCGATTTCTTGACCGACGTCGGTGTCCACCTGCCTGACATCACCAACTTTGTTCTGCACATGACCGACATCGGTTCTTACCTAATCGATGTCAGTTCTCACCTGACCGACGTCGATAACTGTGTTTTCCTGTGAGTGATGATTTTTACCTGTGAGCTCATTTTGGATCATAACATTGTCCAAATCAACACTGCCCTGCTCAAAATTATTCAGCGTCTTGAGCTGATCTCTGTCCATCATCTTCTCCTTGAAAACCAAGGCTTTCCAGTTCTTAACTTTGTCAAAAATATCAGATTTCCTCTTTACACAATACTATGATCCTCCAATAGAAGCTACCTTCTTCTTTGTTGACCCAGTTTCAAGAAACCTCACTTTTTTTTGTTACTTACATAAATCTCGATCTATCCTTTTCAAATTTGAAAGATTACCATTTGACTTAAGAACATCCATTCCCTTCTCACTCATGTGACCAAGCCTACAGAGCCACATCTTTGCATCTACATCTGAAGTAGATAAAACAGAAGGAGAATCAGTAATACAAGTAGATAGATAAAGTGTACCTACTTTCTTACCTCTTGCTAATACAAGTGCACCCTTGGAAACTTTTTAAAATTCTGCTGTGAGAGTTACTGTGCAACCCTCATCACCCAACTTTCCTACAAAAATTAGACTCCTCTTCAGGATGGGAACATGCATGACATCCTTCAACACCCATATGTTGCCCGTCTGCAATTTCAGCCGCACTTTCCCTTTGCCAACAATATGACAAGGCTCACCAACCCCTAAATAAATCTTTCCAAAGTCTCCATGGACATACTCATGGAAAAATACTCTATTTGGGGTTGCATGGAAAGAGGCACCAAATCTAAAACCCAAGATTCTACTTTATCTAAGGAACATATAAGAGCATCCTGTGCAACAATACCTGCATCATTTGCTTCTTTATTTCATTCATGTTGATCTTCTACCAACCAACAATCTTTCTTTACATGCCCTTTCTTTCCATAATTTCATAATTGATAATTCTTGCCATTGAATTTCTCCATTTTTAGTGTACTTTCTTCTGCCATTGCTTTACTCCCACTCAATTAGAAACCCCTGAGAGTGACCTGTAATCAACAAACACTAACCTGCTCCGAACCAGGCTCTGATCAACCTTCAACCAGACTTTGATACCACTTGTCAGGAACTAGAACACAAAGCTCTGATACCACTTGTTAGGATCCTCTCCTAAGAGCATAATTGATTACCTTTGTATAAGCAACTAAACACGAAATTAACCAGAAGTAATATGTAACTAGAATTTAGAAATAACACAGAACATGAGAGACAATACAATCTTGTATTAACACTCTTCTAGAAGAAAATATAATGAAGAAATCACACTCTTCCCACACCTCTTTGGCGTACATTAATTCTCCCTCAAGAGTTCTCTCTCTCAATCAATTACAACCAACTCAAACACAGAGTTGCTCCCTCCACCAGTAAGTGACAATCAACCCAATGGTTGTTGTTGCCTACTTCCAGTCCGTACCAGTGACAATCAACTCAATGGTTGTTTTGCCTACCTTACAACATATCTAACTGACCTTGCTCACCAAGCAGACCTTCTTGATCTTGCACACCCTACAGACCAACTGATCTTACTTACCATGTAGATCTCCCTGATCTTGCTACCTGCAGATCAACTGATCTTACACACCTCGAGACAATCAACCCAATTGTTGTTCTTGCCTTCAAGTGAAGGATCTAATCCTTTAGTCCTTACATATAATACAACCCCATGTGTCTCTTAAATAGATCCCATACAAACAATAATTAGAAACACAGACTCAAGACTAAAATTTGTCTTTACATGCAAACTAACTATCCGTCTAAAATTAGACCAATTCTGGAACACACAGGTGACTGACGTCCGTTCTTGTCTGACCGATGCCGGCTGACCATAACCGATGTCAGTTACTGTGTACACTAAATATAACCGACGTCGGTTGATCAGACCAACGTCAGTTACTTTAACACTCAACAACCTCCACCATTTACATCAGTGAAGCTTTTAGCTCCACAACTTAACATTGACTTCCAATATAGCTTGTAAAATATGTGCAAGATCATGGGGATGCTCCTGAAGTCTATCTCTAAAACTTTGTAAGATCTCATACTTATTGACTATAAGATTATCATTATCAAGTTTGGGGATTGTATCTGGAGTCCCATCTTGTGCATCATTTTGATCTTGATTGTATTGCTCATGTTTTGATGTATTACCATTGAAGTCCATATAATTAGGGTTTGAAGGATCCATTATATGGCTTAAAATTTGTCTTTTATACATGGTATAAGCTTGAATAGAAGGAATCTGATAATGTTTAATAGGATTACCACTAAGGCTAACACTTCTTAAAGGAAGAGATTTAACTTTTGGAGATGGCATCTAGCAAATAAATTGAAATGTGTTGTTAAAACATATTATATGAAATTCTAAAAGCCTAAAACAACCAATGGAAATAGAAAAAATAAGGATATAAACCCTAAAATCATCTAGGTCTAGGGTTTGAACAATATTCAAAATAAGTCAAGTTTGCCAAATGATTTAACTTTTAAGGGTTTTATGGGATGTAAGTCCTAGGTGTTTAAAGTGTTAGAATATGAAAAGCATGGAATGAATATACAATAAATACATCCATTAATTTGTACAAAAATTGACCTAATATGATTATTCTAATAATATCGATGAATTACATAAGTATGTACTTAGCTAGAAATTGACTGGGACAAATGAATTGGAGGCTAAAAAGTAGTGTAAAAGTTGCTCAAAGTGTCACAAATTAGAAACAAGTCTCAAAAATCTTCTTGGATAGTAGTGTAGTCCCCTGGGTAATAGGGCATTACATTAGTGTCCTGTATGTCGTACTAGTGTCCTCTTGCTAACATTTTTGTGAACCTCTGAGAATAACCTTGCCCAAGTCTAAGACACCTATGTTCATGTGGACAAACCCTGATTCACTATCTGTGACCTATTTTGATTGATTTGGGAGCAAACCATGGACCTCCATGTTGTTAGGGTATTTGAGGATCACAAGTAGTAAAATTGTAATGTTAGTTAGATAGGTTGGATGTGACCTCAACACCCTACTATGTTGATAGTTGCCTACATACCAATAGCTCAAGAGGGGATCAAGCTTGATGTAGTTCTTCTGCCTAAGTGCTTGGTGCAAGTGTGAGTGAATGCTAGTATGAGTGTGGGCTTCAATGTTTTGAGTGTACTTAAGAATATAAATCTAAGTAGTTTGAGCTTAGGAGTGTTGTAGATGGCTATATGCAGAAGTAGGGCAGAATAGGGATCAATGACCCTGATTTGGACAATTGTTTTTGAGCTTGTTTGTGTGTATTTAAATATGATTTCCATAAAGTGCGTAAAGGGATAAAATTAGTGTATATATATTGATGTAGTGATTATAGGGATGTGATTTTAGTCTAGGCCAACCTTAAGGTGCTTTAAGAACTAAACAATATGTTTATTGGGGTTAAAAAGAGGTAAGGGACACTAGTGCAATCCCTTGGTCACTAGCATAGTGTGCTAGTGTCAAAAGGGGTGTGTTAGTGTCTATGTGGTAGAACCTGGGACACTAGGGGACTAGATGCCTAAGGGAAGGTCTAAGACTACTAACAAAATGTCTAGGGGTGGGTTATACCCATACAAAAGTTGGATAAGGATCAAATGAGACCCTGAGATAGGTCTAAGGCTAAGTTAGGAGTAGGATGGTCTCAAATAACACTCATTGCACTCAAGTGACATTTTATGTGACTATAGGCTACTAGTAGTTTTAGTGGTACTATATAGATGTGAAGTTTGGACCAACAATATGTCAACGATAAAGTGGAAATAATTTGAGAGAATTTAAAAATGTTTAATCACAAGTGCCTTTAATATTAAAGCATCAGTTTTATATAAGTTAATCCTAGTAGAAACATGTACTTTCTCAATAAAAGTTGTAGTTATGATATGTCTTCTAGGATACATAAAACAAAAAGTAAAAGGCATGAAGGAGGATAGGTGGCCAAAGGAAATAATGAAAAAAGAGTTGAACAAGCAAAAAAGGGCATGGATGAAACAAAACAAAATATGGATGGATAAGTGGACTATTAACATACATGAGTTCCCAACAATAAATCAAGAGATAAAGAGCTATGAGAGGGAAATGTTTAAAATGAGCACGTGGACAAAGCATATAGGGAGGACAAATCAATACTACATGACCAAGTTCAACCCCACTTATGAATATGACCAAAAAACCTACATAGGGGCAAAAATTAAGTGGAGAATGAAGATGCTCATACCCTAATTGAGAATTAGGTCACATCAACTCCAATGTGAGACAGTGGAAGATCCCATAAGAAAAGTGGGAAGAGAGATTATGTGTTATGTGCACATCAGATATGGTTGAGATGAAATGGCATTACCTTATGGAGTGTTCCACATATTAAGACATTCAAGGTAAATAATTATACAATATGTAGGGAGTATTTATGTTCACTATATTTTAAGTTGAGAATGTTGATAAAAATAGGAAATTTATGATAAATATCCACAATAGGAGAGTGAACCTTCAAAGGTAGAACATCGACAAACTTGTGAACTAGGGTCTAACAATTCAAATTGGCCTTGCCTCCTTTGGTTATACTAGGTTGGGGTCCCATAAACTATTTTGGTCTCATAGGCATTATTAAAATCTATGTCTATCTATATATCTTGATGGTAAGCTCATCATAAGTGACTTCCCTGTTTATATGTAATTAACTTTCCCTTTAACAAACCATGCATTGAATCCAATGGGCTTATAATGTAAGTTAAAACAATACTCCATGGAAACATATAATTTATGCATTGGTATCAATTTGTACACCATGATTGATTCTATTTTACATATTAGAGAGAATTCTTTTAGTAATGGGGAATTTGAAATGGGCATAATGGATGAGGCGCATTTTGAATTTCCTCCTTACCCTAGCACTGAATGTCCATGGTATTTTGGTTCCTTTGAATATTTAAACAATATGGGTGTATTTTATGGATAATCAGTTAATTATTTAATAAACATGATCTTGGTGCTTAAATATAGTGTTTACTCATAGAGTGCCTTCAACGCATACATAAAATTTGATTCAAATGTCATTGTAGATTCTTTCAAAATACATTATATTTTAAACAATAGTTGTTTCTAATTTTTGAGAAAACTTGAATAATAGATAAAATTAGTGAGCCAGTTGCCAAGCCTTGTTACTACTGACAATGATATTGAAGATCGACAAGTTAAATCAGGGTTTCTAAAGATATTGACATTTTAACATAAGATAGTCAAGTGGAATTGGAGAATGAAATTGAGACAACTCTTTATAAATCTTTACTCCTTTCTGCTTAGAAATTCCAAGATATTTTATTACCATTATGTAATTAGAATATTATATATTAGCTTATCATTAATATGAATGTTTCGATTATGTTTTACTCTAATTTGTGCTTAGCTAAAAAAGTGCTTGGGCTCTGCCTATGAAAACACCTTCAGTGTTATAATATCTCTTTAGATTTTAGTTGTTGGTTTTTTTAAAACTTTGAGAGGCATTTTACATTAGCCAATATGGGTGGTGATGGGTTGTAATGTGTGTGTGTATTCACTTTTAATTTCAACCTCAAATTTGATGTTCATTTGACTGTCACTTGGAAGTCTTTCATTCTTTTCTTAGAGAAGGCAGTAAAAAATATATATATCTTAGTCATACAATAGAGTTTGGAGCCCCTTTTTTTCTAAAAAGTATTTTTTGAGATTGAAACTTTGGTGTAGTTAGATTGGCATGATTTGTTACCAATTAGCGATAAATTTATGAAGAAGATAATGAAGTTGTTAATAATTGTGGTATATGAAAAATCCAAGATAGGAGTCTTGATATTGATATCTCTAAGTGTTTTTTGGATATATGTATTTAAGATATATGTACTAGTTTTGATTTTATGAAATACATCTATTTATTAAAATATAAAAGGAAAAATAGTAGATAATCTACTCACAAAAAAGTAGGTAGTATTAGAGCATGCCACATCACAACGACACTAAGAGTCGCATCCCATTTTTCATAACATTAAAAAAAAGTGTTAAATTAACATGTGATTAGTTAATTAGACATGGATTTCAAGTTATGGACTGATAAATGGATTGTTAGATTTAATCATTTATTTTGTTATGTAATTGGATTATGATTAATCATCATTGATTTACGTATATTGATTTAACATTAAAATGATTTGACTTGTTTAGATTGATTAGTATACTAATTGTGATTAATAAATAAAATTCATTACTTACCTTATGTAATTTAATTTGATAATGTTAGAAATGTTTGATGTTTAGTCTATTTTTGGATTATGAAGTTGATTTGATACTTTAAATGGGTCTAACCATTTTTTTGGTTGTAGTGAGTGTGATTGTAGCATAGGTTCTCCCCTTTAGGAAGAGGGAGGCAATCATCAGGGAGAGTTGGGTAGATGCTCAACTGATGTAACATGAGTAAAAGAAGCTTATATAAGTTAGAGGAAACATATGTAGTAAAGGCAAAAGTAGTACCCTATGTTGCTACACCCTTATAGTGTCTATTAAGATATGTGTGGTTGACTTGTGGTTAACATAACATTTAATCAAGTCATATGATCATTTATATAGCTTCATATTATTAGTAGGGTTGGTATAGGGTGTTTTCATAGCAAAATAAAGGTATATATAAGAGGCACTGGTTAGTATTGTATCATCATATTGTGAATTATGTTCTTATTGTAAGACTTTAGAGGTCTCCCCCTCAAAGTGGCTTAGTCACGTGCTTCATTATTATACTCTCATTTTAATCTTATTGTGATATATTATTGTGGTTCTATTTTATTGTTGAAGTAATTTCATTACAAGTGGTATTAGAGCTTCAATTTGGGTAAAAGTGTGGTCGACACCCTAATTTTGAAGAATTGCATATATCTCATTAACCATTGCAAATTTTTTAATAATTATTTAACTAAAGTTTAAGAATCATTTAAGGAAGCCATAATATAAAAAAATTGTGTATGGTGATCATTTTTTAGCAAGTTATCATGATTTTAGGGATTTTTCTAAAGTCACTTTATAGGTACAATTTTATGATTTTTTATAATTTATTTACATATTTGGAAAGCTTCAAAATTTTAGTAGGGGTTTGATTTTTGATTTTTCTATTTAAGGCCAACCTAAGTCTGAAACCATTTGGTTGAAGTTAAGTCAAAGGTGAAAACAAATTTTGCATTATCTATCCTTTTTCCATACACTAAGGGCCAATGAAATAATATAAAAACACTGGGAAAAACTCATAACAAAGAGGAGATAGAGTCCAAAACAAGGATCACAAAGTGAGCTAACTTGAGTACAATGTATAAACCATATAGTCCAATATCCCTAGTAAAGTAGATGTAGACAAAATCAATCATCGATTAGATGAGCTTGAGTAATGAATCAATAAAATGTTGAATTTTCCACTGAATCTTCCAAATTAGTCACAATTCACTAGTGCTCAAACCAGCCAATGTGGATATTTGGGACAATATAATGTAACCCCTACTACAACTTAGCCTCTACCTTCAGATGGTTCCTATTCACGGGCATGAAACATGATGCCAAAATTAGAAATGCATAAATTTGATGGGAAGGATACAATCAGATGGATCAACTAGATGGAGATTTTTTTTATGTACATTAGATCCCATGTGGACATAAGGTGGTAATAACATCTATATATTTGGAACCTTAAAAATTCATTTGGTATCACTGGCTTTGTGCTCAAAAGAAGAAGAAGGGTCTTAGTGGAACTTAGTCAATTTTTATAAATGAATTATAGCTCCATTATATCAAAATTATGATAGAGATTTAATTTTTCTAATTAACAAACATACACCAAACAATATCTGTTACACATTACATTTAGAATTATAGAATTTATCCTTGTGAATGGAGACAATCACAAATGTAAATTTGAATGACTTATTTATTTGCAAGTTCAAGGATCACATCCAACATGAATTTTACATGTTTTAACTGAGTACTATCTCCAGGGATATTTTCATGGAAAATAGATCATATGAGAGGGTATTAGTCTCCAAAAGGTAGAAATTCACAAGTATAAGAGATAAGATCACTCCAACATAGTCAATTTCTTAGCCTACTAGACTAACTCCTTGATAGATTCAAGAGATGAGGGTAAAAATGTTATGTTTTGATTGTGGTAGCAGTTACAGTCAAAGACATAAGTGTGCAGAAAATAAATTTTTATATGTTGAAGGTGCTAATGAAGAAAAAAAGAATGAATAAGTAACATGGGAGGTTGATGACGTGCTAATGGAGGAATCAAAAGAAACCCAACCAACTATTTATTGCCATTCACTTTTTGGCATTGACACTCCACAAACCCTCAATGTAGTGGGTTTTTTGGAAATATAGAAGGTGATAATATTTATTGAATTTGAAAGTACTCATAACTTCATCAACAGTAAATTAGTTGTACACTTAAACTCTTTATCTATCTAGCTCCAGAGTTTCAAATCATTATTACAGATGATGGCACACTTAGTTGTTTTGGGAAACACCATAGTACTAAACTCTCCATGGGAGAATATTTACTAGAGAGCCCTATGTTTTCCATTCATATGGGTGGAACATACATTGTGTTAGAAGTCCAATGGCTAACTATTTAGAAAGGACCGAGATGAATCTCGACGAGGTACTCATGCATTTACATTTAAAGGACAATATATTTGAGTTGTGTGTGTTACATGTGAAGTCATCACAATTGGTGAGTTCTAATAATATGCAAAATATTATTTAAAAAATAGATGGTTTTGTGGCTCAACTATTTTTAATATAGGCATAACCACCAAAGAGGTCTACACTACTAGATTGATAAGCAATTTTGGAAAAGCACTTGGTAGTTTATAGAGATACACCAAAAGGACTTCCTCCCAAAAGGGAACATGATCATACCATTCAATTAGTGTCAACGTCCCAACCACTCAACATCAGGACTTATAGGTGCCCATATGTCTAAAATAGTGAGATTGAGAAGATGGTACAAGATATGCTAGAAGCAAGTAGTATATGTCGTAGTAAGAGTACCTATTCCTCTCAAGTACACTATCAAAGATAAGTTTCACATTCTTATAATTGATGTTTTGCTAGATGAATTACATGGTGCTATTTATTTTACAAAACTCGATCTTCATTTTGGGTATTATCAAATCAAAATTAGAGATGAGGATATTCATAAGATAACTTTTAAAACCACGAGGGACATTATGAATTTTTAGCGATGGCTTGGGCATCACTAATACACAATCTACGTTTCAAAATTTGATGAACTTTATTTTTCATCCATTTTTATAGAAATTTATCTTGGTTTTCTTTGATGACATTTTAATATATAAAAAAAAAGTGCAAGGAACACTTATATTGCATGAATATAATTTTTGGTATTATTGAACAACTCTAGATTTATGCCAAACCTTCCAAATGTGATTATAGAGTCAAAAAATTCAAATATTTGGGGCACATTTTTTCACATCAAGGTGTCAAGGTGGATTTTCACAAGATCAAGACTATAGTAGAATTGAAAGTGCTTAAAACCCTAAAAAACCTTTAAGGATTCTTGGGGCTCATAGGTTACTATCATCCTATTGTAGTATAGCAAAACCACTCATTATATTATTGAAGAAGGACTCCTTCCATCAAAATAAGGTAGCCAATCAGGCATGTGAAAAGCTAAAGCAGACCATGTGCATGTTTAACCATAAATTTAGATAAGGAAAAATCTAGGGTTAATGGGTATTAGATTAATTTTTGCACAAGGATGATGAAGTAACCTAAGGATTAGGATAATTAATAGAAACTTAGATAAATAATATTCTAAAGATATACAACTAAGATTGATAAAAAATAGTAAAGTACAACTATTTATAGATATTACAATGAATAGAGAACAAAAGATAGTTTACTATGCTCATGTAGATCTAATCTATAATAGACTAAAAGTGGATTGGAAGGCGATCCTAGAATAGTCATTAGATTTTGGGGATATTCTTTTTATTGCCTTAGATGCTTGCATCGGATCTGGATAGTTATGTCGATGTAGATGTCTGACTTTGATGTAGATGTTATATATGGACTATTGATTAAATCTGGATGCAACGAACTAGAGCCTTTTTGGTTTTGATCACCTTTATTTTTATGTATACAGACCATGTGCACATGATGTCACTCCTTTTTAAATGATCAAACATGAGCTTCTCCACCATTGGAATAACTATGGGGGAAATGGGTTAATAGGCTCACAGTGTCAAGCTACCCTGAAGACCCATTTATCAATGGGCATGGCCTACATACCTAATACTTCAAAGAGGTCCTTAGACTTATGTAGTTCTCCCTTACGTGTTGGTTTATGTATGCACAAAGATGTAATTTGTGATAAGCATAAACATGTAGTGACCTGGCTTGTAACTTGGCCAATATGGCTCATGGGTTGCTCTTTGAATGATTCATACTTATGGAAATATTGCTCTTATGACTAATATAGAAATAGGGATGAATAGGATAGATTTGCTCACTTGAATGCTTGATTGAATGCTTCTTGGTATATTACCTTGTGAGTTGTATATGATTTCTAGGTGAGGAATGAATGAGGGTTGATCTTATATATATATATATATATATATATATATATATATATATATACCAATCCTTTTTATAAATATCTTACACTAAAGTACTTAGGTTGACCTTTAGGATATGTTTCATTTGAAAATTAGATTACTTTTGGGTACTGGATACTTTGTAAGAAAGGTCAACACTTGCATCGACACAAGTGTCTCTTTGATATGCAAGTGTGTAGGAAGCTAAAAATTGGGAGTGAAGGATAATGATAAGAATCAGAGATTTTTTCACATTGTATAAGGCTTGGTCATCAGAATAACGATGGTCTGACTAATAGATAAGTAATTTAGTCACAAAGTGAAAGTGGACACGAACCTTTTGGTAGCGAGCATGTCTATAAATGAAAGATATGGATATGGTGGATATTTTCCAAGTGTACAAGACTAAGGTACTACATGAATTAGATTTTAGTATCTACATTTTCCCCCTCTTTAATCTGGTAATGAAATTACTAGTTTAAAGGAAATGAATACATACATGGGTGTGTATAACACACCTTGTCTTTTGTGAGCCCAACTTAAATGCTTCACTGGTGACTGACTTGCAACCAATATGATGTTACATTATACAAACTAGTGTATGAAATTTGAAATTAAAAGAATTTAAAATGCTTAAAAGTAGAAAGAGCAAGGTTAGGAGTACACTTGTGTGTTAATGCAACCATCTTGCTTTTTGGCAGTTTGATTTATAAGGATGCCTCATTATGAAGTAATGAATTTGAAGTTAAAACAAATAGGAACCAATAAGTTCATACACACACGCACTCACACACACACACACACACACACACACACACACACACACACACACACACACACACACACACAAATAGGAATCTATAAGTCTGGTAAAGTTAGATGATTTAATTAAGTATAACTTATAATCTTGGTAAGATCAACTCAACCTTCCAAAGGTGAACCAAATACTATAGTATATTGGCTCAATAACACCCCAAAAAAGTCCAACTGGGTATACTAATAGTCCATAACATTATTTGAAATATGTAAATGATTTGATTTTACAATTTTAGGTGCCCTTTGCATGGCATATGCACCTCATATGTGTCTCAAGTTGAAATTTGGGTATAGTAACATTATTAATGTATAGAATGTTGCCACATATGTGTATCTAAATCATATACTATGAAATCTGGTGAATTTAAAACTGGTGCAAGTGTGGAGAACAAGTTTCCATAACATGCCCCCATGGTAATCTGGAGAATCTAAGGACTAGTGTAATTTAGGATTATATATTTCAATAGCATACCCCCATTGTAATCTAAAATTGTGAAAGTGTGTAAGCCATATGAGCTATGATATGCCCCCTTTTGAGATGTGGGGAAGTATAATCTGGTAGTTACCTTACCTCAAAAGGATAAAATAACTATATAAGTTATGTATGTGTCATGTAACATATAGGGGTAACATGTTTAGGTAGACACAACATTTAGCCACACAATATGTGATCATATCAAATCTTAAGATGCAATATGCAAATCATGGCAATGATTAGAGAGTAACAATACACATTCAACAAGCAATTAAGTGCACACACAAGAGCACTCAAAAGTAAAGCAATAGGAAACAGTCCAAGGTGACCTTAAATAAGGGGCATGTTCAAATGTCACACAATCAAAGAGATATGACTTAGTCAAATGGCCAATAGAATGACATATTTAAATTTACACATATAAAAAATAATGACATATTCAAATTTCAAAATAGGCAAACATAGACATGTAGGTCACAATAAATGGAACATATTCAAATGTTGCAATAGGCAAGATAATATCAAGCAAAGAAAGATAGGCAACCAACATGAACATAGCATACTAGTTCTTAAACATATGTGTTTTTAAGTAATGTTAAGTACATAGCATATCAAGTACACTATGAAAGCTATAAACATGGATAGAGGCATGTGTAAGTATATATAAGCTCATACATGATAATGGAAAGTGATCATATAATAATTTAACCTAGGTGTATCATTATCAAATAAACATATGCCTCCAACGTACTTTGGATGTGAGTGGAAGAAAATCCCAACATCTATATTTGCATATATCATGTACTTGGGTATGGTTATATCACACGCAAGTGTAGCATGAAACACATGTATATATAAAAAAGAATGATATTCTATATACAAACATGGAGAAAACACCATACGTATAAGAAGAAGTACAACTAAGAACATGTTAAAAAATTTTAGTATTCTTGAAAATTTTGCATGTTTTTAGTATTTTTAAAATATATATTTTTTAAAATTTTCTGGTATATTTGAAAAGGCAAGTTCTAGCCAATTATCCCATATAATGGATACTCATCTGGAAGTGCTATGAACACTGAATATGGTATATAAAATTGGTGGTACTATCGAGGAGCATGTATAGGTGTAATATCTGGCATTATAGGCTCTCTAATGTTTTGTGTATGTGTCATTGGTCTTTGTAGTCTTAAAGAGGTAATAGAGGGATTAGTGATCCATGGGACCCATTATTTTGGGCTTTATATTGTATCTGAAGTAATAATAATATGAATATGTTTAGCTGCTCTAGATAATTGAGTATGTTACGTAGTAGTAGATGAAGATTTTATGGAATCCACTATATATATTTGATGCAATGGTCTCTTGAGTATGGGCCACTTAAGAAAGGGGATTGCCCATTGTAAACCCTTTCCTAGAAAATTAAACTTAGGAGGTTTTTAATAATTAGCTCCCTTTGAATAAATTGTTTTTGTTCAAGTGTATGTTCATATTTAATTCCAATAATTTTGACTACTCTGTTGGTGCAAATGTATTTGATAAACCCATGCCCTGTGGAAGGTGTTTTGTAGATTTTATGTATCTAAGGTCATCCCAGCAACATATCAAAGACTATTGTGTATGGTATAATTAAGAAGGTAGTGACCACATGCCTTAGGCTAACTTTTAAATGCAATTCAATCTCACCAAGGACATGTTGTGAGGTCCCATCAAATGCTCTGACCACTTTGGTTAAAGGGTGCAAATCATTATGTGTATATCCCAAATGTGTAAGTAATATCATGGTGCAAACATTTTTTCTAGCACCATTATCAATCATAAAAATGTGAATAGGTTGGTGATTAAGGTATGCTCAAATAAATAATGAATGAAGATCTGAGTCATCATCCAAAATCTCACTGTCATCAAAAGTAGTAGATGGTATTTAGACCATAAGAGGTGTATGTCATATATAAACACTGATAATCCCATCTAATTGGGTGGCCATAATGTGGTGGAGGATGTGCATTATATGTCATTTGCACTTTTAAATTCTTATGAGAAAGATCTTGTAATGGATCACTAAACGTATTTTGGTTATGATGGTCACTAGGTTGTGACCTTGAATCTTTGCGAGGGTCGTCAAATGTAAGTTGTTGGTTATCAATAAGATATTGGATTTTATGTTTCAATGTATAACATCAGTTGGTAGAATGCCCAAGGCCCTGGTATTAGTCGCGATAAGCATTAGCATCATATACATGGGATAGAGGTCAAATCATGTCAACCTCTACGGGATGAGGGAGAGATATGAGATGACAATCTACAAGCTTTTTAAATAGAGAAGTTGGAGACTCAAGAAATCATGTAAATTATCTCCTTAGTACATTGGATAAGATTAGCTGATTAGGTTGATATGTCACTACATTAAAAATTGTAGTTGTGTCCTTTTTAGGTTTTTTAGGTTTGACCTTGTAGCTTGGTTTGATATGAAATTTGGTATTGGATGTAGTCGGTGTGTTGGTTACATACTTAAGCTTGTTCAATGAGATAAGTTTCATTTCATGATATCTAACAATATGAAATAGCTCATCGAAAGTTTTTAACTTTTTGAAAATAATGGACTAATTTAATGGGGTAAGCAAACTTTGCTTGAAGATGTCTTGAAGTTCTTTATCTACCATTTGGTTTGTCATTTTTTCTAATGTTGTCTTGTACCTCAAGACATATCCATTGATAATTTTATTTATTCATTGATTAATTTTTGTAATTTGAGCATAGGATACCTTTTTGCTAATGCAGATGGATATTTTACCTCAAGACATATCTATTGATAAGTTTATTGATAATTTTTGCAATTTGAGCATAGGATACCTTTTTGCTAATGCAGATAGAAAAGTGTGCTAAAAATTGATTCACAAGAGGTTTGAATGCTTTTACAAATTGGATTCACAAATCATAGAACCGCTTTAGAGCATATTCCTTGAGGCTCCTTGGAAAAAATTTAGTCAAAATTTTATCATTAGAGGCATAATTGAGGCAAGGCACATATAAAGATTGAATATGTTGTTCCAGATCACCTTTGCCATCATAAAATGTGAAATTAGGTGCAACAGATCTAGTTAACAAGGGGTGTAAAGACATTTCAGGTGCAAGAGGGTTATGTGACACCTCTTGTGAATTAATATCATAAGGTGACTTCATAGAAAATTTCTCAATATTTGTAACCTTAACTTTCAAAAGTTTTATAGTTTAGACAAGATCTTGCACATTTTGATTACTAAGGTTTGAAGTTTGAGAAGTCACTAAAGGAGGTGTACCCATAGTTTTATTTGATAAATACATTGCAATCTATAACTAGGTTGAAGTTCCAATGTTTCCCATGGAGGATGTAGCAATAGTAGGATTTATTTTAGGTAACAATGGTGTAAACACGTAACCCATGCCCCTATTAGAAGTATGAAGCAATGACGTGCTTAAAGGGAGATTTACTATTATGTAATTAGTTGTAGCACCACCTAAGGATTCATCATCACTGTAGAAAGATGACTTGGCCTTGCCATGTTTATTGATTTCATCTTTTGTAACATATAAAAATGCATCCATTAAGTCCTTTTTGTTATTGAGATGAGTGACTAATGCTTCTTTATCTTCCATTCGAAAACAAGTTTTGTGATTAACATTTTCCATTACTTATAAATGAAAATTTTGAAATTTGATAAATTAATTTACAAGAATTATAAAATTAAAACATAAAAACCCTAGGTCAATCTAGGGTTTTGAGATCAAATGTCAAACTCACTAAATGTTTAACCCTAAATTTAGATAAGGAGATATCTAGGGTTAAGGGGTATTAGATTAACTTTTACACAAGGATGATTAACGAACCTAATGAGTAGGCCAATTAATAGAAACTCAAATAAATACTAATATGAATTTATGCTATTGAAATTGGTAAAAATAATAAATTACAACTATTGATAGATATTATAATGAATAAGGGAAAAAAGACACTTAGTTGGTTTACTGTGTTCATGTTGATCTAACCTAGAATAGGTTGGAAGTGGTAAATATTAATTAGATATGGATGCAACCAACTAGAGCCTTATGGGTTTTCTATCTCCTTTATTCTAATATATATGGATTGTACACACATGCTATCATTTTTTTAAATGATCAAACCCTAGATTTTTCACCCTTAGAGTGACTGTGGAATAAAGGGTCAATGAGATCATGGTGTCTAGTTACCTTAAAGACCCCTTTGTTAATGGGCATCACCTATACAATCAATACTCTGAAGAGGGCGTTAAACTTATGTAGTTTCCCCCTACGTGTTGACTTGTGTGTGCACAAAGATACAATATGTGATAAGCATAGACATGCAATGACCTATCTTGTAACTTAAAAAATATGGATCATGCATTGCTCATTAAATGCTTCAGACTTGTGGAAATAGTTCTCCTATGACTGATATGGAAATATGGATGAATAGGGAAAGTTTGCTCACTTGAATTCTTGATTTAGTACTTCTTGATATATTTCCTTGTGAGTTGCATGTGATTTCCAAGTGAAAAATGAATGAGGGTTTATTTTGTATATATACCAATCCCTTTTGAAAATATCTCACACTAAAACACTTAGATTGAACTTTAAGATACATTTAATTTGAAAATTGGATGACTTTTAGGCACTTGACACTTTGTAAGAAAGGTGGACACTTGAATTAATGCAAGTGTATATAATATGTAAGTGTCCAAGAAGCTAAAAAAACAAGTAGAGGTCCAAAACTAGCAGCAAAGGATAATAATACGTTTAATTTTTTTACACAGTATATAATACTTGGTCATCTGAACAATAATGGTCAGACTAAGAGATAAGTGATTTAGGCACAAAGAGATAATGAGTATGAGCCTTTCGGTAGTGGACATGTCTATAACTAAAAAGTACAACCATGATGGATAATTTCCGAGTGTATAAGACTAAGGTACTACATAAATCAGATTTAAATATCTATAATGTACCACCCCAATTCTAACTACTCCAGATTTATCCAAAACACTCATTGTGGAATGTGATGCTTTAGGATATGGCATGGGATCCATACTCATGCAAGAAAAATAACCATTGCATTTAATAGTTTCTAACTTAAAGGTAAAAATTTATTAAACGTTATTTATGAGAAGAAAATGATGGCTATCATTCACAAAATAAAACAATGGTGACCATATATGATGGGAAGATATTTTAAAGTGAAAACATGTCATGATAGTCTAATATAGTTCTTAGAATAGAGGTTGTCATCAAAATAACAACAAAAATGGATCTGTAAGATGTTAGAACATGGATTTGAGACTGTACACAAGAAAGGAAAAGAAAATGCCATGGTTGATGCATTATCTAGGAAGGATGAATCCACAAAGGCATGTTATGTTCCATGTCCATATTAAAAGATAATTGGGTGGATGAAGCAAGATCAAAGTGAGATAATGATGTTGTTACAAAGGATATTATTCAAAAGCTCCTACAATATATGACTATGTTATATAATTTTTTTGTGGTAATGGGACACTCTTTAGTATAAGGATGGGTTGTACCTTTGTAAAAACTCAGCCCTTAAGCATAAGGTGCTCATCTAACTTCATTTTTCTCTAGTAGGTGGGCACTCATGCTTCTTGAAAGTGTATCATAAAGTTAACAATAATTTATTTTGGGAAGGTCTAAATGGGGAAGTTGATAAGTTTTTGGTAAAATGTATGGTGTGTCAAGAAAAAAGGAGAGATAATCAAGACCCCGAGTTTGTTGTAACCTCTATCTATTCCTATCTAGAGGTGGGAGGAGGTTTCCATGGATTTAATCATAGGGCTACCAAAATGTGACATGAAAAATGTCATCATGGTTTTCATGGATAGACTCACCATATATACCCATTTTTTTGTATTATCACATCCATTTGTAGAAAGTAAAATAGTAACAACATTTAAGGATACAATTCATAAGCTCCATGGGATCCCAAAGATCACAATAAGTGATCATGATCCTATATTTACTAGTAATTTTTAGACTAAGGTATTCTCATGTTTTTGTACCTAACATGGTATTAACTCATCTTACCATCCTAAATCAGATGGGAAAATTGAGGTAGTCAATAAGTGCTTTGAGGGTTATCTTTTTTGTTTTGGTTCAGATAAATAATAAATATGGGTTCAATGGTTTACACTATCGAAATGGTGGTATAACACTTATTTCCATATCTCATAAAAAGTGTCTCCATTTTTTGAATTGTATGGGTACCATCCACCATCAAGCACCTCATATTTGAGGGTCCAACAAATGGTTCAAGTAGTAGAAGAACACATTTCTCGCAAATAAGAGGTACTCTCTAGTCTTATAGAGAACTTGGCAATAACACGAAACCACATAAAGTAGCAAGCTAAGTAGCACTATAGTGAAAGACATCTTGAAGTCAAAGAATGGGTTTTTGTGCATTTTTAGCCATATAAGTAAATGTAATTGAAACAAAAAAACAAATTTAACAACCTTTTACCTAAGTATTATGTTCCTTATGAAATCTTACAAAAGATTAGTAGCATAACATAAAAACTTGAATTGCCTCACTCAACCAAGATACATCTAGTCTTCCATGTTTCATGCTTGAAGGTAATTGGATAGAGAGTTTCAACCCAAATAGAGTTACCAGAGCCTAATGAGGAGGGAGGAATCATTTTTAAAGTTGAGAGAATAATTCAAACATGTACCAAGAGGTTGCAGACAAGGGTGTTTTAGATGTTTTGACGAAGTGTAAGAATATATCTAGTGAAGATGCAACGTGGGAGGATGACATGACCCTACAGAAGTATTATAGCCTTACTAGGTTCACTTATAAAGTTACACAATTTTTTTTGAAAGTAATTAAATTCAACTAATATTATCTTGACATGGTCTTGTGGTGTCTACACCATTCATATTTATTACTCTATTATTTACAAGCTAAAAATAACTAAATACAACAAATGTACTTAACACAATAATCTAATAATTAAGCATTTAATAATTATTATTTTGGACCCCAAAACAAGGTCTCAATGGTGTAAAATCTATAAAAATATGCAATAATTCATATATCTAAATTTAAGGATAGAACACATCAATAAATGAAAGTTAAAGTGTACCCAATCATCTATAATCAAAATATACATCCACTGTTGTGGTACATATGATAAAATAATAAATGTACATTGTTTTTAACAACCACTGCTAAGTAACCCAAATAAATACAATAATATCAAAATACAATAGTACATTAGATCTCCAAATAAAATAACTGATGAAACTAAAATAGTTGTATGTGTTAGGTTTGGTTTAGATTCAATTGTAGAGAGGGAAAGCATCATCTGGGCACTTTTCCTCCAAACATAGATTGTCTGTCTCTCACTCACCTCCCAATTGAGAGTGGCCCTTCCCTTCATAAAGGGGCAAATAATAATGATGCAAATAACCAAAACAATCAAAGAATCACATGTGAAATTACAATCACTATTACATGTAGTCAGTCATTGAGACCTTGGGTACACCTTTATATTATATTACCTCAAGTAAACATGTAAACTAGAAAGTATTGTGGACTGACAATGTGTATGGCTATAACATTACTTTGGCCAAGGAATTTTATAGTATTATCAAATTTCAAAATTTGGGTCATAGTCCACATCAAATTATACTCTCTACTATAACATATAACACTATCCTTCTCTTTAACCCATGATGAGGGGATTATAGTTGGCCTACCTGCCCATCCCTCACCATCCCTTAATGGGAAGGGAGTTGAATTTACACATATCTTAAAACAACATCATTCATATGAAATTTTATCCTAAACAAATAAATAACACATAAATATTACATAATGCTATTTTAAGATCTTATAAGCAAAGGTACGAGAATTACGTAACTAGGTTATGAAAGACAACATCCCACAAATTTCATTTATTTATTTATTAGATAAACCATGTTTTCTATAACCATTTAATAACCTAAATTTAATGTACTCTCATAATATTCTAATGTATTAACTCCAGTTTCCAAAATAACCATGCAATATTACCCTCACAATAACAAATAATTTAAAAGTACATTATAATTCCTTATTGCAGATGAATCAACATTCATGCCTTCCTATTATACATTAATTGTAGACATTCAATTCTCATAACTTTCATGCCAATTTTATAATTAGAATGACTTCTTGTAATAACAGATAAATTATTGAAACGTTGAAATTTGTATGCACACTTGATGTGCAAATAATGAAACACATTGAGGCATATTTTATTAGGAAAATGCATTGTATCTAATCATCAAATTCACTCCATTAATCCCAAGTTAAATTTTGATTGTGCAAGGGATGCTTTGGATTAATTAGGTCAAATAATTATTTGACTTTCAAAACTCACACCACTTTGCATTAAGCTAATTAACCTTGTCTTCCTCTAATGTGAAATTCCATAGCATTTGGAATTTTCTATTTTCTTAATTCATTAATTGAATTATTCATCCACTCATATGGAAAATGAATTTCAACATCTAGAATTATGACATCATCATGATGTAACATGGAAAAATGTTAAGCATTAGCATAAATGCAAGAAAATATCATAAAATGCAAACCCATGCCTAAGTATTAGAGACTCAAACCCCAAGTATTAATGGAATTAACTCTCCAAATTAGACTAAATTCTTTCCAAACATCTTAATATTCATCCAATGGTCAAAATATATTTGAGAAGTCTATAAATACAAGGCTCATTTAACATTATACGCAAGCTTTTTGGTTGCAAACTTTCTCTACAAAAATCAAATAAAAGCCTCAAACATTCTTTCATTATTCATCCAAATTACAAGTAGTCAAGGGGAGATGACATCTACATGAAGTTTTGACATTGACAAAGATATCATGCGCTACAATCCAAGAATAAACACATCTATACTAGTTGGAAATTGATATCCATGAGGAAGGTAATCATTTTGATATGCTTTCGATATGCTTATCATCTTTAGATCTTGCCAAATTTGAGGACCACACCTAGGATGTTATGTTGCTTATTGTTTTCATGTTTGATTTCATGACTAACAAGAACTAAACTTCTTTATAATCATGTATTTATATTTGGCATGCTTGGTATGACATGCATCCCATAATCCCTTTTGAAACTTCAAAAATTCCTCTGATTATGAAGTTAGATCAATTTTGAGCCTAATTTCACTTATTTTATTCTTTTTTTTTGTTTTCCCATCCCTTAAATATATATTAGAATGCACTTTGTATTGATAAATTCCTTTCCTATAATCAGTGATATCACTCTGCTAATCGATAATATCATTTTCTATTTTGTTTTATGGTTTTCTGTGTTTTTTTAAGAAAATGGTGAATTCACTCTGTAAAATGGCAGATTTGATTTGTAAAATTTTGTAAAACAACATATTCACTCTAAAAAATTGTGGATTTACTTTGTAAAATAGTGGATTCGTTAGGAAGTTTTTTTGTGTACTTTCCATAGGCCATAACTTTTGACCTAGGTGTTCATTTGACCTCTCATTTGTGGAAAATTGAGTTATTGAAAAGATAAACACAACCATCAGATAAAATTGGTAGTGGCAATAACATGGAAAAAATGGTAGGACAATGACCAAAATAATATGATCACCATGTGAAATAGTGGGATCATTAAGGTAATAGGCTATACCACTTGTTCTTTTTAAAATCGGTGGGAATGCCCTGTTTAGAAATTATATCACATTGTTAATCAATAAAATCCTTAGTCTCTTGTTTGTTGTTTTTTTAATCTACAAAATAGTAGGATTTACTTAATAAATGATGGGTTCACTCTAAAAAATGGTGGGATCATACTGTGTAACTTTCCCATGAGCTAAACATATATATTTTCAACTTCTCACACTTGCCAAAGACCACAACTGAAAATCTTGACTTGTTTATTGCAGGTCCACTTAATGAAAACATGGTTTCTACTCAAACAAGCACTTTTTAAACACTTATATTTGGTTTAATTAAAAATAATCAACACTTGCATTTGGTATTCCAAGAAACTTCTTCACTTTCTTTCATTTCTTGTGTATAGATTTTTTTGTTTGCTTATAAATTGTCTATCATGCATATGTTCTTCCCTTTTCCCCTTTAAGGAGCCTAGGTAACTAAAAACACAAATTATTATTGTCACATTTCCCTCTTTGTTGACTACATGGTGTGGATTTCATCTCCTTTTTGTGAGTTCTTAAGGCACAGTAATTTGGTTTTCATTTGCCAACATATGTACCAACCTCATACATCTAAAAGGAAACATAAATTGAGGGTAGTTGTCATTAAGAACACAATGAATTTCCCCATAAAGGGTTTCATGATAACATGGGGTTTACCCCTAACCCTACACTATTAGACATCACCCTCAAAGTCTAATTTTTTGGTAACACTCCACTAAGACCTTTACTCTTAAAGTGGTCATGGAAGTGTTATACCCTCTTAAAAATCACCCATTATTTGTTTTTCTTTGATGAATTTTGAGCCCCACGTATCGCAAGGTATATCAGGGACCATTTAGAAAAGCCATGTCAAAATTTTAGATTAAGACCTTTGGTCATAAATGACGAGCAGTGTGAGGTAGACCAACCCACCCCAAGATTAAGTTAAACTAATATGTTACCACTTCAAGTGAGATATTTATGTGTGGATATTAGCTACAATAAACACCTAATTTTCCATTAAAAATAAGTCCTATCTTGTATATTTGTTATTAATTATTTATTTCTATACCCATGTGTTATGTGTTGTGTTCTTTACACTTCAAACCAATCAACATTATCCTAAGTCCAAAAGTTTGTCATTATACACTTACATAATTAGGCGTCACATTACCCAATTGTTGCGTCATTTTATCCCATATTCTATTGTTATGTTGTCTAATTGAAAATATATCAAATAAGGTATATTTAGACCCAAACCTAATTTGAGATCAATTATCTACATTAGGTCATTTGGACCCCATTCCTATTTTAAGCCAATCAAGTCAAATTTGGTTAGCTTTGACCAAGTTAAAAAAGTTAAATTTCAAAGTTAAAGTTTTTTAAAGTCAACTTAAAATGTCAAACAGTGAAACAAAAGCCAAATTAGGTCTAATTTGACCAAATTTAAATAATCAAGCCAAATCAGGTCTACTTTGACCAAATTAAGCCAATTAAATCAAATTCACCTTCTTTGAGGTAAAAATAATTCCAAATTTGCCTTCTTTGGAGCTAAGAAAATCTAAACATTCCACCCTTTTTATGACAAATTTATTCAACAAAAACAAATTCATGGCTTTGTAGATCCCGTTTAGGTAGAAACTTGCTTTATCATTCTTATTCATTTGTCAAGATGTGATAAATCAACTCTCTCAACTTAGCTAATGACTAGCTCACTTTGCATATACTCTTGTCATTTCATCCATTAGTCTAAAAGCCAATATGATCTTAGAGCCAAGTAGAGCCAATCATTGCCTATACAATGGTCATTATCTATTAAAAACCCAAGTTCATCTAATTCTTATAACTCCTTGATCAGGATATATCATGATCCCCTTCCCAAGTACGATCAAATTCCTCCACTTCTAAGTCAAGGTCAAAAAAACCATCCCATCCTTGACATTTTTGTCAAATCACTCATTCATGATGAGTTAATTTTTGATGAGTCACTATTTGATTATACACTCATCTTTATTAAAATACCCATCTTTGATGAATAACCCTTCTTTAATGAAGGACCCATCTTTGATGAGCCCATTTTTGAAGAACCCATTATTGATTAGTGGTCTATATTTATTCCTTTGCTAAATATCCCCCATTTTAGAAAAATCATTCATCTTAAAGCCTTTATTTCTAAGTGAAAAGTGAAAAGGGTACTTATGGGCAATGCAATCCAAAAAGCCCTCTTTATGGCCACTTCTATATTAAAAAAAATGTTTTACTTTAGAATCAACATCAAAAGTCACAACAATCCTCTCAGAAGTCAAATTAGAATAAAATTCTATTTTAGAACCAATATCAAAATCAATTTTGACCTGGAACCAGCATTAGAATTAGAATCAACATTAGTATCAACATCATATTCATATCCACTTAAGTCAAGGTTAGCTTTATAATCAGAATACATTATTGCATATTATGATATTAGCTACACACTTATGGTAGATCCATTTGAAGACATCGATGATTCTTCCACATTTTTCAAGGAAGATTCCTTTGACATCAACATAATTTATTCTTGTGGTTTATATGATGATTCTGTTGCATTTTATCCTTCCACTAACATTACCCATTTTATGCATACCAATTACCCTATCCATTTATTTGATAGCTAATTTCTTGTAATCATCGATTGGGACTGACTGAATCACACATTATTGGCCTATTTTTGTGGGGACATATCAGTTGTAGAAACTCTATAGATCCAAGGCAACAATCAGTCAGAAGATAAGTCTTCTATCAAAACCTTATTTGAGGTGATAGGGGACAATCAAAGTCTAAAATTAGCATCCCCTAGTAAAACCTTCTTTGAGGAAGGGGATAATCAAAGTGAAAAGTCAACATCCTTTAGTGAATCCTTATTTGAGGTGCTAGAGGATAATAAAAATCAAGAATATTTTGTTGGTGAGAACCTCTTTTGTTAGGTTGTGGAGCTAAAACCTTTAATTGTTGCAGACATGGAGGAGGATGCTGAAGTTCCAACAGTACCGGCATCGACAGTATAACCAACGTCGGTCACATACAGTGCAGAAGGCAACCGGTGTCGACAGGGAGTTGGCCGACGTCGGTCAACACCAGACAGATAGGGATCGATGTCGATCGCCTGTGGAGGTTCCAGAACTGCTGTTGACGAACAGTTAGTTAAGTGAAGAGAGTGTTTGCATGATTAAGGGCTAATTATAGTCTTGAGCTGCGTGTCTAATTATTGTAATTAGAGATCTATTTTTGTATGCATGGGATACTATTTAAAGACCCATGAGGCATGTATTGTAAATCAAGAAGGCAAGTAAAAACATTGAAGCAAGGAAGCAAGGTCAAGGAGATCTACAAGGTGTAAGGTCAAGGAGATCAGCTGAAGCATTCAAGGAGGGGATAACAACTTAGGCTATTGAGTTGGTTGTGGTTGAGCAAGAGAGAGAGGGAAGAAGGTCTTGAGGTGTGGTAAGCCTTCGAGGTGGAAGAAGAAGTGGCATCTTCTTTATTGTATTTTCTTCTAAGAGTATTTAATACAAGATTGTGTATTGTCTCTCAAATTCTTTGCTGTTTCAAGTTTCTAGTTACTTAATCATTCTGGTATAATTTCATGTTTAATTACTTATATGAAAGGTAATCAATTGTGCTTCCTTGGAGGGGTTCCTAACAGTTGGTATCAGAGCTATGGTTTGCAAGAAGTAGGTTATTGTTTGATTACAGGTCATTCTCAGGGATTTCTGATTGAGTGGGAGTTCAGCAATGGCAGAAGAAAGTAAGCTACGAATGGAGAAGTTTAACGACAAGAATTATCAACATTGGAGGATGCAGATAGAAGATTATCTGTATCAGAAGGATTTGTACTTACCATTGGGTGGGGTTGCATGCAAGCCCACAGATATGAAGGATGAAGAATGGAGTGTTCTTGATCAGAAGGCTTTGGGATCCATAAGGTTGAGCCTTGCATCGTCTGTGATTTCCAACTTATCACAGTGTAAGACAACAGAAGAGTTGATAAAATCTTTGGAAAATTTATACGAAAAGCCCTTAGCTTCAAATAAGGTATTTCTTATGAAGCAGTTATTTACTTTGCAAATGCAGGAAGGTGGATCGGTACATACTCATATTAGTGATTTCCATGGTTTGGTAAACCAGTTAGCTTCAGTCAATATTGTTTTTGATGATGAAGTAAAGGCTCTCTTAATTTTATGCTCTTTACCTGAAAGTTGGGATAGTTTGGTTATGGTAGTAAGTAATTTTGCGTCTGCTTCTAAAATCTTAAAAGTTGATGATGTTGTGAGTGTAATTTTGAATGAAGAAATATGCAGGAAAAACACAAGTGAATCATCAGGGAATGCTCTAAGTGCAAAAAGTAGGGGAAGGCAAATAGAGAAGGTCGAGCAAGGGAAATCAAGGTCGAAGGTGGGAAGGAGATCCGAATCTAGAGGTGTCACCTGTTGCTTTTGTGGAAAGAGAGGACACACAAAGAAAGAGTGTTGGTTGAGGGATAAATAAAATCAACATGAAGGTAATGAAGAAGCAAAGGATGCAGGTATTGTGGCACATGACGCTCTCATACTTTCTTTGGATAGTCAGATAGAATCATGGGTTTTAGATTCTGGTTCTTCTTTTCATGCATCCCCAAATAGAGATTTGTTCCATGAGTATGTCCAGGGAGACTTTGGAGTGCTTTATTTAGGGGATGGTACGCCTTGTCAAATAGTTGGCAAAGGGAAAGTGCAGCTGAAATTGTAGATAGACAACACATGGGTGTTGAAAGAGGTTATGCATGTCCCAGTTCTGAAGTAGAGTTTGGTTTTAGGAATTTTGGGTGATGAGGGATGCATAGTAACCCTCACAGCAGATTCTTGGAAGGTTACCAAGGGTGCACTTGTTTTAGCAAGAGGTAAGAAAGTAGGTACTCTTTATCTATCTACTTGTATTACTAATTCTACTTCTGGTTTATCTACTTCAGCTGTAGATTCGAAGATGTGGCTTAATAGGCTTGGTCACATGAATAAGAAGTGAATGGACGTTTTTGATTCAAAAGGTACGAGTTTAGATTCAGAAGGCATAGATCAAGTTCATTGCAGGAAAAGGAAATTTGATGATTTTGACAAGAACAGGGAAGCCTTGGTGTTTATGGAGGAGATGAGGGATAAAGATCAGTCATAGGGGCTGAATAATTTTGAGCAAGGTAGTATGGATAGGGGTTTGATCCAAGATGAGCTCACAGATAAAGAATTCATCACTTACAGGAATACACAGACACCGACGTCGGTCACTTGGAACCGACGTCGGCCAGGCAGATACCGACATCAGTCATGTGCAGACCAGCAGGGTCGATAGAGTCGGGCAGGAGAAGTCTGACGTCGATCATGCAGGAATCAATGTCGGTAGAGGGGACACTGGTGTCAGCCAGGGAAATGACGTCGGTAGTTAGGGTCAGTGTAGGGAAATGACATCGGTCACTAGAACGGACTGGGAGATGGCTGAGATCGGTCACTAGAACGGATGTTGGGCAGATAACAAGCTGTCAAGGAGTCTCAAACGCCCATATGGAGGTTAGAAAGGGTATGTGAACCTCATATTGATTGTTCACCTTCTTTATTTTATTTGTTGCTTACTGATGGTCACGAACCAGGAAGATATGAAGAGGCAATGCAGGTAGAATCCAAAAACAGTGGGAGCTTGGCATGGATGAGGAGTGTGAGTCCTTAGAGAAGAACCAAATAGGTGTTTATTGGTGGAGTTGTCAGCTGGAAGAAAGCACTAGATGAGTGTTGGATTCCCAAGTTAGAGAAGAGAGTGGATGGACACGTGAGATAGAAGGCTAGGGTATATGGTCATGATTAGGCTGCAGGACAATGGAGGTTTGACCATTGTATTTTTCTTTACCAGGTTGGATAATATTAGCTACATTATCCTGTTACTATTTTGTGTGCTTGTTGCAGGGTTACACATACAAGGAGTTTCTAAGCTAAGGGTAAAGTTAGTTCAGAGGAATGTCATGAAGAATTTGGGAGCAACAAAATTCTTTTGGCATAAGAGACATGGAAGATCACAGGTTGATGTTGTCTCCAGTGGGAGTTGTCAGAAAGTTTAGATGTGGCAGGGGACTTGGATGATAGGTATAGCATCATAGGTTTTGTGGTGGTTGGTCTTCAAGAGTGATTTTGAAGAGGGATACAGAGCCAAGGGAACAAACTAGATGGTGTACAAGTACAGGTACAATTACAACTGTTTATCTCCAAGTTGGAGATTGTTAGGTTGTAGAGCTAAAAGCTTCAACTATTGCAGACATGGAGGAGGATGCTGAAGTTCCAGAAGTACTGGCATCAGCAGTGTAACCGATGTCGGTCACATACAGTGCAGAAGGCAACTGGTGTCGGCAGGGAGTCGGCCGACGTGGATCAGCACCAGACAGATATGGACCGACGTCGGTCGCTTGTGGCGATTCCAAAATTGCTGTTGATGAACAGTCAGTTAAGTGAAGTGAGTGTTTGCATGGTTATGGGCTAATTATAGTCTTGAGCTACGTGTCTAATTATTGTAATTATAGATCTATTTTTGTATGCATGGGATCCTATTTAAAGACCCATGAGGCATGTATTGTAAATCAAGAAGGCAAGTAAAAGCAAGGAAGCAAGGAAGCAAGGTCAAGGAGATCTACAAGGTGTAAGGTCAAGGAGATCAGCTGAAGCATTCAAGGAGGGGATAACAACTCAGGCTGTTGAGTTGGTTGTGGTTGAGTAAGAGAGAGAGGGAAGAAGGTCTTGAGGTGTGGCAAGCCTTTGAGGTGGAAGAGGAAGTGGCATCTTCTTTATTGTATTTTCTTCTAAGAGTATTTAATACAATATTGTGTATTGTCTCTCAAATTCTTTACTGTTTCAAGTTTCTAGTTACTTAATCATTCTGGTATAATTCCATGTTTAATTGCTTATAAGAAAGGTAATCAATTGTGCTTCCTTGGAGGGGTTCCTAACATCTTTGAGGTGCCTAATTTTGTACAACTCAATTTTTCACTCTTTGATGAGGACATTATTGAAGTCAGTATCGACATAACTGATAATCTACAAATTATTCAGATTGTAGCAAATCTTAGTCCTGAAGCACAAAAAAATATTGTGGTCTTAATCAAAGAAAATTTAGAGGTATCTGGGCTCATCACAACCAAAATTAGGTCACCATTGGAACATCTAAATTCATAAACAATTTGTGTGACTATTAATCCCAATGCCCTTTGACATTCTAACATTTATACCTAGTGTTATGAGCCAAACATTTATCCAATTCCTATATTCAACAATTAGATAAGATCCTTAATCTAATGCTTATCCTTCTTTCCCTTCCTTGGTGGCACTTTTTTTCATATCAAAATCAAAAGCCAACAAAGATCACAAAATTAGCAATGTAGTCTACATCAACAACAAGATCATTATAAAGCTATGATAAAGGGTAAAGATGATAAGGGATAAAGACAAAGAAGAAGGCCAAGGGGTTATGGTTTGGAGATCAATAAATAAGAGGCTAAAGGGGGATAAGGAGGAAGAAATTGAAATTGCAAAACAATACAAATCACCTTGATGTTTGTTAAAGATGGCTTGTTGAAGATTTTGGTAGAGTTTCATTACTTGATCTCTTCTCTCCAAGATGATTATGATCTCCTTCAAGTGGATGGCCTCCTTTGAAAATCTACAACAAAATTTTAATAACAAAAAAAATACTAATTTACAACTTTCCAACTTAACCTTGGGTGAAGGAGAGGGGGGGGGGGTTTATAGCATATGTTGTGAAGAGTCATTGCAAAAGAGGAATAGTATAAGTATGACACCATTTTATATGTGGTGGATGAATTAATCAAAATTAGGTTGGTGGGGTTTCACATTTGGGTTGGTGAGTGTCCCATTTGGGTTAAGAAGTCAAAAATGGGTGCCCTTTGTCTTTCCCAAGGTAGGTATCTTATTTTGAAGGTTAATTTCATGTGTGAAGGTAAAATACATGCTGAATAATGATCCCTTGAGGAGAAATTTTCCATGCTTCAAGGGTGGGCCTTTGTGATTCTTAAATGAGGTCATCAAGCACCTTGGAAAAGGGTCCCAGGTGGGGTATGATGTCCCACATCAATCCACCTCACTTCTAAGCCATGTCACTTGTCATATAACCTCCCAAATCACCTTCCATGTCACTTGAAATGTCACATGCCATGTCACTTTCCATGTCATCATGAATAGTGATAGTGGGTCCCACAATAAATAGTGATAGTGAATAGTACTTTTAAATAGTATTATATGAATAGGAGAATAGTGATTTGGTTAGGTTAAAAGGGGTTTTTTAGGGGTTAATAAGTTTTAAGGGGTCTTTAGGGGGGTCCTGAGGCATTTAGTCATCGAAAACTATAAGTGTGCAGTTTTCTAGTGTCTACATTTTGTCCCTTTTTGTTATGCAACTTTGAATTAACAAGATATAAAACAAAACAAAATCATTTGGTTAAAGGTTGGGGTGCCCCGAGTATGGGAGGAGGTTTCCCCTTCAAATTGAGAGTTGATGAGGAAAGGCTGAATCAACTGTAGGTTTGATAAGCAGTTGGTGGGGATGCACTAGGTGGTGCCACAAGGTAATTGGGCATGTGAAATGCTAATGGGTGAAAGGTGACTAAGCATGGTAGTTGATATTACACAAAGACTAAAATTGCTAATATTGGTGAAAATAAGGTTGATATTAGAAGGATAAATGATAGGGATAACCAATCCATAAAATTGGTCATAGCTAATTGATTTAGGCCTATTAAGTCATATAAACAGGCTTGATATTGGTCACAAGTATCCAGGGTAGGAAGTACTCCTACAAAATAACACAAGTGGTCTAGTTGTGCAAACATTCAAAATTTCAACATGTCAAGGCTGATCATTATGGTAAAAAATGATTGCAAAACATGCCAATGTTCTGGGTCAAAAGCAACCAATGTCAAGGTAGACATGGTGAAAGTGTGGGTGGATTAGATATGGGTTGGAAGGGGATGGTCGAGCTAACTCCAGATGCACTTGGAAAGTGGACCCTACCTACATAGTTCCATGGACATGAATCCAAAAAGAACATCAGGCCAAATGTAGCTCTTTTGAGGTGAGGAGTATTGGTTAACTTGGTTGCCCCTATTTGATATCATGTAGTTAGATTTGGTTGATGGATGTTGGAGAAAGGGATGCTTGAAAAGGGTGGAAAATATGGGTATTCAATAGTTTTTTGATTGGTTTGGTAGAAACAATGGATGAAATTACCTAGGAATCAATTAGATGATTGTGTCAACTATGTAAAAAGGAATTTGCAGCCATGGATAAGCAGGTTCAAGCATGAAATTTTTGTCACCATTTAAAAAAAGGAGAAATATGCTTTACCAGGCTTTAGAAAATCTAGCACTACTCAAATTTTGATGGTGATCCGATGGGTTCTTTCATCACCATGCAAATAAGCCGACATTGTGCACACTTCAATATAATGTCATTAATAGGGTATGATTCAACAATTTGGGGAAGTAAAGTAGCAGAGTGGGTAAATTAGAAGTGGTGAAGATTCAAACCCTTTACCTTTGAGTCGATGGGGCCTGAAAATAAATAAGCATTGAGTTTTAAGGGAATTTAGAAAAAGACACTGAGGGGTTTTGGAATATGAAGTGAGGTGAATAATAATATTAATTAATTGAGGGAGCAAGTTGTGGATTTTATGCATTAAAACAAGGGCATGGAGGACATGAGGAAGTAAACAAGGAGATGTAAAAGTGACACAACTGGTGATCACACTCTAAAGAGGTGGAGGTTGAATTGGAGAACATAAGGGAGATCTAACAAGGGATGAGCAGACCAGGAAATGGATGAAGAGATAGGTAAGGGAAATAATGAGGTCACATATAAAGATGAAGGTGGAGAAGGATGGAAGGAGCCAGGAATGGACATATAGCAGGAAAAAAATAAGGTCAGGAAGAACAAGGAATGTCCTCAAGACAAGAAAATGAAAGGAAATGGAGAAAAGGGAGAGGATGGTGAAAAACAATTAAAGGAAAGGATGAAGATCAGGGATGATAAGAAGAAAAAGGAAGAATTGAAGAAGGGATACAAAGCAATGATACTCACACAGATGCAAAAGACAAGTGGGTACCAAGATGGAAAGAGGAAAAGGGGAATGCAAAGGCAAATGTAAGGACTGAGAATAATAAGAAAAGTTGCAATTATGGAAGGCTTCTCAAAGGATAAATACCCAGGGAGAAACTAGTTATGGAGGAAAAAAGAGGACAAAAAAGATGAAAAGATGGAAAAAAAGCAAACCAGAAGAATGGAAAATGGGTACGGTGGGAAGAGTGGTGAAATGGTAGAGAGTGGTGGTACATGTAAATAAAAGGTACATCAATAGAAAAAATAGAACGCTTGTAAGATGCACAATATGATGGAGAATTGGTGAGGAAAAGAGAGTGATAAAGAGGGTATGACAAATAGCCAAGGGTGAGGAAAGATGATGAGGATGGTGAAAGAAGTTGAAGGGGATAAAGGAAAAGGTTGGTAATAAGTGGAGAGAGAAAGACCAAAAACATGAAAAGTGGGTGAGGGAGTGAGCTATGAAGTATGCACAAGAAAAGGTGATGGGGAGGCAAAGTAGGTGGTGGTTTTATGGGAGATAAGAGGGGATAATTAGGAAGGTTGTCAACCTTTGTGTTAGAAGAAATTAACAAGCTAGAACAGTGGTTAAGAGAGATTGAAAAGTTGAAGGGAGGGAGCTAGAGAGGATATAGGTAGAGAAGGGGAGGAAGAGAGTTTAAGTGAGAATGGAAAATAAAATAAAGGATGCATTCGAGCTAACCTCAGTAATTGAGCACTGTGTACATAGTCCAAAAAGACCTTAGGTCAATGTAGTTCTCCCAACAATGGGGGAAAAACTTAGGAGGAAGTATTAGATGGTGTTAAAACATAAGGATGGTTAAGAAATAATTCAAAGCTTCCTTGATGTAGGATGCCTTAAGTAAGAGGGTGATGTTAGAGGTGGAAATGAGTGAGAAGAAAAAGGGGATGGGAATTAGTGGTTAGTGGCTGAGCTGCCCTTAGAAGTGAAGTAGTGCCTACATAGTTCATGGACATTAGGCCAATGTAGTTCAATAAGGGTTGGGTGAGTGGTGTTCAAATTGGCTGCCCTAATTTGATGGACCACAGGGGTTGGTTTGGGTAGATTTCAAATTTTTTGTAAAACAACGGTGTTGGGTTTTTGTGAAGGTGATGGTGACGGTGACGGTGACGGTGAAAGTGCATGGTGTAGATTAGTGAATAGTTACCATAATGATCCCACATTTAGTAGGATGAGAGACATGGATGGGTAAGGTAGGATAAATAAGAAGGGAAGACAATTCTAAGCACCACAAATGACCTTCAATGGAGCTAATCCATAGAAGAGGTGTATTTGTGAGGAGGTTACACCTTCTAAAATTATGCGAGGATGGAAGCCTAGAGATAGTGTCTACTACAAGATGAGTTTTAAGAGGTGGGCTTCTATCAGGATTTGTATAGTTGGCTTAGCCAAGGTTCATCACCATTACTAGTTGAGTTTTAAGGGTAGTAACGAAGTGATGATCTACAAAGAATTTATTTTACAGTTAAATATATTCTACAAGTAAGGAAGTTAGCAGTGTGGTGAGCGATAGAGGATGGACCTTGCCTAACCCAAGAGTTGCATGGGTAGGCTAGACAAATGGTGGCCATGTCTACATCCTCTATCCCAATTCCTTGGAACCAATAACTTGGGGTTCTACTTAGAAGAGGTCTTGGTAGTAGGGAGTTATGTGGTCTAGGATATTGGTTATACAGTTGGATAAGGTGACCATTCCCCTGCCATAGATGAATTCTCAGTTGGCACAAAATAAAGGACTACCATGTTCAAACAAGCACTACCAATGGTTGGGGTTTAATGTTCAGAGCCTGTGGTAATGGGCTGGTAGTAAAAAGATTGTAGAGGGGATAGGAAGGTGAATGTCTTGTCATGAATTCATGGTGGCCTACCTATGATGGAAGAGTTTCTATAGTGGAAAGCATTTGGGAGTTACCACCACCAACAATAGTGGCAATTGTGAAGGTGTGATCATTACAACGACCCATGGTTAGAAGCCAATTTATGTCAATTGAGCTAAAGGTGACAATGATGTAAATGACCACCAGGCCTACAAGGATTGTAAGATGACAAAGCAATGAAAGACATCGGATGTAGATCAAATGATAAGGGTAAAAAAAAGATATTATGGCGATGCATAATGGCTATATTGAGATGACCAATCAGATCGAGGGTGATGTGTCCATACAAAAAGGTAAGTAGACATGACTGTTACAAGTGGGAAGACTATTCAAGGGAATCAATGACATCATATGACATTTCCAATCAATGGAATGGAGAATCATGTCGACAAGGAAGAATGGTCAGGTATTCTATTTAAAGAATCATGATAAGGATGAATGTCTATCATTGAGTTATTTGCTTTTGCTGGTCATAGAGAGTGCAAACAACTACACAAGGCTGAAGATGGCAAATAATGGGAACAATGGTGGAGATAATCAACAACCCCCATGACCCAAAATAATCAATATGGTGAATGTATGTATCTACTATATACTATAACATGTAATGAAGATATTGCCATCATTGTGCTTATACCCTTACACAATCATCATTCGACTTTCCAATGCAAATGATGGTGTATGTCTCTCCATGCACTAATAATACCATCTTAGACCACATTCGTCATCAATAACAACAATAATTAATAAGCGTGTCATCCCCTCATCTCACACTAATACTATCATCTAGCTCATGAGGCAAACTTTCCTAAATAAATGATGCCTTCTTCATAAGATATGTCAATGTATGTATGTCGACGTAATTCTTGGGAGTAATCAAGTAGAAGGATGGCTGAAAATAAATCTAGAGTCACCAAATAATCGGTCTAATGCTTAAGTAGGAAAATAATGTACGCATGTGCTTTAGGCAATGTGTAATCTGATGACTATATATGTGTGATGCAATTCCTCTCACCCTAAATAAAATATTACACAGTTTATTATGTATAAAATGTGATAGATGTCATTGGTTGAATGGTATCATTATTAAGGTTGTGTGGATACTTATGAATGTTATGGTTAAGGTTATGATTGGTATGGTTTTGGTTGTTATAATCTCGCTAAATGTAAATTGGATGGTAAATGTCATGAGGAAAACACCAACCAATCCCATTAAGAATAGGGCATAATGCTTTGTTTTTAACAAGGACTAAAAATAAACTCTAAGTGAGATTGACTTAATGAATATTAGCCCCTCAAATGTTGTGCATGAGCAGTCGTTAGTCAATAAAAAAGGTTTCTTGATCACAGGGTGTCAATTAAGCTCTAAATCCCTTGATTTACATATAGTATAAAGGGAAGATGAGTGATGGGTGGTGTGAAGGGTAATGGGTGATATGTATGATAACCTCATGTGAATTAGTTTTTCCCCTTCTATAGGTGGCCTAAGGATGGTGATAGACAAGTCTATGTCATATGATAGATGTAGACTGATCAGTACGAGAAGTCTACATGGAAAAATTGATTGTGGCTTCTAACTTATTATGTTGTTTGAGAGCCGATTGTAGCTTTAGAATTTGTTTTGATAGTGGGTATTTTGATTTATTACTATATATGGGAAGCTGATCGATGTGGGAAGCTTCCAGGTAATTTCTCTACTTTTGACATAGTTAACTTATCCATCCTTCAAGGTAGTGGTCTAAGCTTATTGGCTTTGTTTAATGTTCTTGATAACTGTCCTTTAAGGGAGCAGTCTACCTTACATTTGGCAATTTTTATTTTGTTTTTGGGTAGCTGTCCTTCGAGGGAGTAGTCTGTAATGCTTAAGATATTGACCCAAGTAATGTTTTGGTATCCAAATTGTTTTGTGATGTGATGTGTTTTGATATAGACAAGTCTAATTAGGTTTAAAGGTTTACCTTTATGAGGGCAACACTTTAACATAAGAAGGTCAATTACATGTGAAAAGATGTGGTTTTTAGAGACAATGACCATGTGATTCCATCTTGTTAGAGACAAAAAGTATCCATGAGAACTATGCTATTGGTAAATCCATAATACCCATATTTAGGATTAGGCTATAACTGTTGTGGTTATTCACATGGTTCTATGTTGTAATCAATTATCCTAAAAAATGGAGGAAGGTGGGTGAAGGTTAAAATTTCATAATAAAGGGATGAACTTAAGTTAGACAAACAAGTGAGCTTGATCCTTTTTAAATAAAAAATGTATGTAGATACGAAGCGTTGAGGGGCTTAAGTTCTGGTTTGCATTTGAGAGAGGACAAATGATAAGCTCTTAATTGATATTTATGGGTAATGATGTAGGGTCCAAGCCAATTGAAAGCAAACTTGCCTCGTTTACTCCTTTCCATGTTGGTCATGTGTTGGTTTTCCTTTAGGACAAGGTCACCAATATTGAATTCCCATTATTTGAGGTGCTTTTTATAAGCATGTTTGATATGCTATTGATAGATGTGAAGGTGGGTGAGGGCTGCTAAAAGACTTTTGTCAAGTAGCTCAAGTTGAGCGAAATGGTGCTGACAAAAATCTTTCTTAGAAATAAACTCTTGCAAAGATATGTAGAGAGAGGGGATTTAGACCTCAAGAGGTAGAATACCTTTGTTTTGAAGACTAAAGAGAAGGGGTAGCACCCATAGAGGTTCAAATGCTAGTACGATAGGCCTATAAAGTGAATTGGATGTGTAAGTGCCAATCTCGACTTGAAGCACTAATAGATTTGGTGAGCATTTTGTGAAGGATTTTGTTAGAGGCTTTTTCTTATCCATTTGCTTATGGATAGTAAGGTGCAAAAAAGCTTAACTGAATGCCAAATACATCATATAGCCCCTAGACCTACTTGTTTTTGAAAGATTTACCATTATCGGTGATGATCTTATGAGGAACACTGAAGCAACAAATGATATGATGGTTGATAAAGTCAATAATCTTCTCCAATTTGGTTGAGATAAGAGGGATAGCATTCACCCACTTGGTGAAATATTCAGTGGTTGTGATGATGGAGCTATGTCATTATGAATAATGAGGGTTACTTTCCCTAATGAGATTGAGCCCCCATTGAAATAAAGGCTAGAAGTACTTAGATACCTAAAGGATATTAGCTAGTGCATGATGTAAATTAGCATGTTGTTGACATTTTACACACTTTTTTACATAATCACAACAGTCTTGATTGAGGGTGGGCCAATAGTAGCCAAGGTGAAGGATACATTTAGAAAACATTAGGCTATTAAAGTGTCCCCCATAGATCCCATCATGTGTTTCCTTGATGGTATGGGAAGCTTCATGGATGCATAGGCAATGAAGAAGAAGACCGTCAAAACCACATTTGTAAAGGATTCCTCTTAGGATGGTGTAACGAGAGGTACTCTGAACAAAGGCTCTTCGGGCATTCCTAGAGAGGTTGGGAGGAATGATGCCTAAGTTGAGGTAGTTGAAAGTTTGGTCATATCAAATGTCAGATGGGGATTCTTCCACATTACAAATGTTAGGGAGGTTAGATTGGGTATAAGAGGGTGTGTAAAATGATGAATGGTGACAAATATTTTGTAATTAGAAGGCTAAGAAGGGATCTAGGAAGCAAGATAAGCCATTGTATCTAAAAATTTGTTAGTAGAACTGGGAACAGATTGGACTAGGTAATGTTTGAATGATGTTAAGAGTTTGTTAACTAAAAGTTTATATTTTTGTAAAATGTTGTTTTTACACTGATAGGACCCATTGACCTTGTTAATCACAAGTTGAGAATCATTGAAGATAGAAATGGTTTTGATTTTTAAGGTGAGAGCAGTTTGGATACTGATGACCAAGGCTTCATATTATACCATGTTGTTAGTACGTTCAAAATTGAGTTTAAATTATAGTAGAATAGGTTCACCATGAAGGGGTATGAGAATCATGCCTGCACCCCCACCATGTTGGCAGTTAGAGTCATCAAAAAACATGGTCATTTGGTAAGAGGGTTCTCCCTAAGAAAGAGATGTATTAGACTTATTAGGAAATGTTAATGGAATGGGATGGTTATCTGGGAGAGGGGCTTCAACTAATTGATCAGCAATGACCTACCCTTTAATAGATTTTTGGTGAATAAAGTCAAGATCAAACTTAGCCAGAAGCATGAGCCACTTAGTCATACATTAATTTTGGTATGGCTTAGAGTGCATATACTTACGTGGGTTGCTTTTAGTGATAGCATATGTTTTATGATTAAGAAGGTAGTTACAAAGCTTAGAGGCAACAAAAATGAGAGTGAGATAAAGCTTTTCAAGATGGGTATATCGTGTCTCATACTCTAGAAGTGTCCGACTGATATAGTAAATGGCTTGCTCCTTGTTTTTTTCATCCTGATGAGTTAGCATGGCACCTAAAGAGTGATCAGTGGTGGATACGTAAAGGTAGAAAGGTTGGTCATCCCTAGGTGGGATAAGAATAGGTGGAGAAATCAAGTACTCTTTGAGTGAATCAAAGGCCTGTTGATAATATTTGGTCCATCTAAAGGAGGTGTCTTTCTTCAAGAAGTGGTGAAAGGGTTGGAATCTATCTAATAATTGAAAGATGAATCGATAGATAGATTGGAGTTTTCTCTGTATACTGCAAAGTTTCTTAAGGTTTGTTGGAAGAGACATTTCTAGAATGGACTTGAATTTAATAGGTTCAATCTCAATTCCACAGAGGGAGATGATAAAGCCTAGAAGCTTTCTGGACAAAACCCCAAAAATGCATTATTTGGGATTGAGCCAAACATGAAATTGGATTAATCAGTCAAAATGATAGTAATAACAGATAAATGGTCCTTACGGTGTTTAGATTTTTTGAGGAGATCATCCACATAATCCTTTATAATTTTATAAATAAGATCATGGAAGACATAGGTCATGGCCCATTGATAAGTTTTAGATTAAGGTAAAAATAGGTTTTGAAGGGACTCCGAAACCCTACACAAGGGGAAAGATAAACCTTAAAGCACAACCAGGTTAACAAAAGAACCTGATTACAAAACATAACCAATACCAGGTTTTACATGGACCTGTTACCAACAAATATGACCATAAAAAGCAGCTGTCAAACACTAAATTGAAAGTAAACCAACTGGAACAAATAGCTGAACAACCTTCCAGTCCAGTAACCAGTAAACCTGACCAGTTTACTGCCCCCGAAAAAACCAGTCAGCAAAAGGGAACTTTAGATGAATCTTTTAAGTTTAGATTTTTTTTTTACATGACCGAAGATTCATATCAAGAGGAGGGACCGAAGGCTTAGACTTCTTTCTCCTAACTGCTGTCCATCCGTCCTTCACCTTGGCTGCCTCAGCAACCCATGCCTCGGAAGACAATGATCTTTGGGTTCTAGAGGACATAAAATCCTTGTGATAATTAAACACAATTTGGCTCTTTGAGAGATCCTCTAGAACAAGGGAAGATACCACCACCTCCTCCTCTGGCTCAACAATATCACTAACCACAACCATCGCAGGGGCTTCATTAGAATGATTCACTAATGATTCCTCTTCATCTTCCGGTTTAGATTGCGAACTTTCCTCGTTCTCAGTCTCAAATTCTGAAGTTGCTTCTAGAGGTTGTTTGTTAATTTTATGTTCAGAGGAACCCTTAGGCCACCAAGAAGGTGAACTTCTGGGATGAGATTTCCCAGCAACACAACGAACACCAATATGTCCCATTTGGTGGCATTTCCTACACCGAAAAGGGATCCCCTCATAATCCAAAATTTGTGTCCAGGTACCCCTTGGGGATTTAAGGCAAATCACCTCAAGAAGGCCCTTAAAAACATCCAGATCTACCAGAAATCATGCACAAGTTGAATGGTTAAGAGTCAGACTATCTTCTTCATATAAAGAATCCCATATAGCGTTTCTGATGGTTTTAAAAACTGCCTCTTGCCACAGGTGTAGCGGAAGATAAGGGAGCCGCACCCATATAGGGAGCTTGTTAAAGGATTCTGAGAGAGGATTAAAATCCTTATGCCAAGGTTTGGCCATAAGAGGAAATCTACCCTGCCAAGAAAAATTATTGTGACACAAAATAGATTTTCTATCTTCAGGACTTTTAAATATTACTATAAAAAAGCCCCTGGCACAAAGATGGATCTGACCATCTTTAATTTGTAGCTAGTTCTTTGAAATCCAATCTTGTAGATCTACAAAAGAAGGCCAGAAACCATGGAAAAAAATGGCGGCACAAGAGGAAAACCGTTCTTTCGATTGGCCAATGCTTTCCACTAAATCAGGGTCTAGAGTTACCTTCATAGGTTTTAAAGCACTTACAGGTGATACGCGAGTTTGCCCAAATGTGGCATGAGGTAATGCATCATGTATATCTGCTTCAAAGGCCACCACATCTGCAAAGGATCTCCCCCCAGGTCCATACCCTGAACCAAGAGCGTAGGCCAGACGCAGAGGCGTTGTATCTCCAGTCCCCGTAGAAGAAATAGCTTTCTGATCCCTCCCCTCACTAGCAGGAAAAGCATGACTCAATAGTAGAAGGTTTCATAAGGAGTAATGAAGGTGGTTTTATGTTGATCTGAGGAGGTAATCAGGATCTAATTATATCTTTAAAAACCATCCATAAGGGATACCATCTTGTGGCCTGTAGTAAGTTCAACTAGTTGGTCGATGTTGGGTAAAGGAAAATTATCTTTGGGGCATGCAAGGTTAAGGTCATGAAAATCCACATAAAGGAAGAGTCCCCTAGTGGGCTTAGTAATGGGAATAATATTAAGGACCCATTGTGGGTAGTCAATGGGCTGAATAAAGTTGACGAATAAAAGACATTGAAGTTCTTCCTTGATGAGAAGAGCTCTATGAGGGTGTATTTTGTGAAGCTTTTGCCGTATCAGCTTAGCCTTTGGATAGGTAATGATGTTATGAAGGGTGATGGAGGGGTCGATCCCAAGCATATACTCATAAGACCAAGCAAATGTGATGCTATGATCCCAAAGGAAGGTGGGATTATCACGTTGTTTGTTTGAGTCCAAGGATTGGACCAATTTAATGATACAAGGATTCTCTTGGGTTCCTAAGTTAACATCAATAGTTGATTTGTTGAGCATGGTTTAGTTTTTTAGAGGGAAGGATTTATGGATGGGAGATTCTCCTGCACCAAGGTATGTGGGGATAAAATTATCGTCTTGGCGCTGAATGGTATAGATGGTGGGTGAATCATGGTTGATTATTTCGGGGTAGATGAGAGGAAAGGTTTTAGTTTGGCTACCATGCTGATAGGTTAGTGGGCCTAAACTAAGAGTATTGATAAAAAAATTGGATGGGATGATGTCAGAGTGTCTAGATTGAGAATATGCATTAGGAGAAGATAGAATCTCTTCCATGAGGATATCAGTAGGGTTTAGTGAGGTGGGTTCTTCTAATGGTTCAAACCCAAGCCCAAATAACTCACAAGGTTTATGAGTCTTGATAATGATAAATTCATGAGGTCATTTTTTGTATAGTCCCATACCAAATCTTTTCCAAGCACAATGGTGAAGATAGGTTCTTACAAAGGCTGGGTTGCTTAAACAAGAGAAATCAGAAGTGAAAAGTTGAATATATGGAGTGGTTGATCAAGTAACCCATGGACAAAGTATGTTCAATTATTAGGAAGTCTAAATGGGATGATGGTACCTATGTTGGGGTCATAAGAAGGGTCATTTTGAAGGTTCCTATATTTTTAGGGAGTGGGAAAGGCATCTAAGGCTAAAAGTCAGTACTCCCCAAGAGAAAGGCATTAGAAAGTTTGTGTCAAGGAGTCCTCAATGAGAATCTAGGAAGAAGGGATAGATGTAATAGTTGAGGCTTCATCATTATTAAGGGTAGAAGCACTGTGGGTGATGGTTGATGGTGCAATTGTGTTAATGGGATTGGTTGACTATGAGGGAGATGAAGGTGGAAGAAGGACATCATTAGGCCTATAAGTTATGTTGCAACATGTAAAAGGATTGAGATCAGCCTTGATGGTTATGACTTGCCCTTCATCTTCAAATTTAACATAGTAGTGTAAAGTGGAGGGGATGCAACTCATAACCCAAATCTAGGGGCGTTCAATTAGAATGTTATATAGGAATTCACCCTCTAGAATATAAAATAGCTCAGGGATGGTGTAAGGTCCCAAGTGTATTTGAAGAATAATGGTCCCAAAGGTAGTGGACATGGTGTCATTGAAGGAGTGAAAAACTACTATGATTTTGGCCATGATATTCTTTGATAATTGTAGTTGATCAAAAGCATGGGAGGAGATTATGTTGATGTTGGCTCCTCCATCAATCATCCCCCTTTTGGCATGGATGTGATTGATATATATGATGACAAATAGAGGTGGGTCAGATTCCTTAGAGTGTGATGGAGGTATCTTAGAATCTTGGAAGGTGACAACGATAGAATGTTGGAGGGTCCCAATAAAGGAGGCAAGGGGTTGAGGGTCATTTGGCTAAACCTTAATGGATTTTAGGACATCTATTAATGCATGAGGATGATGAGGTGAGGTGTTGATCAAGTCGTAAAGGCTCATATTCATCGGTGTTTGATGAAGTTGCTTCAACATAATTTGTTGAATGGATGTAGAGAAATTTGTGGGAGGTACACCTAGGATGATTAATCTGGGTCTAGGTGATGGCTTGTGTGGTGGTGTTGGTGTTTGGTCTTGGTTAGGAGGCTATGAATCTGAAGGATATGTGCATAGAATAGACACATTAGATCTTTTTTTACTCCTTTATTATACTCAAGATGAGGTAATCATGTGGATGGTATGGATAATGGGATTAGTTGAATTGGGTGATTTCTTCAGCTCCTTGCCCTTGCCTATAGATGAGAGTGAGAAAGTTAGCATAGGTTGTGATAGTGGTTGGATTGGTTGGGTTAGTAAGGTAGGTAAAAGTGGTTCACCTAATGATAGATCATCATCCTCATATAAGCGATGAACAAGAGCTTGGAGAGATTTGCAACTCTTCGTGTTGTCTTGGTGTCCTATGGTATGCATAGATATGAGTATCATTGAACCAAGAGGGTTTGGTGTTAAAAGGGGTGAATGGTTTAATAGGTGGAAGTTTAATGGAGGAGGTTTACAATAGCCTCTATAAAATAATAGAGTAAGATTCCTTCATAGGTGTTGAGGGTGTTGAGATGCTTGTTGGGGAAATAAGAACCTTTTTAGGTGTGGTCTTGACCTTAAAGAGGGTTGGTGGTTGGGAAATTTTGGTAGATGGTTTAGATTAGGTTAGATTAGCTATGATTGGGTTAATGGTAGATGATTTTGAAGTAGAGGATGGGGGGTTGATAATAGGTGGAAAAGTAGAGGGGGATAAATTAGCTAAGAACAATGAAGAAGTCAATAATGTAGGCAATGGAGGGGTAGGCATAGAAAAAGGGTATTGTTTTAATTGAAGCAGAATAAATGACTGGGATGGTAGAATAGTGGGGTCCCAAAATATATGGCAAATAAGGAGGTGACATAGGTCTATCTTGAGGATGAGGTTTAATTAACTATACCCTTTGGTCCATCTTGGTTGGTGGTTTGTTAGGTGGCCTAGAGGGGGTTAGGCCTGATTTGATGGGGGGATGGGTGATGCTAGGTATGGGAAGGATACCCAAATTCTTGTCTGGTTTAGATAGAAGATTATGAGATGATCTAGGTGGAGGTGGGTGATATGGCTCACTCACATCTTGGGGGAAAGAAATGTTTGATGATAGGGTGGTAATAGTTGGAAAGTGGATGCTAATGAAGTTGAGGGTTCACTTCTATTTTGGTATTAGAGTCCCAAATGATGGCAGGAAGTGGTTATATCTAGGTTGAGTTGTGAGGCAAATTCCAAACTTTGCACTAACTAAGAAAAGGGCCTATAAATGAGTTTTTTTCCTTGATCTATTGTTTCAAATGTTAAGCCCTTGGGTGAAGAAGAGGGGATGGTTCGTTCATCTCTACTTGAGCTAGAAGGTTCGAAAATAATAGTTGCTTATGGGGTGATTAAGAGAGGGAATGTTTGTTTGATCGAGGATGTAGGTATGGTCTCGACTCCTTCCTCTACTAGGGTATCCAAAGGAGTAGACATGAGTTCTATCATTTCACTTAGTGGGGTATAGGAAGGGGTGGTTAGATCAATGGTCAGTTCTATGAAAGGAGAGGTGAACATGGATATGGTTTGATCAAGTAGAGAAGCGGGGGCTATAAATCCTTCTACTTGGGTCTCTGAAGGGGTGAGAGGTGAATTTGATTCTCCATAGGTGGTGTTTGTGAAGAGGAAATGGGAATATGAGGCTCATCCTCCATGGGCTCATTTATGATGACATTGATTATGTGTGCCTCTGAGATGAAGATGGTTCAAATTGATTGTCATGGGTTTGGGTAGGTAGAGGATGGTTAGGGAATGGTTTACAAAAAGTATCGAGAGAATGGTTGGGGGTGTGTTAGGGTTGTCAAATGTCAATTCACCATTGTCAATCAAGTTTTGACAAGACTTCTAAAAGTGTTACACTGGTTTATGTCATGTTTGATGACCTGATAGAAAGCACAATGGTCATTTTTATTGTACCACCCAGGCACAGGGCGAGAGAGGTCAAAATATTGAGGTGGCTTAATCAGTGGGAGTTGAATGACATTAGATTTTAGCAATTTATCCAACATAGAGGCATAATATTCCCTTACAGGGGTGAATTATTTAGTGGGAACTTAGCTTTGATTTTAGTTTGGTGGGTAAGAAGGATTGGAAGGTGTGTTTTGATGTGGCTGGTTTATGGATGGAGGTGGGGAAGTTTTTAAGATAACCACATTTGTAGATGTTTTAGATTTAAAATTATGTTGGTTAGTTGTTTTGGAGGAAGAGGGGTCATTGGGTTTAAAAGTGGAATTCTTATTTCGTAATTTCAATTTACCCTCATCTATGGCTCGGTTCTTGAGTTTGCTTGTCATTATGAACACTTTTTCAAAGGTTTTAAATGTTTTCACCTGAAGGGTGGGAGCAATGTGTTTTGCACATCCCTGAGAGAAAAGTTCAATGAGTTTCATTTGGGGTAGTGAAAAGGATAATTGATTAATGAGGCCTTACCATCGTGTAATGAAGTCAGCAATTGATTCATCATCAAAATGCCTAATAGAATAGAGGTTGGTTATGGAGACCTTCTTGGATATATTGATAGGAAAATGTTCTAAGAAAATTTGGGCGAGTTGGGAAAATGAGAAGATAGAATGTATTGGAAGGGCACACTACCAATCCAAGGTGGGCCCTGATAAAGGCATAGGGAATGTTCAGAGAAGGAGGGCATCATCATAGGCAGTCAAGTAACAAGAATGGTGAAATGCCCTCAAATGTTGTTGAGGATCCTCCTTCCCCTAAAACTTAGGGAATTTGGGAAGCTCCCATTGAAGAGGATAAGGATTACTCAGGACAAAAGGGTTGATAGGTTTTGTTGTAGATTTGGTCATATGATAAAAGATTATGGGACCCAAAGATAGATGATTCTAGTTGGGTCATATTAGCTACAAGCATCTTGATTAGGTTGGGTTGGGGTTGGGCAACTACATAATTCGATGGCAAGTTTTGCTGAGGTTGGGTTGTAGCTATGAATGTTACACCCTTAACCATTGGTGTGTCTAGGTATATGTGTGGCCGACTTATGGCTTACATACCTCTTTTATTTACTTGTTACATTTATCTATGTTCTATGATATGTTAGCGTATGGAATAACCTTGGCTAAGTAGACTATATATAAGAGGTAGTGGTTAGTCTTTAATCATCATATTAAGTATTCTGCTATTAGTGCATTATTATGGAGGTTACCCCCTCGAAGTGGCTTTACTATACTATCCAGTATTCTATTCTGTTGTCAATTATCATTGTGTAATCTCTCATATTTTCTTATTCTATGCAATATAAAATCATATTATGCGAATATCTAAGTAATTTCATTACAATGAATTGGTATGTGGTAGGAGGTACAAAAGTGGGCACATATTGGTATGTGGTAATTTGAGGTTGGGATAGTATCCACATAAGATTGATAGGCATTAAGGGTTGGGTGGAAGGTGCAATATATCTCAACAGGTTGGGGATATACTAATAGGAGGCCATTGGGGATTGTAGAGGAATTGATAATGGTTGGTTTAGGGGTACATTTGGGTTGGTTGATGGGGGCATGGTTTGGATTAGTAATGCTAAAGTGTTTATGGGTTGTTGAGGGATAGTGATCCTAGTGCTAAGAGGGGGAAATGTTTTTGGTATGAAGAATACCGGGTGTTAGCCATTTTTAACTCTTAAGTTTTGCATCTTTCTTTTAGCTAAGTGCAGCATCTTTATTGGTTCATCCTGATAGCAAAGAAAGATCACGTGTTATTTCCTGTGGAAGCCTTTATTTGGTTTTTATTGTCTAGGTCTCAAAGGAATTGTTTCAAACTTTTTATCCAAAACAAGGAATTCCAAAGGAATTGGTCCTAAACAGGTTTTTCGAAGGGTACATTTTAGGAATGCCGAAGGATCATTTCTAAAGTGAAGAAACACTTTGCACTTTTTTGAAGGGACATTTCCATTCTGTCGAAGGGTCTTTTTCTCTTATGAAGGATTGTGTTCAACTTTTTTGAAGGGTAGATTTCAAATTTACAAAGGATTTGTTTTGGACTTTTTGTCTGAAACAAGATTTCTGAAGGGTTTGTTCTTTCTTTCAGAGTTTTTGTTTCAAACAGAAAGTCTGAAAGAAGTGTCCTTTGGGAGAAGCCGAAAGGAATTGGTCCACTTCAGAATAAGTTTGAAGGGTCTTTCTGTTGCAAAAAAGTCCTTCAGGAAAAGTCTGAAGGGACACTTAAAAAGATTTTTGAAGGGTCTTTTTCACATGAAAGTGTCCTAAATAGGTTTTTCGAAGGGTACTTTGTGAGATTTCCAAAAGAAATATCCCTTTCATTTTTTTGAAAGAATTGTCTCTGAAGGATTTGATTTGGAATTTTTGTTAGAAATAATCTTTCCAAAGGGTTTATTCTTCTGAATAATAGGTCCACTTCAAGATTTTCAAAGGGACACTTTGCATTGAAAGGTCTTTTCAACCAATCCAAAGGAAAGTGTCCCTTGCAGTTTCTCCAAAGGAATTCATCCTTCCAACTTTTTTGAAATAATTGGACACTTCAAACTTTTTGAAATAAATTGTTCCTCATGCAAGTGACCTATAAAAAGTTTGAAGGGTCTTTTGTCTTCAAAAGTGTCCTTTGAAAAAGTGCAATTGGTCCACTTCCAAAGGTTTGAAGGGACACTTGGGAAATGTTTAAAGGGCCTTTTCAAAAGCTCTGAAGGGTCACCTTTCAGATAAAGTGCCCTAAACCCAAGGTCCCAAAGGGTATTTCCATGCCAAAGGGTCCTTTGGAAAAAGTCCAAAGGATATAGACACTTGTGTAGAGTTCATAGAAGGATTACCAAAGGGCATGTTTGAGTAGTCCAAAGGGAGGACACCTGTAGAGTCCATAGAGAGATGGGTCTAAAGAAATGAAGAGAGTCCGTAGAAGGATGGTTTCAAAGGGAGAAAAGGAAAATGCCTGAGGAAAATAGTTTGAAAGAATGGTCCTAGTAGAGTGATGGCTATATGGATGTCAAATTCAAAGTGATGAGCTAGCCGATGGCATTTAAATAGTAGGTCCCTAGGCAACTGGATGGTCCTCATTCAAATGCTCAAATATCCAAGGGCTCACGTTCTTCATTTGTTGAAGCAGTGAGAGGGCCCATATCACCATTGATCAATCAAGATCTGAGTTATTTCTTAATGACCAATCAAAGGAGGAAGACAAGGCAAATGAAATGAAAATGACAAATCTACAATATGGGTAATCGCTTTGATGCCATGACTCAACCCAAGAATACCCTGATTCTATTAGTGCAAACTATGGGGAAGCATCTTTAGGAGAGAAAGCTTGTTGTGTAACCACTTGAAATGACATGGATTAATTAGATGGCCTGAATGAGCATCCTTTACAATGATGGTTTTAGATGTAGATGGAGACTCTTAACAAAATGATCCTTCTTTCTAGCACTAAAGGTCTCCTCATTCCACTTCCTCCCTACTATATATATAGCCCTTGGTCTAGTGTAAAAAAATAGACAGTGCATGGTGAAGCCCTACTGGAATGATAGCTTGCCTTTAAGCATTGGTAAAAGTCTATTTCCTTTGAAGTTTTAAGCAATTTCCTGAGTGTGTATGTGATGTATAGTGACAAGTGATGGTTTTCATCCTTCTATCTTTTATCCTTCATGCCTGAGCAAGAGTTTTGGGTCTTACAGGTCATATAGAGGGCATCCAAGTGTGTTGAATTTCTGCAGGTGTATAACTATTCTTGGAATGTAGAGGTTATCTTTCAATTCATTTTACTTTATGTCATTTCATACATCTCATTTCTATATTGAAATACTTATGTTAAAATCTTTAGAGCTTTAAAATAGTCTGTGTATCATGCATTAGGGTATGGCATTCATGTGGAAGATAACCTTGGTGCATCACCATGATTAGAATAGGTTTTCTTTTTGCAATTTCTAACTCTTTTCCCTTTAATCAAACTGGTTTTGATAGAGGCTATTTTATAGAGATTTATTCAAGGAGCTAGCCCCTTTAAATCTAGAGGTTTATTTCCTCTATAGGTATACCCACATGCCTGGAAATGTCCCAACATTGCCCAAATCTAGAAGATGACTGAACACTCTCTTCTAGGGTGCAAGATTTAGAGACAATAGTTTTGGCATACCTAGTGGGACAAATTATTAACATGTCAAGGTGAAAGCTGGTCTTGAGAAGCATAGGGTTGTAGAAATATCCTTAATCTAGCATTTGGAGACTCCAAAAGGTGAGATTCTCTAGTTGTAGATCAAGTTTCCCATGTTATACATCATGGTCCTCACTAAGTCATCAAGGACTTTAGATCAAGCCCCTCTAGCTGAAACTCTTCTTGAAGAACAACACCCTGAACCATTCCCAATGCTTAGAGATCCTTGGCAAGGAGGTTTTGTAGAAGAATAAGTTAAGGAAGTTGGAGAAATAGGAGTTTAAGAGGAAAGAAGATAAATAGAGAGGAAACAACCTTTTCTAGCCTTCAACACCCAAAATCCAATTGACCTTCCTGCATACAACCCTATTCTTCCCAATGCTACCAAGAGTCTCCCTGGTTTCAATAGAGAGGGTCCTATTACCCCATATGAGCATATTAGAGACATTTCAAATTTTTGTAAATTTCATAATGTCACTCGAGCCAACATAGCCATTAGATTGCTTGTTGTCTTTAAAAGGCAAGGCACTTGACTTGTATAGGACTTTGGAAGGTGGTTGTATTACAAGTTGGGATGGCTTTAGGGAGTTGTATGTGACTAGATTTGAGAATAAGAGTGACCATACCTCACTAATCCATTAGCTGAACATGATAAAGATAGGTCCTAATGAATCATGAGAGATTTTAATGAAAGATTTCAAAGGACTTGGCATAGGTTGCCACCTTTCATGAGGCCTCCTCCTAACTTTATGTTCCCCACTTATCTCTACGGTATTGGTACTGATATGGCAATGATGTTATAGTCAATAGGAGGATTCACTCTACTAGACACATATGAGATAGCTGTTGAAGCTGAGAATAGCTCGATACAGGTTAGAAAACTACCTCCAAGAGTTTCTATGCCTTTGTTGTCCCATAGTTTAGTTAAATCTCCAAGCGTAGCACAAGTTCCTAATTCCAATGTCAAGTCGAGAGCCTTTCCCAAGAAGGTGGATAATGCTATGGACAAGATGAGGAAATCTAGTCATTATGAGTTCAGCTCAAGCAAGCTCAATTTCAGGCAAGGGTTCCACCTAACTATCAATACTACCCTTAACAAGGACATAGAGCTCCACCCTAATACAACTACCAATGAAGAGGATAGGGTCAACAAGGTTTCAATAAGTAGCCCAATGCCTATCATCCTAATCCCACTCCTTCCATGTAGGTTATTGTTCTAGTACATGTTAACCTAGTCTAAAAGGAGGATCATTTGGACCAATGGGGATAACCTCAAGGTCAGTTTATGCATGATGGTAGAGAAGACAACCAATATTTAGTGGCATAAGAAGAAACTACTCCTTACATGACATCAAAAGAAGTGAATCCCAGTCAAAGGTATATTCAGGGAGAAGGTATCAACTAGAGTGTAGGTATGATAAACTTTTAAGCTAAGGATGATTATGTGTTGAATCAAAAAACATCAATTAAAAACAACACAAGAGCCAAGAAGAGAGATCTAGGATATGTTCTAGGAGTATATGTGACTCCAAGTGATGCCTCTCAAAGGCCACAAAGTGTGAATCCTATTCCAATACCTACTACTAGTCATGCTCCTCAACAAAGTTGGAATGCAACTAGGGTTGTCAAGCCTATAATTTAATAGGTTCAAACTCCCTCACTACTTTCAATAATGCAAGAAAGGTGAATACTTACCCTCTAAACATTTTTTATTCTTTGAATAATGCCAAGACAAGCATATCTCTTTGGGAAGTCTTGCATATGCTTAGTCAAAAGGAGCTCTTACAAGAACATCATGCAAAAATTCATGTAGCTCCTCAAACTTCAAAACACAATAGTGTAGCCCTTACCAATTCTCTAAATCATGTGTTAGATCCCTCCACCAAATCTAAAAAACCTTCACCCTTTTACCTCACACTTATTATGGGAGACAAATTGGTTCACAATTGTATTGTAGATAGTGGAGCCAGCACCACTGTCATGCCAAAGGTGATGGCTGATAAATTGGGATTGAAGTATGAAATGCATTATAAAAGGTGTGTTGAAGCTTAATGGGACTCCAACCAAGATAGTGGGATTGGTCAGAGGTCTGAAATTTTTCCTACATGATTGCCCAAGTTTCCCCATTTTACAAGACGTTGTGGTGGTAGACCTTCCAACCCATTTTATTATTTGCTTGTCAAGAGAATGCATAGCTAAGATAAGAGGGTACCTTTCTACTAATTAGTATTTTATAGATTTTAAAACAAGATATGGAACCAAGGTGACTATAAGGGCTTAGCCCTTAACAAGGTTTCATATTGAGCTATACATGGAGACAAACTCAAATTAGAATTATCTAATTAACAAGGAAGAAGAAGGTGTTATAAATTGTGAAGCATGCTTCCCCTTTAAAGGTATTTTTGATATTTTCCTTGATAAGTACAACATTGAAACACATGGAATTGATTCATATACTTTCATAGAAGAAACTAATTTTGGAGTTTATTGTATACATGAAAAATATGTTTCTATCCCTTGACTCACTACTGAAGACCATAAACTTGATGGGATATGGGAAATGTTCTTTGATAGATCAAGAGGAAAAGTAGGTGTAGGAGCTAGCATGATGTTAGTTTTTCCATCAAATAATCAATAATAATCCTCATATAGATTCCTCTTCAGTTGCACTTGTAATGTGGAAGAATATGAAGGCCTAGTTCATGGCCTCTAATGGGAAAAGAAGAGAGGGATCAAGAATTTGAATGTTTATGGGGATAGTGAATTGGTCATCCATCAATTGAGAAATCAAGATATAGCCTAGAATTCCTTGCTTAAATCCTACAATCATATGGTATGGGACCTACTTGAAGACTTTAATGCCTTCAACATACAACCCATACCAAGGGATTCAAATAAACATGCTGATAGATTGGCTGTCATAGGAGCATAGTTTGATGCAGTTGTTGATGTAGAAAAGGAGAAAGATTAGTCTTATATCAAGGTCATTGTGAGGCCTGCTATTCAAGATAATGAAGTGTCATGGCAAGTGTTTGAAAGTGATAAATACATTGCATACTTCTTATAAAATGAGGTAGGTTTCTCCTCAAAGAACCAAAGGAGACTACATGATCAATATGAAGAACAAGTTATTCAGCTGAAGACAAATGAGATACCTAAAAGGATGATCACCTTGGAGAGTGTTTTCAATGAAGATGATTAAAAGAAGAAAGAAAGAGTAAGCATGTCAACAAAAGAGGATAACTATGAGAGAGTCATGATTTACAAAGAATAACTCTTGAAAATTGGTAAGGTATGTTCTTTGTCAGAGAGGTAGGCGTTTATTGAATTATGCAAAGAGTTCCATGACATGTTTGCTTGGGAACAAAAATATTTGAAAGGGTTTGATCCAAGTTTATCTCATCACACCATTGAGTTAAAACCTAGAGCTAAACTAGTCAAGCAGAAGTAAAGGCCTATCAATCCCATGATAGAGGAACTCGTGAAGAAAGAGCTGATCAAGCTAGTTGAGTCTAGGATTATCTTTCCTATCAAACACTCAACTTGGGTGGCTAATCTGTACTTGTCTAAAAAAAGAATGGAAAGATTAGACTTTGTGTGGATTTTTGATATCTTAACAAAGTGTCTCTCAAGGATCATTATCCATTACCTTCCATGGAACAAATTTTGCAAGTTGTTTTAGTTTCTCAATGCTTCTCACTTCTTGATGGTTATTTAGGTTAAAATAAAATACTAGTGAATGAAGAGGATCAGTTCAAGATTGCCTTCACTAAAAAATGAGGAACCTTTGCCTATAATAAGATGTCCTTTGGTTTATATAATGCTAGAGATACATTTCAAAGGGTAATGGACATTGCTTTTAAAGGTTTGATCAATAAGTTTATGCTTGTGTATCTTGATGATATAACCATTTTTTTAAAGGATGCTACTAATCATATGAAACATCTAAGGTAGGGGTTTAAAAAGTGTAAGGAGTATGGAATATCCCTTAATCCATAAAAGTACATCTTTGTTGTCCGTGAAGGTAAGCTATTGGGTCATATTGTCTTGAAAGAAGGTTTACCTATTGATCCCAAGAGGATTGAGGCTATTCTAGGATTGTCTCTACCTCACAAAAAAGGACTGCAAAGCTTCTTGCATAAAATAAACTTTTTAAGAAGGCTTATTATAGGCTTTATGACTGTGGTAAATCCTATCATAACCATGCTTAAGAAGAACCAAGCTTTTGTTTGGAAAAAAGAAGGTAAGAGTAGTTTTGAGGCAATCAAGTAAGCAATTGCAGAGTCTCTTACTCTCTTGAACCCAAACTTTTCCAAAGATTTCATACTCTATACATTTTATAACCTTGATACAATCTCAACTATGCTTATGAAAAAGAATGATGAAGAGGTAGAAGAACCAATTGCATTATTTAACCAAGGATTGGAAGATTATGAGGTTAGGTACATATTTGTTGAGAAGCAAGCTCTAACAATGATAAGAGGATTGAATAAATTTAGACACATGGTCTCAAACAACAAGATACATGTCATGGTTTCTCATCCTAGCACCAAGTAGTTTCTCTAAAGCAAAGACCTTAATGAAAAGATAGTTGGGTAGATTACAAAAGTGATGGAGTATGATGTGGATATTAAGGATACAAACTAGGTAAGAGGAAAAGGGTTATGTGAGCATTTAGCTTCAGGTTTCCAAGAGCCAAATGAGGAAGTCTTGATCAACCATGTTCAATCCCAGTGAGCTGATCATGTACAGGTTCAAAGTTGGATACAAGACATCATTCATTTTCTTCAAAATGGTGGGTATCCCAATGGCTTGAACAAGTCTCAAAAGAGATATTTTGGATCACAGACCATTCCCTACTATCTTTTAGATGGTGTTCTCTTTAGGAAAAATGTGAATGGTGTGATGTTGAGGTGTGTTAACAGTGATCAATTTAATATGCTGCTTCATTTCTCTCCTAAGATAATAGTTACAAAGATAATGAGGGCTTGTTATATTGGCCTAGTCTTTTTAAGGACTGTTACCACTGGGCTAAAAAGTGTCCTCAATGTGCCTTTTTTATAGGTAAACATAAGCTTTCAGCCCTTCCATTGAATTCTATCCAAGTAGACCAGCCTTTCATGCAATGGGGCATTGATTTCATTGGTATGATCAACCGTCCATCAAGTGCTAGACATAAATGGATATTGACTGCTACTGACTAATTCACAAGTGGGTAGAGGCTATTTCATTGAAGGAGGCAAGTGAAAATTCTTTCTTGGAGTTCTATGAGAGCATTATAAAAAGGTTTGGAGTTCCTTATGTTATCATTTTTGATAATGCACTTGCTTTCATAAGTGCTAAAACTTTTGATTGGGAAAATAGAAATTGAGTTTACTTGAGTACCTCATCCATTTATTACCCTCAAGGTAATGGATTGGTTGAGTCTACTAACAAAAATCTCATCAAGATCATTATGAGCACATTAAAAAATAATCAAAGACCATGGCACAGTAAGTTGAAGACAACCTTAGGGGCTAACATGATTACTATTAAGAGTTCAATTAGTAATTCTCCCTTTGTGCTTGTTTATGGGAGATAGTCTATATTGTCCATATCTCAAGAACTCCCTACTCTAGAACTTGCACAACAACTATAACTACTTGAAAATACTCCAATGGAAGTCAGATTGACAGAACTAATGCAGGTACAAGAAGAGACAATGCACACAAGACCATGGAATACCACCAAGTGTTTATGAAGAAGTCTTTTGACAAGAGAGTAAGTGCAAGAGTGTTCAAGGAGGGTGACTTGGTCCCAAAATGGGATGAGGATAGAGAAAAACTAGGCAGACATACAAAGTTTGACACTTTGTGAAGTGGAACTCACATCATTAGCATGTGTAAACAAAGCAAATCTTTCCAAATGTGTAAGATGAATGGAGAAGAATTGCCTATCCCTATGAATGGGATACATATGAAGTTCTACTATTAGTCCTTGTAAGTCTATTTTATAAATATTGGTTTATGTGTGTGTTTCCTTTGGTTTGATGTTGTGTTCCCTAAGTGTTTTGTATCACAAGTGTGTTTCCTTCCTTTTATTTGGTGTGTGTCTTTTCCTTATACGTGTGAATCAATACAGCTTTTGTTTTTGAGCCAAGGGTCTATTTAAGTCATTTTTTGAGTGCCTATATGCATGAATCCATGCCCAATGGAAGGATTTAGGTAACTGGTCTTAGGCATAGTAGGCATGCCTCCCCTTAGAATTGCTAAGAATGTTAGCCATTTTCACTCCCAGGTTTTGCATCTTTATTTTGGTTAAGTGCAACATCTTTATTGGTTCATCCCCACAACAAAGAAAGACCAATTGTTATTTCCTTTGAAAGCCTTTGTTTGGTCTTTTTTGTCCAAGTCTTGAAGGAATTATTTTAGACTTTTTGTCTGAAACAAAGAAGTTCAAAGGAATTGGTCCTAAATAGGTTTTCCAAAGGGTAATTTGCAAGATTTCCAAAAGAGATGTCCCTTACATTTTTCTAAAAGAATTATCTATGAAAGATTTTCAAAGGATTTGTTTCAAAAATTTTATCCAAAATAATCTTTCTAAAGGGTTTGTTGTTCTGAAAAATTGGTCTGCTTCAAGTTTTCTGAAGGGACACTGCACTTTTTTGAAGGGTCATTTCAACTAATCTGAAGGAAAGTGTCCCTTGTAGTTTCTGTAAAGGAATTCATCCTTCCAACTTTTTGAAAATAATTGGACACTTCAAGCTTTCTGAAAGAAAATTTTCCTCATGCAAGTGCCCTATAAATAGTCTGAAGGGTCTTTTGTCTTCAAAAGTGTCCTTCAAAAAAGTGCAATTGGTCCACTTCCAAACGTCCAAAGGGATGCTTGGGAAACATCCAAAGGGCCTTTTTAAAAGCTTAGAAGGGTCACCTTTTAGACAAATTTCCCTAAACCCAAGGTCGCAAAGGGTATTTTCGTGCTAAAGGGTCTTTTGGGAAAACTCTAAAGGATATAGACACTTGTGCAGAGTCTGTAGAAGGATTGCCGAAGGGCATGTTTGAGAAGCTCAAAAGTAGGATACCTAAAAAATCTATAGAGGGATGGGTCTAGAGAAATGAAGAGAGTCCGTAGAAGGATGGTTTCAAAGTGAGAAAAGGAAAATGCCCAAGGAAAATAGTCTGAAAGAATGGTCCTCGTAAAGTGACAACTATATGGACATCAACTTTAAAGTGATGAGCTAGCCATTGGCATTTAAATAGTAGGTCCCTAGGCAAATCGATGGTCCTCATCAAAATTCTCAAAGATATAAGGGATTGCATTCTTCATGCATTGAAGCAATGAGAGGACCCATATCACCATTGATTAATCAAGATCTAAGTTGTTTCTTAATAACCAATCAAAGAAGGAGGACAAGGCCAATGAAATCAAAATGACAAATTTGAAATAGGTGGATAACCACTTTGATGCCATGACTCAACCCAATAATACCCTGATTTTGTTAGTTCAAATGATGGGGAAGCATCTTTGGGAGAGAAATCTCTTTGTGTAACCACTTGAAATGAAATGGATCAATTAGATGGCCTGAATGAACATCCTTTATAGAGATAGTTGTAGCTGTAGATGGAGTCTCCTAACAAAATGATCACTCCTTTTGGTACCAAAGGGATCCTCATCCCACTTCCTACCTACTATATATACAACCCTTGGGATAGTGTAAAAAAAAAATAGATGATGCATGATGAAGTCCTATTGGAATGACATCCTGCCTTTAAGCCTTAGTACATATCTATTTCCTTTAAAGTTTTAAGTAATTGCCTAAGTGTGTATATGTTGTATAGTGACAACAAGTGATGGTTTTCATCCTTTGTCCTTCATGCTTAAGTAAGAGTTTTGGGTCTAAAAGGTCATATAGAGTGCATCCAAGTGTGTTGAATTTTTGCATGTGTATAATTGTTCTTAGAATGTACAAGTTGTCTCTCAATTCAATTTACTTTGCGTCATTTCATACATCATGTCTCTTTATTGAAATACTTATGTTAGAATATTTAGAGCTTGAAAATAGTCTATGTATTTTGTTGCATCATGCATTAGGGTATGGCATTCGTGTGGAAGATAACCTTGGTGCATCACCATTATTAGAATAGGTTTTCTTTATGCAATTTCTAACTCTTTCCCCTTTAATCAAACTGGTTTAGATAGAGGCTATTTTGTATAGATATATTTAGGGAGCTAGCCCTTTTAAATCTAGAGGTTCATTTCCTCTATATGTATACCCACATGCCTAAAAATATCCCAATGTTACCCAAATATAGAATAAGATTGAACACTCTCTTTTAAGGTGCAAGATTTGGAGACAACACTAGGTTCTGAAAGGGGGTTGAGGTTGGTATATTGGTTAAGCTGAAGGAAATGGTAGAAATGGGTGTGGAAGACATCACACCGGCAAAAGGGTTAGAAGTGACAAGAGGTAAAATTGAGCTAATGTTGGAGGTATCGGTTGGGGTAATAGGTGTTTGGGTGGTGGTGGTAGATTGACCAACGATAGAAGATGAAGCTTGGCTAACAGAAGGGTGGGATGATGTAACCAACTATGAGGTGGTGTGGCATACCATAGGGTGGATCCATGGGAGGAATCGAAGGTATCGAAGTATGATAGGCTAAGGTATTAAGATAGTGTTGTAAAACAACCAGATTGTTTTCTAGAAATGTTACAAAATCTAGATCGCCTTTAGGGACTATTAAAGGCACCATAGGTAGGGGAGAATGGTATGGTGAAGTATGGGGTGATTTATCAATGTCTGAGATATAGTCCATGGATGAGGATGAAGAAGAAGATGTTGGTTGGTTGTTTTGGTTTCTCACTTGTTGTCTAGTTAAGACCATATTAGAAATTTATAAATGGATAATGAACCTCTCACCTCAAATAATGAGAAAACAAAGAAAATCTCAAAGTGAACAAAACACACTAAAAGTACAATTAATCTTAGGATTTATTTTTAATCACTTTTGGCTTATGCCTTAAAGAGTATGAAAGAGAAAATTAGCTTATGAGTCGGGTACTAGAAGAGCCATCTAAGGATGGTTTTCGGTTAAGTTTTGGTACTCAAAGAATCTACACTAGATCAAGTATGTGGCCTGGTACTAGGGGCTTACTCTTTGCACTTCACGAACCTGAAGCTGAGCTAGGTCACTAAGCTAATATATACTATTTGTCTAGAGTTTATACTCCACTAGAGAATGGAGTGGGTCCTCCTCTTGGTGATGAAATCCAAGTGGGATCATTGGGTAGGGTAAGGTGATACAAAGGGTGATGAAATTGCGATGGGCCTTATCTCAAGTAACTTTTGATGTTTATCTTGTGTAAGTGATTTGGTAGTGTATTATATGTGTGCTATGATTAATTTATAATGTGTTTAACTAATATAGGTAAGATCATCATTAAGCATGTAAAATAATGGATGCACTCATTTTAACCCAAAATAAATTTTTGGTGTCTTTTCAGGGAAATAAGGAACAACTAAAAATGTACTTAATGCAGGATGAAAATGCAACCTATCCCTACGATGATTTTTTTTAATTGATTTTTAGGAAGAAAAAGAGATAAACTTTCTATCTTTTGAAGTTTTATAAACAAAAAAAATACAAGAACATGAATTTTCACTAATACAACTATATGATTAAAAGAACTATGAACCTAGAAGGGGTCCCATCGGGCATGTCAACATGTTTTTCTCTATTTTTTATTTTTTTCTAAGTGTGAAAAGAAGAAAGTAGTTATGACGGGTGTGGAAGAATACCTATTAAAGTGTGCATGTTGGATCCAAGTGATCATGGAGAGATCCTCTTTGGCTTGGGAGGATGACCTGAAAATTAGAAAACACTAAAAGAGAATTGTTTGTTAGACAAGTAGATGGGTGGATTGCCTAGTGTGAGCTAGATCCTAGAAGCAAAAGCTGCTTAGGAGGCTATCAATCCACCTACTTTAAACAATTAAGTTGAAATGATGAAAGAAAATGATTTTTAATAAAAACAAAAAATTAATAATATTAAAAACAAGTAACTAAATTTGAGACAATAAAGTTAATTGCTTTGTTAGATTAACCAAAATGAAGTAACTAGTTTGATTATACTAATACTGAAAATTGGTTAAGGCAATGTTGTGGTTTTGGGTTTGGAAATGGTTTGGTTTTATTGTGACAAGGGATAAAGTTTTGGTTAAGGTTTGTAAATGGTCAAATTGGTAAAGATAAATGGAGGTTAAGAAAGATAAAGGGGTAAATGGTCTAGAAAGCAAAGAAGCAAATGGTGGTTAAGTAGGCAAGGCTATGGTTATGGTTCAGGATAATCAAAATAAAGTAAAGGGTAAAGATGGTAACAGTATAAAGGCAAAGAATAAGGACAAGGGGCTATGGTTTGGATATCAAGAAAGAAGAGGCCAAAGGGGGATAAGGAGGAAGAAATTGAAATTATAAAACAATACAAATCACCTTGATGTTTATTGATGATGGCTTCTTGAAGATGCTTTGTTGAAGATTTGGTAGAGTTTCATTGCTTTAGATATTCTCTCCAAGATGATGATGATCTCCTTTGAGTGGATGGCCTCCTTCAAAAACTTGCAACAAAATGTTAATAACAAAAAAAATACTAATTTTCAACTTTCCAACTTAACCTTAGATGAAGGAGAGGGTGGGGGGGGGGGGGGGTAGTTATAACATAAGTTGTGAAGAGTCATGCCAAAAGAGGAATAGTAGAAGTATGGTGCCATTTTATATTTGGTTGATGAATTAGTCAAAATGAGGTTGGTAGGGATTCCCATTTGGGTTGATGAGTGTCCCATTTGGGTTAAGAAGTCAAAAATGGGTGCCCTTTCTCTTTGCCAAGGTAGGTATCTTATTTTGAAGGTTAATTTCATGTGTGAAGGTAAAATACATGTTGAATAGTGGTACCTTGAGGGGATTTTTTTCCATATTTTAAGGGTGGATGCATTTGGTGCTTAAATGAGGTCATCAAGCACCTTGGAAAAGGGTCTCAAGTGGGCTATGACGTCTGACATCAAGCCATCTCACTTTGAAGCCATGTCACTTTCCATATCACCTCCCAAAGCACCTTCCTTATCACTTGACATGTTAGATGCCATGTCACTTATCATGTCACATGCCATGTCACTTGCCATGTCATCATGAATAGTGATAGTGGGTCCCACAGTAAATAGTGATAGTGAATAATACTTTTGAATAGTAATTTCAAATAGTATTATGTGAATAGGAGAATAGTGATTTAGTTAGGTTAAGAGGGGTTTGTTAGGGTTAAGAAGGTTTAGGGGGTCTTTAGGGGGGTCCCAAGGCATTTAGTCATGAAAACTATAAGTGTACAGTTTTCTAGTGTCTATAAGAAGAGTTAGGGCTAAGTATAATAGTACCCAATTAGGGAAATTAGCACCATGTGGATGTAGTGTCCCAAATGTGACACTAATGTCCTTTTTGTAGACTTTTGAGAAAGTTGGATCAGGGTCAAAGGTGATAGTTCAAGGACTGTGTCTTGATTGGCTATTAGTGAATAACGTCTGTTGAATGGTTGAAAATGCAAGTCTAAGGCTCTATAATAGGTCTATGGGAAGCCTAGGGATAGGTTAACTCAAATGACACTCTTATCATCCGATTACCACTTTTAGGTGATTACATTTGCCTCCCATTTATTCTAGTAATGCAACAAAGCAAAATGACTAGTATAAATGAAAAAGAAGTGTACCTAGACTTACCTTGGAAGTGATGTCCATGTAACTAAGTTTGAATGTGCGAATTGGGGTTTACATATGTGAAACATGATACAAAACAATGTCTTGCAATGAAACATGCAAAAATGAATCCTTACTGATGAGATAATAAAAAACAAAAAACTATTGAAAATAAATAAGTAAAGAGAGAGGAAAAGAATAAATACACCTCATTGGGTATGCAAACCAATACATGAACCTAGTGATAACCCGCATGTGTGAAAGTGCATAGTGATCATATTATTAAATAACTTGAATTGATTTTATGGCTTTCTTAATCCTCATATGGGTGGCTCAAGAACTCAATCTGGTTTTGACTCCATCATTGCCCACCTGTTCTTGGTGGATCCCGATATTTGTGAATAGATTGGATAAGATTGTGTGTTTCAAAACCTTTCATGTAGGTGGATTAAGAACTCAGTTAGGCCATGAATCCATCATTTACACTTGTGTGAAGTAGATGCATTTGTAACTATACTGTACAAAGTGCTAAAAGTATTTAACTGAGTAATCTAACTATGTATTTGGCTCCATAACCACTTGGGTACATTAGGTGGATCTAGGCCACTCGAGAATTTCAACCTCTATAGATGGAGTAAGGCATGAATATGGTCACAACCTAGAATATGATAGAAAGTGTATACAATTTAGAGAATGACATGGAGTTTACCTTTCCAATTAATTGACCTGTATGAAGCGGAGTATATGGAAAATATGTGCCATGTAATTCCCCCAATCTAGTATATAAGTATACTGAATTTGAATCAAGTATGTAATAGTTAAATCTATATACTGATCTAAATGTATGAGTGATCATAAGTACATGATGCCCCCAAATCTAAATAAATGGTATGAATATAGATTGAAATAACTGAATTTGAGCTAAATCTAAACATAACTACCAAACTTGTGACTGCATATGTGCAAATATATATTGTACCTAGTGTAATTTCTAAATGATCTAGACTATCCTAAAGCTGGGGCTATTAGACAATAGTGACTTGTAGTGGACAATAGTGCCCTATGATGCTAGTTTTCTAATATGAGTACTAATATCTACTTGTTTTGATATCTATGTGATTTGAACTAACTACTGAACCTCTATTCTATTTTATGTTTGCCCTAAGATTGATCTCTATAATTGAGCGTATGTGTTGAAATGTATCTGTGAAAAGTAAAATATGATCTTGATCTCTGTAAAAACCCTTGTAAATGCCACCTCTTTTAAGGGTAGTTGTGAAATCTATGGAAGAACTACCCTCTAAAGAAGTAGTTCTACAAAATGTGTTATCCTGAGCATGATATTCCAATATAATGTACAAACATAACATTAGAATGTAAATGTATCTAAGCAATAGTTGGAAATGTAAGATGTATGTTGTAATCTAGAATTAGACAAGGGTGTCAAGATAGATGTAAGCAATGCATAACAATAGTAAAATCTAAGTAACTATCTAGGGGATGGAGCATGATTTCCATCAAGGCTCCCAAGTAGGATAGGTAGATGCATGAGAGATCTCATGGCATAAAAAATTGGTGTGTATGTGTAATAAGTAAGTACAAGTTTCATGGTTTGGAAGAATACAAATTAAGCAAACATACAAGCACATGAGGCACATAAAAGGTAGGCCAAGGGGCCATAATACAAGGGACATGGGCACATGTCATTAAATTTGAGAATGAAAACATACAAGGACATGTTAAAATGTCCACATATGCAAACAACAAGTAATTTGGCATAGAGCCACAAAGAAAGACATGCTCACATGTCTGCATATAGAATCATGAAAGAGCACACACAAGGGACATGGGCACATGTCCAAGGCATATAAATAGAGAAGTGGTATAGAATCCAAAGAACAATGGCATATTCAAATGCCTTTGAAGATGTAAGAAGCATAGTAATATAATCAAGTATAATCTAAGAACTAGAAATGAAAACATATATAACTATGTAATACAAATATATATAGATGTTAGGGTGCCTATATACTGAAGCTAACTAGTGATAGTCAGTAAAAAATATGAGCAATGAATAATAGTGATCAACATCAAGATAAATCAATGTGTAACTAGAAGGTATAGTATGTAAAGATAAAACCTGATTGTAACAATTGTGTAGGAGATGCCCCTGAGTGCGCAGATGTATCAATGTATAAACCTGGATTGGTGTGAATGCCCCTAATGGGTAGATGATAGTTGGTCTAGATTAGTGTAGTGGACTGGAGTCCTATCTGGAATCTACAATCATAAAAATAAGTGAAGCATATGTGTATGATAAAACCAACTAAACTAGGATAGCTAAAAATATGCAATATCTATCAAGTAGTAAAAATGTAAACAGAGTAATACATATAATCTGTAATTTTTTTGGATTTTTGAAATATTTTAATGTTTTTGTATTTTAACATATTATATTATTTTTGTGATTTTTGAGTATAAGATATGTACAATCATATGAAAATAAACTATGTATAAGGAGTGAGAGAGATAAAGTAAATACTATAAATGTAAATGAAATAAAATACAAGCAAATTGTAATGTTTCTAAAGACTCAAGATCACATCCATGGGATGTGGATAATTAGATGGTGGATCTAGTGGAATATTATCTAGGCTTGGATATCAAAGTCATCCAAACTCAACTAAGTCATCATTATCATGATCATCATACCAATCTGTATGTATCAGTGGGGCCTTATCCTTGGCATGAGTCTAGACTCTATGCATTTGAATGGCATTTTGCTCAACTATGTAAAATGCATCTCTTGCAATCCTAGGGTAAACCACATTAGACTATAGAGTATTTTTGTTAAACCTATGGTTCTCATCGATATCATAATGTAGAATGTGAACCATGTGTCCATCATGAGTGAATGTCAAATATCTCTCAAGTTGATTGACTTAGCATCCATCTCCTGTAACCATGTACTACCATGTGTAACTTGTATATGTATGTCTCTAATCAAAATGAAGAATAATGTATTGGCCATTTTAGGGCCACATGCAACTAGTAATGTAGTATGTCTAATGGAGTCCTGATAATGAATAACATGTTGTAGCTCACTCTCCTAATAACCAATGTGGTGTAAAAATCTCAAAGTGTAGGTATTAGGCCTAGATTCCTCATTTATAGGCACATGTGTAAGATATTTATCTATGAAAAATATATGTATAGTCAATGGATCATGTCATGAATATTTATGTTGATAATGACTCTGTTGTAATGCTCATATTTATGTCGTAGTTCATATCACCGGTGATGGTGGTGCCTATAGAAGTGTAGGTTGTATAATATGGATAGGGCACTTAGCCTTAAATTTATTTAACTTATGTTGCAGTGTTGCACACATGTTTTATCATGTCATATGAGTTTATGGAAATGACAAAATGGTTGCCCTTCTTATGGTGATAATCTTTTAGCTAATTTGTGTTAGACTATGGGTAATAACATCAATCCCTTATCAAGTAATAGTTATAATTTCTGGTGTGGTCTATCCTATGAGCTCCCTACTTTTGAATGTATATGACTGAATCAACATCTATAGATGTGACCATATTTACTAAATGGATCAAGGGATTTGCTACTGATTGTGGTTAAGTATTACATCTTGTAGCTGTATAATCTTGAATAAGTGATGTTAATGGTGTAGGGCGAGGTATAAGTGCCTTTGAATTATCTCTATATTGCCTTAGACCCACTTATGTAAAGGTCAATCCACATAAATAATCATTGATGTCTATAATTGGTTGACCATCCTCTATAGTGGCATGTGAATCTATGTTAGAATAATGAAGGTAAGACTCTTCTAAATTGACAAGTAAAGGTAACTGGGCTATGAAAATCTCATCATCTATCCTGGATGAGGATGTATGTACTGGGAGAGGTTGTTCCTCTATTCTTGATGAATGTAACTGTGCTCAGAGAGGCTGGTCCTCTATCATCAAAGAAGAGGCTGGTCCTCTATCATCGATGAAGGTATATATGTTGTAGGATTTTCTAAAGATGATATATAAATAGTCTTACTAAACTCCCCCACCTCATAAGTATGCATTTGCTTAATAGGAATTTGGTGAGGTGGGGGTTCAATGAGAACATTAGGTGTCCCATCAGATGATGTACTCTATGTAGGAGGCTCAATGAGCCTATAATATCAAAATGGACAATTATTTGTGGTGCATGTGTATAGGTACCCATCATGTAAAAATTTAACACATTTGTGAAGAGTAGAAGGTATAGCCTCCATAACTTGTATCCAAGGTCTCCCTAGTATCAAATTATAATGTAAATGATTTGGCATGACCTGAAAGTGGGTTGATAATGTCTTTGGTTCCACTATAATATCCAATGTGATTGATCCCAATGTCTAACTAGGAATGTCGTCAAACCCTCAAATGTTTTATATGTTTATTGAATAGATGTCATATCAACCCCCATGGTTTGCAAGAATGTGAGGTTACATATATTGAGCCCTGAACCATTATCAATGAGAACTCATTTAATAGCTATATTATTGATTTGAGATTAAATAAAAAGTGGAAAGTTTTGATCAATGACTGATTATGAAGGTAAATCTTGATTTAAAAAAGATATCACATCCTCCACATTTTTAATATTATTCAAAATAGATGCAAAATATGATGGCTCGATATCACAAGGCACAAATGTGTGATTAATTGTTTAGAGAAAAATATCTTTGAATATTGTTGATTTTTGAATTAATTCTAAAATAAATATTTTAGCTAGTGTATTCCTCAACTGATCCACAATATAAAATTACTTTTATTGATCTTTGGGTGATGTTGTAGTCTATTGGGGATGAGGAGGGATGGTAGGGTTACATTTATTTTGTATAGGCTAAGGAGGTACCCTATTCTGCCTAGTGATAACTTGAACCATGGGATCTACTATTTTCCTAGGACGAGTAGTAGAGGTGGGATGGGAGCAAAAATAATCAAGTGGTTTAGGTGGAGGCATAACAAAGGGAGTCCTCTGAGCCCTCTATCATCTAGTAGTGACTGGAGGTAGCTAAAAGTGATCCATATATCAATGATCCATAGGAAACTAAGGCTCACATTATGGAGGACAAATATGTGAAATAAGCTTAAACTTAATTGAATCCAATATAGGAGTAACATACATGTGTACCTTTATACAAATAGTTAGAAATAAACATGCTAAGAAAAGTGACAAGATTTATACCATGAAATAAAAGATGGATTCTACCATGGTAATCATGGTAATAAGCTATAATTATAGTGACTATTGAAAATGTGAATCCTAGGGTTGTTTAAGGTTGGGGTTGTGGAAGCTAGGGTTTATTTTAAAACAATTTAAATTAAATGTAAAATATATTGAAACCCTAATGTAAAGTTGATTTTGTTTATCTTGTTGTCTAAATAAAATAACAAATTTAGAAGTATGCATCCCTGAATTTATTTCATAAAAATAGGAATTAAATGCAAGTTAGAGTTTTATGCAATGCTCAAAGTAAGTTAGGTTCACCAAATGATTTAACCTTTTAGGGTTTTATAAGAGTAATTGCCTATTTTTGGTTAAAGGGCTAAGATGTCTAAATCAATTAAATAAATTACAATAATTAACCTACTGATTTGTAAATGAATTTGACCTTGATTGACTTTCTAATAATAGTAATAAATAGGGAGAAATATAGACTTAGTTAAAAATAGACTGTCATAGATGATTTGAATTATGAAATTGGAGATCTTAGTAGCTCTGAGTGTCATAAGTAGGTTTCTAATATTTGTCTATTCACTGGACATTAGCACCCAGTTTGGATAGTAGTGCCATCTATGTGTAGTGTCCAAAATGTGGTGACAATGTCCTCTTTTCAGTACTATTCCTATTTTTGGGGATCACCTATGCTTGTGTCTGTGTCTTTTGTTCCTCTGAGATCAAAGCTTATAGCTATGTATTGTACTTGAAAAGCTTGATTTTGTGTATAAACCCTAGTTCTCTTTACAAGTGTGATATGAACAAGATTTGAGTATGTTATTAGGATGGATTGGACATCCTCAACACCCTATTATGTAGATATTTGCCTACCTACCAATACTCCAAAGATGGATCAAGTTTAATTTAGCTCTCCCACCTAGTGGGTGATGTATATGCAAGTGAATGATAGAATGAGAGTGGCCTTGGATGCCTTGAATGTGCTTGAGCTTTGAAATACTTAAAAACTATACTTAAGTTTAATGCAAATGGTAGTATGCATAAATTAAGGTAGAATAGGGATAATGTACCTTGATTTTGCACAACTTTGTCTTTGGTTTGAATAGATTTTGAATCTGGTTTCCATCTAGTGAATAGAGGTGGATTAGACTTGTATTTATTTTGTTGCTTGTGAGGATAAGAAAATGAGCTTAGGCCAACCTTAAGAGGGGCACAAATTTGAAAAATCATCTCTTGGGAAGATTTAGGGATAAGGATAGTAGTGCCCAGTTGGGGACACTAGTGCTATGTGGTTGTAGTTTACCAAATGTGGCACTAATGTCTTTTTGGCAAAATTTTGGGAAAGTTGGATTGGGGTTAGAGGTGACAGTTCAGGGATTGTGTCTTGATTGGTTATAAGTGAACAATGTCTATTAAATGGCTAGAAATACAAGTCTAAGGCTCTAGAATATGTCTATGGAAAGCCTAGGGATAGGGTAACTCAAGCGACACTCTTAGCATACAATTACCACTTTTATTTGATTACACCCATTATGCATAAATAATTCATTTTCTACAAGTACCTCGACACTTGGGGGTAGCCCTATTTACATTTCTAGTCTATTACATTCATATATCTTGGCCATTCAACATTAATCCTATTAGTAATAATCCATCCTATCATGCCCATCAATCTTCCCATATTGACCTTGTTATGGAAGTAGAAGGTATATTGAGACCTACTTTGGGAAAATTTTTGGCATATTATCTAAACAACACTTTGACAATTAGATGCATTGATTCACATTTGATGTAGTTCTTGGAAATTCTTAGTCCCTTTCTTTATCATCAATTATTATTCAACATTATCCTTTCATTCATCCATTCATTATCATTTCACATCTCAATGCTAGAACATGTTTTCCCTTTCTTAGTAACCCCTTGTGTATTTTATATATACTTATTCAAAAAATCAAAATGTTTAGATAACCAAAAAAGACATAAAAATTAAATATGGCTTAAAATTTCCCTAAGAGATATAAATCCATAAAATCCTAAATATTTGAAATGACCTACAATCTTTAAAAGAGAAATAAAGCCACAAAATTCAAAAACATTTGTCTTATCTTCAATATAGTCAACAATCCTTGATTAATCATTGATTCAAAACATGTGAGTGAACCATTGGGCTGAGTCCCTCCCAAGTATTCCCTCTCTAAGGCACCTTTATCATTGATTCACTCATTTTGTCAACCCTTGGGATGTGTTTATTCCTCCGTGGGATGTGTCTTTTCCCCCAATTCACCCTCTTTGAGGCTAGTCATTCTAATTCAAGCTTGTAGATTTTACCATGTTTGTGACACATCAAAGCATGCAACTTATTTTACGATATCTTATCCCCATTCCAACTAGTTTCATGTATCCTTGCTTATGGGCACCATCCATTATCATTCTCATTGTGCCTTCATACATGGATTGTGACTTAATTAACGATAAGATGTTTTTTGTTGTTTTTATTTTCATGTTTATGTGTGTGTGTGTTTGTTTGTTATTTGATTATTTTTTTACTTTCTTCTTGTGCCTTGAATCAATCTATATGCATCAATAGGGTGATTCCTTACACTTATACTTGAGTCCATCCATTGGCAAGCAACAAAAATGTCATCTTGATTTCTCCATTTCATGGTGTATTTGTGTCATTTATCTATTGGATTAGGAGTCAATCCTTATTCACATAAATGCTAGGCCATTATGGTGTTTGATATCATAGTTTATTCCATTGTGTTATCTTAAAAATCAGCTATTTAAGGCTTATAGACAATTTTTCACTACATTAGTAGTTTATCCCCTGAAAAATTCAAATCATTTCAGTCATCTTTGACTACATCATATCATTACATTTTATAAGGTTAAATAAAAACAACTGAACATTATGGATAAATATGTGCTAATTATGATGTGCATTTCCACATCAACATGTAAAATAGAGTCATACACATAAATGTTAAACTTTGTATCAAATCATCTATTCTATTTTTTATTCTTCCTTCTAACATTTTATCCCATCTTAGGGGAACAACAATGGCTTGTGGTCTATTTAGAAAATGTAAGTAGTGCTCAGTCATGTTTAATTTCTAAGATTAGATAAACCACCATTATTCTCATTCTTGTTCTTATTTTCATTATCCAATTCTTATATCCATCTAATCAATCATTATTACTTTAATCATTTGCACATCCTCATGTGCCTGGTTATTTTTTATGACTTCTTCATTCTTTGAAAAGTTATTATAACATCGCATATGCATTTATGTCTTTCATCTTAACATTAATCTATGTTATAGGTTAAATACTTGATCTATGCTTGCCAATCAATTACATAAATAATTAGTTTATCAATAATCATATATACCCTCTTTAGGACACTTTTCTCAATTTACCTTATTGGGGAAAATCAATTACTTAATCAATGTAATACACTTGCTTTGGGGAAAATTTCTCATCCACCCTCTTTGAGCCAAATTATTTAATCTTAGCTCTTTGATTTTTCAAGATGCATCCTTCCCAACTTCCTCCTCTTTGGGGCAAGATAAAAGGTGCAACTCATTATCTTGGGAAGCTCACCCTACTAAGCTAAATCATTCTATCATTCTTAGAAATAAAAGCATGGAAACATTAGGTCAAGTGGCTTTACTTTATCCATTTTCTTATTATCACTTCTTCTTCCTTCCAAGGGCCTAACTATCAAATTATATTTTGGCCACTTCCTCGAGAGGGCATCCTGGGCATCCCAAACATCATTTAGGGCATCATTTTTCAACCATTATTAAATATTAAGAAAAAATCCTTTACTTTGTCTAGTGTCTTACAACACATTCTCAAATAGTTTTAAAATATAGACACTCAATTCTCATCATGTTCATGTTGAAGTTGCAATATGAATGATTTTTTTCAATAACACACAAATCACTAAAACATTTAAATTCTTCCACACACTTGACATGCAGATTCTAAAACACATTGGGACATACCTAATTGGGTCAATGCATTATGTCCAATCATCAATTTCACTTAATTCATCCTAAGTCAAATTGTGATTGTGTAATGGATGCTTTAGATTAATTAGGTCAAATGGTTATTCGACTTTTAAAAGTCACATCAATTTGCATTAAGTTAATAAACTTTATTAGCCTAATATTTCTCTAATGGAAAATTCCACAGCTATCAAAATTTCTTATTTTATTAATTTATTTATTCCTTCATTCACATGGAAAATGGATTTAAATATCTGTAATCATGACATTATCATGACATCCCATGGAATGTTGTCAAGCATTAACATAAATGAAAAAAAATATCATATAATGCAAACTCATGCCTAATTAATGTAGACTCAAACCTTAAATATTAATGGTATTAACTATCCAAATTGTATTAAATTCTATCCCCACATCTTGATCTTCATATGACAGTTGAAATGTATTTGAGAAGTCTATAAATACAAGGCTCATTTGACATTATAGGCAAGCTTTTTTGATGAAAAATTACTCTATAGAAATCAAATAAAAGCCTCAAAAATTTTTCCATTCTTCATCCAAATCATAATTAGTCAAGGGTAGATGTCTTTTACATGAAGTTACAACATTGACATAGATCTTATGCACTATAATCCAGGAAAAAAACATCCATACTGGATAGAAAATGATATCCACAAGGAAGGTAATCATTTTGATATGATTTTTATTTGATTATAATTTTTAGACCTTTCTCAATCTAAGGACCATGCCTAGGATGTTATTGTATACATCTAAATATGCTCTCTTCAACTATTCTAATAATCTCACTATTATCTTGTAACCATGGCCCTAATTAAATAAATAAATACCATTCCCCCATTATATATTTTCTATGTCATGCTAACCTTCCTACATAACCAATGCTATATTAATCCCCTGATTATCTCACTAAAATCACATTAAACCACTAATCTCACTTCATTTATTAACCACTTGTCCCACTTGCCAATTTAAAATTCAAAATATTCTACCTACCCCCTAGCCAACCTATCCATAGCTTCTCCTACACACCTAAATTCTTAAACCTCCCTAAAACCTCTCTAAATTAATCCCTATTAACCCATAATCAAATCTAGTAGCCTCTGAAATCTAGAGCCTTCTCTAATTCTTTAGAATTCTTTAAAATTAGAGATTTTTTATGAATTTAAAATTCATTTTAATCCCCCCACCCTATAAATAAACAAGCATGGAGCTTGGTTAGAATTATTAGAAATGGAATCAAAGCACATACAAGTTCTCTTATAGCCTTCATACTCCCATTAAATCCATATATCCTTGCATCCACGAAAGTCATTGATCCCTCTTACATCCATTCTAAATCTTGAAGCCACCATTATCAAGAAATCCAATAATTAAGTCAATAATCCTTGAAGAATCTATTTGAAGATTGGAGGGATGACAAAAGAAGAAAGGTGATAATAAGATCCTTCTTATAAGTTCTGATCCCTTCTATTTTCTCTCCCTTTGATGTTTTTGTAGATTTTGGGTTAATTTATTAAATATAGTATACTGAATCCATATCTCAAATTTTATAAGCATATATTGGAAACCATAGTGAGATCCCTCCTTTAAAATAACCCTTGTGTGTGTAGGATGTGTTAAATTATCTTGTAGGATAGGTTAGTGTTGACGCGAGAAATTGCACCCAGGGCAAGGAGGTCAAACTCCTGCCTTCTCTCCACAACATGGAAACTCCTCTCTCACCTGTGGGATGGCGAAGCAGGAGAGGAGAGTCTATAGATAAGGGCTAGCTCCCTTTGATGCATCATGTTGTTTCCAGCAAAAGCTAACTTGTATATATAGCTATAATAAAGGGGGATATGAAAAGGGAGAGAGATTGCAGAAAACAAACTACCTACTCTAAAAGAGGTGATGCACCAAAATAAAATGTTGACCTTCACACATCCACTCTCAGAATCAGACAAATACATATATACTCTATGTACTTGGCAGAAGAACCAGGCTGTAAGAAACTAGCAGGGAGGCTTCAATGGAAAATCCAGAACAAAAATCACCCTAGGTGCTATGAAACACACACTTATGAAGTAATTTCTTCTGCTCCTTCACTCCCAAATACTACTCTTCTCCTGTCAGCTACAATAATGGCACTTATAGACAGTAGGTCTGCTGGTGTTGAACCTATGAGAGCATCAAAAGACAATGACTGGTCATAAGCAAACATTCAATGCATACACTGAAATGTCTATCCAAATGGAGGTAAAAAACTACATTTGTATTGATCCAGGTGAAATTTTGCAGAGCTGCCCCCTTTACAAATGTGGAAGATGATTAAAAAATGACCAATTTGCAAACTTATAAGGAAAAAACAAAGAGGATACTCCTTGGCACTTTTCCCTACAAGTGGCCCATCGTGTCTTCATTGGGAAGGAGAAAAAACACTATTGGTGCGTCATCCTTCTAGAAGAGGCCTGCTAGAACCATGCTTGCTGTTTTGTCTTTTCTCATTTTGTCTTATCTACTTACTTGGCCCCTGGGGCAAACTTTCTTGGTAGGTCGCTTCACTTTGGCTCCTTTCTGATCAATGCTCCCTTTGCTTGCTTTAAAACCAATAGCCGCTTCATATCAAACTTGACATCCTCCTTGGATGTCCTCGTGCTTTGCCTTGCTGGCCTTTGGCTGCTTGCTAATTCTTAGCACCTGTGGGTACTCTTTTCTTTATTAATTCCTCAGCACCCTTCACCCCTCGAAACCCCCATTTGGTTCTTTGGCCGGAAGTCCCTTGTTATCCGCATAGACTGCTGATGGGGACTGTTGACGGGCCTGCATTTACTTCATGGACTGTCCCAAGCCTTAATGTTTTGCATCAGGCTTTTGAAAGTCCCACAGACTTTATATGCTCCACAGACTTTTGTCCGTGGATGTTTTCCTACAGACAAAAAGTCTGCAGAAATTCATCCGCGCTTTGTTGCTTTGTTGATACCACAGACTTTTGTCTGCAGACATTTCCTACGGACAAAAAGTCTGTTGAAATTCCACCTGCACATTCCCTTTGCTTTAAGTGACCCACCCTTTTGATTTGTGTTAAGCCACAGGCTTTACACGTGGACATTTCCCATGGATTTTTGCCTTTGACTTTGAAGCGCTTGGTCGGGACTTAGCAAATTTTGGAAAAATTTAAACTTAGACAATAAGACTTACCCGGATCTCCTTTTGAAGCACCGACCCTCCACTAGGGAAATGAACTTGGATGCTATATGAACTAGGCCGATGAACCCACTTAGTTGAACCAAGAGATTAAACCAGGCAAAGGAACATGCCTTTGAATTTGAACTAGGCCAACTGATGAATTAGGTCGAGCCAATGCTTGAAATGAGACTGTCAAACCCTGAAGATGGACCCTGCAACCTGAAAATGACTAGCCTTATACAACAGGTGAAGAAGGTGACCAAAAATTTTCCTGTGGGCAAAATTGGTCAATAAATTGGTGACTCATAGGGGAAGTGTGCCTGCTATACTTAGGACCCAGTTGCCTTTGAATATCCATTGGGTGCAGAGTCAGATAGTAACTTTAAAGAGAGTTCAAAACAGCCCTTGAGATCCCAGAATCACACCTGAAGCTTTCACCCCCACACGTAAAGGGAAAACACATGCAAAACTAAAAAATGACTAACTATGCAAATTACACTTAGGGAAAGCACGAGAAAAAACTGAAATAAACTATTATGTACAACTAACTAGGCATTTTTTTATTCCCTCCTGGATCAAACGAAAAACTTCTTAAGTCCCCTTCCTGGTAAGAAGACTTATGGTGCCAGGCAAGTAGCTGAATGGAAAAGAGAAATGGTGACTTGCTCTTTTTACCTGTCACCTGAGTTGGCTAGTATTCGAGTGGAGATTCAAACATGCTTCCAATGTATATGTACTCTATTCATTCTTGGAAGCTTGCCTCTTGCTAGTCCTTCATGTTGGTGCTTTTCACTAAGAAATCAATTGTTGTTGGCTCATCACTAGAAACCTCCTGATATGCATCATTGACTGGCTCGTTCTCCTTTGCCTCATGCTCGGGTTCCATGGTATGACCATCCTCCTTGATGATTTTGAAGGAAGTATCTTCAGATTCACCAACCTTCTAAAGGAGTAAATCTGAAAAAATGCAAGCTCCTTGCATGCTTGTTTGAAACCCAATGCTACCTTCTTCATTCTTAACCAGCTCACAACCTACCTGGAGAATAACGCACCCTGCCTCAATGGCTTTAAAAGAATTATTCAAATCATGAACAAGAGATTGCCCATGCTCCTCCACATCACTTTGTTTGATCTCGTCCTTAGTTGCAATCATGAAGTCCCCCAGGTTAGTCATAAACTGGGTATAATCCATATCAGGCAAGGCCTGATAGCTTTCTTGGAGGTGTATAGATGGAATGCATTCAGACATAAAATCTACAATTTGGTCTGAAACATACATCACACGCTCACTGAGGAAACCTGCTCTGGACTTCAATTCTGTAATTTGCCTACCCAAATCTTCCTAGAAAAGCCTTTCTCAAAAGTCATAATCATTATTAGGGGTGAGAGCAGCATCTTCTTTTTCAAGAATTAGACTAAAACCTTCCTCCTCCTCCCTGCTGGTCCAAGATTCAACTGTTTGCTTCTAGCTCGTGGTCCTAGGATTGGACTCTTGCTTTTGTGAGCAGGCAACAACTTTGTCATTTTAAAGTTCCTGGGTTGGTTCATGATGCTCCTCCTTCCAAGTTAGAATTTGGAGATCATGCTAAAAGACTTGAGGAGGCTAGGGAATAATTGGGAGGGTCTGCTCATGCATAGGGAAATATGTCTGAAGAGAGGTGTGCTAGAAAGCTAGGTGCACGAGATTGAGGGCAAGATTGATTGATGCATTGGATGAGCCAGAATGAGCAAGTGCCATTTGATAGAAAGGATTTGGCACACAAAAGGGAGCTTTTCTAAAAAAGGAGAGGGCAGACCCTGGGCCAAAACTTCTTGGTTTTCATCCCTCCACTTTACCAACACTTCATCAATATTGAAATCAGCTTGTGGATTGGTGAAAGGGATACCTTTTGGCGTTGGCTGGTCTGCAGCGTCTGAAAGCTCCACCTCCTTTTCGCCCAGCAGTCTCATCTTCTTCTCTAGTTCCTTAATCTGCTTGGCCAGGTCATCCTCATTTTGCATTTCTTCATATTTTTGGATCTCACATTCTTGGATAACATCTTTCTTCTCTTTGCCATTCCATGACTCGACCACTCTATTCTAGCTCAAGCAATTCAGACTAGGCATTTCCTTTGGGGTTGGTGGGGCTACAATGTGAGAGGGCAACAAAGATTTCAATTCCACTTCCCCTACTAATAGAATGGATTGCTGCATCTGAAGGTTTGCCAATTCAATCTGTCTATCAAGATTAGCTTTAAACATAAGATTCATTGTTTCGGAATTCTCCTCAACATGATTGGGGAAAGGAGTTTGACAGGCTTGACTTGGCTCAAGAGTAGGGGCTATATATGAATGATATGATGCTTTGGGTAGCGAGTATGTAGGTTGATAGACTTGGTAAGGCTGCCTCTCATGCACACTCAGCTTCTCCTCCACAGATGCAATTAAACCGCTCACATTTAGCATCTCATTTGAAACCCTGTGCCAATTTACTCTTTCAATAGGAGCCCATTCTTTCTTAACCTGATCCAGTGCATTCCTCACTTGATGGACAATATGATTAGGAATTTCTTAGCTGTACCCCTTTTTGGTGTTAAGATCAGTTACATATTTGTTGTATCCCAGCAGTGCTCGCTTGAAAGCAGAAACGGGTTGATTGGTGAAAAGATTAGGTTGAGTGGGAGAAGTGACATACTGAGAAGACTGAGCACAAGGGTGATATAGCTCATAGCAGGGTTGAGACTAGCCATATTAGGCATGCTAAGGATTGCCATAAGGCTGGTAAGGATTATAGCCATGCTGGCCAAAGAAAATAGAGTCCATGACTTAAAATGATGGAATTTACACATACTAAAAAAATGCATCCTGATAGTACTAGGCTGCTTAACTAGCGGATTAAACACGGAGTCGCCACATGTTAGAGAAACTCAATTTACTATAATAGGACCAACATCAATCCTAAAACTTTATTGAGTGTTAAATTTGGGTCCCATTGGGCATGCCAAAACTGTTGATGCGAGAAATTGCACCCGGGGCAAGGAGGTCGAACTCCTGCCTTCTCTCCACAACATGGAAACTCCTCTCTCACCTGTGGGATAACGAAACATGAGAGGAGAGTCTCTAGATAAGGGCTAGCTCCCTTTGATGCATCATGTTGTTTCCAGCAAAAGCTAACAGGTATATATAGCTATAATAAAGGGGGGGATGAAAAGGGAGAGAGAGATTACAAAAAATAAACTACCTACTCTAAAAGAGGTGATGCACCAAAATAAAATGTTGACCTTCACACATCCACTCTCAGAATCAGACAAATACATATATACTCTATGCACTTGGTAGAAGAACCAGGCTGCAAGAAACTAGCAGGGAGGCTTCAATGGAAAATCTAGAACAGAGATCACCCAAGGTGCTGTGAAACAAACACTTATGAAGTAATTTCTTTTGCTCCTTCACTCCCAAATACTGCTTTTCTCCTGTCAGCTACAACAATGGCACTTGTAGAGAGTAGGTCTGCTGGTGTTGAACCTGTGAGAGCATCAAAAGATAATGACTGGACACATGCAAACATTTAATGCATACACTGAAATGTCTATCCAAATGGAGGTAAAAAATTGCATTTATATTGATCCAGGTGAAATTTTGTAGAGCTGCCCCCTTTACAAATGTGGAAGATGATTACAAAATGACCAATTCAAAAACTTATAAGGAAAAAACAAAGAGGAGACTCCTTGGCACTTTTCCCTACAAGTGGCCCATCGCGTCTTCATTGGGAAGGAGAAAAAACACTATTGGTGTGTCATCCTTCTAGAAGAGGCCTACTAGAACCATGCTCACTATTTTGTCTTTTCTCATTTTGTTTTATCTACTTACTTGGCCCTTGGGGCAAACTTTCTTGGCAGGTCACTTCACTTTGGCTCCTTTCTGATCAATGCTCCCTTTGCTTGCTTTAAAACCAACAACCACTTCATATCAAACTTGACGTCCTCCTTGGACATCCTCATGCTTTGCCTTGCTGGCCTTTGGCCGCTTACTAATTCTTAGCACCCATGGGTACTCTTTCCTTTGTTAATTCCTCATCACCCTTCACCCCTCAAAACCCCCATTTGGTTCTTTGGTCGGAAGTCCCTTGTTATCCGCATAGACTGCTGACGGGGACTGCTGATGGGCCTGCATTTGCTTTGTGGACTGTCTCGAGCCTTAATGTTTTACATCGGGCTTTTGAAAGTCCCGTAGACTTTATATGCTCTGTAGACTTTTGTCTACGGATGTTTTCCCGTGGACAAAAAGTCTGTGGAAATTCATCCGTGCTTTGTTGCTTTGTTGATACCGCGGACTTTTGTCCGCAGACATTTCCTGCAGATAAAAAGTCCGCAGAAATTTTGCTTGCACATTCCCTTTGCTTTAAGTGACCCACCCTTTTTATTTGTGTTAAGCCACGGGCTTTGCATGCAGACATTTCCTACAGATCTTTGCCTTTGACTTTGAAGCGCTTGGTCGAGACTTAGCAAATTTTGGCAAAATTTGAACTTAGACAATAAGACTTACCCGGATCTCCTTTTGAAGCACCGGCCCTCCACTAGGGCAATGAACTTGGATGTTGTATGAACTAGGCTGATGAACCCACTTAGTTGAACCAAGAGATTGAACCAGGTGAAGGAACATGCCTTTGAATTTGAACTAGGCCAATTGATGAATTAGGCCGAGCCACTGCTTGAAATGAGATTGTCGAACCCTGAAGATGGATCCTCCAACCCGAAAATGACTGGCCTTATACAACAGGTGAATAAGGTGACCAAAAATTTTCCTGTGGGAAAAATTGGTCAATATTTAGAATGATATTGGTCTCTAAGATCTTAAAATTTTTACATTCCAGGTGAATTACGATTTTGTACTATAAATTATAGTTTTGCATCGATAATTTTGTAAATCCTAACTATGATTCTAACTAACTGTATGAACTCAACTGTTAGCTATTAACTCCCTGGGTAGTTTGGTAACCTTTTATAAAATTACCTCTATATTATTGTGATTTTGAATGTTATCTATGGTTTTACTCATACCAATCATGATTTTGATTTAGGTTTTATATTAGCGATAACATTAGGAATTTTGATATCTTTTTAGTTTTTATAACTCTAAGCTAATCTTGTTATCTTGTAGGGATAAAAACAAAAAAAATGTTTCAAAATCGCTTATCCATACTTGTGATATTGATTCCCATCTATGATTTTGCATCTGTAAATTGAGGTTTTGATTTAGGCATAAGGTCACTAACTAACACTTGTGTTTTTGATCTCTGATAATTTTTTTGCTTCTATTTGGCTATGATATGATTAAAAGGAAGGATAATATGCCTAGACAAATTCATTGCCACCAAAGATAACCTTTTAGACTATATTGTGCAATATTACTTATATACACTAGCGATTTTAAATCCTAATTACAATTTTGATAGTTGTAGAAGTGTTTGACACTAGTTAGATAATAAGTGTTATTAATCTGGTTTTTGATCTTTAGTGGTAGACATTTTGATTCTTGTTAATAATCTATTTTTAAACATCATAAATAGTTTTAATAATCTCTAAACCATCCTATGTATATATTCTTAAATTTTATGCAAAATTACTTCTCGATAGAATCAATTTTGATTTCTATAAGTGGTTTTGAGGTTTCTTAAGTGATTGTGTTATTGTTCATTTTTAATAATCTATATTTTCTTAGTAATTTAGTATTTAGCTTTGTAAATAGTTTAAAATTGTAGACATAATCCATTTTAGGTAATTTTAGCATTTCTAGTAATTTGTATATATATACTTTAATCTACCTATAAGCAAAATCACTTCTCAAAAGAAGCAATATTGATTTCCAAAAGCAATTTTAAAATTTAATCTATGATTTTGACTTAACCAGATTTGATAATACACTTATTTGATAACATCTAACATCATCTAACCTGGATATCTCATTTAGCATAATAAAACATTTTATTTTGTATCCTATTTTGAATTCTATTATTTTCCTTGTAAATTACAAAATTGCTTCTTGATATTTGTGTTTTTGATTACTAGTAGTGATTTTGTCTAACCACAAGTGATTTTGATTGACCACCTACTTACTACTAGCCAACTGTCTGCAAGATCATAGATTACTCACTTGTGGTTTTGATCTATTAGTTGTGGTTTTGCCTCTCTGGAATCAATTTTGAAAATCTAACTATGTAGAAGTAGTTTTGTAGGGGTGAAAGGGAATTTTGACTTTTATTAGAGACTACTAATAATTTTGTACATGACACTTAAGTGAGATGCCCTAAATCATATTGTTAACTTGTTTCTTTGAAAGATAAGGAATTCATTTAAAATTTAGATTTTGAATTTGTTATATATCTTTGATTGCTTATGGTTTTGTCTCACATAATTAAATAATATGTTAAATAATTTTTTTGTCTGCCTATTTGTTACCTTAAATTTTGATTTTATATGGTGCAACGTGACATGAAATTCATCCCCATGCACTTACCTAGTCTCTATGGGTTGGTGACATAGATTTCATCACCATGCATTCAACCACACTTTATGATCTAATGGAGTATAAAAATTAGGGACAACTACTATTAGGCCAAATGATTGACCTCATATAGGTTTTCCATGAAGGGGAGTTAATTTTCTAACCCAAGTATTAGATAACACCTTACATGGATTTAGGCCCCATATACCTTGCATATATCGAGATGCCCCTAAATGTTTTTTAAAACCTAGAGTAGGGCCTTTCAACCATAACAAGTGACTTGCTACTAGGGCCAGTATCAACCCCCATAGTGATCATCAAGTACAAATGGGGTTGAGAGGGTTTGGGAGATTCTGTAATGGGTCAGCAGCTTACATCCACACCAAGAAATATATTAGATGGTGTAATCATTGTGTTACATACTTGTTGGTTAACTAAATATTAGTGCTTATGATTGGTGTGATTATGTGTGTCATGCTCGACTTGTATTATTTGTGAGCCAAGTTAGCCTTATCCCTTTCAAAAAAAATACCTATAAAATGCTTAGGACACATTTCCATCTTAGGGCTTAAACTAAATCATTTTCATCTTCATCCCATCATCCATAATCTTGAATATTATATTTCATCTTGAAACTAGGCTATAGTGGTCACCTATCCCTTCTTACAAGTCTTGAAATCATCCTATTAATTACTTCATCCATCCTAAGATATACTACCTTGATTAAATATACCAAGTTAGCCTTATCCCTTTCAAAAAAAATACCTATAAAATGCTTAGGACACATTTCCATCTTAGGGCTTAAACTAAATCATTTTCATCTTCATCCCATCATCCATAATCTTTAATATTATATTTCATCTTGAAACTAGGCTATAGTGGTCACCTATCCCTTCTTACAAGTCTTGAAATCATCCTATTAATCACTTCATCCATCCTAAGATATACTACCTTGATTAAATATACAAAAGTTTATAACTCTATTGGGTTTTATCTTGAACACTATCATCATGTCATCCCACTTATTCATAACTAGCCTTTATCCAATTGTCATCTCACTAGTGTGAATAAAGGCACTCAGTCGTCTCATTATTTATTCTTCTTGCTAGGTTAAACCTTCATAGGGTTATCACATTAGAAATACTTGATTATCATAGTCCTTAATATCAAAATCCAAATCTTATCACATCCATTCCAAACATCTTGACCATTCTAGTCTAAAACTCAAGACAAGTTTATTGGTCAAAGTCACACTTCTTTTCATCTCATATTAAATCAACATCTAATCATCTTCATATCACCCCACATTATCCACCATGACAATGAAGACCTGTGTCCAAGTCCTAAGATTGGGACAAGTATCAAAGTGGGAAGATGATGTCCTAAAGACACTATGTGCATAGAGTAGGTATAATGAAGAAAATCAAAATGACATGCATACTCCTAGAGGGGATGAAAGACTTACTAATGACTTATTTAATAATGATGAAGTTAGATCCCAATTTGACCAGTATATATATGAAAACCATGATCAAATCTTAGCCCATGTTATTGAAATGGGAAGCAAATTAACTCTACATTTAACCCTAATCTCCTAAAACATTTCATTCGACCACCATCTAGACCTAACATGCCTCCTCGCACACATGTTACTAACCAAGAAGAGGGGAACCCTAAACTTATAGATCATGAACAAGAGATAGAAGAGGAAGAAGAATCCCCTCAAAATAACCACATTGAGGCTAACAGAAGGATATCTACCTTAGAGGATCACCTAGACCAATTGACCCAACAAATCAACTTGCTTACATCCCAAATCCATTTTGAAACCCAAAGACCCTCATCACCTAGAAGAAAAACTAAAAATAATAATATTGATCCGTTAAAACCAAAATCAATCCAAATTCATAATTCTAATTCCTTAATGTATCCCTCCTTTGCCCAAGAATGGAAGATGATTAAGGAAACTCTTCAACAGATAAACCCTCATACTTAGGCAATAAAATATAGATATGAAAACTTTTGCACATCTCCATTATACATGAGTATTCTACAGATATCCTTTCTAACACATTTTAAAGTTCTCAAATTTGATAAATATAAGAGGAGAGGGGACCCTCATGACCATGTTCAAGAGTTTTATGTAGCATGTTATGAGGTCATATAAAATGATGCTTATCTACTTTGACTCTTTCCTAAAAGTCTCACAGGGCCCACTCTTGAATGGTTTATGCATTTACCTAAGGGTTCCATTAATACTTGTGAGAAACTAACAAAAAAATGTCGTGAGACATTTTTCTTTCAATATCAAGCATGACATTTTTATAATTGATCTCTATAACACCAAACAAAGGCATGGAGAGAGTCTAACATCATTCTTACAATGATGGTGGAGTCTAACCAGTCACTTCTGATGAACTATCCCCAAAAAAGAGTTGTCTAAGATTTTCATTGATAATCTAAATACAAAATTGAAATATTAATTAAAATTAAAATCTGCCAAATCATTTGAAGAAATTATAGAAAAGGGTATCTCATTAGAAAAGGCACTTATTGAAAGAGTAACAATCAAATTATATATCTAGAATGAATAAATTTAAAATCAAGATAATACTTTTTTGGGTAAGCCAAAAGTCTTCAATAAGAACAAGAATGTAGTAGAGGATGGTGTTACTGATTCAAAACATGTACAAATGGTAAAAAAATATTCCCTAGATACCAAAAGTCAAAATATCTCTAACATTACTATGTTAAAAGGAAAACCAAGTCCTGGAGTGGGGAAATGCCATTTTACAAGTCTTGGTGTGCCCATTGAAATGGTCCTAAAAAAGTTATTTATTGCCAATATGATAACTCAACCAGAGATTATACCCTTGGATAAAAATAAACCATGCCCTGATTGGTAGCATTAAAGTTAATTTTGACACTACCATCAAGTCGAAGGGCATGATATTCAAAAATGTATGCAATTAAGACATTTCATCCAAGACTTGATAGAAAAAGGGGAGATAGAAGTTGAAGGAGAAAATCAAATGATCCAATTAAAAAATCAATAATTGAAAATATATCAATACCCTCTACCAAAGCATGAATAGAAATAAAAGATACCACTAAGGAATCAGGGTCAAGCCTCTAGCTCCAACAAAATTGATTACCATTCTATGCCATATCATTATATTAACACCATCAAAATCAGAGGCCCCTAAGAGCCCACAAATATTTTTAGAGGTACAATCCACTAAAAGTAGGGGGGGTGAATCAGTGGTGGAAAACAATGTAATTCAATTTCCAAACCCTTTCAAATACTTAACCATTTAATATAATTATTCACGAAGCATACAAGTCATTCATAGCAGTGAACAATGAACATAATGCAAGATCACATACACAACACAAGATCTAAATGGGAAACCCTTTTGCGGAATAAAGCCCACTCTCAAGCTTGTAAACACATGAATTACTATCCTATAAGATGATCATAAATAAGAGACTGATCAAATCATTTTGATCAAGAACCTTTGATCAAGTCCTTTTGACTAAAGGTCTTTAGTGAAACCTTGTTTCACAAGGAACAACTACCCCTAAGGAAGATCAAGTCCTTTAGATCCTCCTTGAGAAGAACACTTCCACATTAAAACTTGTGTATTCAACACCTGATGATTCGCCTTTGATTATCTAACCCCTACACAAACACTCTCTTTCTTAAATAAGCCTCTCACATAGGCATGTTACAACCTCTCTCCTTCTTCACTCAAACAATCCTCATATGCACACTTAGATATCTTTGCATAATATTAAAACTATAAGAACACTATATTATCTTTAGAAACATGACCTAGAGATCAAAAACATCATCCTTAGTCTTCTTTGCTCATCAACCTAAGAGCTAGGCACTCTCACTCTCCTCTACTTTCCTTCGCTCTCTAACTCTCTCACATACAAGTCTCACACACACTTCTCTAGAAACCAAAACATTTGGTTTTACTATATATCGATCAATCATGAATCACAATATTTATTTATCAGACACAAAACATGCCTTCACCCTTAAGGCATTCACATAGGTCACACTTAATCACAACACACTTTCAAATAGGCCTAAGTCACTTTTAGGTCTTATGGAGACCCATTCACCTTTTTGATACCTTTTTGAGCAAAATAAGAAAACAAGACTACTTTCAAATATATAAGTTACCTCCTTATGTTCCATAAAACATCCTTGATTGATCACAATAATCTTATCTCACTTCTTCATATGCTCAAAGAACTCAAACATAGACATTATACATAGGAACACCATTACTGAATAAACAAACAACTTCTTAAGCATTGCTCATACTCAAGATAGATTGATCACACCACCAAAATACTCATAGAGCATCCTCATGGAGTCTACAACACTCCCTAATAGAAAATTCATCATGAAACATCAAAATAATAACAAAACAAGCTCAAATACTCTTCTTAGGTCACATGCAGAATAAGCACGAACACATAGTCAACTTCTAGGCTAAATATCTTTGACTGTACCCACTTCTAGATCTTCAAATCTATATTCCCAGATGCACCTTAGAGTCATTTACATATTTTATTTTTACTACATGAGGAAATTCATCCTTTATCAAAATATATGGCCCAAATACCAGATACTAGTTTTCCCTTAGCAAATTCAAATATTAAAATGGCAACAATCACAGTTAAACTTTGAACACAATGCTCACATTGCATGTCCTCTCAGCTCAAATCAAATACGTAACATCAATCTTGTTCAATCTTTAACACATAGTCCACCAATTCTAGATGTTAAACCTTAATCACTTTGACCTTATCTCGTGCAATCTTAAAATGTTAACTCAACACGCTCCATCAATCTCTATAGATCAACCAAGTCCTTAATGATCAACACTCATCGCTCGATCAATTTGTATGAACACCCGCTTGCCATTAGATCCTTATCTTGTAACTTTACTCAGTGATTAAACATCATACACCTATCCTCATCTCGCTGCTTGCTAACTTCTTGGAGTAATACACACCATCGATCTTTCTCAAGCTTTAACTCTTTCAAAATTGACTATGGGGACCCTTTCAATATGCCTGAGTAGCCATTTTTGAACCTTAATAAATTCTTCTACGATTTGATACATGATCTTAAATTTGGACTAGATGATCTCCTAACATAGGAGAAGCCAACCATGTGACACACTACTCTTGAAATATTTACACGTGCAAGATATAATGCCATTAAAATGCCTTCTCAAAATCTTATGTCACAGAGCCAACTATGTCTAGATTTTGTCTGGGAGACCAAATTTGAGCATGCATAACTTTTGCCTCACTTTAGTTCATTATATAAAAATTAGAAAAAATAAACTAGGATAAAAAATAAACAAACCCATATGATCTCCTTCTCCTTAAACATCCACACATGTGAGATAGTCCATCATCAAACTATTTACTTGGCTCTTTTTGGCCACATTGTAAATTTGGCTATGGGAAAATAGTGAAATCTGTCTTAGAAGCCAAATTTGCACCCTCATATTTTTGACCGTGCTTCAATGCATGACTTGATATCTGGTGTATAAAAAATAGGGACTAATGTGATCATAACCATATGACCAATATTCATTCCCATGTGAAAATGGTGACATCATCAAACTACCTACTCAGATTTTCTACCATTGGACCTAAACTATCTAGATGAAAACTATGGACTACCAAATGAATTCCACTTATGCACATAAGCTCTCAAATCATATATAACATATTTTGGACCTATTTCACCTGATCTAATTACCATACTTATCCTTGAACCTCTCTAATCCTAACAATAATAAAGATCAACCAAGCCTCCTTCAAGCACACTAGGACAAACACATTGCACACTTTATCATTGTTACTTAGGCTATAAAATCACTTCATCCACTCACAAGGACACCTCCATGACATCACTAAAAACTCTTCAACAATTCCCCCTTTGTCATTTATGTCAACAACCATCATATATAATAATATATAGCTCACCTTCTCTCTCTTCAAGCACTCCCACAATAGGAACTTTCTCCCGCTTTGACATAATGACAAAGTGGGCACCAACTGATCTTGAAGACCTAAAAATACTATAAATAGGAAAGGACCATCTTATAAAGATGATATAAAATCCTCCTTACCTTGAGCCTACCTCTACTTATCTTTTCAACTTCCTCTTGCTTCATGCTAACACTCTCTTCAACCAAACACAACAACCAATAAATAATAGAACACACAGAACACTAAAATCTAATGGAATACATCAAAAAACATTTGACAAGGACTCCCCCTAATTTTTTTGAGCAATTTCACCACTTGAGCATATTTATATCTCTATACATCATGATGAACTAATATACAGGCTTACTAGCTGTCAGGAATCTAGAACAACAAACATGCTCTGATACCACTTGTCAGGATGCGAAACACCGGAAGCATACAATTGATTACCAAATACCAAGCAACTATAATATGTGGAAATAACCAGATTCACCAAGTAACTAGAATTTAGAATAACACAGCATATGAGAGACAATACACAACTTGTATTAACACTTTATACAGAAAAGAATACAATAGAGAATATCCCACATCTTCTCCACCACCTTACAGAGGTTTCCCACACCTCAAGTGAACAGTAAATCTTCTCCCCAAAGCTCTCCCTCTCACAGGTCCCAACACCCAACTCAAATATAGAGTTGGTGTTCACCTCCCGTGCTCCACGCACAACACAAGTGCTCCACGCACTCCACAAGCACTCCACGTGCTCCACAAGTACTCAAGGTACTTCAAGTAGATCTCCCATGAACCTGCAATAACCTGCACTTCAACAGACCATACTTATGGAAGGAACTCCATAGCCTTCCTGTCGCTCTATCCGAGTACACACCTGTACTCTAAGTAGATCCTGCCTGATACTGCTCCCTGTTGTGTTGCTGTCTATATGACCTTGCACACCTGCAAATCAAACAACGGTTCTGCTCACCTGTGAACCTCGACCTTGCACACACATACACCTGCAGATCAATGATCTTACTTACCATGTAGATCTCCTATAAAGGCCATGCAACTATGACCAAGATCCTACACTCCTGAAGAACCCAGCTGGCTCTCCAATCCAGCACCAACACACCTGGTACTGAGGCACTAGGAGGAACGCACCATTGCTCTACCTCACACACAGAAGGAGCTTATAATTATGCTCTCTTACTCCCTAGCACACTTTTCCAATACAACCATGAGTCTATTATATAGATCTCATCCAAACAATAATTAGACATCTAATTACAATAATTAGATCCGCAGCTCTCAGTCTAAAAATAGATCTCTTCATGCAAACACTTGGTTCGTTAGCTAACTGCCCATAACAAGCTCAGTCCGAACCACACAGGTGACCGACGCCGGTCCCTATCTGCCTGGGGGTCACTGACGCCGACCGATCTCTGACCGACGTCAGTTGCCTTCCTACCCTATCCTGCCGACGTCGGTTGGCCTGACCGATGCTGGTGTCTCTGACACTCAGCAACTCTCCTGCAACCTCCTCCGTGTCTGCATCAGTGAAGCTTTTAGCTCCATAACCTAACAATCTCCCACTTACAGATAAACATCTGCACTATACCTATACTTGTACCCCATTTAATCTGTTTCCTGGTTTGTATCCCTCTTCAAGCTCCCACCTGAAGACAACCCACCACACATCCTGTGGTGTACCACCTGTCATCCGAGTACCCTGCCACATCCGAACCTACAGCACTTGTAGTGAAGTCCTGACCCTGCATAGCAACACCTGCTGCCGGTCCCTCTCAAAAAACTTGAGAACCCACTTCCCCGAATTGGCTCCTAACTCTGACAGCTCCCACTGCATGGGAAAACTTAGGTCTATACCAGACCTCATGTGATTTCGAACACTGTACCTGTCCAGCCTTTAGTGTGCTCCGGTTCTGCATCCCGAACCTCGCCAACACCTAATTCACATCAGCTCCCACTCGAGACAAAATCAACCTGTGATCTCCATGCCTCCCATGTCAAAGAATTCCACTGCTCCAAACTCCTCATGACATGCCACTGAACTAATCTTACCCTTAGCTCAACAAAACCCTGTATGTTCACCCCTGCTAGCTAGCATACTATCCACATACAACAACAGAATGATGTTGCAATCATCATCCCCCTGGTAAGGCAAACCACAGTAGTTACCTGACACTGACTGAAGCCATGCTTCGTCCTCCACCTGTCAAAACCTGTACCACTGTCCTGCAGCTCCACAAGACCATATGCCTGGTCTTCCATCTCACGTATCCGTTCTCTCTATTCTTCTACTAAGGAATCCATTCATCTCTGTGCTTTCATCTAGCTGGCAAACCTACCAAATCTCCCGCTTGGTTCTGCATCATAATCCTGCCTAGCTCCCACCTGTTTCCTGGATCTTTCCTGCTTTACAATTAGCAACAAGTATAAAGAAGAGGAACAACGAATTTGAGGGCCTACTTACACCTTCAGTCCTCCGTATGGGTGTTTGAGACTCCTTGACAACATGCTGTCCACCCAAAATTCGTTACAGTGACCGACCTCAGTCACTCCACAGTCTGCATCCGACCGACGTCGGTTCCCATGCATTTGTCCCTGACTACCAACTTGCCAGCGCTGGTGTCCCTACTACCGACGTCGGTTCTCCTGACCGACATCGATCTTACATACTGCCGACGTCGGTCCCATGATCGACGTCAGTCTTACCCTGCCCGACATCGCCAGCTTCGGTCTGCACATGACCGACATCGGCACCTGTCTGTTCGACGCCGGTTCCTCCTGACCGACGTCGGTATCTGTGTTCACCTGTGAGTGATGACTTTTTACCCGCGAGCTCCTTTGAATCAATCTCCATGTCCAAACTGCCCTGCTCAGATGTATCCAGCCTCATCCACTGAACTCTGTCTGCCATCTCCTCCAAGAACACCAAGGCTTTCCAGTTCTTAAGCCTATCAAATATATCTGTCTTCCGCTTAAGAACATGCATCTCCTTCCTGCTCATGTGACCAAGCCTACGAAGCCACGTCTCCGCAATAGAAGAAGAATCAGTAATATAAACAAGTAGATAAAGAATACCTGTTTTCTTACCACCGGCTAATTCAAGTGCATCCACTGTGAGAGTTTTTGTGCATCTCTCATCACCCAATCTTTCTAAAGAAATTAGCCATATCTCCAAACCTGGGACCTGCATGACCTTCATCAACACCTGTGTGTTGGCCGCCTGCAATTTCAACTTCACTTCCCCTTTGCCAATTCTTTGGCAAGGCTTACCAGCTCCTCTACCTGGGGCTACATGGAAAGAGGCAACCGAATCTTTTATCCAAGATTCAACTTTATCCAAGAAACCTGCAAACACATCCTGTGCAACAACACCTGCTACATCTGTATCTTCAGTTTCTTCATGCTGATCTGCTACCAACCAACAATGTTCTTTTACCTGCTCTTTCTTTCCATAGGACCGTGAGTAACCGTCTGTGCTTTTCAACTCCTCCATTCTTAGCTTACTTTCATCTACCATTGCTCTACTCCCACTCGATCAGAAACCCCTGAGAGTGACCTATAACCAAAACACAACCTGCTTCCTGCAACCTTAGCTCTGATACCACTTGTCAGGAATCTAGAACAACAAACATGCTCTGATACCACTTGTCAGGATGCGAAACACCGGAAGCATACAATTGATTACCAAATACCAAGCAACTATAATATGCAGAAATAACCAGATTCACCAAGTAACTAGAATTCAGAATAACACAGCATATGAGAGACAATACACAACTTGTATTAACACATTATACAGAAAAGAATATAATAGAGAATATCCCACATCTTCTCCACCACCTTACAGAGGTTTCCCACACCTCAAGTGAACAGTAAACCTTCTCCCCAAAGCTCTCCCTCTCACAGGTCCCAACACCCAACTCAAATACAGAGTTGGTGTTCACCTCCCGTGCTCCATGCACAACACAAGTGCTCCACGCACTCCACAAGCACTCCACGTGCTCCACAAGTACTCAAGGTACTTCAAGTAGATCTCCCATGAACCTGCAATAACCTGCACTTCAACAGACCATACTTATGGAAGGAACTCCCTTGCCTTCCGGTTGCTCTATCCGAGTACACACCTGTACTCCAAGTAGATCCTGCCTGATACTGCTCCCTATTGTGTTGCTGTCTATATGACCTTGCACACCTGCAAATCAAACAACGGTTCTGCTCACCTGTGAACCTCGACCTTGCACACACATACACCTGCAGATCAACGATCTTACTTACCATGTAGATCTCCTATAAAGGCCATGCAACTGTGACCAAGATCCTACACTCCTGAAGAACCCAACTGGCTCTCCAATCCAGCACCAACACACCTGGTACTGAGGCACTAGGAGGAACGCACCATTGCTCTACCTCACACACAGAAGGAGCTTATAATTATGCTCTCTTACTCCCTATCACACTTTTCCAATACAACCATGAGTCTATTATATAGATCTCATCCAAACAATAATTAGACATCTAATTACAATAATTAGATCCACAGCTCTCAGTCTAAAAATAGATCTCTTCATGCAAACACTTGGTTCGTTAGCTAACTGCCCATAACAAGCGCAGTCCGAACCACACAGGCGACCGACACCGGTCCCTGTCCGCTTGGGGGTCGCCGACGCCGGCCGATCTCTGACCGACGTCGGTTGCCTTCCTGCCCTATCCTGCCGACGTCGGTTGGCCTGACCGACGCCGGTGTCTCTGACACTCAGCAACTCTCCTGCAACCTCCTCCGTGTCTGCATCAGTGAAGCTTTTAGCTCCACAACCTAACACTAGCCTTCTCTATCAAGCTACCATAAGGATCATCAATAAAACTTCAAGCCACTCACCAAACAAGAAAAATACTTTCAATCAACCTAATAAATATCCATGAAAAAAACATACCTTGATCTTTTGGAGTAACTAAGCAAAAACCACTCTTCTTCATACCAAGCCTATTTTAGACTCCTTTTAGCCCTACTCAGAACACACAGAGCCCACACATTTTAGTAGATACATCTTCAAGACCTAAAACTTCATATCTAGAGCATTCTCATATGCCCCCTTAAGCACACCAATTTGCAACAACTTGATTCTCCATTTGAAAGAAGTATCTTAAGAAGAATAGATAGAGACACCCTTTATACCTTAATGCTCAAAAACAAAAATAAATCCTCATATTCCTCCTCCTCATTACTCAATTGATACTTATAATTCTTCTTCTTCTTTGGCTTTAGAGAAATAACTTCCTCAACTACTACAACATTCTCCTCTTCTTCTATGATTGGATTATCAATACATGGATACAACATAGATGCATAACATACTTTTTCATCTAAAGAATCTTCCTTATAACTTAGATCCTCATCACTAGGTACTTGTTCAATAACAATAGGATGTTCACTTGGATCCATACATACCTTAGAACTAGCTTTAACCAACACTTTGGTCTTTTTCTTCAACTTAGTTTCTTCATTCTCAACATGAGCATACAATGAGACCTCTTGGGACTCTTCAACTTTAGAATCATTCTTCACCATAGCAAATAGATTACTTGGACCTATAGTCTCATCATGACTCATACTTACCACCTTTGGTTTCCATGTATTAACTTATTTTTTTCCTTGTACTCTGGGAGCCTAATTGACCATATTTTAACTTTTAAGCCTTTGTTTGTAGTACCTATAAATGTGACCTCTTGGTTCATAATTGAAGCACACCATATTTTTTTGTAAAAAGCTTATTCTACCTTATCAAATTTGGAAAAAATGTTGAAATGTGTCCTAGTTCATAACAACTGTATTACTCAATGTCTTTTGAAGGAAACTTAGCTTGTCTTACCTTAAATTGACAATTTTTTGTTAAATGTCCCACACCATGACAGTTGAGACCCTCAACCTTACTTACACCTTTTGACTAAATACCCCCATCATAGTTCTAATCAAATTCATTCTTAACAGGTCTTCTACATTCTCTAGCTCTATCCCAAACTGATTATAATTATAACATTAACGATTGAAATTTGTATACCTCATATCATTTGGTTGTCTTATCTACTTTGTATTTATTCTATCAACACCTTCATTCCTTATCTGCCGATATATCTTCAAAGGATGATTATCCTTGTTCACATTAATTTTCATCTTATCTTGAGTTATAGTCTCTAGTTCTTCTTTGTATCCAAGACTAGTCTTATCACTTGCATGCTTTTGATCATTTAGAATTTTATCTAGATCACTTGAGTTCTTTTCAAATCTCATAAATAACATTACCTTAATATACATCTTTTTTAACTTAGATTTTAATGACTCATTTTCAATTACATACCTTGCATATTCATCTTATTTGGCTTTTAGGCTTGTATATAGGACTTCTAATTGATAACTGAGATGTTTGACCATATCTTCATGATCCTTGGCATCTTCATCCATTCTTGCCTCAAACACATTGAATTTCTCCTCAAATTTCTTGAGTTTAGATTTCATCTTATTATTGATCTTATTCTCAATCTTCAGTTCTTCATGAGCATTAGTCAATGCAGTCTCATATTCCATCTCATCTTCATCATCATCTAAATCAATCCAAGTAGACACCTATTGATGTGATAAAATTCCTTCCTTAGTCATGAATAGAGATTCATCTTCAGTAGAACCATCATTTTCATGATCATATTATGAGTCACTATCTTCACTCTCATCTGATGAGCTACAATCTTTTTTGGTGTAGAGACTCTTTTTATCTTTGAAGTACTTCTTCTTATTATAAAACCTTCTAAATCCCTTCTTGATTTTATCAAACTTGAATGATCTCTTTCCATCATCATGACCTTGATCATGCTCTTCATCATCATCCTTCTTAGACTTATGAGGGCACTTATTAGCAAAATGTCTTATCTCACCATGATTAAAGCACTTGAGGGGTAGTTTACCTTTGTACTTACATGAACCTATTCTTAATTTCCTTGAAATTAAAGCAATTAGTTCATACTCATCTATATCAAGAATGTCATCCTCCTTGATTTTCTTAACTTGGAACTTCTTCTTTGTCTTCTTTTCAGTCTTGAAAGTTACTTCCTTCTTTGGTGGTATATCATCATTCTTCCTCGTCTCATAGGTAGTAAGGGTGCTATGCAATTGATCCATCTTCAACTGAGTAAGGTCATGACTCTCATTTATAGCAGATACTTTTAGATCAAACTTGGGGGATAGAGACCTTAATACCTTTTGAACAATAGTGGTTTATTCAAGATTCTCTCTAAGACCTTTGATGATGTTTACAATCTCATAAACTCTTTGTAGAAAGGATTCCATAATATCTTCTTCACTCATATTAAGACTTTCAAATTACCTTCTATGAGTCTGTAGCTTAACAAGCTTAACCTTTGAATCTCATTAAAAAATAGTCTTCAATTTATCCCATATTTACTTTGGTGAACTTAGTTTCTGTAAGGCCACAAGTGATGGAATTCATTACCTTAGAGTTGTTCTCAAACAACTTTTTGTCTGTAATACTAGATGGAGGAATAACAAGAGCAACATAACCATCCATAACATGTTGCCATACATCAAACCCTAGATACATAATGTATGTCTTCATCCTAACACTCTAAAAAGTATAATTGGATCCATTGAACGTTAGTGCTTTCTTAGTAAAGAAACCACCTTGCACATTATTACTAGCCATTGTACCTTGGATCACCTTCAAGCTATCAAGATTTTAACAAAGGACCTGACTCTGATACCAATTGTTAGAGGTATAATACACTAAGAGGGGGGTGTGAATCATTGGTGGAATATAATCTAATTTAATTCCAAATGTTTATAAATACTTAAGTATTCAATACAATATTCATGAAGCATATAGATCATTCATAACAATGAACATAATGCAAGATCACATACACAACACAAGATCTGCATGAGAAAACCTCTTGGGGAATAAAACCCCAATCTCAAACCTATAAACACATGGACTATTATCCTATAAGATGATCACAAATAAGAGACTGATCAAGTCCTTTTGACCAAAGGTCTTTAGTGAAACCTTGTTTCACAAGAAGTAACTACCCCTAAGAAATATCAAGTACTTTAAACCCTAGAGAAAAACACTTCTACCTTAGAAATGATGTCCTTAATACCTGATGATGGACTTCTGATTATCTAACCCCTACACAAACTCTCTCTCTTTCTAAAACAAGCCTCTCACATAGGCATGCTACAACCTCTCTCCTTCTTCACTCAAACAATTCTCATATGGACACTCAGATCTCTTTTCAAAATATTTAAACTATAAGAACACTATATTATCATAAAAAACATGACCTATAAATCAAACACATAGTCCTTAATCTTCTCTACTCATCAACCCAATAATTGGTCACTCTCACTCTCCTCTACTTTCCTTTACTCTCTAACTCTCTCACATATAAGTCTCACACACACTTCTCTAGAAACCAACACATTTGGTTTTAATATATATAGAGTAATCATGAATTAACAAGATCATAATATTTCCTTGTCAGCCATAAAACATGACTTCAACCTTAAGGCATCTCATATAGGTCACACTTAAGCAAAACACACTTTTAAATAGGCCTAAGTCATTTTTAGGTCCTATGGAGACCCATTCACCTTTTTGATACATCTTTGAGAAAAATAAGAACATATGACCACTTTCAAATACATAAGTTCACTCCTTATGTCCCCTAGAACATGCTCAATTGATCACAGTCATCTTAGCTCACCTCCATGTATGCTCAAACAACTCAAATAGAGACCTTATACATAGGAACACCATTACTAAACAAACAATCAACTTCTTAAGCATTATTCATTCTCAAAATAGATTAATAGCACATAAGAAATATTCATAGAGCATCCTCATGGAGTCCACAACACTCCCCAATACTAAAGTCATCATGAAACATCGAAACAACATCAAAACATGCTCAAATACTCTTCTTGGGTCACTTGCAAACAAACACAAACACACAATCAAATTATAGGATAAACATATTTGATTGTACCCACTTTTAGATCTTCAAATCCATATTTCTAGATGTGCTTTGGATTCCTCTACATATTTGACTTTTACTGCATGAGCAAATTCATCTTTTATCAAAAGATATGGCCCAAAGACCAGAAACTAGTTTCCCCTTAGCAAATTCAAATATTCAAATGACAACTGTCACAGTTAAACTTTGAACACAATGCTCTCATCTCATGTCCTCTTAGCTCAAATAGAATACACACTATCGATATTGTTCAATCTTTTACACATATTCCACTAATTCTAGACATTAAATCTCAGTCACTTTGACCTCATCTCATGCAATCTTGAAATGTTGACTTAATGTGATCTGTCGATCTCTATAGATTAACCATGTCTGTAATGATCAACGCTCACCATTTGATCAATCTGTATGAATACCCACTCATCATTAGATCCTTATCCTATACCTTTTATCAATTATTAAACATCATGAACCCATACTCATCTCATTTCTTCCTAACTTCTTAGAGTAACACACACCATCGATCTTGCTTGAGTTTTAACTCTTTCAAAATTGACTAAATATGGAGACCCCAATATCCCTAAGTAACCATTTTTGAACCTTAATAACTTCTTCTACGCTTTGATGCATGATCTCAAATTTTGATCAAATGAGCTCTTCACATAGGAAAATCCAACCATGTGACACACTATCCCTGAAACCTTCACACGTGTGAGATATAATGCAATTAAAATGCCTTCTCAAAATTTTATGTTACAGAGCCAACTATGTCTAGATTTTATTTGGGAGACCAACTTTGAGCATGCATAACTTTTGTCATGATTTAGCACATGATCTAAAAATTAGCACAAATAAAATAGGATAAAAATAAAAAATCCCTATGATCACATTCTCTTAAAACATCCACACGTGTAAGATATTCTATCATTAAACTACTTACTTGGCTCTTTCTGACCACATTGCAAATTTGGCTAAGTATGGGAAAATAGTGAATTCTATCTTAGAAGCTGAATTTTCACCCTCATATATTTTACCATAATTCAATACATGACTTGATATCTCATACATAATAACTAGGGACTAATTTTATCACAACCATATGACCAACTCCTTTTGACTCATTCCCACATGGCTATGGTGACATCATCAAACTGCCTACTCAAATTTTCTACCACTAGACCCAAATTATCTAGATGAAAATTATGGACTACCAGATGAATTCCACTTATGCACACAAGATATCAAACCATATATAAAATCTTAGGGACCTCATTCACATGCTATAATCACCATACTCATCCCTAAACATCTCTAATCCTATCAATACTGAAGATCAACCAAGTCTCCTTCAAGCACACTAGGACAAACACATTACATAATTTGTCATTATTACTTAGGCTATCAAAGCACTTCATCCACTCACAATGACACTTCCATGACATCATGATGACATCACTAACAACTCTCCAAGAAATATACCATCCCCAATCCTTAAAATTAATAGGGCCACTATTGATTATATAGTTACTATGAGTCATGGAAAAATAAAAAATCTTGGAGTACCTCTAAAAGATCCACCTACTTATTCATCTCAAAAAATCACCATCCCTATGAAAGCTTCAAATTATCTTGATAAGACATGATATTATTCATAAGCTCAAAAAGACTCTAGCATAAATCTCCCTTATGAATCTTTTCAAAACTTAATTACATCGAGAGATATTAAATCAAGTTTTGAATGAATTAAAAGTTCCTAGGGATATTGGCATGAATTAATTTCAAGCATTGATGGGTCACTTATCTCCATCACAACATATTAAATTCAGTACCCAAGACATGCCACCAATAGGGCCTTATCATAATTATACCTTATTCATTAAAATCTCCATTGCATACCATAAAATCTTATGGGTTATTATAGATAGAGGATCCACCCTAAATTTGTTGAATATTGAGTACCTTAAGAAGTTGAGATATTCATAATATTCACTAGGGTCTATTCTAATAATGATAAAGGATTATGATGATAATGAAAATCCATCTATTAGAACAATATATCTTTTCATAGCTATGGGTCCTATAGTCCACCAAACATTAATCCATGTAGTAGATGTAGATCTCCCCTTTAATATGCTTTTGGGATAGCCTTGGATTGATGAGATGAGAGTGGTACCTTCCTCCCTTCATCAATTTCTTAAATTCCCACATTCAATCATGGAAGTCACCTTCCCATAGCTATTAAATGGAACAATCAAATGATGATATTTATCATCCAAGTATACAAAGTTCATCTTATAATCCAAAATTTATGAAATATGTATACCTTGATAGTTTATCACCTGCCTCATTCGAGTCACCAAAAATCACTCACCTAAGAATTATCTCCAAGGGGTCCTTGGAATATGAGTATAAATCTCTTTGCATAGGAGACATTCCACTATCCCCACATAGCTATGTGTCCCTAGCTATGAGGAAAGATAAACCTATTGTCTATTAGTTCAAGTCGATTGCCTTCACTAGCATAGGAATGTTATCAGAAGAATGTTTTGAGGAGTCTAATGATTCTTGGATTATTCATGAAGACGCGACCTTTTATTTTCAAAAGCAAAAATATCCCCAATTAAATAAAATTATCAAAAACATGAACTATAAAGATAGAGGACTAGGCCAAGAGGAACAAGGAAGGATGGAATCTATTGGTGCTGAAGAACATTCAAGACAACTTAGCCTAGGGTACAAACCACTAGGCATCAACCTCAATTTTATCATTACGAACACTTCTTGATTCTTGAAGAGTCAACCTTTGACAAAGAAGTTAAGATAGGTTTTGTTTATAGCCTCTATGAAGACCTAGCTTCCATGAAACTATTAAAGTTCATCTTATAATCCAAAAGTTATGAACTATGCAAACCTTGATAGTTTATCACCTACCTCATCCGAGTCACCATAAATCACTCACCTAAGAATTATCTCCAAGGGGTCCTTGGAATATGAGTATAAATCTCTTTGCATAGGAGACATTCCACTATCCCCACATAGCTATGGGTCCCCAGCTATGAGGAAAGATAAACCTATTGTCTATTAGTTCAGGTTAATTGCCTTCACTAGCATAGGAATGTTATCAGAAGAATGTTTTGAGGAGTCTAATGATTCTTGGATTATTCATGAAGATGCAACCTTTTATTTTCAAAATAAAAAATATCCCCAATTAAAAAAAATTATCAAAAACATGAACTATAAAGATAGAGGACTAGGCCAAGAGGAACAAGGAAGGATGAAATCTATTGGTGCTGAAGAACATTCAAGACAACTTAGCCTAGGGTACAAACCACTCGGCATCAACCTCAATTCTATCATTACGAACACTTCTTGATTCTTGAAGAGTCAACCTTTGACAAAGAAGTTGAGATAGGTTTTGTTTATAGCCTCTATGAAGACCTAGCTTCCATGAAACTATTCTCTAACACTACCATTTCCATTTCCACTATAAATATCTCCCTTTACTATCTTGAACTAATAGATTGGGATCAAAGGAAAGAGCCATTATTTTATACATTTCAAAGTAATGAGGCTATTATTAAGTCCATGGGAACTCAAAGTTTTATGCTATCAAGAGATCATAAAAGGGGTTTCAATATCAATTTAAATGAGTCTTCATATTTTTGAGAGCAACATGAGTCATTAAATCAAGTAGAAGAGGAAGATTATGTTGAAGCTAATCCCTCTCCAGATATAAAAGAAGTCTAGCCAAACCCTGACAAATAGGGGATTTATTAAGAGCTAGGTGTAGAGATCCCAACTGAGTTTGCTTTAGGAGAAGAACTACCACCACCCCTAACATATATTCAAGATCAATCACCTTCCTTAATCGAGGAGGTCATAGAAGAAAATATTGGAACTGATGATAATATTAAATTAATTAAACTGGGGTTAATTCTCACCTATGTGTAAAAACAAATTCTTATAGAGATTCTTAAGGAATTTATGGACATATTTGCATGGAGTTACTTTGACCTTCCCTAATTAGATACTAATTTGGTGGTGCATCACTTAGTAGTGCATCCAAAAGCTAAACCAATTAAATATAAGATATGAAAGATGCACCCCAAAGTAGCATTATTAGTTAAGGAAGATTTACAAAATTTCTTGGAAGTAGGATTCATTCAACTAATAGATTATTCTAAATGGGTCTCTAATATCATCCCCATCATAAAACCACAAGGAGGGATACATATTTGTACTGAATTTTGAGATATAAATAAGGCATGTCTAAAATATGACTTTTCATTACCAAATATCGACATGATCATGGACTCCACAACAGGGTACAAAATGCTCTCCCTCATGGATGGCTTTTTTGGGTATAATCAAATAAAAATTACTCTAGGATATCAACATAAAATTATATTCATTACTCCATGGGGAATTTTTTGCTATCAAGTGATGCCCTTTGGACTAAAAAATAAGGATCAACCTACCATAGGGCCATGATAGTCATTTTCTATGACATGATGCACGATATTATGGAAGACTATATGGATGATATCTTAGGAAAGTCTAGGATAAGAGAAGAACATCCAATGGTCCTCAAACAAATATTTGAGAGGCTCAAAGGATATAAAGTTATAATAAACCCAAGAAATGTGTGTTCGGGGTTACTTCAGACAAACTCTTGGGATTCATAGTCTCTCAATGAGGCATTGATGTAGATCTCGCTAATGTAAAATCCATTATTGAAATGCCTCCACCTAAAAACTTGAAGCAAATATGGAGCCTTAAAGGAAAATCATAGGCCATTTGTTGATTCATTTCTCAATTAGTAGATAATTGCCATCTATTTAATCATCTATTAAATAAAGGACCTCATTTTTACTAGAATCTGGAATGTTAAAAGGTGTTTGATGAATTGAAGCAATATCTATTGAAGCCTCCAGTACTCTCACCACCAATATGAGAAGGCCATTACTTTTGTATATATCTATTACACCATGTGTTATAGAGGATCTCTTGAATCAACACAATGATGAAAGAAAGGAACAAGCTATATACTATCTAAGTAAAATACGTACCTCATATGAGCTAGATTATACCCATACAAAGAAAACAATCTTGGCTGTGGTTTTTGCTTCACAAAAATTTAGACATTACATGTTAAATAACCAAGTCAAGCTAATAATAAAATTTGATCCACTTAAATACATGTTATTCAAGTCTGACCTAACATGAAGAATGGCCAAATGGATTATGATTTTAAGTGAATTTGACATGAGTATGTGAATGAAAAGGCCATCAAGGGACAAATTATTGTGGATCAACTAGAAACAACACCCGTAGTAGACTCAAAACCATTGACAATAGCCTTCCCTGATGGGTTCATATTAACAACTGAAGAATCACCAAGATGGAAGTTATATTTTGATGAATCTTTTACCACACATGGGTCAGGAGCAAGAATCCTTTTGGTGACACCATAAGGAGATCTATCCTTAAATATTTCAAATCTCTTTTCTATGTACCAATAACATCACTGAATATGATGCTTTAATTATCATATTATAACTTACCATCCAATGGAATATTCAACATCTTTAGGTCCTTGAAAATTCTTGGTTGATTATCAAATAGGTCAACAAAGAGTTCCAAACAAGGATGAGAAGTTACTTACCTACAAGCAAATGGTTAATCAGTTAAAGCAAAAATTTATGTTTATAACTTTTGAGCAAGTGCTAAGAGGAAGTAACAAAGTAAAAACTCAATGAACACTTTTAAGTCTTTAATATATCTCCCAGAGGATGTCCTTGAAAGCAATTTTTTGGTTGAATAATTATTATTACCTCCACATCTAGCTTTGGATCGCTATCAAATATGTGAAATATTTGATCATAGTTAAACATGGTACCATGACATCTATACCTACCTCCAAGATAGTACCCTTACTCTAGATCTTGATCACCAGCAATGCAAAGCCTTCATCCAATGTGCATCTCATTACGCCATCCTTGGTAGAATGCTCTATCAGTGAGGCTATGACAGAACCTTGTTGAGATGTCTAAATTCAAAGGAGGTCCTTCTGTCAATTAAGGAGGTTAATGATGGTATTTAAGGAGGCCATGTTAGTGGAATGGCTCTAGCCAAGAAGCTAACCTAGATTGGATATTATTAGTCAACAATGGATCATGATGATTGTCAGTATGTGTGCAAGTGTGTAGCCTATCAAAAACATGGGAATATCATACATGCCCCAACTCATAAGTTTCAACCTATAATGAGCCCATTAAAATAAAAGTATTAGATCTCATTAATCCTACCTCATTATATGGACGCAAGTTCATTATTACATCCATAAAGTATTTTACTAAATTGGTGGAAGCTATGCCACTCATATACACCACAAGCCTTCAGATATCTAAGTTCATTTTGAATCAAATCATTTTACACTTAAAAATCCCATCCAAAATCATATCAAACAATGGTAAATATTTTAAGAATCAGGAAGCGAAAGACCTATGCAATCAATATCATATTGAGCAAAATTTCTCCACACCTTATTACCCCCAGGTTAATGGACAAGTGAAAACAACAAAAAAAAATGCTTATAAAAATCCTCAAAAATATTATCAATGACACTGGAAGAAATTAACACTTATAGTTGTATCTATCACTTTTGTCATATTAAACCAATGTCTAAATGCCTACTAGGGCCATTCCATATTCTTTGGTATATGGAATGGAAGTAATCCTGCAAGTCAAAGTTAAGATCCCATAATTACGTATATCCTTATGAGGTATGATCACACATAATGAATATATAAATGAATGGATACAAGAACTAGAATTATTGGATGAAAAGTGTAATAATGCTTTGATCATCTTAGGGCATATCAAAATAATCTCAAAGGCCAATATCATAAGAAAATCCAGTCTCAAGAATTTGAAATTGGTGACCTAATCCTTAAATAAAATCATATAAACACCAATGCTAAATGTGAAAATAAGGGGTAATTTGAATCAAATTGGCTTAGGACTTATGTTATTATCACCAAATTTGGGTTAGGGGCATATAAATTGGCCTCTCTAGATAGAGATGAACTTGATGAGACAATGGCTATTATGTATCTTAGACAGTTTTATACCTAGATGGACTAAAAAATTTGATCCTCTATCTGTAAGAACCCATACTTGGGGGAAATATTATCCATAATTACTTTACTTCCTATCGTTATTCCCCATCTCCCATCATTACACACATCCTATCTTGTCCATTCACCTCCCATATGACCCTAATCCCAATAGTGGGTATATGCTTTGAAAATAAGGATGTATGAGATTCAAAAATGAGGTAGATTAATGCTAAAAATGTGAATGGGACATTTATTAAAGAGTCATTTGGAACATATAATCCACTTCAAAATCAATATTCCCTTTTAATATCCCAATCCAAATAAAAATTGATTCTCCCAGACCGCTCTTCTCCCTATCAGCGTCAATAACAACAAACTTTACTCATCCCCATTCATTAATCTAAACATATATCCACTCGTACTTACTAATTTCATTATTAGAATAAGGTCATTAATTAATTCTCCTCCAAGATGTATATTACATTAAATATAATCTTGAAAATTTTATTTAGTCCTGAGGATTATGATATACCCAGTTTGATCTTAGTCTTGATTAGCACCAATTTCTATAATATATCTAGTTTGCTCATGATATTTGCATGTTAAAACATTTTAGGTCATTTTTATCCTCATTTACCTTTATACCATTTTAGGATTTTAACCCATCTTATAAATACTTATAATCATTATTTCTTTTACTTATGCAGTTTAATCATTTTGTACAAAAATACTTAATTCCTACATAATTAGGTTAAAGTGTGGTTTAGGTCATTTTCTCTTTCTTATAAATGCCTTTTACTTAGGTTAAATTTGCAAATACTTTTACAAAATCCTCTTAAAGTTATATTTTGGAAACAAACCTATTTGGTCTTCTATACACATATAAATCTTTTTATATCATTTTGAATCTACATAATTAAGTTGTCTTGTCAATATTTCTATCATGTAAATATTTAATGTAATATTCTATGTTAAGTTGTCGTAATCCTTTTATGTCATTACAATCAGTTTGTCTTGTAAGTATGTAAATGTTTGTTGTGTCAAATTATCTTTTTAAGTATTGTCTTTGTAAATATTTAGTATTTATCTTCTTTATTCTTGGGAATGAGGATGGCAATAACTGCCTACCCATTATAAATTGGGAGTATCATTAACGGAGTTCCCTCTTAAAGTCCCCATGCATTATAATTCCATATGATCGACTATCTAAATATTGTAGGTAATTTTTTTAACTAAGTACAATAGTAAAATTAAATTACTGACATTTTGCTTCAAGATACTCCACAACCTATACCTCTTAATTATTAAACCATCCCATTTAACCTCCTTAACCTAGTAATTATCAATTTATGAGACACATGGTTATATTCATTAAGGGACTACCTATCTTAATCTTAGAACATATCCCAAGTTATAACACATTCCATTTCATTAATAATATCACATTATATCATTTTATACATACAATATAAAAATTAAATCACAACATCACATCATTCCAAATCCAAGGAATCCATATCATTATCATCACATCATCATATACATCAAATTAAAAAGACATCCATAAAACACATATAATCTTAAATCATTTCCATACATGTAATTAAAATTTGACAATTATTACATCCACAATACATCAACATCTAATCATCTCATGTATCTAATAAATAAAACTCAATATCTAATCTAACCAATACATCACAATCACATAAGAAAAATACATAAAGACATCATATAATATAATAAATCCCATTGTAATCACATAAATGTCCATGAGTCCTATCAAAAAAATATATACAATAGGAATATCATGGGCATCCATATGGTATTAATGAAATATACATGTCTAACATAAAATAAATGTCTCATCAAACCAGATACTAGTGGTCCTAGTGGTCTCTTAGGTAGCTGATGTATGAAATGAAAAGAGGTACTAGCCCTATAAGAAGGAATTCACTAATCCACTAATACCACACCCTCATACAAACCCTTATAGCTGGGCCTCTCTATTCAAACATGATATCTGATGAGTCACATTTCCCAAACCTTATCTATGTAATAGTGTAAGCCCCTCATCCCTAGTCCACTCAGCTACCTATAAATCTACCTCTTGCTGGCTCAGTCAGGCCTCAATTTGAGTTATCTGACCCTATACGACTACTATCTACACATTTCTAGCCCTAATCTATCCCAACAAGGTGGTTAGGCAAGCTAATATTGGGCCCATCTAAATGTCTCACTGCCCTATTTTCCAATGTAAATCTATAACCTATAGATTATATCTATCCCTCTTAGCATTAATCCTAGCTACCTCAACCATCCTTGCCCTCACCTCTTTCTAAAGGCTATGAATTCATGTCTAATCTACTACACTAACATGCATCCTAAAAGGCCTTGCAACATCAATACCTATGCCTCTCACCTCTTGATCCCCTCTTACTATTCCCTGATCACCTTTAGCTAACCCTTAATCACCTCCATTGATCCCCATGAAGGCTTGATCAGTTTTGTCATCCCACCATCTCCACCATCTCTCCCTATCTGTGGCCTTTGTGCTTACTATCTCCTCAACCATGCCTGAGATTGCAAGTGCCTCCATATTGTTCTTATCTTCCTAGCCCTTTGTACTAGCTTAAAAAATCTTTGCAGTCATATTTTCCTCCACCATATTATGTAAGTTATAGTAATTCTAGGATCTAGTATCACTGTCTAAAAATCCCACACCATAGGAGCTATGCTATCATAATCCACTCGTGACAAATCCCTATCAACTATACATCCCTACTGAGGCCTTTCTTTGTCACTCTTGGCAAATAGTTGTTCCTCTCCTCAGACATCTTATTGATGTCCAAACTACCTCTACACTCTATCAAGTTGGTATCTCTCTATGATGTAATCTCGGTGCTCTGTTAAGTAACACTTTGTCAACTTATACCAGGTATAATCTATGTCCTCTATCCACCCACATTATAACTATATATACACTATCCTTATATTTGATCCTCCATAAAATTAACTAATGCCTTTCTATAAACTCTCATGTCACCTGTGTGAGCACTCTGAACCCCCAAAATGATATACCATCTAAAAACTAGTGACTGGTAAAGCTCATGATTTGCTCATGTGCCTAGTCACCTCTCGATCACCACATGATCCCAACATAATATCTACAAAAATAATAAGGGTCCTAATCTCACCCACTATATTCCCCCATATGTATATCCCTATATAGGTGACTCGACACAATAGGTCCCCATGCAAACAATTTATAATCTTGCACCATGTCCACCACTACATCCCCTAACCCTAACTAAAACTACTGAACACTCTTGTCTAGTAATAATATGCTAGTAAAAAGAGACATGAATAGTAGGGTCAATCTATCTATGGTCCCATCCGTGCAGGCATTATCAATGCCAATCCATGAATCAGAGACCCTGACATGTAGATGTCTACATAGTCACATTTAATAATTGTGAGCTCTAATAAATCGCATCTCCTATGATGAATTGGAAGGTGATCATATTTGAATGCCATATCTCTACCAATGTAATGATAAGATCTAAATATATCCTAATGAAAGGCATATATAATACAGTCTAATAATATCTAACACTCCAAAATTAGCTGGTCTCAACCAATGCATCTCATGCAACACCAGTGGTCATCATCATCTAGATGCTAGAACACCTTAATCCTCTTATACCATAATACCTATTATCCCTTAATCACTACAAACCTACACCCTAATTTGAACTTTTCCTATACCATACCTACCCTACTTACCCATCTACTTATTCCCTTTTTATATCTTTACCCAACTTATATGTATATCTATGTATATTGTATATGTATATATATTTATATATATGTATATAATATATATGTGTGTGTGTGTGTGTGTGTGTGTGTGTGCGTGTGTGTGTGTGTGTGTGTGTGTGTGTGTGTGTGTGTGTGTGTGTGTCCTAACACCAACCCTCAATAAAATTACTTTTGACTCATTAGGATCATGATCTGCTCACATGCCTAATGGCCTCTCGATCTCCATGTGTTCTTAAAACCAGATCTACAATAATAATGAGGGTCGTAAGCTCACTCCCCTGTATGCCCCCATATGTAGCTCCCTATATAGGTGGATCAACATAATAGGTCCCTATGCAAACACTCTATATTCCTACACCACGTCTGCCACTACATCCCCTAACCCTTGCTGAAACCACTGCCCAATCCTATCTGACAATAATATGCTAGTAATAAGACACATGAATACTAAGGTCAATCTATCTATGGTCCCATCCCTGAAGGCCCTAAAATTTTCAATCCATGAATCATGGACCCCAACATGTAGATGTCCACACACAATTGCTGCATAGTTGAACTAAATTATTGTGACCTCTATCAGATCACATATCCTTTCATAGGTAATCAAAAAATCTACCACATGTCCTCCAAGGTTACTATCATCTCTCTTGCGATAAAGTGGAAGGTACTTGTATCTGAATTCCATCACTCCACAAACATAATGATAAGATCTTGGTCTATCCTAATGAAAGGTATAATGGTGATATAATACAATTGAATCATCTCTAGCACTCTAAAATTAACTAGTCTCAGTCGATATATATCATACAACAGTAGTAACCATCATCATCTGGATGGTAAAACACCTAAATCCTCCTACACCATAAAACTTATTAGCCCTTAATCACTACAAACTTGTACCTAAACTTAACCTTTTCCTATACCATACTTAACCTACTTACCCATCTACTTATTCCATTCTTATCTCCTTATCCAACTTATATGTATATCTATATATATATGTGGGTATACACACACACACACACATATAGATATACATATAAGTTGGATAAGGAGATAAGAAGGGAATAATTAGATGGGTAAGTAGGGTAAGTATGGTATAGGAAAAGGTATGTATACACACACACACACACACACACACACACACACACACACACACACACACACACACACACACACACACACACACACACACACACACACACACACACACACACACACACATGACCTTAAGGTCATTATCAAATTCATTAGACACTTTTGGCTCCTACCCCTAACTTGAAATTTTGCAATGTATATCTATATGTGTGTGTGTATTATATGTCCTAAAACAAACCCTCAACAAAATAAATTTTGGCTCCTAACCCTAACTTGAAATTTTGCAAAATCTCTCATTTCTTATTGTAGTTTTACAAAATTGCATGTCCTTCGCTATAGTTTTGTAAAATCATAACTCACCACATGCGGTTTTGAAAAACTGTAAGTCATTACATGTGGTATTGCAAAATTGTAATTCACCCATCATGATCTTGTAAAATTTCAATACATAAAGACATCATATAATATAATAAATCCCATTGTAATCACATAAATGTCCATGAGTCCTATCAAAAAAAATATATACAATAAGAACATCATGGGCATCCATATGGTACTAATGAAATATACATGTCTAACATAAAATAAATGTCTCATCAAACTAGATAATAGTGGTCCAAGTGGTCTCCTAGGTAGTTGATGTATGAAATGAAAAGAGGTACTAGCCCTATAAGAAGGAGCTCACTAATCCACTAATACCACACCCTCATACAAACCCTTATAGCTTGGCCTCTCTAGTCAAACATGATATCTGATGAGTCACATTGCCCAAGCCTTATCTATGTAATAGTGTAAGCCCCTCATCCCTAGTCCACTCAGGTACCTATGACTCTACCTCTTGCTGGCTCAGTAGGGCCTCAATTTGAGCTATTTAACCCTATACAACTACTATCTACACATTTCTAGCCCTAATCTATCTCAATAAGGTGGTTAGGCAAGCTAATATTGGGCCCATCTAAATGTCCCATTATACTATTTTCCAATGTAAATCTATAACGTATAGATTATATCTATCCCTCTTAGCATTAATCCTAGCTACCTCAACCATCCTTGCCCTCACCTCTTTCTAAAGGCTATGAATTCATGTCTAATCTACTACACTAACATGCATCCTAAAAGGCCTTGTAACATCAATACCTATGCCTCTCACCTCTTGATCCCCTCTTACTATTCCCTGATCACCTTTAGCTACCCCTTAATCACCTCCATTGATCCCCATGAAGGCTTGATCAGTTTTGTCATCCCACCATCTCCACCATCTCTCCTTATCTATGGCCTTTGTGCTTACTATCTCCTCAACCATGCCTGAGCTTACAATTGACTCCACATTATTCCTATCTTCCTAGCCCTTTGTACTAGCCTAAAAAATCTTTACAGTCATATTTGCCACCACCATCTTATGTAAGTTATAGTAATTCTAGGATCTACTATCACTGTCTGAAAATTCCACACCATAGGACCTATGCTATCATAATCCACTCGTGACAAAGCCCTATCAACTATACACCACTACTGAGGCCTCTCTTTTTCACTCTTGGCAAATAGATATTCCTCTCCTAAGACATCCTATTGATGTCCGAACTACCTCTACACTCTATTAGGTTGGTATCTCTCTATGATGTAATCTCGGTGCTCTGTCAAGTAACACTTTGTCAACATATACCAGGTATAATCTATGTCCTCTATCCACCCCCATTATACCTATATATATACTATCCATATATTTGATCCTCCATAAAATTAACTAATGCCTTTCTATAAAATCTCATGTCACCTATGTGAGCACTTTGAACACCCAAAATGATATACCATCTAAAAACTAGTGACTGGTAAAGATCATGATCTACTCATGTGCCTAGTGGCCTCTGGATCACCACATGATCCCAACATAATATCTACAAAAATAATAAGGGTCCTAAGCTCACCCACTATATTCCCCCATATGTATATCCCTATATAGGTGACCCAACACAATAGGTCCCCATGCATACAATTTATAATCTTACACCATGTCCACCACTACATCCCCTAACCCTAAGTAAAACTACTGAACACTTTTGTCTAGTAATAATATGCTAGTAAAAAGAGACATGAATACTAGGGTCAATCTATCTATGGTCCCATACTTGAAGGCTCTATCAATGTCAATCCATGAATCAGAGACCCTAACATGTAGATGTCTACACAGTCACATTCAATAATTATGACCTCTAATAGATCACATCTCCTATGATGAATTGGAAGGTGCTCATCTCTGAATGCCATATCTCCACCAATGCAATGATAAGATCTAAATATATCCTAATGAAAGGCATAATGGTGATATAATATAGTCTAATAATGTCTAACACTCCAAAATTAGCTGGTCTCAACTAATGCATCTCATGCAACACCAGTGGTCATCATCATCTATATGCTAGAACACCTTAATCCTCTTATACCATAATACCTATTATCCCTTAATCACTACAAACCTACACCCTAATTTGAACTTTTCTTATACCATACCTACCTTACTTACCCATCTACTTATTCCCTTCTTATCTCTTTACCCAACTTATATGTATATCTATGTATATTGTATATGCATATATATTTATATATATGTATATAATATATATGTGTGTATATATATGTATGTGTGTGTGTGTGTATGTCCTAACACTAACCCTCAACAAAATTACTTTTGACTCATTAGGATCATGATCTGCTCACATGCCTAATGGCCTCTCGATCTCCATGTGCTCCTAAAACTAGATCTACAATAATAATGAGGGTCATAAGCTCACTCTCCTATATGCCCCCATATGTAGCTCATTATATAGGTGGCTCAACATAATAGGTCCCTATGTAAACACTCTATATTCCTACACCATGTCTACCACTACATCCCCTAACCCTAGTTGAAACCACTGCCCACTCTTGTTTGACAATAATATGCTAGTAACAAGAGACATGAATACTAAGGTCAATCTATCTATGGTCCCATCCCTGAAGGCCCTAAAATTTTCAATCCATGAATCATGGACCCCAACATGTAGAGGTCCACACACAATTGCTACATAGTTGAACTAAATTATCGTGACCTATAGTAGATCGCATCTCCTTTCATAAGTAATCAAAAAATGTACCACATGTCCTCCAACGTTACTATCATCTCTCTTGCAATGAAGTGGAAGGTACTTGTATCTGAATTCCATCACTCCACATACATAATGATAAGATCTTGGTATATCCTAATGAAAGGTATAATGGTGATATAATACAATTGAATCATCTCTAGCACTCTAAAATTAACTAGTCTCAGTCGATATATATCATACAACACTAGCAACCATCATCGTCTGGATGGTAAAACACCTAAATCCTTCTACACCATAAAACCTATTAGCCCTTAATCACTACAAACCTATACCTAAACTTGACCTTTTCCTATACCATACTTACCCTACTTACCCATCGACTTATTCCCTTCTTATCTCCTTATCCAACTTATATGTATATCTATATATGTGTGTGTGTGTGTGTGTGTATATATAATATATATATATATATATATATATATATATATATATATATATATATATATATATATATATAGATATATATACACACACACACATATAGATATACATATAAGTTGGATAAGGAGATAAGAAGGGAATAAGTAAAAGGGTAAGTATGGTATAGGAAAAGGTATATATATGTGTGTGTGTGTGTGTGTGTGTGTGTGTGTGTGTGTGTCCTAAAACTAACCCTCAACAAAATCACTTCTAGCTCCTAACCCTAACTTGCAATTTTTCAAAATCTCTCATTGCTTATTGTAGTTTTACAAAATTGCATGTCCTTTTCCATAGTTTTGTAAAATCATAACTCACCACATGTGGTTTTGAAAAACCATAAGTCACTACATGTGGTATTGCAAAATTATAATTCACCCATCATGATCTTGTAAAATTTCAATTTTCTATAAGTGATTTTGTAAAACTATAGGTAATGAGTGCATTACTATGATTTATGCGTGCAAAACCGTAACTTAAGGAAATGCCTCTAGTTACAATTTTACATTATTCATTTTTTCCTTAATAATTACCCTGATAAATGTAATAAATGACCAAAATAATAAGTTAGGGTGAGGTACTTACTTTCGATCTAGCCTCCACCAATATCTGGAACTCACAAACTCTCACTCTTTAGTGGGAAACATGTGGAATGTAGTCAATCTTCATTAGCTCTAGAGCATAATTTTGCAAAAGCCAAGAGTGAAAATGAATCATTTTTACCCTTAATTTTATATTTTACCCCCCATAACCCTATTCCTTTCCCCCTTTACTCTGTTTAATACATATTAACCCTACCTTTCTATATAAACATCTTATTATGATTCTTGAATCCATTTATCCATCTTTTAATCATGTCTAATCACATTTCTAGTGACTATTCTCCATCCCACAAGTCATTTTAATCATCTTCATCTTCTAAGGTATATTCTTCCATCTCGCTGCTCCCATCTAACATCCCATGTTATAACTTAATACACATAATATTTTTAACTTTTATCAAATACTGATGCTTTACATCTTATAGGAACCCATCAGGACTCAATGTTTTTGAGTGCACACCTTAAAGTGTGCACTAGGAAAGGGGTGGGTAGACCATTGGTGATTTGTAGGATTGTTGTTCTTTATTTCCACTCATTATCAATCCAACTAACTCTTGAAAACCATTCCATAATCTATTACTCCTCCTTTGCACACTCCTCCAGTCTTTTCCCAATTTCCATCCCTTTTTTCCTCACCTTAAGTCCCTTTTTTTAGTCGATTCTATTAGGTCAACTAGGTTGACCCTGTACAATTTTGGGTGATTTTCACTTAGGAATTAGTTTGGCCTTTAGATGACCTAGCTCATGACCTAGTGAATAATTAACCAAAATTATGCTAAGTTAATTGGGTCAACCATGTCAGTTGATATTTTTGAAGGGTTTAGGGTCAAATCTACCTATATACATAAGATCATTTCATTATTACTTCAATACACAATCAATAGTTATTATTCACTTGTGCTTCTTTAAAATTTGCTCTTCCACCATTCTACTTAAGGAGTCTTAGCTTAGGGTTTCTACGTGGAGAATCTAATCTTATGGATAAGTCTTGGATGCTTTGGCCTTTCTTAGTGATCATAACAAACCACAACCTCTTGTGTATCCTCATTGGCCAAGGGAGATATTGAGTCTCGATGGGTTCATATTCAAGTAAGTATTCTCTAACTTTTCTCCTCTCTTTAGTAGATATAAGTAGCATAAGTATTGGCTTCAAATAATATTACTCTTCATATTCCATGTATTAGGGTCTTAATCATACTTAGCTTAATCGAGATTCTCTTATATATGTTTTGATTGTTTACTAACCCCTCATGTTGTGCCACAAGATTTGGTGAGCACTAGATTAAATTTACTTTACTTGTTATTAGTATAAGTGAAATATCAAAACATAGGACCCCCTTAAGGTTATTACATGATTATGTTAGATTGGAGGCTTTGAAACCCTCCTTAGCATAGTATATTGTGATAAATGATCCCCTAATCAGGTCTAACAGATCCTCATATTGGTCATGCTCCTGATTAACAAATGTATCCCCAATCAGAAGTGTATGGTATGATCTATCTTCTTCGAGTTAGGATTGATTTATAGACATGATGCATATTTGATTACATACATTCTAGTGAACCTAAAATGAATCTAACCCTTGTAAGTTTTTGCTTCACTTATTTCATCATTTCATTTTTATATGTCTATTTTTTCCCTGCTTACTTTACTATGTTGAATGGGGTTCTCTTTGCTTCATATATTTTCCTATCTTTTATTCCTCTTTCTAGCTTGTGGGTCACCTTATGATGCCCATCCACCCATTAATCTAGCCTTTGGCGCATGTTATGATGCCCACCCACCTATCATTTCAGACTTTAGGTCACTTTGAGATGCCCATCCCTACATCCAATTACCCTTTGGGGCATCTTGTAATGCCCACTTTTATTTTTTGTTACATAATACCAAACTAATTCAACTTCAAGAAACATTTCAAGACACCTAAGCTTGTCTCTCACATGCTCATATTTGATATATATTTTAATGTAGGATCTTTTCCTTCTTTTCATGAATTCTATCTACATCTATCTAACACTTTTTTTAGGTTACTTTCATGGGTCTCTCCCTCTATAGTAGTTCTCTCTTATCACAAACCTTTGGTCTTTCCTTTTTGATCTTTTGGTTTCCCCTTTCTTGCATGAGTTCCATTGTAAAATCAAGGATCAGACCCAGTCTTCCTCATGATGTACCATAGTATTATTTATTTTCATATTATTTTTACACACTTTTTGACATCCCTTAGATTTATCTTTTGTGAGTTGCATTGTAAGACCATGGATAGGAACTAGACTTCCTCACAAATACCATATTTCTTATTCTATTTACTTTTCACATGCTTTTCAACAACCTTGTGGGTTTCCCTTTTATGATTTATAGTGTAAGAACATGGATAGGACCTTGCCTTTCTAATAAAATTACCATCTTGTGTTATTCATTTTTTAAGAAAATACTATTGATCCTTGTTCTCAACTTTGGATTTTGGTTTTTTTGATAGATGGAATTTGCACAAAAATCTATGTTAGCATATTTTCATCCATTTCCCTTATTATTATGATAAGTAATCACACTTTACTATTGTTGTATACCTTTTTCACCCTTTATCACATTTTTTTGCATTTTGAAGTAATTCAAATTGTTTCATGTGTCATTCCTCTTGATTTCCTTTCCTTTCACTCCATTGGATAAAATAAGGTCAAAGTCAAGATAACACTTTTATTTCACCTAGATTTACAAGACTCTTAGACCCCATGCTCTCTGAAGTTATCTCTCTTAGAAACCAAGTCCCAAGTATTCAAATGAAAGTCATCTTTAGCACCCATGTTTGGTTTTCCAAATCCGTGTAGAGGAGGCATATAAAAAGCCATCAATAAAGTTAAAAGCCAAAAAATTTGAAACAAAAGGCAATGATATATAAAAGGTAACACATAATTTCCAAAAGTAAAAATCACGCCAAAAGATGTGATACTAAGCACATATCCTATCTCTAATCGAAGCTCAAAGTCCACAGTTGACCTCACATAGAGCCTGTTGGGTGAATATTTTGTCACCAACTAAGTGATAGGAAAAATAGGTGTTTTAACCACAACATAAGGAGATTTATCAGCCAAAACGTGTGGGTCTAGCACATCAGGATGGGAAAAATCTCTCCTCTCATTAAGGGGAAGTTCCCTAAAACTATAGAATACTATATACTATATATATAAGCTGAAAATAACACTCAGGGGTAGGACAACACCATCCATCTCTCTTTTTTTAGAGATGATGTTCATAGATCAAAGGAGAAATCTGTGGTGATTGGTGAAGGTACTTCTCTTCTTTTAGAAGTAATATCTAGTCAACAACCATATTCCTTCTTGGATAGTAGCTAACAAGATGAAGTGTAGTGCAAAGTCTCCACCTCAGCTGGCGAAGAGTAAAATATATGAAGGATAATGGGGGCACAAATTCATCCCAAAATCCTTTACACAAAAATAGAAAAACAAACACACTAAAGACAATTATGGTAGCACAAAGTCTCTCCATAGTCAAATTTAGGACACCTTCCTGATTACTTCCACTAGTTCTACTTATTTAATTAAATGAATAAGACTGCACCTAGGAAACATACATAAGAACAATCCCCTAAATAACACAAGTTATTACAACACAAAGTCTAAAAGTAACTTGCTTTCTCATTCATATAACAAAATATGATTAATGATATGAGCTCAAAGTCTCAGTAATGCCTTTCAATTTGGGTAGAGTTTTGCTTCTACAACCAAGAGATCTCCTTAAAATAATAAGAGAGATTACAATATATAGCGCTCCAAGAAAGACTTGGGTGCTTTGTTTCATGGAAATGGCCCATGCTGCATTCAATGCCTTAAATGCATTTCCATGAAAGAGCCAAGCTGGAATAGGTCATTAGCCTTAACTTTGGCATTCTAAATCATATCAAACATCCTTTCTTAAGCATGGGTTGCCTGGTCTTCTTTATGATGATTACACGGCTGTCCATTCGCCTTCACTTAATGAAGAAAAATAGACCGTGCCATTGAATGTTCACGCTCTTTGATGTCCACCTGGTGGACTATTTCACCTACTAAAAATAACTCTCTTGCAGATATTTTTGGACTTCCTATAGCTTTCCCTCTTTCCTTGCCATTTCCTTACAATCTGAGCTCTTAGGCTATCTTCTTCAACTGTTCACTGAGTTTGTCTTCAGGTTCTGCACCATATTTGAAAATAAATAGATATTTTATTACCTTAAATTTGACATCCATGGGGACATTATTGGTCACTCAATCGCTTAAACTACTTTGAACCTTGAACCTTTGAATCTTTGAAGTGCTTCGGTTCAATGGTTCAATGGTTCGAGTGATTCAACCGGCTTGTTTGTTCACTCAGCTCTTTGGTTCAATCGTTCTTTGAATCCTTTAGTTGAACTCCTTATTGAAATTATTCTATTTCTTCCATTCGCTTGAAGCTTTCTTTCTATACTTTGAACTTCTTTGAACCCTTTGAACCTTTGAACCATTTCGGTTCAAAGTTCAATGGTTAAATAGTTCATTCTCTTTCTTTGAATCATTTTATTCTCTAAGTCTTTTAAACTTATTGAACTCGTTGAACCTTTGAACTCGTTGAACCATTTTGGTTCAAGGTTCAACGGTTTAGTATTTCAACTTTCACTCTTCGAATCCTTCTTTTCTTTAAGTCCGCTGAAGTCTTTGAACTTTTGAACCCATTGAACCTTTGAACCTTAAGGAGGTGGGGTTCAATGGTTCAATGGTTCAAAGTGGTTCATTCTATTTGTTTGAAGCCTAATGATGGACCTTTTGGTTGAACCTTGATGTTGAACCATCCTTGAAATGCCTAAGTTTTCAAAGAAAAACTTGTTTCTTTGTGAAAATCCACTGATTAAACTTGTTGAACCCATTGAACCTGTGAGTCCCTTAGTTGAAAAAGCTTGAATATTTTAAAAACATAACTACTCAAAACATTTTTAAGAAAGAAAAGAGAGATTTTTGGTCTATAAGTCCAAAATGGTTGATATGTTGTCCATAAAAGCAAGTGACAGATTTTGGGAACAATAGTTAGCTTCAGTTGGGGAACTTCTATCAATTGAAATTGAAGCAATCGAAGGGGGTAGAAACCAGAATCTCAGTGCCTTCATATATGTCATTGGGCTACAGAGTCATGCCACCCAAAAATAAATGCACCAAAAATAAAATGAATAATGTAAAATAAAAACTTGAGACTATACAAAAATTATACATATGTACAACCGAAACTTATCTAATACTTCAAGAATTGAAGTGCTTCAGATGCTACCCATTGCGAGGTAAAGAAAAGGGTGTGCCATCTTGATACTTCAACAAGAAACTATTTTCACCATTGAGTTGATGAATAGAAAATGGGCCTCTCCATAAGGAATCAAATTTCCCATGCATTATTTTTGGTCCTCTCCTCTTGTCCCATAACAGAACTTGATCTACAATCTGAAATTCACAAGTTTTTGCTTTCTAGTCGAAGAGTCTTTTTACCAGGCTTTGATGTGCAATAATTTGATCCACCACCATGGTTCATTGCTCATTAAGTTTAGTCAAGCACATGATCATCTTATCGATGGAGCTTTCATATGTCTAATCTTCGATTGCCTTTGCCAATTTTAGTGCTGGTAATTCTAGGGTGATTGGTATCTCTGTGTTCAAACCATATAGAAGCTAGAAAGGTGACATACCTATCACCCTCTTAGGCATAATTTTGTCTACTTGTAAAGCATCAAACAATACTTTATGCCAGGTTCTTTGATTGTCATCAACCAGCTTCTTGATAATGTTCACTAGGTTTTTGTTGCTCGATTCTGCTTGACCATTTCCTTACAGGAAATAGTCAAAAGAGTGGGAGAGGGTGATCCCATAATAAAAATAGAACTGGGTAATCTCATGAGAAGAGAAATAGGCTACATTATTAGTCACAATCTTGGTTGGGACCCCAAACCTAAAAATGATGTTTTCTTTGAGGAAATTGCATACTACTTCTGAAGTAGCATGCTTGGCTGGAATAGCTTCCACCCATTTGGTGAAGTAATCTGTGGCTATGAGGACATAATCATGTCCAGCACTATAAGATGGGTTTATAGCACCAATGAAATCAATTCCCCATTGTTGAAAGGGCTCTTCAATTACTACTAGTTTGAGAGGCAACGTAGCTAGTTTGGGTCTTCCAACAAACTGTTGACACAATTCACATTTATGTACCCATTTGTATGCATCTTGAAATAGGGTAGGCCAATAATACCTAGCTCATAGAATCTTATGGGTAGTTATAGGTGTAAAAAAAATGTCCTCCATAGGCTATATTATGGAAGGATTCTAGGAGTTTATTCTGCTGTACTTTGTCCACGCAACAAAGGAAAACTCCATCAAGGTTCCTTTTATACAAACCGCTGTCTCATAGGACAAAGTTGGTAGCTTTAAATTTAATAGTCCTCCTTTATTTATGAGATAGGTGAGTAGGACACTCACCATAGATAAGAAAATGAGCAATATTTGAATACCACTCATTCGTAGTGGTGACAAAGAAGACTATTGGTGTGTCTTTAACTTCCATTCCTTCATGCCCTATTTCTTCTAGTATGTTATCAACAATTAATTGGTAGAGGCCCCTTCCCTGCACAAGCTTTGTTGGTTTGATAACCAGATAAAACTCTTGGATTTTAACAATCTAATTACCCCTTTTGGTTCCAAACTCTTACCGAGTTAATATGGATTTAACTGTTGTATCAGGAACCATGGCAACAATGTGTGAGTTCAAGATGTAAAAATGGAAGTGCTTTACCACTTTTACCACTGCAAAGGCATGTTTCTCCATGTTTGAGTACTTTAGCTCATGAGTTTTGAGAGGAAAACTCATGAAGGATATGGGAGATTTCACACCCTCTTTATTTTACTGAACCAAAATTGCTGAAAGAGTGTGTTTGAAAGCATAACTGTACATTATGAATCCTTTGGTGTAATCTGGACAAACTAGAATTGGGGCATAGGTGATGGCTATCTTGATGTCTTGAAAAGCTGATTTTCCTTCTTCAGTCCAACTAAAAGTGGCCTTTCCCTTCATCATGTCCATAATGTGGTGAGTTTTGTTTGTGAACTCAGGGATGAACCTTTATAGAAAGTTCATTTTTTCAAAGAAAGAGTGAACTGCAATCTTACTAGTGGGTAGAGTAAGCTCTTAGATGTATTTGACTCTTTTTGAGTCAATCTTTATGCCTTCTCGGGATATAGTGTGACCAAGAAATTTCCCTTTTGTAAACCCAAAAATCAACTTCTTGGTATTTAGAGAAATACCATTCTACCTACATCATTCCATCAATTATTATAGATGGTGCATATGATCAGGACGATGCTTGGAAAAGACTATCAAATCATCAAGATATACCATAATGAACTTACCCATCTCATATCTGAAATCAAGGTCCATTGATCTCTAGAAGGTGGCACCAACATTTATCAAGCCAAAATGCACTCTTTGATATGCAAACGTGCCCCAAGGTGTAGTGAAGGCAGTCTTATGTTGGTTTGCTTCACTAACTTCTACTTGATTATACCCTGAGAAACTGTCTAACATTGATAACATCTCTAAACCAGTCACCATCTAAAGGACTTGATCCATGATGGGTAGAGGGTAGTTATCTTTTAGAGAGGATTGATTCAAGTTTTTGAAATCCATGCAAATTTCACCATTCTTTTTTCTCACAGGGACTATGTTTGCAATCTATGTGGAATGATAGATTGGAAAAATTATCCTGGCTTTTAACATTTTTTGTATCTTAGATAGAATAACCCCTAATATCTTAGGGTTGTACTACCTAGATTTATGCTTGTGAGGCAATGAATCACTCTTGAGAAGAATTTTATGGTGAATTTCTTCAGGCCTGAGTGACTTCAGGTCATCATAGGAGTACGCCAAAACATCTATGTACTGGTGGAGTAGAGCAGTAAAATTTAACTTTAATTTTAGAGTGCAACACTTTTCAATGTTCACCATCTTGGGATTTTCCTCAGTATCCTAATTTATTTGATCAAACTCCTGGGAGGAGCTTGAATCTTTTTGTTGCTGCTTGATGGACTTGTCATGCTTATCAAATAGTTTCTCAAAGGAAACCAATCCTTTGGGAATTTTATTCCATTTTAGCTACAAGAATTCTTTACCTATGTCTGAGTTTGTTCCAGGGGCTAATTTGTGTTTTTGAGGCTCACTGCCTTCAAAATGAAGCTATTCAAAGCTGTCTTTTTATTCTAGAAAGGCAATGATTTAGTTGTCACTGTTAAACACCTACCAATGATTGGCATTATCAGGCACACTTGGTCGAAAGACCAGTTTGATAGTGTACCTATCTCCTTTAAAATATAGGTGAAGTATCATGAGGGTTATAGAAATAGCCAATGTATCAGCTCAGTCATTGAACTCTCTGGGCACTGCATTGATACTGAAAGCATCAAAGCTTTCGATTTAATCTCAAACCAGATTGTGATAATGGTGAAATCTCTCATTTTTGGTTTGATACAGGTTCCTCACCTAGAAAACCACCAATTTAGCATCTCCTTTAGTGTGAAGAAGCTTAACACCTCTATCATGATCAACTTTTAATCTGAGTAGCAGCGATTCATATTCAGTAGTGTTGTTGGTGTTGCTAAATTACAACTTATATGAACAAGAAAAAATATCTCCTTTAGGAGATATCAACACAATCCCAGCTCCAGAACTGGTAGAAGAATAATTTCCATCAAAATCTAGAATCCAGACATCATCAAAAATTGATTTTTCTTTGTTTAGAGGGGAGGATTCTTCTACACTTGCACTGTGCTCTATTAAGTCTTCTACTATTTTGGCTGAATCGATTGTTAGACTGTCACATTTAGAAATTTTGTCAAATGCCACATGAATCTTCCTTGTGGATAAGAAGTAATTACCCATTCCTGAAGACTCAAACAAAATTTGAGCTTCAGGGGTTGATGTTTGGGTAACAATATACTTTGATTCTTTTTCAGATAGTAGCCTCTACATGATGCCTTTGACAGGGATCCTTGCCTTAGACAGATCCATGATTAACTCACCACCAACATCTTTGTATAAATTTCACCCATGAAGGATGCCGTATGAGGTTGAAACATCAGCCACCAGAAATGTCATCTTGATTTTCTTTTCTAGAAATGTGGCAAATGCAAACTGGGCATCCTTGATTTGTCCCAACAAAGGTACTTATTTGTTTTCCATGGAGAAACATCTCCCAAAAGTCTTGGTTAGTGTGAGGCCAAGAGATTCAGCCACTTTGGTAGGCATGATGTTTTCAGATGCACGTGAGTCTATGATGCAATTATTTAGCTGATGTCCATTTATCAATAGGGAGACATAAAATGGTTTTATCTTCCCAGGGGCAGATGGAGGAGTAATGACAAGGTTATTTCAGGTGGATGTGTTCTTGGGGGGACCAGGAGTTACTTTAAATTTTTTTATTCTACAAGGATGACTTTATCCTTTACACATTCCACTAATCTATCTAATTGTTCAGAATTGGATTGCAAGAATTCAAACTCAGTCATTTAAATTTTGGTCTTCTTGACATGGTTGACTATGTCAAATGACTGATGATAGAGGAAGAAAGTTCATCCTTCTAATTTTTTGCAGGTGTAAGACTAATCTATTAATTTGAAGCAAAGATGAAGGAATACTTGAGGTACTTACCTTTTTAGTGATCACCAAGTCCTTTGATTGAAAAGGTAGAGTGGTTCCTCGCTTAACAATTAAAATTGCTAGTTGAGCTAACTGGTTCTGAGACCAGGTGAATACAACATATGATCTATTAAATGCTTCACCTTTACTTCTGGGTTCATCTTGGTCATTTAGGAAACCAATGCTGGAGTCACTAGCTAATTTATCTTGGTCTTCTATAAAGAGATCAATGCCATCTTCTAGGTTTAACTCAGGTTGGAATGAAAAAATTGATTCAGTTTCAAGGCATCCAACTGCTAAGTTGGCTGGAGCTACGTCAATGGCAAGTTTCCCTTATGGAGGAGGAAGATGATTTGGCTACCCTTGATTTCTAGCAACATTGTCTTGATATGACTAATTGGGAAAAGTCCTCCTTGGTATATCTCATTATGAAGGAGCAAACATCCCTTGCACCATTTACTTTTTGAGAGCTAGTAACTCATTTTCTAGCTTCTACACCATAAGATCGGTGGTGCCTATAGGTGAATACTTGGTAGATGAAGAAGGTTTAATTTTGTTAGGATCTCTTCTTATCTTCCCTACCAAGATGAGACCATCTTCTACCTCAGTGGTGAAATCTTGGGCTACAATAAAGTCTATGTGGCCAGCACGTCTCAATAGAAAACTCACTTTAGGCAGCTGAGAGTTGATGAAGAAGCATTTGAGATTCTCAACTATTGGCTGCACAATGGTAGGAATCCTATTCCTCAGCTTATTAAACTTGGTGATGAAATCCTTCATAGGTTCATGAAGTTCCTTCTTCATTTATGTGAGCTAGGCCAATAAGGCATGCACATCTTTTGCAGGCTTGAACCTTGCTTTGAACTTGGCTTTGAGGGTGTTCCAGTCAGTCAATGTTTGTGCTTGTAAATGATAAAACCAGTCTGTAGTAACACCTTGCAATGTTTCTATAAATAGCTTGACTGCTATGTCCTTATACTCCACACCTATTACACTAAAAGCTATGCTGAAGGCTGTAATATGTTCATCAGGATGAACTCTCCCATCACCAAAAAACTTGGAGAAGTTTTTGAAACTATGAGGTAGTTCATGTAGAGGTGGGGTAAGATTGAGTAGACCAAAAGAGTTACCCCAGGGGCCTTAAACTACCATTATAAGACTATTGAAGGGAGGGATAAAAAATCTTGGTGGGGTATGTATTGACAAAGCTCTGCTAATAGTAGAAGTAGAAGCTTGGCCTGGTAATGGAGACCTAATTTTTGTAGGAGGAAAACTCCTAATACACTGGAGGTGAGATGGTGAAGGAAACTAATCAAAATTACTTTGTTGCACCAGCTTGAAAATAGGGTAAATAATACCTTCAGCTCTCTGGCTTTTTGTATAGCGTGGGGCTGCCAGAGTATAAATTTAGAAAAAATGGAAAAAATGGCACTGCTTCAGCTTAAAGCTTGAGGCTTCAAACTACACATTCTTTCTAGTTGGCATGGAGCTGTCAAAGTAGACAAAAGAAATAAAATGTTTGGTCCCCAATGTTTCTAGTTTCACAGACCAGAGTATATAATGGAAATGGATAAGGATATGGAGATGGAAAAGAACTGGAGCAGCTCATTCAATCCCTAGTGAAGTCACCAAAAATTGTTGGGTGAATATTTTGTCACCAGGTAACTGATGGGTAAAATAGGTGTTTCAACCACAACATAAGGAGATTTATCAGCCAAAATGTGTGGGTCTACTACATCAAGATGGGACAAATCTCTCCTCTCATCAAGGGGAGGTTCCTTAAAACTATAGAATACTATATACTATATATATAAGCTGAAAATAACACTCAGGGGTAGGACAACACCATCCATCTCTCTTTTTTTGGAGATGATGTTCATAGATCAAAGGAGAAATCTGAGATGATTGGTGAAGGTACTTCTCTTCTTTTAGAAGTAATATTTAGTCAACAGCCAGATTCCTTCCTGGATAGTAAATGTAATAGGGCGCAATAGCCAACAAGATGAAGCGTAACATAAAGTCTCCACCTCAACTGCCGAAGAGTAAAATATACGAAGGACAATGGGGACACAAAGTCATCCCAAAATCCTTTACATAGAAACAAAAAAACAAACACACGAAAGACAATTGTGGCAACACAAAGTCTCTCCACAGTGAGCTTCAAGACACCTTCTTGATTACTTCCACTAGTTTTGCTTATTTAATTAAATGAACAAGACTGCATCTAGGAAACAAACATAAGAACAATCCCCTAAATAACACAAGTTATTATAGCACAAAGTCTGAAAGTAACCTACTTTTTCATCCATATAACAAAATATGATTAATGATTTGAGCTCAAAGTCTTAGTAATGCCTTTCAATTTGGACAGAGTTTTGCTTATACAACCAAGAGATCTCCTTAAAACAATAAGAGAGATTACAATATATAGCGCTCCAAGAAAGACTTGGGTGCTTTGTTTCATGGAAATTGCCCATGCTGTATTCAATGCCTTAAATGTATTTTTATTAAAGAGCCATGCTAGAATAAGTAATTGGCCTTAAATTTGGCATTCTAAATCATATCAAATGTCCTTTCCTAAGCATGGGTTGCCTGGTCGTCTTTATGATGCTTACACAGCTATCCAATTGCCTTCACTTAATGAAGAAAATAGACCGTGCCATTGGATGTTCACGCTCTCTGATGTCCACCTAGTGGACTATTCCACCTATTGGAAATAACTCTCCTATAGAAATTTATGGACTTCCTATAGCTTTCCCTCTTTTCTTGCCACATTTTATCTTTTTCCTTGCAATTTGAGCTCTCAGGCTATCTTCTTCAGTTGTTCACTGAGTTTGTCTTCAGGTTCCATGCCATATTTGAAAATAAACAAATATTTTATTACCCTAAATTTGACGTCCATGAGGATGTCATTGGTCACTCAGTCACTTAAACTACTTTGAACCTTTGAATCTTTGAAGTGCTTCAGTTCAATGGTATAACGATTCGGGTGGTTCAATCAGCTTGTCTGTTTACTCAGCTCTTTGGTTCAATCATTCTTTGAACCCTTTGGTTGAACTCCTTGTTGAAATTCTTCTACTTTTTCCATTCGCTCAAAGCTTCCTTTCTGCACTTTGAACTTCTTTGAACCCTTTGAACCTTTGAACCATTTCAGTTCAAAGTTCAATGGTTCAACAGTTCATTCTCTTTCTTTAAATCCTTTTATTCTCTAAGTCTTTTAAACTTATTGAACTTGTTGAACCTTTGAACTCATTGAACCACTTTAGTTTAAGGTTCAACAGTCCAACAATTCAACCTTCACTCTTCGAAGCCTTCTTTTCTTTAAGTCCGCTGAAGTATTTAAACCTTTGAACCTTGCAGAGGTGGGGTTCAATGGTTCAACAGTTCAAAGTGGTTCATTCTATTTGTTTGAAGCCTACCAATGGACCTTTTGGTTGAACCTTGATGTTGAACCATCCTTGAAATGCCTAAGTATTCAAAGAAAAACTTGTTTCTTTGTGAAAACCCGCTAATTGAACCTGTTAAACCCATTGAACCTGCGAGTCCCTTAGTTGAAACAGCTCGAATATTTGAAAAACTTAACTACTCAGAACATTTTTAAGAAGAAAAGAGAGATTTTTGGTCTACAGGTCCAAAATGGTCGATATGTTGTCCACAAAAGCAAGTGATAGATTTTGGGAACAACAGAGCCAAGGTCCATTGGGGTGTGATAGGCTAGTAGATTGGAATAGGAGAACTCAATAAAATAGTACTACCTACTTTCTCATGCAAGTACCCAACCTTTGTAGCAGATCAATAGCTCTATAAGGGCCCCTAAAGAATGGGGAACACATTGTGGGAAGGTAGGTCCATTTTACTTTTTATGCATATATCGTTCATGGTATGATCTATATACTACATTTGTTGACCTAAGACTTATGTAGCTAAGAGAAGTTCTTTAGATTCTTTAAGGTTGAAATCCCTCTTATTTTAACAAACCTAATTTGAGTGTCTTGACTTCGATAAAGAGTTCTTCTACCTTGGTTTTTCCTTCATTCTCCCCTCCACCCATTTCATTCCCCCCTTGATAAGCAAATTGTGACTCCAAATCTATTTTCCCTTCTTCTATATTCCCTTCTTCACATCTTAAAATCATGATAGCATTACATTTTTTTAGTTTTACCTATCTTTAGATGTGAAACATGTTTGAGCAACTATGGATTACTTTTTTTTATCCCATAGAACTACATTCCTAAACTTGTTTTGCTTTCTTTTTACCATTTGTAATTGTTTTACTACCCTTATGTTATGGGCACCTGAGTCTGTACCCTTTTTCTATTATTTAGTGAGGTTGACTTGTTACTTCTCACTCACCAATGCTATTTTTCCCTTTTATGTCTGTACCCTTTTTACATTATTGAGTGAGGTTGGCTTGTCACTTCTTACTCACCAATGTTTTTCCCTTTTATGTTCATCTCCTTTTTCAATTATTGAGTGAAATAAGGATTGTTACTGCTCACTCATCAATGTTTTACCATTTTATTTCTGATTTCACATTTTATGTTTGATTACCATCCTTTTTGATAGGTATCCTTGGTTTGAATTGTTGAGTTTTACTTTCTTATTTAAGGTTTACTTGTTTGAGTTTTTTGGTCTTTAGTAGCTTTAGCTTTTCAGTTACTTGATTTAATCTTATTTTTGACTTGGTCATTCAATCTAACATTGCACCTATCACCCTAACTTGCCAAATTTCTAAGTACATCTCATCTACATAGTACCAGTTATCTTGGCTTTCCTATGTTTTTTTTGCTCTTTAGTTTTGTATTATTGGGTTTGTCAAAAGTAGTCTCTATGCCCTACACAATCAAAACTAATAACATAGTAGACAACCATACAACAATAAAGGTAAGTCAAGGTATGCATCACATTTAGTTTTTAATTATTTCCCTTTTAGTCATTTATTTTTAGTTATTTTATGCTTTAAAATATTGCAACTTTTTTTTAGGATCAACGTTATGTGTTCCTATGCTATTTGTCGAAGCACTATCCCTTGTTACACCTTAGTGACACATGATGAACTTTGAGTGGGGCATATGTATATACATAATATTTTCAACTTTTATCAAATACTAATGCTTTACATCTTGTAGGAACCCATTGGGACTAAATCTCTCTGAGTATACACCTTAAAGGGTGCATCAAAAAAGGGGTGGGTAGACCATTAGTGCTTCACAAGATTGTTGTTCCTTATTACCACTAATTATCAATCCAAACAACTCCTAAAAACCTTTACCTAAGCTATTACTGCTCCTTTGCACACTCCTCTAGTCTTTTCCCAATTTCCATCCCTCTTTTCTTTACCTTAAGTCCCTTTCGTTAATCAATTATGCTAGGTCGACTGGGTCAACCCTATACAGTTTTGAGTGATTTTCACTTAGGAATTAGTTTGGCCTTTGGCCAACCTAGATCATGACCTTATGAATAATTATCTAAAATTGTGTTAGGTTGACTGGGTTGACCATGTTGGTTGAGATTTTTAGAAGGGTTTAGGGTCAAATACACCTATATATACAAGATCATTTCATCATTATTTGATTATTCAATCAAGAGTTATTATTCACTCGCCCTTATTTACAATCTACTCTTCCACTATTATACTTGAGGAGTCTTAGCTTAGGGTTTCTACTTAGAAAATCTAGTCTTGTGGATAAGTCTTGGATGCTTTAGCCTTTCTTAAACCACAAAAACCTCTTGCAAATATCCATTGGCCAAGGGAGAGATTGAGTCTCGATGGGTTCACGTTTAGGTAAGTATTTTATAACTTTGATCCTCTCTTTAGTAGATAGAAGTAGTATAATTATTAGCTTCAAATAATAGTACTCTTCATATTCCATGTATTAGGGTCTTAATCATACTTAGATTAATTGAGATTCTCTTATACATGTTTTGATTATTTAATAACCCCTCATGTTGTGCCAAAAGTTTTGCTGAGCACTAGATTAGATTTACTTTACTTATTATTAGTATAGGTGAAATATCAAAACCTAGGACCCCCTTAGGGTTATTGCATGATTCTATTATAATGGAGGCTTTAGAGCCCTCCTTATCTTAGTGTATTATGATAAATGATCCCCTAATAAATTCTAGTAGATCCCCATATTGGTCATGCTCCCACTTGACAAATATATCCCCAATCGAAAGTGTATGGTATGATCTATCTTCTTCGAGTTAGAATTGATTTATAAACACGATGCATTTATGATTACATACAAGAACTACATTTGCCTAAAGTCTTTTTAAACTATGTAGGTAGCACTTGACCACATTTTAGTGCCCAAGGATGGCTCAACCACCAATTACTATCCCATCCTCTCATGGTCATTCAAATATATTAAATGCTATTGATCTACAATCATCATATCAAATTTGTCTATCATTATAAACCACTTATTTGATATCATTTTATTGGCCTATATCTCTCCCTTGTACATGTCTTTGCATAGGAAATGTTAAAAAATTATGGATTTATACATCCTCATGTATTCATTTCCCAAACATATATCTTTTTTCAATATTATTCATTTGATGAATCTGCTCACCTTTATCCTCAACATTGGTCTTGACCTAGGACTCATCTTAAGAGGCTAATTATCATTGCTAAGGTTCATTCCTTTTTGGGACTAGTCTTACACTTGTAACCTCATTCCCTCACATTTTTGATTGGGGCACCTTATCAATAGTAGCTCAACTAACATCTAGGCCATCCAAATCCCTCATCATCTTGATCCTATACCCATCCTATGATCTCTTTTGAGTGGCCATCTAGTTCATTCCTCCCCACATGTTCCCTCAAGGGGACATCATACAACCTTATTTTTACTAATTCATCTATACAATGGTTTTTATTTTAAAGACCATTATTCCCCACTTTGTCACTTGTAATGCCCTTTCAAATAGGGGCAAACATTATACATATAAATCTGCTCACTCTAACTATTCCACTAATCCTGCTATTATCATGTAACCATGGTCCTAATTAAATAAATAAATCCCATTCTCTCATTATATATTTCCTACGTCATGATAACCTTCCTACATACCCCATACTATATTAATCCCTTGATTATCCCAGTAACATCCCATTAAACTACTAATCTCACTTCATTTATTAACCACTTGCCTCACTTGCCAATTTAAAATTCAAAATATTCTACCTAACCCCCCAACCAACCTATCCATAGCTTTTACTACATACTTAGATTCTCAAACCTCCTAAAACCCCTAAAATAATCCCTATCAACCCTTAATCAAATGTAGAAGCCTCTAAAATATAGAGTCTTCTTTAATTCTCTAGAATTCTCTAAAACTAGAGAATTATTATGAATTTAAAATTCATTTTAATCCTCCCCCACCACCCTATAAATAACCAAGCATGGAACTTGGTTGGACTAATTGGAATTGGAGTTGGAATAAAATCAGATACAAGCTCTCTTATAGCCTTCATACTCCCATTGCATCCATATATCCTTGCATCCAAGAAAGCCATTGATCCCTCTTTCATCTATTCTAAATCTTGAAGCCACCATTGTCATTCAATCCAACAAAAAAGTCAATAATCCTTAAAGAATCTGCTTGAAGATTTTGGAGGGAAGACAAAAGAAGCAAGGTGATGGTAATAGCCTTCTTATAAAATCTGATCACTTCTATATTCACTCCCTTTGATGTTTTTTTAGATTTTTGGTCAAGTTAATATATATAGTATATTAAATCCATATCTCAAATTTTAGAAGCATATAATTATGTTGCTTATTATTTTCATGTTTGATTTTGTGACTAATAAGAACTAACATTCTTTACAATCATGTGTTTACATTTTCTAAAAATTAGAAAAGGCTTAAAATCTTCATGAGAGATATAAATCCATATAATCCTAAATATTTGAAATGGATTACAATCTCTAAAAGAGATATAAAGCCACAAAATTCAAAAACATTTGTCTTATCTTTAATCTAGTCAACAATCCTTGATTAATCATTGATTTAAAACATTTCAGTGAACCATTGGGATGAGTCCTTCCCAAGTCTTCCCTCTTTGGGGCACCTTTATCATTGATTCACTCATTTTTCAACCCTTGGGATGTGTTTATTCCTCCATGGGATGTGTCTTTTCCCCAAATTCAGCATCTCTTGGGCCAATCATTCTAATTTAAGCTCACAAATTTCACCTTATTTGGGGCACATTAAAGCATGTAACTTATTTTGGGATATCTTATCCCCATTCTGACTCCTTTCATGTATCCTTGCTTAAGGGAACCATCCATTATCATTCTCATTGTGCCTTCACACATGGATTTTGAGTTAATTAATGACAAGATTCTTTTTATTGCTTTTATTTTCAAGTTTGTGTGTGTGTTTGCTTATTGTTTTGCTTTTTTGTTGTGATTTGACTTAGTCCATATGTGTCACTAGGGTGATTCCTTACCCTTAAAATGAAGGGAATCCATTAGCATACGACAATAATGTCATCAAACTTTTAACATATCATGATGCATTTATGTTATTTGTCTATTAGATTGAGAGTCATTATTTATGCACATTGCCACCAAGCCATCATGGTGTTTTATATCATGGTGCATTCCATTGTGTTATACATTAAAAATCATGTGGTTAAGGTTTATATACAATGTCTCACTATGCTGGAAGTTTATCCCCTTGAAAATTCAAATAATTTTGGTCATCTTTGACTACATCATATCATCACATTTTCCATGGTAAAATCAAAACAACTAAACATTATAGCTACATATATGTTAATCAGGATGTGCATCTCTATATCAACATGTAAAATAGAGTCATATACATTTGTCAAACATTGGATCAAATAATCTATTCTATACTTCATTCTTCCTCATACCATTTTTTCCAATTTTGGGGGAACTATAATGACTTAAAGTCTATTTGGACTATGTGGTTAATGCTTAGCCATGTTTAGTTTTTGAGGTCAACTAAGTCACCATTATTCTTAGTCTTATTATGCTTTCCATTATATAATTATTCTATCCTTCCAATCAATCATTATTACTTCAATCATTTACCCATCCTTGTATGCATCATTTTTTTGGCTTCTTTATCATTTAAAAAGTTGTTATATAATTGCATATATGTTTGCATCTTTCATCTCAAATTTAATCTATGCTATAGGTTAAATGCTATAGTTATGCTTGCCAATCAATTACTTAAATAATCAATTTATCAATGATCAAATCTACCCTCTTTTGGGCACTTTTATTAATTCATCTTATTTGGGCAAATCAATTACTTAATCAATCCATTTGCTTGCTTTGGGGCAAATTTACCATCTACCCTTTTTGGGCCAAATTATTTAATCTTAGCTCACCACTTTTTTAAGATGCATCCTTCTAAACTTCTTCCTCTTTGGGGCAAGTCAAATCATGCAAATTGTTATCTTAAGATGCATCTTTCCCAAGCTCACCCTACTGGGGTGAATCATTCTATAATTCTTAGCAATCAAAGTATGAAAACATTAGCTCAAGTGGCTTAACTTTATCCATGAGTTAAGTTATTATTTTCACTTATTCTTCCTTTAGAGGGCCTGACCATCAAATTATTTTTTGACCACTCCTTCGAGGGGGAGTCTTGGGCATACCAAATATCATTTGTGGTATCATTATTCAATCAATATTAAATCTTTTTAACAATTTTTTCATTCTTTGAAAATTTGTTACTTTGTTCAGTGTCTCACAATAGATTCTCAAATATGGGAAAAATGTAGACACTCAATTCTTATCACTTTCATGTTGAAATTAAAATCAAAATAATTTCTTGTAATAACACATAAATCACTAAAACATTTAAATTCATCTGCACACTTGACGTGCACATTCTAAAACACATTGGGCATCCCTGATTGGGGAAATGCATCATATACAATCATCAACTTCACTTAATTCATCCTGAGTCAAATTAAGATTGTGCAAAGGATACTTTGGATTAATTAGGTTGAATGGTTATTCAACCTTCAAAATTCACATCACTTTGCATTAAGTTAATTAACCTAATCTTAATCTAATGGGGAATTCCATATCTTTTGGAATTTCCTATTTTATTGATTTATTGATTGAATTATTTCTCCACTTACATGGCAAGTGGATTCAAATATCTCAAATCATGACATCATCATGACATTGCATGGAAATTTATCAAGCATTAATATAAATGAAAGAAAATATAAAAAATACAAACCCATGCCTAATTAATACAAACTCAAACCCCAAATATTAATGGAATTATCTCTCTAAATTAGACTAAATTCTAACACACATATTTATCTTCATCCAACGGTTGAAATCTATTTGAGAAGTATATAAATACAAGGATTATTTGACATTATAGGCAATATTTTTTTTGGTGAAAACTTAGTCTACATAAATCAAACAAAAGCCTCAAACTTTCTTCCATTCTTCATCCAAATTACAATTAGACAAGGAGAGATGTCATCTACATGAAGTTACAACATTGAAAAAGATCTCATACATTACAATCTAGACACAAACACATCTATATCGATTGGAAGCTTATATCCATGAGGAAGGTAATTATTTTGATATGCTTTATATTTGCTTATCATTTTTATACCTTGGCCAATATAAATACCATGCCTAGTATTTTATGTTGCTTATTATTTTCATGTTTGATTTCATGACTAACACGAACTAACCTCCTTTGAAATAGTGTGTTTATAGTAATATACTCTTTTCAAAATACACCACATTAGTCACTTTTCAATAACCCTAACCTAGTTGTTCTTAGGATTCATAGTATAAGTATTTAGAACATGTAGCACATTATGATCTAGGGTCATTAGAGTCATGTGTGTAAGGTAACATATTCTATTTTGTATCAAACAATAAAAATATCAAAGATAAAGTGAAATGAGATTATGTAGTTCATACTATTTGTCTTGAATCAAGATGACTGAAGTAAATAATTCTCTTCATAGAACCTCACTCTAGCCTTTCACTAATACCTCTAAATAAACTTTATATATAGGAACAATAGAATGTATGCTAGTATCCTTTCTTCTTAATTACTAATGATTACTAAATAAAGAATTTTTATTGAATTCAGTGTGTTTCAATAATTTTTTTTTCCTACATTGAATATTAACATCCCTGGCCTTGAACATTATCAAATGCAAATCAACTTATGAGTTTAGGCAAGTGTTGAATTCCATATGATAAACCTGGTTCTATTAAATTTTTGAGATCAAATATAACATACAACCATATTATAACCTTCACCCAATTCATCCTTATTAAAACTATATTTGTCATTATCTATCTATATGCATGTAGGTGGTTATTATGACCACCTACAAGTCTAAATATAGATACGTTCTATCCCACTAAACCTATTGAAAACATCTCAATTTACTCAACCCCTAAGCCATTCACCAAAATAAAAAACATTATTTACTCTATTGTTCTAGATTACTTGAGATTTTCCTTAAAGGTTATCCTCTATGGGTTTGTGTGTGAGAGAGAAATCTCACCCTCAAACCCATAAAGGTAATTAAACTAAATGAACAAACTCAATAATCAATGAAAATCTAGCCAAAAAATATAGATTATCACGTACAATTATTTCTTCACACAATCACATTAATCTTATGTATTATGCTACATGGGGTAAAACCATTATTTACTCATTAATAGGTAAAACTTCATGTTATAGTTTATTTAATATTACTGTTAGGTCTTCTACATGAAAATTACTTTTTGTCTCAAATATACTATGCTAAATCTTGGCCATTATAGAGAAAAATCCCTTTAAAGAATTTAAACCTCTATATGGTAAATAAAACACAATCAAACAAGTAAGTAACCATCATATAAATAAAAAGGTAGTACATGTAATCTTATGGGTTTGCTAACAATCATTTGTAGCTAGTATATTCAAACCACCCAAGATAAATTACCTTTTAATAACAAAAAGAGTTCATACTATTTTAATAGTCTAGTTACTTTCCTAAAAGATAATGGTCAAATCATCCATAATAATATCACCCCAACTATCTTCTCCATTCATTCTCCTTTCCAATGTCATTCTCTACTTACTAATTTTATCACCTCTTTATTTATTTCTGCCATTTACCTCTTCATAATCTTAATTTTCATGCCTAGATTCCTTTCAAAAATCCTATAGTTTAATCAAAGTTATATAAGATCCACTCTTGCATGCATTTAATACTATTTAAATCATCTTGAGTCACTCAACAAAGTTAGTTCCCTTCGCCATGTAGGGTTTCCACAAGACAAACCCCAAGATATCAAAAAGTCAAACAACCTAATAGTTTCCACAACCCTAGTTTTGCTATAAATTTAATGGAACCCTAATATAATAATGATATTTTTGATTTATCAAAGGTAAATTTTACATTTATATTCCTTGATCCATATCCAAAACATTATTCATAAAATATTTCAACTACCTTTTCTAAAGGTTCCTAAATGCCCTCAAGATTATAGATTGCACATCACCATGGTGGTTTTTATATTTCTAAAATGACCACCAAAGGGAGTCCATTTATTCAAGATACTCAAAATAGGGCACTCCTAATATAACCAAACTATTATGCATAAAAACCTCCTACTTTTAATTATGAATATGCATGTAATACAAAATAAAACTCAATGAGTAAGATGAGTTATAAAAATAATACAATTATTCTCATAACAAGAAAGACTAAATATGATCATGTAAATAGTACAAGAATAGGATTTTGAAATCAAATCTTGTTATGCATGTTGTTGCATGTGTAGTCCATCACCTTGTCAAAAAAACACTCACACTGGTATATCATGCAGGGAACAAGTCATGCACACTCACCTGAGGCACAAAGAAATAAAGGATCCATTTTGGGTTGGGGGAGTTATGTATAATGGTGATGTCTATAGTATCTCACATGCCATTAGGTGCATGCATCTAGACTTTAGAGTGTGCATTATATTTACTATGCAAAACATGGCAACAATAATGCACTTATATGAACATAACATAAACACATCATATAGAATAAGTACACTATCATACCAATAAGGTGACCTCTACTAATATTATATTTATAATAAGGATACAACATCATTCCATTACTCATCAGCTCAAGATTACATGGATTAAAACATTCTTAAAGGCACTAAAATCAATTGTAGCCTATCTACCCTCTAGGATATCTATAACACCTCATTATCACTTGCCAACCCCCTTCCTTGGGCCTTATGCCTTTATCCCCATCTCATTCTAGGATGCATGTCATAGGCCACTTTTCTCTGATCATGTCTCTACTTTTTATACAGATCTAAACAACATTGCATAATAATGGGTAGCTCAGCTACCACCAACTAACAATTAATGTCTTTCCCACCCATTCCCATATTTGAAATGTAATGATTTGCTCAATGTCAACCACCTTTCTATTCTTCACTACTTCCTAGTTGTTTGTTAGAAGATGTCATTAGTCTTAACATCCACTGCTTGCTTTTCTTAGATCACACTGACTTGTCAGGTCTAATAGGTTTATCACTATCAAGTTGACACTTCTACTATCTTTTTGGATGTCATGTTGTGCTCATGCCTACCTTGATGGTAGACTTTATGTAGGTGCATACATATATAGGGGTTTCATTATGTGACTATTAAAATTGTCTTACACACATAGTGTTGCCTCTTTTTTATGCATGAGAGGCATGTATAAAGTTTGACAGTACCCACATAAAATCAGCTGTCCATCCTCAAATAACCCATGAATTATTTCAAATCTAGTACATTTCTCTTTCTACTTGGCCTAATAAAGTGTTACAAAAATAGTGTGATGACGCTCACCCAAAAACTTAGACATCTAACATAGGGCTTATAAAATAAATCCCTCACTCAACTCACTTGACTAGACTTACAAGGTATGCAACCTTAACTATAAAATAGGAAATGCTAAAAATAAATGGTATAAGAGCCTTATTACATCGAGAACCATGTGCATGAGCACATGATTTAGGTAGAAATGAAAATAGGAATTCCTCTAGTATTCTCTTCCCAAATCTCCTTTACTTTAGGCACTTAAGCTTCAGCTTACAAAAATTTCTCTAACTCAATGGTGCACATTTTTACATCAACAAAGTGCACATCCTTTGTGCAAGAGTCTCACTCATACCATCCCCACACTGCATGGGTCCTCATGACACTTCAAGATTTGGACTCTCCCCTCTACCTAGGGTCCTTTTTGACCAACACTCTCTACCAAATACCATTATTCACTCACCTCTTGAGCTCACATTTATCTAGTTTAGCCTTGTTAGATTTTTTTTTCTCTATTACCTTTCAAAATCCATGCCCATTTTTACTTCTACCCTCCATGATACTCCTTCTATGGAAATTAGTAAACCACATGTTCATGCTCTCTCTTCCACTAGTTAACACTACAACAACAAAATTTAACCTATCTCGATAATAGAACCAAAAATGTTGCATGTCTAGTCCAACACCTTATCAAAACAACTCCCCCACTAGCATATCACATAGGTAATAAGTCATGCATGCTCACCTGAGGTGCAAAAGGATAAAGGATCTAGGTTGGGTTAAGGGTAGTTGTATACAATGGTGATGTTTACACTATCTTACATGCCATTAGGCACACACATTAGGAATTTAGAGTGTGCATTATATTTTCTTGGAAAAACACGGTAGAAGTAATGCACTTATATGAACATAACATAGACATATAATATAGTATAAGTACACTATCCTATCAACATGGTGACCTATAATAATATTATATTTATAACAAGGATACAACATCATTCCATTACTCATTATCTTAAGATTACATGGATTGAAACATTCTCAAAGGCACTAGAATCAATAATAACCTATCTACCCTCTAAGAACTATGTAACACCTCATTATCACTTATCAACCCCCTTCCATAGATCTTATGCCTTTGAACCCATCTCTTTATGTACTATATACCACAAGCCACTTTTATTTGATTAGGTATCTTATTTTTATAGGGCTCCAAACAATGTTGTGTGTCAATAGGTAGCTCAAATACCACCAACCAATAATTAATTTCTTTCTCACCCATTCTAATATTTGAGTCAGCTACCTCACCACCCTTCACTACTTCCCAACTATCTATCAGAAGCTGTCGTCAGTCTCAACATCTACCACTTGCTTTTCTTAGATCACACTAACTCTAATAGGTCTATCACTATTAGGTTATCTATTCTACTAACTTTATGGCTATATTGTCGAGCTTGTAACTACCTTAGAGGTAGAATTTGCTAAGGTACATACACATATAGGGGGTTTGGTTTACATCTATTCTAATTATTTTATGTAGATCATGTTGCCTCTATCTTGTGTGAGTGAGGTGTACATGAAGGTCAACACATGTAACAAAAAAACATAATTAACATGAAAATTAAGTGTTTAACAATACCAATTTATGATCTAAAAATGAGACTAAACATGATCATTAAATCATAACTGAAATATACAGGCTACCTAAATTAAAATCATGTAACATGAGAATTGAACAATTTTTGACAACATAATAAGACACTATGAGACCCAAATACTGCTCAAAAAACCTATGTGCTTTGTGGTGGTTCTTGGTTGGCTTTGAGTACGTAAAATATCATGATATTTCACCCTCTCCCTTATGATGTTCTCCTTATGTACTACTTATTGAGGGTGAAATTGTCCTACATCCACCTTAAAAAAGTAGAATGTATTTAGTCTATTTATATTGATGTAGCTAGAAAAATAACTAACAATAAATGATATAAATACCTCTATATTATCCATGACAAAATGCATAAAATTCAACCTTAACCATACACTTTCCTATACATAAATGTATATAAAATAAATATGCAAACTGGAAAATGTGATAGTCTAATAAAAATAATCACAACATATATATGATTACACAAATTAGTAATCTGACTACTCAATATATATGATTACACAAATTAGTAATCTGACTACTCAATAGCCTGAAGGTCTATTTAAAATAAGAGTTATTTATTCAAGGATAGTTTAGGATGTAATATCCCCCTATTAAATAGATCATCATCATGATGATGTTATTTCCAAATAAAACATGTCTAAAATGTTATAAGTGCAACAAATATACTAGTCAAATAAATGAGGAAACATTCTATGAAATTCCTCATAATCTTCCCAAGTGGCACTATATTTAGAGCACAAGTCCCACTGTACCTTGCATTGAGCCACTTATCTATTATTCAAGTTAAGCTTGCATGTTTCAAGTATTCTGGTTGGTTCTATTATTATCATTCCTAGATCTACAACTTGTAAGGCATTCCAATCAAGTACATGTGAAGGATAAACCACATATTTATTTAAACAAGACACATGAATTTTTATATAAATCTAAGCTAGTATTGGTGGCAAAGCAAGCTTATATGCAATAGGCTTAATCACTTCTAGGACCTAGAAATGTCATAAAATCTAGGTGCTAATTTCACCGATTTAGCAAATTTAATTGAGATCTTTTATGGTTTAACATGCATAATTTTTTATTTCTAATTGACAGTTGCCTTGTTATTCTTTTCAAATAAACATAGCTTTTATTTCTATCAATAGATTCAATCAACCTTTTTCTTTTAAATTTCAATTGTTCTTCCATTTTAGCAAGCATTTTAGGCTCTATGTGATAACATAGTAGATAAAAATGTAGTGATAAAAATGTAATGATAAAAACATAGTATGACAAAAATGTCACGAGGATAAAGCTTAGTGAGGAAAAGCATAGCAGTATTAGTAGTGTTGCAAAATTGTCATGAAGAGCATAATTAGGACATTTTAGTGATTATCATATTAATTATTTATTGTCTAGTTCATTTTGGTGATAGTAGTTAACATTTCATGGTGGAAAAGTAATGCACCAAATTTACAAGAAAAATAATAGAGGAAAATATGTTTTCATGAGTTTGGACCTTTAGTTGAAAGTTGTGTCATCTTCATGACATTACCAATACCACTACATTTTTTCCTTGCTACATTTTGTCCTTGTGATGTTTTGTCATACTACTTTTTTACCGCTATATTAGTTCCACTACATTTTTATCCACTACTTTTTTGTAGGATGCCACATTTTACGCTCAAAAACTACCCAATCTTCTAATATGTCCCAGCTAATAGGTGTTCTATATTATTTAACATAAAAAGCCTTATCTGGTGCCAATTTAAAATTTGAATGGAATGAGTTATTATAAGAAACTCAACCAGTATAAGGTATTATTCTTACTTTTATTGTCGGTCCATGAAATACATCCTCAAAAAATCTCTTAAAATGTGATTTACCCTTTATATTTGCCCATTTTGTTAGGATTGTGGAGCTAAAAGCTTCACTGATGCAGACACAGAGGAGGTTGCAGGAGAGTTGCTGAGTGTCAGAGACACCGGCGTCGGTCAGGCCAACTGACGTCGGCAGTACAGGGCAGGAAGGCAACCGACGTCGGTCAGAGACCGATGTCAGTCACCTGTGTGGTTTGACTACGAGCTAATTACGGGCAGTTAGCTAACGAACCAAGTGTTTGCATGATCAGGGCTAATTATAGACTGAGAGCTGTGGATCTAATTATTGTAATTAGATGTCTAATTATTGTTTGGATGAGATCTATATAATAGACTCATGGTTGTATTGGAAAAGCGTGCTAGGGAGTAAGAGAGCATAATTATAAGCTCCTTCTGTGTGTGAGGTAGAGCAATGGTGCGTTCCTCCTAGTGCCACAGTACCAGGTGTGTTGGTGCTGGATTGGAGAGCCAGCTGGGTTCTTCAAGAGTGTAGGATCTTGGTCACAGTTGCATGGCCTATATAGGAGATCTACATGGTAAGTAAGATCGTTGATCTACAGGTGTATGTGTGTGCAAGGTTGAGGTTCACAGGTGAGCAGAACCGTTGTTTGATTTGCAGGTGTGCAAGGTCATATAGACAACAACACAACAGGGAGCAGTATCAGGCAGGATCTACTTGGAGTACAGGTGTGTACTCAGATAGAGCAAGAGGAAGGCAAGGGAGTTCCTTCCATAAGTATGGTCTGTTGAATTGTAGGTTGTTGCAGATTCATGGGAGATCTACTTGAAGTACCTTGAGTACTTGTGGAGTGCGTGGAGCACTTGTGTTGTGTGTGGGGCACGGGAGGTGAACACCAACTCTGTATTTGAGTTGGGTGTTGGGACCTGTGAGAGGGAGAGCTTTGGGGAGAAGAATTACTGTTCACTTGAGGTGTGGGAAACCTCTGTAAGGTGGTGGAGAAGAAGTGGCATCTTCTTTATTGTATTCTTTTCTGTATAAAGTGTTAATACAAGTTGTGTATTGTCTCTCATATGCTGTGTTATTCTGAATTCTAGTTACTTGGTGAATCTGGTTATTTTCGCATATTAAGTTGCTTGAAGTTTGGTAATCAATTGTATGCTTCCGGTTTTGCATCCTGACAAGTGGGATCAGAGCATGTTTGTTGTTCTAGATTCTTGACAAGTGGTATCAGAGCTAAGGTTGCAGGAAGCAGGTTGTGTTTTGGTTACAGGGCACTCTCAGGGGTTTCTGATTGAGTGGGAGTAGAGCAACGACAGATCAAAGTAAGCTAAGAATGGAGGAGTTGAAAAGCACAGACGGTTACTCACGATCCGATGGAAAGAAAGAGTAGGTAAAAGAATATTGCTGGTTGGTAACAGATCAGCATGAAGAAACTGAAGATACAGATGTAGCAGGTGTTGTTGCACAAGATGTGTTTGTAGGTTTCTTGGATAAAGTTAAATCTTGGATAAAAGATTCGATTGCCTCTTTCCATGCAGCCCCAGGTAGAGGAGCTGGTAAGCCTTGCCAAAGAATTGGCAAAGGGGAAGTGAAGCTGAAATTGCAGGCGGCCAACACACAGGTGTTGATGAAGGTCATGCAGGTCCCAGGTTTGGAGATTTGGCTAATTTCTTCAGAAAGATTGGGTGATGAGAGATGCACAAGAGCTCTCACAGCGGATGCATTTGAATTAGCTGGTGGTAAGAAAATAGGTATACTTTATCTACTTGTTTATATTACTGATTCTTCTTCTATTGCGGAGACGTGGCTTCGTAGGCTTGGTCACATGAGCAAAAAGGAGATGCATGTTCTTAAGCAAAAGACAGATATATTTGACAGGCTTAAGAACTGGAAAGCCTTGGTGTTCTTGGAGGAGATGGCAGATAGAGTTCAGTGGATGAGGTTGGATACATCTGAGCAGAGCAGTTTGGACATGGGTTTTGATCCAAAGGAGCTCGCGGGTAAAAAGTCATCACTCACAGGCGAACACAGACACTGGCGTCGGTCAGGAGGAATCGGCATCGAACAGATAGGTGTCGATGTCGATCATGTGCAGACCGAAGCCGGCGATGTCGGATAGGGTAAGACCGACGTCGGTCATAAGACCGACGTCGGCAGCATGTAAGATCGATGTCAGTCAGGAGGACCGACGTCGGCAGTAGGGACACCAGTGCTGGCAGGTTAGTAGTCAGGTACAGACACATGGAACTGACGTCGGTCGGATGCAGACTGTGGGGTGATTGAGGTCAGTCACTGTAATGAATTTTGGGTGGACAACACACTGTCAAGGAGTCTCAAACACCCATACGGAGGACTGAAGGTGTAAGTAGGCCCTCAAATTCGTTGTTCCTCTTTTTTATACATGTTGCTGATTGTAGAGCAGGAAGGATCCAGGAAACAGGTGTGAGCTTGGCATGGATGAGAATGTGATTCCTTGGAGGTAAACCAAACAGGTGTGTCTTGGTAGGGTTGCCAGCTGGATGAAAGCACAGAAACGAATGGATTCCTTAGTAGAAGAATAGAGAGAACGGATACGTGAGATGGAAGACCAGGCATATGGTCTTGAGGAGCTGCAGGACAGTGGTACCAGGTTTGACAGGTGGAGGACGAAGCATGGCTTTAGTCAGTGTCAGGTAACTACTGTGGTTTGACTTACCAGGTGGATGATGAGTCACAACATCATTCTGTTGCTGTATGTGGATGGTATATTTGCTAGCAGGGTTAGTACATACAGGGTTTTGTTGAGCTGAGGGTAAGATTAGTTCAGTGGCATGTCATGAGGAGTTTGGAGCAGCGAAACTCTTTGACATGGGAGGCATGGAGATCATAGGTTGATTTTGTCTCGAGTGGGAGCTGATGTGAATCAGGTGTTGGCGAGGTTCAGGATGCAGAACCGGAGCACACTAAGGGCTGGACAGGTACAGTGTCTGAAATCACATGAGGTCTGGTATAGACCTGAGTATTCCCATGCAGTGGGAGCTGTCAGAGTTAGGAGCCAATTTGGGGAAGTGGGTTCTCAGATTTTTGAGAGGGACCGGCAGCAGGGGTTGCTATGCAGGGTCAGGACTTCACTACAAGTGTTGTAGGTTCGGATGTGGCAGGGTACTCGGATGACAGGTGGTACACCACGGGATGTGTGGTGGGTTGTCTTCAGGTGGGAGCTTGAAGAGGGATACAAACTAGGAAACAGATTAGACGGAGTACAGGTACAGGTACAGTGTAGCTATTTATCTCCAAGTGGGAGATTGTTAGGATTGTGGAGCTAAAAGCTTCACTGATGCAGACATAGAGGAGGTTGCAGGAGAGTTGCTGAGTGTCAGAGACACCGGCGTCGGTCAGGCCAACTGACGTCGACAGTACAGGGCAGGAAGGCAACTGACGTCGGTCAGAGATCGGCCGGCGTCGGCGACCCCCAGGCAGACAGGGACCGGCATCGGTCACCTGTGTGGTTCGACTGCGAGCTAATTACGGGCAGTTAGCTAACGAACCAAGTGTTTGCATGATCAGGGCTAATTATAGACTGAGAGCTGCAGATCTAATTATTGTAATTAGATGTCTAATTATTGTTTGGATGAGATCTATATAATAGACTCATGGTTGTATTGGAAAAGCGTGCTAGGGAGTAAGAGAGCATAATTATAAGCTCCTTCTGTGTGTGAGGTAGAGCAATGGTGCGTTCCTCCTAGTGCCATAGTACCAGGTGTGTTGGTGCTGGATTGGAGAGCCAGCTGGGTTCTTCAAGAGTGTAGGATCTTGGTCACAGTTGCATGGCCTATATAGGAGATCTACATGGTAAGTAAGATCGTTGATCTGCAGGTGTATGTGTGTGCAAGGTCAAGGTTCACAGGTGAGCAGAACCGTTGTTTGATTTGCAGGTGTGCAAGGTCATATAGACAGCAACACAACAGGGAGCAGTATCAGGCAGGATCTACTTGGAGTACAGGTGTGTACTCGGATAGAGCAAGAGGAAGGCAAGGGAGTTCCTTCCATAAGTATGGTCTGTTGAATTGCAGGTTGTTGCAGATTCATGGGAGATCTACTTGAAGTACCTTGAGTACTTGTGGAGTGCGTGGAGCACTTGTGTTGTGCGTGGGGCATGGGAGGTGAACACCAACTCTGTATTTGAGTTGGGTGTTGGGACCTGTGAGAGGGAGAGCTTTGGGGAGAAGAATTACTATTCACTTGAGGTGTGGGAAACCTCTGTAAGGTGGTGGAGAAGAAGTGGCATCTTCTTTATTGTATTCTTTTCTGTATAAAGTGTTAATACAAGTTGTGTATTGTCTCTCATATGCTGTGTTATTCTAAATTCTAGTTACTTGGTGAATCTGGTTATTTTCGCATATTAAGTTGCTTGAAGTTTGGTAATCAATTGTATGCTTTCGGTTTTGCATCCTGACAAGTGGGATCAGAGCATGTTTGTTGTTCTAGATTCCTAACACATTTGTTTTAGGATGATAGGTTGTGCTGAAATTAAGTTGAGTTCTTAAGGTTGTTTTAAGGGTTTGACAAAACCTAGAAGTCATATGAGAGTATATATCATAAATTATTTTCTCAAGAATTCCATGCAACCTGTAAATTTCCTATACAAACCTCTTTACTAGAATTGGTGCATCATCTATCAAGTTATCTAGTATAAAGTGTGCTACTTTGGTCAGCTTGTCAACTACCACCCACATCATGTCATTCTTGTTTCTTGATAGTTGTTGTCCTTATACTAAGTCCATGCTAATGAATTTCCATTTACAATATAGAATTTCATGAGGGTACAACAACCTCACATGATGAACATGTTCTGCTTTCACCTACTGACATTCTAAACATCTTGACATAAAATTAGTTGTATTTTTTTTATTAATTTCCAAAAATATAATGGTTTCAATTTTTACATTAAGTTAGTCTCTCATGGATGACTAGAATAAAGAGTATTATGCAACTCCTTAAGCACTAAGACTCAAATTATCTTTGTTTGGCACATATATTCTCCCTTTAAACCTTATGATTATATCTCTATCAACTTTAAATCCTTTATATCTATGATCTTGAAGATTTTATGCTAAGGCTTTCTTGACCTGTTCATATAATTCATCTCCTAGAGATTATTTCAAAACCTAATCTCAAAAGGTATTACAAATAATATCCACATATGCTATGTATCTTCTTTATCTAAGAGAATCTATAAATTTGTTCTCCTTTATCTTTATATATTTGATATCAAAGTCATGATCTAACAAAAACACAAGCCATCATCTTTATCAAACATTTAAATTTAGCTACGTGAAGATATATTTGAGTCCCACATTTTTAGTTTTGAGTTCAAATAGTTTTTCCAATAGATAATACCTCTAAAATTGTAAAGCATGCACTATGGTAGCCAATTCTAAATCTTGTAAAGCATAATTAGATTCATAATGCTTCACTTTCCTTGACTCGTATGCTACTAATGAGCCTTATTATAATAATGATCCACCCAAACCATCCCTAAAAGCATCCATCACTATAATAAAATGGCCACTAGGATCTGGAACCCATAACATTAGTGCAAATGTGAACCTATTTTTCAAGATTTGGAAGGCTTCTTCATACTTGTCACTCCACAAGAACCATTACTCCTTCCATTGAAAATTCATGATAGGGTTAGCTATCTTAGAAAAAATGGGTATAAATTTCATCTAATACCCTATTAAATCCATAAAAATATGCACCTCATGAAAATTCTTAGGTGTCAGCCATTCCAAGATGGATTTTATCTTCACTGGGTCCATATATGTCCCTTTGATTGACATGATATGCCCCAAATATTAGACCTTCTTCTAAAAGAAAGAAAACTTAGACATTTTTTTGTAGAGCTTATGCTTTCACAAACATTGTAAAACCAATTATAAGTGATGTAAATACTCTTCTTCATCCTTTAAATATATCGAAATATCATCTAAGATGAGTAAAAATTGATATAAGTAATCTCTGAACACACTATTCATAAGATTCATGAATGTTCTTGGTGCATTTATTAGCCCAAAAGGTAAGACTATGAATTAACAGTGTCCATAACTCTTCTTAAAATCAGTTTTAGGAATATCTTCATCCTTGATTCTTAACTGATGGCATCTTTCTCTAAGGTCAATTTTCAAAAAGACTATTTCTCCTCACATTTGAATAAAAATATCATCAAGATAAGGTAAAGCATATATGTTTTTGATGCTTGATTTGTTCAGCATTCTATAATCTATGCATAGATGAAGAGTACCATGCTTATTCTTAACAAACACCACCAATGCTCCCCATGGCAAAACACTAGGTTGGATTATTACTTTGGATAACATTTCTTGTAGTTGGACTTTCAAATCTACCAAACTACTTTTATCATTGTATAGGGTGCCTTAAATTAAGGCACAAATCCTAGAATAATATCAATCATGAAATCAAATTATATTTTGGGAGGTAATCCAAGTAGTTCTTTTGGAAACACATCCCAAAATACTTACAAAAAGGGATAGTCCCATATGGTATTCTCTTTAGGCTCTCCTACCTCATTTATATTAACTAAGAATACTTGACATCCCTTCCACTGAGCTTTATTTAATTATATGGATGAATTTTGTCTTAACTTAATCTTTTTTTTTCCCTCCTTGGATTTGATTTTGGTTTCCCAAATCATCTAAACATTCTACCTTCTTTACGAAGTAATATACCTTTGCCTTGTGATTCTAAAGCCAATTCACCCCTAATATCACATCGTAAGACCCTAGTGGGTTTGAAAAATTCTACTATAGTGGTGAAATTAGGTAATTCCACCTCTACTTCTGCTAGGCACTTAACTACTTTGACCCCAAAATTAATTCTCATATTGCACATTCCATGCATTTTCCATATGCCTAAATTTTCTAGGTAGTTTATCAAGCAAATTAATAGAAATGAAACACTTAGTATATCCACTATCTATCACAGAAACACAATGCCCAAATAAAGTACCTAACACCTATTAGTGAGGCATGAAACTTAGCTTGATGATTATCAACTTCTAAGTGAATTTGTTTTTGGAATTTCACTTATTGAAAAAATGACGATGAAGGATTCTTTAATATACTTCATGTCTTCATAAAGGAGATTCTTTTGCATAATGATCTCTTCCATAAGTAAAATGTCTACTTGGTGGTCCTTTTATTTTAGGCAGGTTACCTCTATTCCTTTATCATAAACCATTTCCTTATTTCTTTACCCCTGAAGTATTGTTTTACCTAAGATTATTACTATCGATTTTTTTGTTAAACCCCAACGCACTTCCACTTCTTATTTTTGAATGGAGTATTTGAATTTTTTTTAATACTTGTCTCTGACCTCTAAAAGTGATTTGAGCTTTTGTTCTTGTTTGATAATTTTATCAAATACTTGATATATGGAACTAGGTCCATGCATATCCACTTCACATCCTATCTATGGCTTTAAACCCATGATGAAATTTTAGATCTAAAAAAGTTCATCTTTTTGGTATCAAGGAACATATTTGAGAAGTTTGTTAAATTAATCCTAATAATCTATTACCAACAGCTCTTATCATTTCATATTTTATAAATATATTAATTTGTGATCAAAGTAGATTTATAGTAACCATATTTCCATAAGAAACATAACAAACTAATCCTAGGTGGTGGTGGTGGATTCAAGGCCCTTTTCCAACTTCTTGGTGGCCTAATGGGTTCTTGCTTCACTAGCTAGTTGGTATGATCCCCATACCAATTTAGTCATCTTAGAGTAATTTAAAATTTATAAATACATATACATTTCTATGAATCAACCTTAAACTCCATCTCCCAACACCATCCTATAAAATTTGGGTGGAACCACATTTTTCATGTCACGTGCAAGTTTTGTAGCCACTTGTGCTCTTGTAAATTGATGCTCTTCAACCTATTCCTACTCTTAAAGATCTTATTGAACATATTATTATTCTTATTTATATTATTGATAATCATGTCCATGTATTTTTTGTTCTAATGGTGCTACTATATCCCGAGTCTTAGTCATAACTGTGAGGATTTGATCAGGCTTAGTAGCTTGTTCTACTACCAACATGTTAGGATTAGGTTGTTGATTCTGATTTGAAGCTACTTCAACATTTTACCTTGCATGCATAATTTTATCCTACTATAAAATAAGGAGATATAGGTCAAAATTTAGTGGACTCATTATCTCTGAGCATTAACAACTATGCTCTTCTACCACATGTTACAACCTGACTAGGTTCACTTGGAAAGTTACACAATTTTTCTTTAAAGTATTTAAAATAAACTAATCATATCCTAACATAGTATTATAATGTATACACCATTAATATTTATTAATATACTATTTAAAATTTGAAAACTAAATAAAACAAATGTACTTAAAATAAGAATCCATTGATTAAGCATTTAAACATAATTAATTTAGCCCACAAAATAGGGTCTCAATAGTGCAAAAATTGTGAGAGTATGAAGTAATTCATATATAAGAATTTAAAGGTACACCAAATCAATAAATGAAATACAAATTATTTCCATTCATATATAATCAAAATATATAGCCACTATTGTGGTACATATGATAAATAATAAAATTACACGGTTTTCAATAGCCACTACTGTGTAAGCCTAATAAATACAATAGAGATTCAATGAAAATAGATCATGAAATCAAAATAGTAGCCTTGATTATGTATTAGGATTGGTTCATATTTAGTTGTAGAGAGGGACAACATCATCTGGGCACTTTTCCTCTAACAACATATCATTGGTATCCCACTCACTTCCCCATTGGGAGTGGCCATTCCCTTCATCAAGGTAAAATAATAATAACGCAAGTAACCATAATCATAAGAGAATCGCATGTGAAAGTATAATCACTATTATATGCATCCAATCATTTAGACCCTACGTTCTTTTCTATCTAATATGACCTCAAGCAAACACATAAACTATAGAGTACTATGAACTGATAATGTGTACAAATATAACATTACTTTGGCCAATTGTTTTTATAATAATATTAGGTCTCAAAATCTAGGTCATAATCCACATAAAATCATACTATCTACTATAATATTTAACAACACTATCCTTATTGTTAACCATGAATTAATAACCTTATGATAAAAAAAACATTTAAAAGTACATGTTAATTCCTTATTATAGTTGAATCAACATTCATGCCTTTCTATTATATAATACTAGGTCCTTTCTAAAATATACATCATTAATCACTTATTAATAAACCTAACCTATTATTTGTGGGATTCATATTAAAAGTATTAAGAACATGTAGCACATTACAATCTAGGGTCATTAGAGTCTCGTGTGTAAGGTATCATTTTAAATTTTGTATCAAATAATAAAAAGATCAAAGCTAAAGTGTAATGAGACTATGTAGTTCATATTGTTTATCTCGAGTCAAGATAACTAAAGGAAAGAATAGTCTACTTAGAACCTCAGTCTAACCATTCACTAATACCTATGAATACAATTTATATATAGGAGGAATAAAATATACACTAGTATCATTTCTTCTTAGTTTCTAATGATTATCGAATAAGGAAATTCTATTGAATTCAGTATGTTTAAATCATTTCTTAATTATTCATACATTGAATCTTAACATTCAAGACCTTAAATGTTGTCAAATCCAACTTAACTTATGAGTTTAGGCAAGTGTTGAATTCCATATGATAAATATGGTTCCTATTAAAGTTTTGAGAGCAAATATAACCTGCAACCATATTTAACCTCCACCCAATTATTTCTTATTAAAAATAGATTTATCCTTATCTATCTATAGGCATATAGGAGGTTATTATGATAACCTATAGGTCTAAAGATATATACATTATATCCCATTAAAATTGATGAAAACATCTCAATTTACTCAATCCCTAAGCCATTCACCAAAATTGACAACATTGTTTAATCAATTATTCTAGATTACTAGAGATGTTCCTTAAAGGTTCTCCTCTATGGGTTTATGGATAAAAGCGAAATCTTACCCTCAAACCCATTGAGGTAATTAAACTAGATGAAAAACCTCAATAATCAATTAAAATCCAACCAACCAATATATAATCACCTATAACAATTTATTCACATAGTCCCATTAATCGTATGCATTACGCTCTAGGGGGTAAAGCCATTATTTACTCATTAAGAAATTTTAGGGATTGACGTTTACATTTAGTATTTACTGAGAGGAAAATAACATATTTGTGAGTTAGTTAGTATTTGGTTAGTAATTAGTTATCACAATATTATTATATAATAATATTATGATAATAGATTAGTATATGTTATTTGTTTAGATATATTGCTATAAGTTATAACAATATATTATATATAGAAGATTGATAGATTTTGGGTGAGATAAATTAATGGAAATAATATAGGAATGATGTTCCTATAAATATGTAACCTCCAATATTTTTTAATTATAAGAGTGTAAAGTAATAATAATATATTATTGGTGTGTTAAAATAATTTAGAGATTGTTTTGTGTTTGGCTCTATTAATCCATAATGCTATTAGATTAATCATGCACTGATCTAAACCAAACCCATCATATGATATTAGAGTAGGCTATTATCAAAGCATGGTTTTCTATATCCCATTTCAATGAGAGTCCTATAAAATTTCTAAAGAATAAATCTAGGTGGAACTTAAGTTTTCATAAATTTTAGAAATTTGAGGACTCAATGTCACTGGGAATCGATCATCAAACATGGAAAATTAAGGTATTCAAAGCATCTTACACCTACAGTCCTATCACATTTTTGGTCCATGTATATATAATGACCACATATGCTCTGCACATCTATTTTCCACTCATTGTTCTTTATCATGTACCTTATAAATCTTAACATTGTTAAGATAGACATGTCCTCTCAAATATCATGGATATAAGTGGGGGCTATCCTCAGTGAAATATAATTTGACTGCTCAACTCATGTTTTCTATGTGATTTATCTACATATTTAAATGGTTCACAACTCCACATCTACATATACATATTTTGTTGTCAAATAGTCAAGACTTTCATTCCAAATCTTCATCTCTCCTGTGTAGATTCACTTCAATTTGTTGGTTTACCAAGAGCCATGTGTCTCTTTAGGTTTTATTTATCTTTAGCAATTCATAGCTAAAAGGTCATTTTGTTTACTTCATACAAATTTTGTAATTTTATTGTGTTTTTTATATAATGCAAGTTTGGTCTTCACCGTGTTTTCCAACAAGACCAATATTGTGATCAAAATATAGCTTTCATAAGTTTTTTATTTTATTTTGGTTTATGCCAATAAAATTTATAGGTCAACGGTTAGTTTAGTTTTATGTTATTTAGTGGTATTTGTTTTCCAAAGTGTCTTATAGTTTATATGTCAAAAGTTTCATAAGGGTGTTGAAAAATCTAGTATTTCTTAAGCCATTATTGGTTGTGTATTACAAAAATAAAATGTCTCACTAGTTTTTTAGTATAGTTATTAAAAAGTCATTGTGTTTTTTATTTTTCAAAAGTCCTCAAAAGTTTCAATCATTTTATTAATATTGTCAAACTGTCAAAAAATATTCAAAACATAAGGATGCATTATCACTTGAATGTAATATCCAATTTATGCAATTCCAAAATAATAAATTCCAAAAAATTCTTGAATATGGATATAAGGCCAATATGAAGAACGATCGACTATAAAAACATCAATGGTTGAATAGATGATAATACATATGACATTTAAAGAATAAATCTTCATTATCTGAGTAAGCAACTTCACCTACTAGAGGTTGGAGGAAATAGAGGAAGGAGGTTGCCAAATCATCTCGTTAATCACTAATGATGGAGCCCAAAATGTTTTGGTGATATTTTGTGTGGTGTGTTTTTATAGTTTTTACTGTTTGTTTTTCAAAATAAAAATAAAAGAATATGCCTATTCAAGATATGTAATTTGTGCAAATTCCATACATAATTGCCTGATGTGAAAACATTGTGAAAGGATAGAAAGCACCAATGTAAGTCAGTTCATGGATCTTGAAAGGGTTTGTGGTAGAGATCTAGAAAACCATAGGAGGTGAATAGTTGATGTGTTCTTGTTCATGTCAAGGTTTGTGGTAAACCTATAAAACCATAGGAGGAGAGAACCTCTATTTATATCAAGGTCATGAGCCAAATAAGGCATGCCACAAGGGGTGAGCATACTACAGGTGAGAGTGTGAATGTTTTTACACATGTAAAAACTAAGGGGGGAGAATGTTAGGGATTAGCTTTTACATTAGTAGTTACATTCAGTATTTACTGAGAGGTAAATAGCATATTTGTGAGTTAGCTAGTATTTGGTTAGTAATTAGTTATCAAAGTATTGTTATATAATAATATTATGATAATAGATTAGTATATATTATTTGTTTAGATATATTGTTATAATTTATAACAATATATGATATATAGAAGATTAAGAGATTTTAGGTGAGATAAATTAATGGAGAGAATATAAGAATGATGTTCCTATAAATATGTAACCACCCATATTGTTTTATTATCAGAGTGTAAAGTAATAATAATATATTATTGGTGTGTTAAAATAATTTAGTGATTGTTTTGTGTTTGGCTCCATTATTCCATTATGTTATTGGATTAGTCATGCATTGATATGAACCAACCCCATCAAGAGGTAAACCTTCTTACTAAATTTTCTTTAATATGGCTATTAGGGATTCTACATGAAAATCCCTCTATCTCAAATAAAATACTATGATAAATCTTGAACATTTTAGATAAAAAGTGCTTTACAACATTTAAACCTCTATATGGAAAATAAAACACAATCTTCAAGATAATTTTTAGTTAATGACAACATATCAGATAAGTAAATAACATATGAAATATTAGCCAAAATTTGGCCACCATGAATGGGAGTTATTCAAAAATTTGATGTATTTAACCTTAAATTTTTTGATAGCCATTATGAATGGCATGTGTTAGTCATTAATGATCTAGGATGATAGGTAGTGTGTCTTGCTTAATAGTTTTCAATGTCATTTAGTATGGTCTAGTTGATAGTTGAGTCAAGACATGTGTCTTGTCATAAAATGGTCATTATTTATATTCTTCATTTTGTGTTTAACATTATTTAAGGTATTTTTGATAAGGTTAAGGTTAAGTATGAAATAAAGTTTATGGATAACTATGCTTAAGGAGACAAGGTGGTGATCCTTCCAGGACAACCATGGTCTAAAGCTAAACAAATTGACCAATGAACCAAGCTAATAAGTTTATCATATTGTTTGTAAAGAAATTTTGTAAAGATTAATTTAGTTTTTAGAAGTTTAAGGTATCTCACTACTTTAGTCTTATTGTATATTCAAATATTGAGATGATACTTGATAGTTATAAGCTAATGTGAAGGTTGTCATGGATAATGGTATGTGCATATGTATGTGCTAAGACCTATGAGAGAGTTTATAATGTGCAAGAGGTATAAATTAATTTAGAGAAAATAGTTTAAATTATAAAATGCAATCATTACTCATGAAATTAGTTATATATTATAGTTTTTAGCTAAGAAGAAAGGAATAAATGCAAGGAAAGCCCTGTTAGGGCTAAATGAGTAGGGCTATGTATAAACCCTTACATAGGGTATAAGGTAGTTTATAATGGTTTGAAGGGTAAATAATTCTATGATATCACTTTAAAATTTAATATGATGTGGTACATACCTCATTGAGGTGTTTCTAGCCCAAAAAGAAGCACTCTCATCTCTTTTCTTTGCCAAATGATCCCTCTCAAACACACAGTCAGGCTTGTATTGATCATAAAGTCAACTTATAGCACATGGTAACTTACATTAGAAGTTACAAGGGATATTAAGATTATTGGGGAAGATGAAATATGTTATTTACTAAATATACTTGGCATTTGTTTGTGGGTTAAGTCTCTTAACTCTATGAATCATTGAAGACTCTAAGAGCCCTTAAACCCTTCTTAAACCCCTAAAATGACTTGATAAGATAAATAAGGATTTATATGACCAACAAATCACTTGTATGACCTTTTAAATCTCTCAATAATATAATTGAGTGAAATTTTGGCATGTGTGAGTTGGATGTGTATGGAATTGGCCTAAAATCTCTTTCTTGAGCTAGTTTTCAAGGTTTCAAACTAGATGAACCCTTATAAATAGTTGTATAGGTTACCTAAGCCAATATAAATATGTTTTTACCATATTAAAATCATTTAATAAGGTTTAATAGTCTTTATGTAGGCCACAAGTGGCCAAATAGGCTTTAAGTGAAGAAAGATAACTTATATGGCTCGAAGAAGATCAAATGCAGGTTTTACCTAAAGGTCTAGAGAACTATAAGTGCATCAAACACCTTGAAAATAATTTATAATTATTAAAATAGAGCTTGGAGTCATGAAGTAAAGACAAAGATAAAACTCAACCCTCAAGGCTACTTAGAATCTCCATGGTAATTAAGCTCTCCCTCTCTCTCTCTCTCTCTCCACTCCATTAACTAGATAAAGTCTAATCAAATGTAAGATGGTTCTCATTGAATGATAAAAGCCTCATTAATTTAAATGAAATATTAATTGAGTAAAAAAGGTCTAATAGAGGTTTCATATGGCACAAAACCAAACCTTCTTTTGGAAGTTACACCTTGATCATAAAGTGAGAATGAGTCATGAAGTTCAACGCTAATATCCCAATGAAGAAGAGGCTTTGCAAGAGGTAGAAGATGATGTAGAACATCCCAAAAATTCCAAGTGTGAATTAAATAAATTGTAACTATCCTCAAGAGATATATGTGTAACTCTTTAGCAAGGAATTAGATCCAAGAAGTTCAGGTCTAGAAAAGTAACCTCCTACGCCACTCCCCATGAGGAATCACATCAACACTTATTCAAAAAGTTCAAGGAGCAAGATGAAAACACACATTTTGAATACTTGGTGTCAATTTACTTCATCCTTATAACTAATTTTATGAGAAATCCTTTTACGACCACCTTCTTTCTCTCTCTCTCTCTCTCTCTCTCTCTCTTTATTCTTGCTATAAGACAAGCCTTGAATGGCATTTTACTGGAGGCTCTATTGGTTATGGTGAAACCCTGACCAAACTTGTACTTGAAAACCTCTTGAAACAATAAAAAATATTGATTTTCCATTCTTATATGTTGTGTCATGTGTGAAATATGTAATTGTGTCAATCTTATCTAGTGAATGCTTACTTTCCTAGCTTGTTGTCTATGTTTTCTCACCATTATGCAGAAACACTACTATTATAGGTCATTTTTAGTGTTATACTTTATATATACATGATTTAGAAGTATAATTTCATCATTTTACCTTCAAAATATCAGGTGTTACCCTCCTAAGTACTTCAATGCACTCTTGAGACTCTAAATAAAACACTTATGTAATAGTCATGTCAATATTATAGGTTATGTAAAAGAGATGGCTTCCTTAACTCAAATAGTGTACATTCAATCAAGTAGAGGAATAATTTTATTGGTGAATCACCTCCTTTAGGATTTATAATAACACTCTTTTCCCTTTTCTCAACAATTAAATAGTTTAGTATTAGTTTGGGTGAAGCATCAAAGGAGCTAGCCTAAATATAGAGGTTCAATCCACTTAGTAGGTCACCCACAACCTAGGATTATCCCCATTGTATAGCTTAAGTGAGAGGGATTGAAATACCCTCTCAAGGGTGATAATTTAAGCTATAAAATTTTTGGCATGCCTAATGGGATGCAATTTAAACAAGGTTATCCAAGATTTATGTTAGTCTTGGCATATTTATGGCTATAATAAATTCCTTCATGCAACATCTAGCGACTCTAATAAGTTCTATGTTCTTGGTTATAGACTAGTAAGCTCATTTTTCATGCAAGAGGTGGCTAAAAAATCAAATTCTAAAGGTATTTAATTTTATTTTGTTGAGTTACCTTTATTTTCAATCAAAAGAAAGATGTTCCTTCATATTCTTCCCTACATTAAGTCTCTTAGAAGAAGGCTAATTTTCCCCTATAATCCAATTTTTCCCAAAATTGGTAGGATGGATAGAAACCTACCTTTTGTGGCCTTAAATGGAGGATATCCCATTAATATTTCCAAATATGATGACATCTTGATGGCATCTCTCAAAATTATCTCATAGTTTAGTGAAGAGAGTACTATTATACCCATTGAGCATATAATAGATATAACTAATTTTTGTAATATCAAAAATGTCACCGAAGAGAATGTGGCTATTATATTTTTGTAAATATATTTAAAGTTAAAATAATTGGATTGGTATATAACCTTATCCCCTAGTTCCATTGATTCATGGGATGAATTAGGAGACAAGTTGACTAAAAGATTTGGGGATAAGAGTGATCATCTTTCCCTAGTTGAGCAATTAACCACCATAAAGAAATCCCCCAAAGAATTCATTAAAGATTTCAAATTTAGGTTCCAAAATACATGGGATATAATTCCATCTCTTTTGAGGTCTACTCCAAACAATGCATTCCTTTACTATATCAAGTCCATGAATACTGATATATCTCTTATGATACAATCCATGGGAGGAGAGACTCTACTTGATGATTATGACCCTATAATTAAAGATAAAAATAATATTATCCATTCTATAAAAATGTCTTTAAGGCCTCTTATTCCACTATTTCTTGATATTCAACATTCTACTCTAGTTCTTGCTCCCATTCCTACACCGACCAATCATGAATAAGCTGTCCCTAACCATTTGCATGAAATACAAGAGTTAAAAACATGGTCGAATCCCAAGAGAATGAGATAGTATCTTTAATCAGACACCAAAATTAGAATTATAAGTCTTATAGAGGTCCTTATTAGCCACAATAGTTGTATCAGCCTACTAGGTCTCATTTTCAAGCTAGTTCCCAAGGCCAAGGGCAAATTACTCAAGCCAAACCATAAAATAGTTTTAATCCAAATGCTACCTCTTCTTCAAGGGAATTAGTAGTAGTTAAAAATAATATTTTTTAAGAGTTTGGAGAATATCAACCTCATTATTAGCCTCATGATTAGTCTGCATATCAGAATGACACATTCATTCAAGATATCATGGCTAAATATGGGATCATACCTTTTATGACTCAATATGAGGTGTCTACTCAAGGAGAAACTAATGGAATACAAGTGAAATCATATGTCACACTAGTGAATTCAAAAGAGGGAGATTGATGTGCAACTAATCAGTTGGGAGAGATAAGTAAGATTGACATTTCTATAATAGCTAATACTAGGTCTAAGCAAAGGGCAATGGAAGAAACCCAAGGGGTGGGTAAAGGATCTTATTCACATTCTCAAGTGCCTCAAAGAATGAATGGGTGTAATGAAAACCTTAAAGTTCAAGAAACACAAATAAATTAAAACATGAAGACTGCTATAGTACCTCAACCTTCATAAACACAAGCGCAAAACAACATTGCATCTTTTAGAAGATAGTCAAGTCTTGGTAATTCTCCTATCAACATCATAGATTATATGAAGAAGGTTCATGTCGGTATTCCAATGTGGGATACATTATTCACACCTAGTAAAAAATATATACTACAATAAGAATTATCTAAGCTTAGCATACCAGTAGGACATGCAAGGAAAGAAGGCGTAGGTTTCACTAATACTTCCACACCTACTGATAGATAGCCAAACAAGGATGCTAAGCCCCCTCCCTTTTATATTTTTCTTATTATGGGTGAATCCCTAGTTTAAAATTTCATGATTGACAGTGGTGATAGTAATTTAATAATGCCTAAACTAGTATCTGATCAATTAGACCTAAAATATGAACCAGTCACCAAGGGAGTTTTGCAACTAGATGGGTCAGCTACCAAGACCTTAGCTGTAATAAAGGGTTTTAATTTTAATTCACATGTTTGTACTACTTTTTTAGTCCCTCATGATGTATTTTTAATATACCTACCTCCATATTTTTCCCTATTTTTATTTAGGGAGTTTAATTCAAGATTTGGTGCTGCTTAACATTAGATTGATCCTACATGGTGTTTAGGACTAGATATGGTACCAAGGTCAAAATTAAGTCTGAACCAATGAATAGGTTTATCATAGACCCTTATATACCTCAAGCCCCAAATGTTGATTCTACCATTCTTGATGGAGAAGACTTTTATGTTGACTAAGAACCAAATTATTCCCTTCAAGATGTATCTAACCTCTTCCTTGATGATTGGGGACATAAGCATTATGAGTTTGATCCATATAAACTCATATAAGAGATAGGATGGGAACACATATTATTCATGAAGAATGTGATTAACTTCTTGAAGTAAGTTCTGATTATACTTTTCAAAAGGATGGTTTGGGTAACTATCTATTGCATATGGAAGATGGTGATGTTCCATATATAGTAAAGCATGATAGTCATAATGAGGATGTAGTTATACCTACCAAAGAAGAATAAATCCATGAGAATGAGGCTTAAGGAGGATGTGATGATATGTGGCAATAATATTATGCCATAATGCAAGAATTTGAAGAAGTGATTGGGTCTACACTTCCTTAAAAGAGATATGGACTTGATGATGAGGTTAATGATGGGTATAATGAACATAGAAAGGAGTATGAAACCCATATAAGGAAAAATATAACCTTGAAAGAACATGATCAAGTCAAGACAAAGGTTTGTGAGAATGATGAGAATTATAGACACTAAAATGATCCTAATCAACTTGTAGATGTGTTTATCAAATAAGAAGTCAAGCTTGATGACTCTCGACACCTACTACATCATAGTTCAAATTAATTTGAGGTTGTGAAGAGCCTCATGATCCCATAGAATTAGATTGGGAAATTCCAAGTGGGCATAGCAAAAAGTAAGTAGGCTGCAAAATAAATTTCAAAGGGATATAAATGAACCATTCAAATGAGATTCAAAGGATATACTAGGAGCTAAAAGTTATTTCAATAAGGTAGTCACACTTATATCTAGTTGATATTTCATAGTTGACACCTACATCTAAGTTATATAATAACATCGACATAACTATTTAGACGTAATACAAGCATCTAAGGCCATAAAATTAAAATTTATAAAATATGATGATTGATATAAAATCTAAATCCAATATCTTTCTAACCTATACCATATCAAACATACATGCACATATTAACTAGTTTATCTTATTTCTAATTCCTTATAATATCAATTAATAGTTGTACTTTCTATTTTTAGCATATCTCAACATTTAAATTTGGATATTATTTATATGAATTTGAAAATTAATTGGCCTACCATATATTTTTTTATCACCCTAATTCTTATTAATTTATATATTATTAACCCTATACTATATTGATTTATCTCAATTCAGGGTTAAACAAGGGTGCATCACTCCTACTATCACTTATAATGGATCTACTGATCCTCCTTTGCATTTAAAATATTTTGGTAACTATTGAAATTTTTTGAACTCAAGTCAAAATTTGTCACCCCCTCTAGGTTGAAACTTTATAGGGTTTTCATGGTCTTAAATGGTCCTAAAGAGTTCCATATGGTCATAGTTGTCTTTGTGTAACATTGTCCAAAGTTTGGTCTTATGTTCACTTGTCTAGTCATAGGGGTCAATTTCAAGGTGTTGATGTTATCAAACATGGTAAAATGTTTAGTATGGTTTAAGTTCATTTTAAAAGTTTATTTAGGTGTAATTAAGATCATAATATTATGCACTAACCTTTTATTTGACTCTCATTTACAAAAATGAAAATTTGGCCACCTTTTGGCCTATGTGGATGAGTTGCACATAACATTCCAATAAGCAAAAATTTAATAAAGATTCAAAATGTACCAGATGTAAAAAATGGGTTAGAGAATGTTCAAGGATGGTTAAACATTGACAAAATCTATAGTTCAATGCCTAAACTAAGCAAAATGACACTTTACAAGCACTTTTGGGCACTTGTGCAGCCTTACAAGGTAAGACTTTAGTTGAAAACAATTTATAAGTGTCTCTTGGGATCAATTAGATAATTTCAAATATTTAGACCAAGTTTTAGGTTAAATTGACACTTTAGGCATTCTATTTCCTCCATTGCTACCTTCACAAGCTCAGAAAGGCAAATTTAAAATGAATGGTGCGACCATGGCAAAGAGACAGAGTTAGGAGATAAAAATTTGGAAATTGTTAGGGGTATTAGTAATATTGAAAATAGTATCATTATTTTTCATATTTATGGCCTATTATTTATTTACAATAGCTAAGAGTGATAACAGGTCATTATGTCCTATCGATCCAAGCAGGGTTTATTATTGTAACTATTTATCCAATTCATAATTTTATGGAGAGGAATGGTTTTAAGGGATGTTTTTAGAGGTAAAATATATAATTTTCATGGTGGTTTAATTAGATAATTGATCTTCATTAAGTGTATTCACTTGGAGGAAAATTGTCTTGATGTATAAGGTGTTTAAGTGGATCTTGATGTAAGTTTTGGTTTGTTTAAGATATTGGTCATATTAATAGGTTAAAAATGATTCAAAACTCATGTAATATCCCTAAAATTCATGAAATTCATGTGATAGTTGTCTAAAACGTGATTCTTTTCCATGTTCTTCAAGTGCTTATTCTTTGGGGACATGATCTTTGTTTGAACAATCTACTACATGTTTGATTGCCAATTTGGCTCAAATATAAATGGTGTATCATATTATAAGTATTTTATATAAAATTTTACTATTTAAAGTATGAGAAAATCAAAATATTAGTCCAAATATACCCTCCAATGAGAGTCATAAGTCTTTCTTCCATATACAGGCCTATACGAACTATAAAGGTAGTTTAAAGATGCCATAATGGTGGATCAGAATATATGCGCCATGGAGAGAGATTAATTTGACTTATAATCATTTTTTTAAGTCTACAAAAGCTTCTTAAGGCATGAATTATCTCATGAGAGACTCTAAGACTACACATAGACCTTATACATTGGTTGACTGTGTATGCAGTCCGTATAGACTAGTTAAGTAGATTGAAGGTGGTATGATGCTTGGTCATAAGATATATGAGTCATTAAAGGAGTGAAAAGGAAATTTGGTGAATTTGAAAGTTTTTAAAATTTTAAGAACTCAAAGAAGTGGCTCTTTGTATCCCCAAACAAACAAGCAGTGACCTAAAGGCCCTAATCATGTAGGTCCTTATTTTGGACCAAATAAATATCAAATCAACACTAGAACAAGATAAAACATGGATATTAAACCTAAATGTAGATGAAGATAATGTCACAACCCATAAAATAACACCTAAGTGTTTGGACAGTCCAACTAAGGTTAAATGGGATTGAGTTCATTGTCAAATAGCTACGTACATGATTATGTATGGAATAGTGATGGTCAAGGGTCTGACTGATCTAATAAACTTATAAAATTTGAATATATATTGGGATATACTCTTTTGGTTTGATTACTTCAAGAAACATAACATAGTGAGCAGACTAACTTCCAAATGTCAAGCCTAATGCTCAAAAGCCTATTAGCACCTACATGTTGCTAACTAGACAATTGGTCTTAAACCTAAGGAAAGAGAGGGGCATATGTGTTTAAAACATGATCTGAGCCTAACTTGGAAATTAACAACCAAATAATATAATCATTTATAAAATTAGTGATGTGTAAGTGAGCTCCTAAACTCAAAATATGCAATCAAGATACCCTAAGGGACTTACAGGTGACAAGTCAAGATAGGCTAGCTCCAAGCCTAAAGGGAATAAAAGAGGTGTATGAAGGACTCTAAGGTATACCTTAGATAGACCAATATGACATAAGGTCATTTTTAGACCAAAGAATAATTGTATAATATTTATCAAAATGAGCTCAAAGTTTCCATACATAGTCAAAAGGTAACCTATAGGTTTATGTGCTCCTCAAGAATATTTTTACTTGATTTAAGAATGGAAAGTCTTATGCGAGATATAAAGAGATGAAATAAATTTTGTGAATGCTTTCATAATGTTATCAACACCTCAATCTAACCCTCAAACCTTATAATAAAGGAGGAAAAGATAAAAATCCTATTTAGGCTTGTATGCCTAATACACAATAAAAAAGGTAGACCAAAACATAGTCATGTGCAAGTAGATTATTGAGAATGGTGTAATTATATGAAGGTTTTGAATAGATTATATACATATTAAATAGTATCTACAAACATTCATGGGCAGATAAAATCAAGGAAATGCCAATTTTGTCCTTAAAACCCTTATTCAAACGTCATTCATGCAAGACTACATTCAAGGCATGTTTTATCCTTTGTGTTGTAACATTGATATTGTGTATGGAGAAGATATTTTTTTAGGTATGGTATAAAGGTATCTAAACAACATTTTTTAGGCATCATTTGATAGTTTTGGGTCTGACACCTGCACGAACAAAGACTAAGACTGTCAACCCCTCATAAACTACACATTTGCCATCTGAGGAATACTTTCTCACACTCATGAATTTCATGAAGATTTTAATGGGACATAGTGGTGATTAGAGGTGATGGAGGGGTCCCATAAAATAAATATTATGGAATTAGTAGAGAGAAAGAGGATCTATTCTTTATGACTAATGCTTAAGAATGAAACATGCTTAAAACCCTCCTAAAAGCCTGATAATGACTAGGTAGAACAAATGGACCTTTAAATAAAATTTAATGCCATATTTTTATATATAAAACTCTTGGATTTTGTTGAGGACACCAAGGATGTTATCCAAATGTACTTTTTCTACACTTGCCGTTGTATGGACTATAATAAATGCCTTATTTTGCATGATTTTTGGTGTTTTGTAAGTGTTATAAGAAGGATAAATTGAAAACCATTAGATGAGGTAATTTTGAATGTTTCATAACTATTAAATCCCAAAATTTTTCTTAGGATATTCTGGAGGTGGTCAAACAAGGCTCATTTTCCAAGGCAGTCTAAAACATGCCTAAAATGAGACTAGATGGCAAGGTCATTTCATGGTTCTCATACTTCCATAAGTATCAAGACCTAAAAATTGAAATAGAGTTTTGTGACATCAAATGGAAAGTGAATCAAATTATTTTTTATGTTTTCATATGTTTGGGAGAGGTCTAGAGCAAGAAAATAAGGTTCTAGGTAAGGAGGCCTAATTGAGGAGAGAGAAAGGGATAAGAAATAGACTGCTACTTAGAGTCAAGAAAAGAAATTTGACATGGATATGTAAGGTCATAATGGGTCCTATAATATTTAATTTTTTTATTATTACCCTTCGTAAATTATCCTAAACAAGGATGTTTACATATTTTTAGGGCTACAAGGAAAATAGTCATAATGAGGGCTTGAGGAGCAAAATTGAGCCTTAAGAGTTGTTACATGAATAAAAATAGTTTTTTAAAGATATAACAAGATATTTTAAGACCATATATGAAGATAGAATGACTTTAATAATATGAACTTGAGTTTTAGGCCATTATGACCAAGTTGGGCATGGAAAATGAAGAATTTCAAGACACCTATGCACATGAATGATGGGATGTTAGATCAGAGGAGTTTATTATAAAATTATAGGTGTAAAATAAATTTTATGATATCAGTTCATGGATAATTCATTATAGACAATTCCATTTATCACTCTTCTTATTCAAAGAAGGGCAATTTTTAAGAATCTAGTCAAGGTGTCAAGCCAAGTTCTAACTTCTACACCACACAAAGGCTTAGAACATCTTTAGGAGTGATAAAAATGGATTTGGAGGTATATTAATGACTATTTATTTTTATAACTCATGAAGACACTTTTCAATCCTCTTCTACTACACCCCTATCTCTCTCTCTTCACACATCTCTATATAAGCAACCATTTTTGGCTTTGTAAACAATCCACATCTGGTATGGTGAAGCCTTGCTAGTTTGAGTACTAATTTTGTCTTTGAATAAAATATTTAAATTTGGTTTTGATATCTCAACTTCTTGTCTAAGTGTGTAAAGTAGTGCATAGTTGAATGACAAGTGATAATAATGTATCTTTGTGTTCACTATACTCTTTCATGTTTTGTGTAAGTAGTTTTCTCTCTAATAGGTCACATGAAGTGTAGTTAGTGTTTTTGTATGTATCTAAGTGTAATAAGATTAATAGTGTCTACAATCAGACCTTTTATTCATCTACCTTGAGAAATGCATTACACCTTACCTCCATGTCAAAATACTTACGTTAGAGAAACCTTAGATGTTGAGATCAATTTTGTGAATCACATTTTATAGTGCAAGTTCATGGTATTATTGTGGACTTTAACTTGGTGCATCACCATATTAGGTTAGTTTTTTTATGTTTCTCTATCCCTTTTTTATTTCAACAGTTAGTAATATAGGTGATAAGCTTAAATAGATATATCAAGGGAGCTAGCCCTTCAATCTAGAGGTTTAACTCCACTATAGACAATCCACCATTCTAGGGATAATACCATTATTTCACTCAATTTGAGAGGCTTGAACTACCTCTCCAAGGGTGAAAAATTGAGTGTCAAAATTTTTGGAATGCTAATGGGATAGTTGTCCTAAGCACTTCTTGTCAAGATAAATGCTGGTCTTGACAATATCATAGCTGCATAAATTTTTCCTACTCAACATTTGGTGGCTCCAATGAATGTAAAACATCTAGTTGTAGACTAAATTATCATATTTTATGTTTCATGGTCACTACTAGATTAACTACTAGTATAGATAGTCATTTTGCAAATCCACTCCCTCATCTTTAGCTTCCCCTTGAAGTTCAATACCCAGAGCCTTTCTTACCACTTGATAATCTTGAAGAGAAAGAAGGTTTTGAAAGTCAAGAAGAGAAAGAGAGTGGAAAAGAGTTTGAAGGTAACATGGCTAGGCAACATGATTTCCTAGATTTCAATACAAAAATCACATAGACCTTGCTACCTATGATGACATCCCTCCCAATGCCACTAAGAGTGTTCATAATTTCAATGGGGAAGGCCCTATCACCCTAAGTGAACACATTAGAGACATATCCAACTTCTGCAATTTCTATAATATCACACAAATTAACATAGAAATTAGATTGCTTGCCATGTCTCTTAGGGGAAAATATTGAAACAATTAATGGCTAAGTGGTATTATTTATGTACCCTTAACACATTAAATTACATTGGTTATATAATAATATATTTTATTATTTATCATGAGTTTATCCTTTTATAAATAAATAATAAAATATATTAAATGATCTTTAGAGAGGTTGGATCCATTAATGTGGTGGTTGGAAAAAGTTATTTAAGATGGGAAGATCATATTTCCTAAATAATAAAGAGTTTATATTGTAAGATGTAACGAAAAAAGAAAAAGTGAGAGGAAGAAAGATTATATTGATTACTTGTTAGTTTCTCATAATATGAATAATCTTTGTAGGTTTTTTACCTCTTTGAAGGTTTTTCCATATATATCTATGTTATGGTGTATTCAACTTTGTTCTCATTATTTTATGGTGAATGTCTTTGATATTGGTCTCACATCTAGATCTGATGCTTGTATGCAATCGTATTGCTTGTTCTGTCATGGTATCAGAGCTAGTTGATGCGTGATCAAGTGGCAAGATCATAGATTGAAGTTTTTTAGCTTGTATTCAAGCCTAGATTCATCTATTTTTCAAGTTATGGTATGATCATGAAAATCTTCAAGCTTCTCTTTTGTAAGAAGTAAGTTATTCTATTTTTTCCTCTCTTAAAAGCCTAAAAATCTCAGATCTATACAATTTTTCATATTTTAAGCCTATTTTCATGTCATAGATCTAACTGAGAATCTTAAAATGGGCTATTTTTTTTAAGCATTAAAATTTTTAAAGATTTTCTTAATTTTTGGATTAATAATTAGTATGAAGGTGGTTGAAGCTCTTTAGTTATAGATCTAACACTTATAGGGAGTTAAAAACATTAAGAGAGCCAACAAGTGAGTGAATCAATGCTTAGAAATTCTTTTATGGCTTTTGTATGGTCTTTAAAAAAAAATTGTAGTAAATCTCCATTTTAGTCACTCAATTGACTTAGTTTGACCATTTTCAAGCATTTTTGACCTTTATTTCACTTGATTTGGACTCTTATAGCTCATTTCAAATTTTTCTCTCTCCTCCCAAATGTCATTTTTTAGCATGTGTGAAAAATAAAATAGTGAAAGATCAGATTTTGGGTAGTAAATCTCAATTTGTTTTATTCATTTGCTTAATTTGGCCATTTTCAAGCAATTTTGATATTTACTTTGTCTAATTTAGTCTCCTACAATTTTTTTTAATTTTTTTCTCTCCTCCCAGGCATCATGCTTTAGCTTGTATGGCCATGGCATAAGAAAAATAAATAAATCATGTATTCTCAGTCATTTTTTGAGATTTAAAGGTTGATTTCATTTTTTCTACAATATTTAAGCCTTGAGAGTCATTTTTAGACCTTGAAGAGCATCAAAAGGAAATTTGGGTTTTTTTTACTTTTATCTGGGTGCCATAGTATGTCATAACAGTAGTAGGAGAATTAAAATATCATTTTATAGTAAAAAAATCATAGATCTAAGTCTATCAATAGCTTTGGATGGTAATTTACAAGTCTTTTGAAGCTTTGGATCACTGAAAACATATGTCTAAAGCTCCTGCAATCCTTCCCTGCTCTTCATCTATGTCATGCTTTTATATAAAATGTGCTAAAATAAGGAATTAATGAGTATGTTAAAGTTTTAATGTAAGTATTTTAAAAATAAAATATTTATTTAATTGGCTTTATTCCACCCAAACAATGGACTCCACTTAAGTTTTTAATTTCTTTTCTAAATTTTAAATAACTGCTTGCATTTTATTATGAAAATATTTAATTATGGTTTTATTATTTTTAAAATAAAAATAAAAATTAGACCAAAAAAAGATTAAACATAAGACATAAGTTAGTGCTTAGTGAGTGAGTTGTAATTAACCATTTTTTCATGCAAGCACATAGTAGGCCTATGTGTGTTGACTTGTATTTTCTAGAAAAAGATTAATTTTTTTAAATACAATCACAAGATATTTATTTTACATGTATTTAATATTTTAATTTTTTTAAAAAAAATCAAAATTAATTAAATCATTGAGCTTGCATGTGAAGTCTTGTATTGGACAAAGCGCAGTTTACTAGTATTTTTTAGAAATTTTTAATAGATTCAAGGTCCTTAAATTAAATATCAATCCCTATATATATTTTTTGATAAAAATTAATTAATTTTTTTTAAAATAATTAGTTAAAAAATTTGGTTATTAGTCATGCAAAATCTCACATGTGAAGCTTGCAACGCTTTTGACACTTTTGACTTGTCATATTCTTTGTCAAAGATGGTCATGTGACCAATTGATATTTAAGTTTTTTGCATCTTTTAAACATATTGAGATGGTATTTTATTTGATTTTAAACCTCCTACTATTGATTTTACAACAATCTATTCAAACAGTGTAATTTGTGACACTATTTATGATACTTGCAAAACTTGCAACTTTTACCATTGTTGCAATTATTTGTGTTTTTGAATTATTTTAGAATTAAATAAAGAGGATAGTGTTGTTTACACACTTGAATATGTATATTTATTAAAAAAATTAAGTATAAATCACATTAAAATTTTTGCTTTCTAAAACTTTTTTTTTGATTTAGTATAAAATGCAAACTTGTACTGTCAACTTTAAAAGAAAAAAATATTCACGACTCAAATTATAATATAAAATTATTCCTAATAATATATATAATATTTGGTTAACTTATTATCAAATTATTAGTGAATTTATTATATGTGCACCATATAACCTACTTGTTAAATTTAACATGTTTGATTGCAAACTTACATATATTTTTATTAAAGGTTATGTTAAAGCTTGATCCAAAAATAATGTGCAATAAAGCTAACCCCTATTACAAATATCTTGTTATTATTTTTATTTATCTAAACATTATTAAGATAGATATTTTATAATATTTGGGTGTTGCTTCTAGATTCATGCAGGGTCTATACTTGGATCATTGAAAATTAGCAAAGCGAATACTTCGATATATAAAAGAAACTATAAACTTTGGTTTATATTATTTTTTCTTTGATTATGATAATTTAATTGATTATTATGATGCTAACCATACTATGATGAATCTAATTATATAAATATGTTTATGTTTGGTGTAGGTGCTATCACTTGGAGTACGTCATGTAGAAGTTGCTAAAGAAGCCTTGTGGCTATGAAGGATGATAGAAGAACATCGTGTGAAAGTTCCTCATTATACCAACCTTCTTGGTGATAGTCAAAATTTTATAACCTCAGTGAAAAATCCAATGTATCATGAAAAAATTAAGCTTATAAAAGTTCATTCAATGCTGGACTTATCGAAGTTGCCATTGAGAGGGAGTGTGCATGACAATGTCACTTCTCAACAGTCATGTGGGTCGTGCATTTCCTTCTATTTATCTATACTTATTTTATTGTAAAGCATTGTAATATACCACTTTATATGATTTTAGTAAACTTCATATGGAAGTCTACATTGTACCCAACACATAGTAGCATGAAGGTCTTTATGTTATAAAAGACTCCAATATATTTGGTTGATTATTCATGAGAAATTATGAGATGTATTCTCAGTGTGGGATGTAGTGTCACAATCATGCTACCCTAAACTCACTTTAAGTGGTTTAGGATAACATAGTGTAATTATTTTTAAGGTGCCTATATGTACATAGTGCAAAACATTTAGGTGTCTATGGATGTATAGTGTAATTCTTTTAAAAGTGACTATGTAATTGTGGTTACATAGTGCAATACCTTTGGGTATCTATAGTTGTATAGTGTAATTCCTTTAAATGTGATTATGTGATTATGGTTACATAGTGTAATACCTTTGGGTATCTATAGTTAAATAGTGTAATACCTTTGGGTGACTATGTTTACATAGCATAATTACTTTAAAGGTGATTATGGCATGATGATGTTTCCTTCAATTATTACCTCTTAAAACTCATCATGTGGATGATTTATGGAGTGTAAGTTAACTATGTTGTTACCTCCTAAAAATCACCATGTATCCTGACTTAACATTAAGGGGGAGTATTGGAACAATTAATGGTTAAGTGGTATTAGTTATGTACCTTAATACATTAAATTATATTGGTTAAATAATAATATATTTTATTATTTATCATGTGTTTATCCTCATGTAAATAAATAATAAAATATATTAAATGCCTTTTAGATAGGTTGGAACCATTAATGTGGTGGTTGAAAAATGTCATTTATAATGGAAAGATTATCTTGCCTATATAATAAAAATTTTATATTGTAAGATGTAATGAAAAAAGAAGTGAGAGAAAGAAAGACTGCATTGGATACTTGTTAGTTTCTCATAATATGAATAATTTTTGTGGGTTTTTTTACCCTTTTAAAGGTTTTCTCATGTATATCTATGTTATTGTGTGTTCAACTTTGCTCTCATTATTTCATGGTTAATGTCTTTGTTATTAGTCTCACATCTAGATCTGGTGTTTGTATGCAATCGTATTGCTTGTTATATCAAAAAATCCCTTTATTGGTATAGAACCTTGCCAAGAGGATGCATTACTATGTGGGATGAATTTGGGGAGTTTTGAATCAAATATTTGAAGATAAGAGTGATCATACATCACTGATTCATCAACTGAATATCATTCAAATAGGGCCTAAGGAATCCATGCATGATTTCAATGAAAGGTTCCAAAGGACATGGAATAGGATTCCACCTCCCATGAGACCCCTTACAAGTTTTGTTTTCCAAACCTACCTTAGACCTATTGGGACTGGTATATCTATCATGTTGTAGTCTATTGGAGGATATGTCTTGCTTGATGCCTATGATATGGCTATTAGAGATGAGAATGGTTTGATCTAAGCTAGTAAACTCCTTCCAAAGGTATCAATGCCTATGTTAACTAACATGAATAATACTCCTTCAAGCCTTGATCCATTTACAAATACAAATAACAAGTCTAAAGCTTCTCCAAAAAAATTAGATGATGTAATTGATTGGAAAGCAAAATATAAGGCCTTAGAAGCTTCAACTAGGCAATCAAATCAACATATTGGAGCTTACCAAAATTCCTACTATTACCCTCCACAAGCAAACAAATTTCCACCTTAGCATAATGGTCAAGGGAGGGGAAAAATATCAACCTAATTTCAATAAGCCACCTAATGTCTACAATCTAAATTTTGATCCCACAACAAGAGCCATGGTTCTGGTCCATAGCAACCTAGTTCAAGGAGAAAAATGGCCAAATTATGGGGGCAGCCTCAAGTTCAGTTCATGAATGTTAATGAAGGGGAAGGTCAAGCTTTGTTGGCTCAAGGAGGGACTAATACTTACTTTACATTATAATATTATAACTCTATAAAAGTAGAACCAAGTGGAGAGTGCAGTAATTTAGGAGCAAGGTTTTTGAACTATCAAATGGAAGATAGTTTTGTCCTAAATCAGAGCACCTCAATTAAATCAAACATAAGGTCAAATATGATAGATTTTGGATATGATCAAGATGTGAATATATCTCCAAACAACCCCCATTCAAGACAATAAGGTATGGATGCAAATATGGTAGCCTCTATGAGTCCTATACCTCCTCAAAATCAAAACTTGGGAAAGGTGGTCAAACCTTCATTGCCTCAAGTTCAAGGTACTACATTGCCTCCAAGGATGTAAGAAAAGGTTAGTGTCTCTCCTTTAAATATCATTAACTCTTTTAATAACACAAAAACAAACATATCCCTTTGGGAAGTACTCCATCTGCCTGGTCAAAAGGAGTTACTCTAAGATCAACTGTCCCATCTCCATATTTCCCCCCAATTAACCAAGCATATTGGTGTAGACATATGATCCTAATAATATTATTGAACCTTCCACCAAGTATAAAAATTCCCCACCTTTTTATCTTACCCTAATTATGGGAGATAATCTGGTCCATAATTGCATTGTGGATAGTGGGGCAATCACTTCAGTCATGCCTAAACTAGTTGCAGATAATTTAGGATTGAAGTATGAGCCTTATAACAAAGGAGTGTTACAAATTAATAGAACATCTATTAGTTTTATGTTGGATAATTGTTAGTTATGTCATGGTGATGTCATGAAGGTGTCTTGGTGAATGGATGAAGTGATTTGATGGACAGGTTTGTTCAATTTTGAGCATAAATGATTTTCCCTAAATATGAGATCATGAAATAAAGCATGAAAAAAGTTATGCATGCTCAAAGCTATCCTCTTAGTTAGGTTTTGACATAGTTGGATCTGTGATAGAATTTTTATAGAAGGCATTTTAGTTGCATTATATCTTGTACATGTGAGGGTTTCAAGAGTAGTGTGTTACATGGTTAGATTCTCCTTTGTGAGGATATCATTTGGTCCAAATTTGAGATCATGTGAGTAAGCATAGAATAATTTATTGATGTGCAAAGTTAGATACTCAGGTATATTGAAAGGGTCCCCATAGTCATTTCTACACTAGTTAAAGCTCGATCAAGATCGACAGTGTGTGTTGCTCTAAGAAGTCAGGAAGCAACGAGATGAGGTTAAGTTCATAATGTTTAAAAACTAATCAAAGATACAAGATAAGGATCAAATGGTCAATGGATGCTCAGATAGTTTGATCAAATGGTGAACATTAATCGTTAAAGCCCTGGTTGATCCATAGAGATCGATGAAGTAAGTTGAGTCAACATTTTAGGATTACATGAGATGAGATCAAAGTGATTGAGTTTTAATGTCTGGAATTAGCAAATTATATGTTAAATGTTGGACAAGATTGATAGTGTATATTTTATCTAAGTTGAGAGGACATGAGATTTGACCATTGTGTTCGAAGGTTAATTGTGATTATTTAAATTCAAATATTTGAATTTAACATAGGGAAAAATCAAATCTTTATTTTTTGTCCATATCTTTTGATAAAAGTTGAATTTGCTAGAGTTATAAAAAGAAAAATGAAAAGGACTCCATAGTGCATCTAATAAACTTTATTTTAAGATCTAGAAGTGTGTACAATCAAAGATATTAATGTTTAAAGTTGATCATGTGTTTGTGTTTGTTCTGCAAGTGACCTGAGAAGGATGTTTGAGCTTGTTTTGATGCTATTTAGACATCTCATAATGAATTGTCTATTAGAACATGTTTTAGAATCCATGTGGATGCTCTATGTGTATTTTTGAGGTGTGATCAATCTATCTTGAATATGAACAATGCTTAAGAAGTTGATTGTATGTTCAGTAATGATGTTCTTGTATATAAGGTCTCTATTTGAGTTGATTGAGCATATGTAAAAGGTGTGCTTAGATGACTATGATAATTTAAGGATGTCAAAGGGGACATTAAAAGTGGACCCATGTATTTTAAAATGGTCTTGTGTTACTATTTTGCTTGAGGGTGAGCTAAATGGGTGAATGTCTCCATGAGACCTATAAGAGCTACAGGGGTCTTATTAAAAGGTGTAGCTACTTAAGGGTGACCCATAGATGCTATGGTTGACCTATGAAGATTGTATTGAGCCATGTATTCATGTGAGAGATTCATTAAGGGATAAGGCATGCCTAATGGCTCACCAAGGTAGTGATTATCAAGATAGCTCTATAAATAGTGAAATCAAAGGTGGTGATTTCTAGAATTGTAAGACTTAGATGAGGGAGTGTGAGTGTGGAGCCAAGTGAAGGTTTAAAAGAGAAGGTACATGTCAATGAGGATAAATAAAGAGTTAATAATATTAGACATGCTAGTTTGATCAAGGTGCTGAAGATGATCACATAGGTCATTAGACCTAATAGGTCTAGAAGAGGCAGAATGGGTGAGTATGCTCAAGAGGCTATTTGAGAGAGGCTTGTGTGTGTGAATTATGGAATAAAGGAGGGGTAGAGTGACCTATGTATGAGTTGATGAGTAAATCAGTTTGAGGAATATTTGAATGACTTGTTGGTTATAAGTCTATTGGTAGAATGGTGTTCTTACTATTTGAGTGTGAATAAAGGCAAGGTAAAGACTGTGTGAGCTTGGTGGTTGATCTAAGAGGTAGATCAGTGTGTGGACTATGTGTATGACCATCTAGTCATGTTTTTTAAACTATTATAGAGTTGTTGATGTGAAAGATGCATTGAGTGTGAAAAATTGAAGAGTGGGGTTAGTTGAGATATGTAGTGTTTTCTAATTAATCTTTGTGTATTGGTTCAAGTATGTAATGTGCTTTGGTCCACAGGGAGTGTTGTGTGATCCAAAAGGTGGCTTTGGATACATTTAGAGTTTAATAATTACGTTTCTATCATCAGGTTTTGAAGACATCATCTCAAAGGTGAAACTTTCTAAAAGTCTAGTTGTTGTGGGTGCTCAGCTAGATAGGTGTAGAATCTCCTTGTAGGATTGAAGTCTCACTAAAATTAGGAATGGTAGTTCCTTGATCAGTTTCTTGCTGGTCTAAATTGGATCTTATTATTATAGGATAGTATTCCAATTTATAGGTTCTAGTGGGTTTTATTCCCCAACAGGGTTTCCCATGTATGACATGTGTTATGTGCTTGATCTTGAATTATTTTTCTTGTTCATTGCTATGAATGATGTATGCCTCATAAATATATGAATTAAATGATTAAGAGTTTGAAGGAATTAGAATTAAAGTTGAGATTATTTGGGCCCACTGATTCACCCCCCCTTTATATAATTGTCCCTCTAACAATTGGTATTAGAGCCAATCTTTTGAATGATGCTTAACAACTTGAAGGAGATCCTAAGTGGTACAAATATGACTACGTAGTTGAGGAAAGAAAATCTTGAGTTGAGATCAATGGTCAAAAATATTGAAGAATAGATTAGTCATATTAAAGAGCAAGCATGTAGAATGATGGATGATGTGTTTAAATAAGCTAAAATGGATAAGGAGACTAACCAAATTCTTAGAATTTAGATGGAGGCTGCATGTTCAAACATGAAAGATAAAGAAGTTGAATTTGATTAATTAAAGACTAATCTTGTTTCCATAAAATATGAGAATGACAAGGTCATAATCAAGGTAGGCAAGCCTGAAGAAGAAGAAAAAAAATCAAAACAAGTCAAAGAATATGGAAAATAGATCAACAATCTCAAGGATCAGTTAGGAGCAACTAATGTAAATCTCAAGACAAGAGAAGAAGAATGAATAAATATTAAGACTTAGAAGAAGAAAATGTAAAAATAGTTTAAAGAAAAGGTGAGTATGATGAGATGAAAACTAAGATAAAATTATTGAAGAATGAGCATGTATAATTCATAGACAAGTTGAACAAGCTAAGAAAGGAGCATGAGAAGTTTGAGTAAAACTAGGATATTACAAACTTAAAAAGCAATGAAAGAAGACCGGTTAGACAACCGAATGCAATAAGGTATGTAGGTTTTTTTCATGGCCATTGTTATTCTTGTTATGAATATGGTCATAGGGAAAGATATTTTAGAAGGATGAGTTTACATAGAGCCTTGGAAGAATGAGAAAGTGGCCCTAGATAAATTATACATTAGAGCTATCAAAAGGGACAAATGATGTTATTTGTTTCAGTTGTCTTAATAGTGTACATATTGCTAGATTCTATTCAAATAGTATTAAGAGGTCCTTAAGGTATGTCAAAGTATATTGAGCTCCTAGAATGTTTGAGAAATGACAAACTTAGGTATGGAAACCAAAGGTAATCATTGCCAATTCTTCTAGTAATAAGGTTGATAAGAAAATTACTCTAGAAGGCTATGTTGTAAATTAGGATATGATCAAGGATCAAGTAGGTAAGATGGCTACAAAAGACAAGAAGGGTCAAACTATCGTATGGAGATCTAAGGTAGTAAAGACTAAGAAGACTAACCCTATTGAGTTTAAGAGTCTTGATGGATTTTTTACCAAGGTGGAAAAAGCATCATAAATAAAGGAGAGTCTAGAGTTTATATTGACAACATTTACTAAAAAATATGAAGAAAAGAATGAAGTCAAGGATTCAGTTAAAGTCAAGTAGGACTGTAAGTTAGAGAAAGATATAGAGATATGGGAGTCTCATAAGTTTTGGGACTTTTAGTGTCTCTATGTCAAAGGGGTGTCTCTATCTAGGATTCAAGGAGATACTTGTCAGTCAGAGGAAGCTTGGTGGCTATTAGATATTATTTGGTGAGAAAGGTATGAAAAAAAGTATTTGAAGACTTGTTGAAGATGTCATGTTCCTGATGGAGCATGAAGTTGGGGAGAGATTTGTAATTGGTCAAGTCCTAGGATCAAAAGATTGAGTATTTGAATCTGATAAATAAGGTGTGGATAAGCAAGTTTGTGAGATCAAGATGATAATGCCAATAAAAAAAGTTTGTAGTTAAGGGGGAGTAACAAGTTCATGTGTTTGCTCTAGAGGCTTTTAAAAGAACTATAGTACAGGGTCAAAAAAAGTGGTTCCAGGTGGCATAATGAGTTTGATGTAATCTCAATAAGCGTTTGGCAATCAAAATGGTTTGTGCATGTATTTGTGATGTGCTCTAGGTGATTTTATGGTCTAAAGGTATGTTTTGTGCCAATAAAAGTTTTTAAGTGGTCTCAATTTTCTTAGTTTTTGGCTTAAGGGTAAGAAAGCCTAAAATGGGTTATAGGAAGTCTATGTTACCAAAGGTGTGAAGGCTAAAATCTTGGTCCAAAAGTGTGTAATGGGTGTATCCAAGTGTGTAATAAGTTTTAGAGGTATGCATTGACTAGAAGGAGGTTTGTTGACCTTGTTTGTTTTGAGATTCTAGGGTTTTGGGCTATGTTAAAAAATGGGTATGCCTTATGAATTGAGGTATGTGGATTCTTAATTTGTTGAATGGGCCAAATGGGTTGTCAAATCAAGCTTCTTAGAGATTTGAAGTTTTGTGGTTATCAAGTTATTCATGTTTTTGTCTATATGGAGGGCTAATTGACTAGTAGGTTTGTGAAGGAAGTATGTTATAGAGGATGAGCTTGGTGATGAAAATTGGTGTGCTTGAGGGGGCATATGATATTACTCTAATTATGAAGTTTTAGTTACTAAAGATGTGTCTACTAAAAATTATGGGCTCTAAAAATTTTAGGTAGGGCTACAAAGTGGCTAAACATGCGTAGTTTAAAGAAAAATGATTTTTGCTAGTTTCTCCAAAAGAGTAATGTATGCGTGTTTCAAGGTGAGTTATGAAGTTGGTTTAGTGCATGTTTCCTATTTGGTGAGTAACATGAAGTTTTGTTGGTGGTCTTTATGGTAGCTTGAGAGAGAAGGTTAGTAAGCATATGTAGTGATTCTTCATGGTGTGTGGTGATCTGAAGATGCTCAAAAGTGCTTGATTGAAGAGAGTGTTGGCATGGGCAAGTGAATGTTGTCAAGTCAAGCTGAAGTAGGGTCAAGGTAAGTGGGAGTTTGTATCTATTTATAAGATGGTCCTTTCTTATTTGATAGTCTTTTTAGGTCATTAGGATCAGTTTGTGCCCACTTTTTCATTGTGTTAAAGGAGGATAAAGTTCCTATTGGGGAGAAAGTTCTTGTTATGGGAGTGCTTTGAAGAGAGAGAAGGTGAGTTGTACATTACTATATATGATGGTTGTTAACATTATTAAAACAGGAGGATATTATTAGAGAGTTATAAATGATGCCATGGTGATGTCATTAAGGTGTCTTGGTGAATGGATGAAGTGATTTGATAGCCTATGTAACAATGATAAAATGTGCGCTGTGCTTGTCTTAGTGTGTTTGAAGTATGCTTGGTTGATCTCCAAAGTTTGACTGGTTATAGATATTATAGGATGAGTATGGTGAATATAACATGTGTAAAAGGTACCTAAGATGTTATCTATGCTTTGAGAGACTATGTGCATAAGTAGAATTCATCTAGTAGTTCATAGCTTTCATCTAGACACTTTGGGTCTAGTTGCAAAAAAATTGAGTAAGTAGTTTGATGACATCACCATTGTCATGTGTGAATGAGTCAAGAGGAGTTGGTCATATGGTTGTGATCACTTTAGTCCTAGTTGTGACATGCTAGATCTCAAGTCATGCATCAAAGTGAGGTCAAAGATATGAGGATGCAAAATTGGATTTTCATTCAAAATTATTTATTTTTCCATACTTTGCTAAATTTACAATGTGGCTAGAAAGAGCTAAGTAAGTAGTTTGATGATATAATAGCTCACACATGTGGATGTTTTAGGAGAAGTTGATTATATGGGTTTATTTAGTTTTGGAACTAGTTTATTTGTGCTAAAATTTAGATCATGCAATGTAGGACATCAAAATATATGCATATGCAAAGTTGGGCTCTTAGACAGTTTGACTATGTTTTCCCATAACCAATTTTGCAATGTGGCAAGAGGAGTCAAGTGATAATTTTTATGGTGTTATATCTTACATGTGTGAAGGTGTCAAGAGAAAATGATCATATGGGTTTGTTTAATTTTGAGCATAGATGATTTCCATTAAATATGATATCATATGATGAAGCACAGTAAAAGTTATGCGTGTTTAAAGTTGGCCTCTCAAGCAGGTTTTGACATAGTTGGATCTATGACATTTTTTATAAGAAATTTTAATAGCATTATATCTCATACACATGAGGGTTCTAGGAGCAATGTGTCACATGGTTGAATTGTCTTATGTGAGGAGATCATCTGGTCTAAATTTGAGATCATGCAAGTAAATTCATAAGAAGTTATTGATGTGAAAGGTTGGCTACTCAAGAATATTAAAAGGGTCCCGATAGTCATTTCTACACTAGTTAAAGCTCGAGCAAGATCGATAGTGTGCATTTCTCTAAGAAGTCAAGAAGTAGTGAGATGAGGATAGGTGCATAATGTTTAATAATTGAGAAAAGATACAATATAAGGATCTAATGACAAGTGAAGTTCATATAGTTTGATCGAATGTTGAGCATTGATCATTAAAGACTTGGTTGATCCACAGAGATCACCAAATCACATTGAGTTAACATTTATGGATTACATTAGATGAGGTCAAAGTGATTGAGGTTTAACATCTAACATTAGTAGACTATGTGTTAAAGATTAGACAAGATTGATGGTGTTTATTTGATCTAAGCTAAGAGGACATGAGATTCGTGTTAGGTTGTGGAGCTAAAAGCTTAACTGATGCAAACAGGAGAGGAGGTTGCTGAAGGTTGCTGAGTTGCAGAGAAGTTGGGGTCGGTCTGATCAGCCGACATCGGCAGGATAACATAGAGAAGCAACCGATGTCGGTCATATATCGGCCGACGTCGGTCACCTCCAGGCAGACAGGGACCGACGTCGGTCGCCTGTGTGGTTCGAATGCGAGTTAATTACGGGCAGCTGGTTGACGAACCAAGTGTTTGCATGGTCAGGGCTAATTATAGACTGAGAGCTGCAGATCTAATTATTGTAATTAGATGTCTAATTATTGTTTGATGAGATCTATATAATAGACTCATGGTTGTATTGGAAAAGTGCTCTAGTTTGAGTTGAACAAAGTTTGTTCCTTCTGTGTGTGAGGTGAGCAAGGGTGTTCCTCCTAGTTCCACAATACCAAGTGTAGGTGCTGGTTTTGGAGAGTCAGCTGGATTCTTCAGGAGTGTAGGATCTTGGTCACAGTTGCATGGCCTATATAGGAGATCTACATGGTAAGTAAGATCATTGATCTGTAGGTGTATGTGTGTGCAAGGTCAAGGTTCACAGGTGAGCAGAACCGTTGTTTGATTTGCAGGTGTGCAAGATCATATAGACAGCAACACAACAGGGAGCAGTATCAGGCAGGATCTACTTGGAGTACAGGTGTGTACTTGGATAGAGCAAGACAGGAAGGCAAGGGAGTTCCTTCCATAAGTATGGTCTGTTGAATTGCAGGTTGTTGTAGATTCATGGGAGATCTACTTGAAGTACCTTGAGTACTTGTTGAGTACGTGAAGTACTTGTGGAGTGCGTGGAGCACTTGTGGTGTGCGTGGAGCAGGGGAGGTGAACACCAACTCTGTATTTGAGTTGGGTGTTGGGACCTGAGAGGGAGAGCTTTGGGGAGAAGAATTACTGTTCACTTGAGGTGTGGCGAGCCTCTGAAGAGGTGGTGGAGAAGAAGTGGCATCTTCTTTATTGTATTCTTTTCTGTATAAAGTGTTAATACAAGTTGTGTATTGTCTCTCATATGCTGTGTTATTTTGAATTCTAGTTACTTGGTGAATCTGGTTAATTTCCACATATTAAGTTGCTTGGTTTGGTAATCAAATTGTGTACTTCTGGTTTATTTCCCAACAAGTGGTCTCAGAGCCTTGGTTGTAGGTTCTTGAGCTTGATACCGACAAGTGGTATCAGAACTAAGGTTGCAGGAAGTAGGGTTGTGTTTAGTTACAGGTCACTCTCAGGGGTTTCTGATTGAGTGGGAGTAGAGCAATGGCAGATGAAAGTAAGCTAAGAATGGAGGAGTTGAAAAGCAAAGATGGTCACTCACGGTCCTATGGAAAGAAAGAGCAGGTAAAAGAAGATTGTTGGTAGCAGATCAGCATGAAGAAACTGAAGAAGTAGATGTAGCAGGTGTTGTTGCACAGGATGCTCTGGGAGGTTTCTTAGATAAAGTTGAATCTTGGATAAAAGATTCGGTTGCCTCTTTCCATGCAGCCCCAGGAAGAGGAGCTGGTGAGCCTTGCCAAAGGATTGGCAAAGGGGAAGTGAAGCTGAAATTGCAAGCGGCTAACACACAGGGGTTGATGAAGGTCATGCAGGTCCCAAGTCTGGAGATATGGCTAATTTCTTCAGAAAGATTGGGTGATGAGAGATGCACAAGAACTCTCACAACGGTAGCACTTGAATTAGCTGGTGGTAAGAAAACATGTATAATTTATCTACTTGTTTATATTACTGATTCTTCTTTTGTTACGGAGACGTGGCTTCGTAGGCTTGGTCACATGAGCAGGAAGGAGATGCATGTTTTTAAGTAGAAGACAGATATATTTGACAGGCTTAAGAACTGGAAAGCCTTGGTGTACTTGGAGGAGATGGCGGACAGAACCCAGTGGATGGTGCTGGATACTTCTGAGCATAGCAGTTTGGACATGGGTTTTGATTCAAAGGAGCTCGCGGGTAAAAAGTCATCACTCACAGGTGTACACAGATACTGGTGTCGGTCAGGAGGAACCGGCGTCGATCAGACAGGTGCTGATGTCGGTGATGTGCAGACCAAAGCTGGCGATGTCGGGCAGGGTAAGACCAACGTCGGTCATGAGACCGACGTCGGTAGTATGTAAGACCAATGTCGGTCAGGAGGACCGACGTCATCAGCAGGGACACCACAGGGTCAGTAGTCAGGGACAGACGCATGGAACCGACGTCGGTCGGATGTAGACTGTGGAGTGACCGAGGTCGGTCACTGTAATGAATTTTGGGTGGACAGCACACTGTCAAGGAGTCTCAAACACCCATACGGAGGATTGAAGTCGTAAGTAGGCCCTCAAATTCGTTGTTCCTCTTCTTTATACATGTTGCTGATTGTAGAGCAGGAAGGATCCAAGAAACAGGTGTGAGCTTGGCATGGATGAGGATGTGATTCCTTGGAGGTGAACCAAACAGGTGTGTCTTGGTAGGGTTGCCAGCAGGAAGAAAGCACAGAGATGAATGGATTCCTTAGTAGAATAATAGAGAGAACAGATACGTGAGACAGAAGACCAGGTATATGGTCTTGTGGAGCTATAGGATAGTGGTACAGGTTTTGACAGGTGGAGGATGAAGCATGGCTTCAGTCAGTGTCAGGTAACTACTGTGGTTTGTCTTACCAGGTGGATGATGAGTCATGGCATCATTCTATTGCTGTATGTGGATAGTATGCTAGCTAGCAGGGTTTGTACATACAGGGTTTTGCTGAGCTAAGGGTAAGATTAGTTCAGTGGCATGTCAGGAGGAGTTTGGAGCAATGGAATTCTTTGACATGGGAGGCATGGAGATCACAGGTTGATTTTGTCTCGAGTGGGAGCTGATGTGAATCAGGTGTTGGCGAGGTTCAGGATGCAGAGCCGGAGCACACTAAGGGCTGGATAGGTACAGTGTCCGAAATCACACGAGGTCTGGTATAGACCTGAGTATTCCCATGCAGTGGGAGCTGTCAGAGTTAGGAGCCAATTTGGGGAAGTGGGCTCTCAGGGATTTGAGAGGGACCAGCAGCAGGTATACATGCAGGGTCAGGACTTCACTACATGTGTTTGTAGGTTCGGATGTGGCAGGGTACTCAGATGACAGGTGGTACACCACGGGATGTGTGGTGGGTTGTCTTCAGGTGGGAGCTTGAAGAGGGATACAAACTAGGAAATAGATTAGACGGGATACAGGTACAAGTATAGTGCAGCTGTTTATCTCCAAGTGGGAGATTGTTAGGTTGTGGAGCTAAAAGCTTCACTGATGCAAACAGGAGAGGAGGTTGCTGAAGGTTGCTGAGTTGCAGAGAAGTTGGGGTCGGTCTGATCAACCGACGTCGATAGGATAGCATAGAGAAGCAACCGACGTCGATCATATATCAGCCGACGTCGGTCACCTCTAGGCAGATAGGGACCGACGTCGATCGCCTGTGTGGTTCGACTGCGAGTTAATTATGGGCAGTTGGTTGACGAACCAAGTGTTTGTATGGTCAGGGCTAATTATAGACTGAGAGCTGCGGATCTAATTATTGTAATTAGATGTCTAATTATTGTTTGATGAGATCTATATAATAGACTCATGGTTGTATTGGAAAAGTGCTCTAGTTTGAGTTGAGCAAAGTTTGTTCCTTTTGTGTGTGAGGTGAGCAAGGGTGTTCCTCCTAGTTCCACAGTACCAAGTGTAGGTGCTGGTTTTGGAGAGTCAGCTGGATTCTTCAGGAGTGTAGGATCTTGGTCATAGTTGCATGGCCTATATAGGAGATCTACATGGTAAGTAAGATCATTGATTTGCAGGTGTATGTGTGTGCAAGGTCAAGGTTCACAGGTGAGCAGAACCATTGTTTGATTTGCAGGTGTGCAAGATCATATAGACAGCAACACAACAGGGAGTAGTATCAGGCAGGATCTACTTGGAGTACAGGTGTGTACTCGGATAGAGCAAGACATGAAGGCAAGGGAGTTCCTTCCATAAGTATGGTCTGTTGAATTGCAGGTTGTTGCAGATTCATGGGAGATCTACTTGAAGTACCTTGAGTACTTGTTGAGTACGTGGAGTACTTGTGGAGTGCATGGAGCACTTGTGGTGTGCGTGGAGCACGGGAGGTGAACACCAACTCTGTATTTGAGTTGGGTGTTGGGACCTGAGAGGGAGAGCTTTGGGGAGAAGAATTACTATTCACTTGAGGTGTGGCGAGCCTCTAAAGAGGTGGTGGAGAAGAAGTGGCATCTTCTTTATTGTATTCTTTTCTGTATAAAGTGTTAATACAAGTTGTGTATTGTCTCTCATATGCTGTGTTATTCTGAATTCTAGTTACTTGGTGAATCTGGTTAATTTCCGCATATTAAGTTGCTTGGTTTGGTAATCAAATTGTGTGCTTCTGGTTTATTTTCCAACAATTCGAGCATTGTGTTTGAAGGTTAACTATGACCGTTTAAATTCAAATATTTGAATTTAACATAGGGAAACACTGAGCTCTATTTTTTATCCATATATTTTGATAAAAGTTAATTTTTTTGGTGTTGTAAAAAGAAAAAATGAAGAGGAATCCATGGTGCATCTAATAAACCTAATTTGAATATCTGAAAGTGTTTACAATCAAAGATATTAATATTCAAAGTTGACTATGTTTTCATTCTTGTTCTGCAAATGACCTGAGAAGGATGTTTGAGCTCATTTTGATGTTGTTTTGATGTCTCACAATGAATTATCTATTAGAACATGTTGTAGACTCCATGTGGATTTTGGAGGTATGATAAATCTATCTTGAGTATGAACAATGCTTAATAAGTTGAATGTATGTTTGATAATGATGTTCATGTATATAAGGTCTCTGTTTGAGTTGATTAAGCATATGCAGATGTGAGATAAGATGACCATGATCATTTGAGGATGTTAAAGGGGACATTAGAAGTGGAATCATGTATTTTAAAGTGGTCCTATATGTTTGATAATGCTTTTGAACAATGCTTAATAAGTTAAATGTATGTTCAATAATGATGTTCATGTGTATAAAGTCTCTACTTGAGTTGATTGAGCATATGCAGAGGTGAGCTAAGATGACCATGATCATTTGAGGATGTCAAAAGGGACATAATAAGGGGGCCCATGTATTTGAAAGTGGTATTGTGTTATTATTTTTCTTGAGGGTGAGCTAAAAGGGTGAATAGGTCTACATGAGACCTATAAGAGCTACAAGGGCCTTATTAAAAGGTGTAGTTGCTTAAGGGTGACCCATAGATGCTATGGACAACCTATGAAGATTGTATTGAGCTATGTCTTCATGTGAGAGATTATTTAAGGGATAAGGCATGCCTAATAGCTAACCAAGGTAGTGATTATCAAGATATCTCTATAAATAGTGAAATCAAAGGTGGTGATTTCTAGACTTGTAAGACTTGGATGAGGGAGTACGAGTGTGGAGCTAAGAGAAGGAGATAAAATTTGAAAGAGAAGGTATAGTTTAGTGAGGATTAGTAGAGAGTGAAGAAGATTAGACATGATAGTTTGAGCAAGGTGATGAAGATGATCACATAGGTCATTGGACCTAATAAGCCTAAAAGAGGTAGAATGGGTGACTATGCTCAAGAGGCTTTTTGAGAGAGGATTATGTGTGTGAATTATGGAATGAAGGAGGGGTAGAGTTCCCTATGGATGAGTTGATGAGAAGATTAGTTTGATGACTATTTTTATGACTTGTTAGTCATGATTCTATTGGTAGAATAGTGCTCTTGCTATTTGAGTGTGAGTGAAGGCAACGTGAAGACTGTGTGAGCTTGGTGGTTGATTTGAGAGGCAGATTAGTGTGTATGACCATCTAGTCATGTTGTTGAAGCTGTGACAGAGTTGGTTCTATGAAGGATGTATTGAGTTTGAAAATTTGAAGAGTAGGGTTAGTTAGGATATGTAATGTGTTCTAATTAATCTTTATGTATTGGTTCAAGTATGTAATGTGCTTTGGCCAATAGGGAGTGTTGTGTGATCCAAAAGGTGGATTTGGATACATTGAGAGTTTGATAATCAGAGTTCCATCATCATGTGTTGAAGACATCAATTGAAATGTGGAGATGTTTAAGGTAGCTGGGTGGGTGGTTAGTTGTCTAGGATTTTTTTTCCTCCTTGCAAGGTGAAACTTACTAAAAGTCTAGTTGTTGTGGGTGATCAGCTAGATAGGTGTAAAATCTCCTTATGGGATTATAGTCTCACTAAAATTAGGAATGGTAGTTCCTTGATCAGTTGCTTACTAGTCTAAATTAGATTTTTTTATTATAAGATAGTAGTCCAATTATAGGTTCTATTGGGTTTTATTCATGAAGAGGGTTTACCACGCATGACATGTGTTATGTGCTTGATCTTTCATTGGCTTTATTGTGAATTGATATGAATAATGTATGCCTCATGAATGTATGCATTGAATAATTAAGAATTTAAATGAATTAGAATTAAAATTCAGATTATCTAGGCTCATTGATTTACCCCCCTCTTAGTGATTGTACATCTAACAGTATATAGGGATCATCAAATGCTTAAAATTACTCTTGCATGTCTGGGAAAGTTTTCCAATTCTACAAGAAATAGTGGTGGTGGATCTACCTGCACACTTTACCATTTTCCTATCAAGAGACTTTACCACCAAGATAGGAGGGTATGTTGTTACTGATTGGTATCTATTGGCTTTTATAATGAGGTATGGAGCTAAAGTGAGAATAAGAACATAACCATTGGAGAAGTTCCACATTGAACCATATGTGAAAATGATTTCCAATCTATCAATGATCAAGAGGCGCATGCCATAGATGATGGAACATCTTCCAAAATTGAAGGTATTTATGATCTCTTCTTAGATGAGTATGATCCCTATGATTTCATTAAAGAGACATGTCTTGGCACATATATCATTCATGAGGAGGATGGTGAGCATATTGAGGTAAGTCTTGATGACTCCCTCACACAAGTTGCAATGGGTAACTATTATATTCATATAGATGATGATGATGATGAGTTTCATAGTGTAATAAAACATGGTAATGAAGATGGTATATTTGTACCTACCCAAAATGAAGAAGCTCATGAGTGTGATAGTTATGAAGAAGAAGAAGATCTATGGTAGTAGTTCTATGCCATAGTTCAAGAATTTGAAAAATTGAGTAAGGCATCTATCCCTCAAAAGAAATATGAGTTTGATAGTAAAGCCATTAGTAGACCTAATGAGAATGAATATAAGTGTTAAAACATTGTCAAATAGGCTATAGCCTCAAAAGAGTGCAATCAGACCAAGGCAAAAGTTTTTGTGATTGAGGAGCAACCTAGGCATCAAGATGATATTGGATCACTTGCAAAAATGTTTGACTAGTAAGAAGATAAGTATGATGGTCTTAGACATCAAACATATCATGGTCTAAATGAAAGTGAAGATGAGAAAGTTTCCATGACTCCCAAGAAGTAGATTAAAAAGTGTCCAATGAGCATGAAGAAGATCAAATAGGCTTCAATGTCTAACAAACCTAAAGGAGAGCTAACAGGACCCTTCAAAGGAGTTTCAAGTGGTGTACTTGTAACTAGCAAAGATCCCATAAGTGCTAAGTCCTTTGATCACATTCACAAGAAAATTTTCTTTAATAGACATCCATCATATGCTAACTTGTTCTCATGGAGTAGTTGTGACTCAAGAAACATTCTATTTGAACCCTAGTTGAAGCAAGATGAAGTGTTTCATCACCTCAAACATGTTTTGAGGTTTTTACATAGTAGGTTAGGTGTGTTGTTTTGAGTCTTTTATGTCTGATTTTCCCTAAATGCATTTGGGATAGTTTGTGTTTACTTATTATTATGTGGTGTGGTATGGGTTTGAAGTCTTTGGAAGGCATATAAATTTTATATTGTAGCATAAGAGTGACTCCATTTCCTAATGGAAGGACAAGGCTACTGGTCCATTAGCATTGCAGGCATGCTACCCTTGTGAATCACCAAATTATTGATCGAATTTTTGCCTCAAGTCAAAAATTTTCACCCCTTATAGGGTGAAATTTCATAAGGTTGTCATGGTCTTGTCATGGTCCTAAAGAGTTCCATATGGTCATATTTGTCCTTGTCTAACATTTTCCAAAGTTTGGTCTTATGTTCACTTGTCTAGCCCTAGGGGTCAATTTCAAGGTCTTGATGTTGTAAAACATGTTCAAAGGTTTAGTATGGTTTAAGGTCATTGTAAAATGTTATTTAGGTGTCATTAAGATCATAATATTATGCACTAACCTTTTATTTGGCTCTCATATGCAAAAATGACAATTTGGCAACCTTTTGGCCTATGTGGATGAGTTGCACATACCATTCCAAGAAGAAAAAATTTCATGTAGATTAATAAAATATTTGTTTTGATAAATGGGTAAGATAATGTTTAGGGATAGTCAAATATTGACAATATCTGTAGTTCAATGCCTAAACTAAGCAAAAGGATACTTTACAAGCACTTTTGGGCACTTGTATGACCTTGTAGGATAATATTTCAGTTGGGAATGGTTTTTAAGTGTCCCTTGGGATATTTTAGATCATTTTAAAGCTTTGGAATAATTTTTAGGTCTAAATGACACTTCAGGCATTCTCTCCTCCATCACTACCTTCACATGCTCAGAAAGGCAAATTTGAAGTGAATAGTATGACCAAAAGAGAGAGATTTAGGAGCTTAAAATTTAGATTTTTTTATGGATATTATTAATATTTAAATAAATTTAGTTATTTTTTATATTTATTTCCTCTTTTTTATGAACAATCAATAAAAGTGATAACATGTCACTATGTCTTATCCATCTAAGTAGGGTCTATTCTTGCATCTGTTTCTCCACTTCATAATTTTATGGAGAGGAATGGTGTTGATGGATGTTTGTATAGTTAAATGAGATGATTTTAATTGTGTTTTAATAAGCTAACTCATCTTCATGAAGTGTCTTCACTTGGAGGAAAAGTGTCTTGATGTACAAGGTGTTTCAGTGGATCCTGTTGCAAGTTTTTGTTTATATGAGATATTGGTCATATTAAAAGGTTCCAAATGATTCACCACTCATGGAAGATATATAAAATTCATGGAGTTCATGTTATATTTTTTTTATATGTGATTATTTTCCATGTTTTTCAAGTGCTTTCTCTTTGGGGACATGGTCTAAGTTTGAATAGTCTACTACATGTTTGATTTCCAATTTGGCTCAAATATCAATGGTGTATCATAGTATAAGGTTTTGAGATAACATTTCACTATTGGAAGTATGATAAAATTAGGACAATAGTAAAAACATACCCTCCTATGAGATTCATAAGTGTTTCTTCCATATATAGGCCTATATGGATTGCAGAGGTTGTTTTAAGATGTCATAATGGTGGATAAGAAAGTATAAGCCATGGAGAGTGATGAATTTGAATTATAAGAATTTGTATAAGGCTGATTAGGCTTCTTAAGTCATGAATGCACTCATGAGAGACTCTAAGACTTCACACAAACCTTATGCATTAGTTGACTGTGTATGTAGTTATTACAACCTAATTAAGTAAACTAAAGGTGATATTATGTTTGGTAATAATATTTAGGAGTAATTTAAGGAGTGACAAGGAAATTTGGTGAAGTTTATGGGTTTGAAAATTTTAATAAATCAAAGAAGTGGCTATTTGTAGCCCTAAATAGGCAAGTAATGACCTATAGGCCCCAAGCCTATAGGTCTTCATTTTGGATCAGATCAATCTCAAATAAACACTAAAACAAGATAAGAAGTGGATATTGAACCTAAATTCAGATGAATATAGTGTCATAACCCATCAAAGAACACCTAAGTGTTTGGATAGTCTAATGGAGTTCAAATGGGATTGAGTTCACAGTCAAATAACTACCTATAGGAATATGTGCAAACTAGTGATGGTTAAGGGTCTGACTGATCTAAGAAACCTATGAAATCTACCTATGTAGTGGGATAGACTAACTTACTTTTATTACTTCAAGAATCATAACATAGTGAGTAGACCAACTTCTAAATGTCAAGCCTAATGCTAAAGCATCCTACTAGCACCTACAGGTTGCTAACTAGACACTTAGTCTTAAGCCTAAGGAAAGAGAGGAGAATAGGTGTTTTAAAGATTATATGAGCCTAAATTGGGACATGAACTAAATAAAATAACAATTGAGAAAGTTAGTGATGTTTAAGTGAGGTCCTAAACTCAAAATATGTAGTCAAGATACCCTAAAGGCACCTACAAGTTGCAAGTCAAGTTATGCTAGTTTCAAGCATAAAGGGAATAATAGAGTTGTATGGACTCTGAGGTCTACCTTAGATATACCAATAGGACATAAATTCATTTTGATACCAAATAATAACTATATAATTTTGATCAATTTGAGCTCAAAGTTTCCATACACAGTCAAAAGGCAACCTATAGGTCTACCTTCTCTTCAAGAGTGTTTTTGCTTGATTTAAGAATGGAAAGTATTGTTAGAGATATAAAGGGATGAAATCCATTTGGTGAATGATTTAATAATTTTATAAACACCTCAATCTAACCTTGAAACCTGATAACAAAGGAGGAAAAGGTCAAAATCTTGTTTAGGCCTTTATGCCCAATACAGAGTCAGAAAGGCAAATCAAAACATAGTCATTTGCAAGTGGCTTGTTGAGAATTGTGTCATGGTCTGAAGGTGTTGAAGAGATTATATACATAGTTTAGATTCTCTAGGACCATTTATCAGTAGATAAAAGTAAGGAAAGTCTAGTTTTGGCCTTAAATCCTTTCTTCAAATATCATTCATGCAAGACTGCATTCGAGGTAGGTTTTTTCCTTTATGTTATAACATTGATTTTTGTATGGAGAAGAGAGTTTTTTAGAGATGGTAGTAGGGTATTCAAAAAACATTATTTAGGGACCATTTGATGGTTTTTGGTCCAACACCTACATGAACAAAGACTAAGACCATCAACCCCCCACAAAATGCACATTTTCCACCCGAGGAGTACTTTCTCACACTGATAACTTTCATGAGGATTTGAATGGGACCTAGTGGTGATTGGAGGTGATGGATGGATACCATAACAAAAATATTGTGGCATTAAGAGAAATAAAGAGGATATGTTCTTTATGAACACTCCTTAAGAATTAAATGTGCTTAAAACCCTTCTAAAACCCTAATTGTGACCATGTAAAACAAATAGACATTTAAAGCATATTTAATGCCATATTTTTCTCCTTAAACCTCTTGGATTTTATTTAGGATTCCAAGGAGGTTATCCACATGTACTTTGTGTGTACCTATACTTATATAGACTATAATAAATTTCCTTTTTAGCATGATTTTTAGTGTTTTACAAGTGTTCTAAGAAAGAGAGAAATTAAAAATCATTGGATGAAGTTATTTGGTATGTTTAATAAATATTAAATCCAAAAATTTGCATGAGTGTTTCTATCTAATTTTTGATTTTTTTCAAGTGTGAAAAGAAGAAACTAGTTAAGAAGGGTGTGTAGGAGAATACCTATTGAATGCACACATGTTGAATCTAGACTTTGTGATAACTCCACTTTAGCTAGGGAAGAATGACCTATAATAAGAAAGCACTACCACAAAATGTTTTGGTTAGATAAGTAGTTGGGTGGATTTCCTAGTGTGAGCTAGATCCTATAAGTGAAAGCTTTCTAGGAGGCTATCAATCCACCTTATTTGAAATACTTAAGTGAAAATGATAAAAGAAATATATTTGACTTAAATTAATTTAAAACTAAAATAAAATACAACAAATTATATCTAATTAATTGAGAAACTTAGATGCTTTTCTAAGTTAACCAAAATGAAGTAACTAGTTTGATTATATTAATGTTAAACATTGGTTAAGGCAAGGTTATGGTTTTGGGTTTGGTAATTTGATAAGGGTCAAAATAATGGTTTAGTTGGGGTTGATTGAGATAATAAAATGAGAGGGATGGATTATTGAAAAGGATAAAACAATAAGTAACTAGGTTATCAAAGGGATGATGGGGAAAAGAGGGTGAAGGTGGCAAAGGTGTAAAGAGGGAAAAGGAGGTAAATGGAATTACAATGGCAAAGGTGGTAAAGGAGGTCAATGGATTAAGATGGTAAGTGGATTTAAGGTTATAGGTATAAGTAATGAAAGGAAGGACTTAATTAAATGACTTAAATAAAGAAAAGCAAATAAGGTTACCTTGAGGCTTGTTGATGTGGTTTATGTTGTTGATGACGTGATGAAGGAATCCCATGATAATTTTGGTAAAGCTTCATTGCTTTGAATTTTTTTCCTCCAAGATGTGGATGACCTTCAAAATGATGACCTACTTCAAAGACATGTAATAAGATATTAATAATAAAGACCCACCTTCAAATTTTATGTTAAGTGAAGAAGAGGGTGTATTTATAGCATTTGTTGTGAAGAATCATGCCAAAAGAGGGAATAGTAAAAGTATGGCATCATTTTCCATGTGGTGCATAAATGAGTCAAAATATGAGGTTGATGGGATTCCCACCTTAATCATGGGTATCCATTTGGTTTAGTGTGTCTCCCAACTTGATCATGAGTCCAATTTTGAATGGGAATCATGCACATAGGTCTAAATGAGGCCAAAGACTTTTCACCACCCTTTCTTGTCTTTATTCAAGCACTTAAAGAGATGGCATAAAAAATATGGCACCATTTTCTATGTGGGTGCATGAATGAGTCAAAAGATGAGGTTGGTGGGATTCCCACCTTGATCATGGGTCTCTGTTTGGGTTGGTGTGTCTCCCACCTTTCTCACGAGTCTAATTTTGAATGAGAATCATGCACATGGGTCTAAATGAGGCCAAAGACGTTTCACCACCCTTTCTTGTCTTTATCGAAGCACTTAAAGAGATGGCACACAAAATATGGTGAAATTTTCCATGTTTGAAGGCAAAATACATGTTGAATGATGGCCCTTTAATGGGAAATTCACCATATTTCAAGGGGGGACCCTTGTGATGCTTAAATGAGATCATTAAGCACATTGAGAAAGGGTCCCAAGTGGAGTATGGTGTCCCACATAAATCCACCTCAATTATAAGCCATGTCACTTGACATATCACTTCCTAAATCACCTTCCATGTTACTTGCCATGTCATCATGAATAGTGATAGTGAATAGTACTTTCAAATAGTAATTTTGAATAGTATTATGTGACTAGGAAAATAGTGATTTATTTAGGTTAAGAGGGGTTAGTTAAGGGTTAAGAATGTTTAAGGGGTCTTTAGTGGGTCTTGAGGCATTTAGTCATCAAAAATTGTAAGTGTGTAGTTTTTTAGTGTCTATATTTTGCACCTTTTTGTTATGCAATTTTGAATTGACAAGCTACAAAACAAAAATGAATCACTTGGTCAAAGGTTAGGGTGCCTTGAGTATGGGAGGAGGTGTTCCCCCTGAAACTAAGAGTCAATGAGGAAAGTCTGAATTGATAAGCAATTGGTGGGGAGGCACTAGGTGGTGTCACAAGGTAGTTGGGCATATAAAATGTCAATGGGTGCACAAAATGTGACTAAGCATGATAGTAAAAATTATGCAAAGACTAAAGTTGCCAATGTTGATGAAAATAAGGGTGGGTTCTAGGATAAATGACAAGTTAATGAGTCCCTAATGTTGGTCATAGCTGATTGAGTTAGTCTTATCAAGTCTCCTAGATAGGGTTAGTGTTTATTTAAGTATCCAAGGTAGGAAGTACTCCCAAGAAAAACATAAATGGTTTGGTTGTGCATGAGGTGGTATAAATTCAAATGTTTAACATAGTAAAATTGGTCTATATTGTCAAAAGGACCAAGGCAAGGTTATCACAAAACATGCAAAAAGGTCAGGTCAAAAATGGTCAACATCAAGGTGGACATGGGCAAGTTGGAATGGGGTGGTCGAGTAGACTCTATATGCCCTAGGGAAGTGGACGTTGCCTACATAGTTCTATGGATATAATGTCCTAAATGAAATTTAGGCATAATGTAGTTTTTTTGAGGTGGGGAGTGTTGGTTAACTTGGTTTCCCCAATTTGATATCATGCAGTTAGGTCCAATTGAAGGATGTTGGAGAAAGGGAAGCTCTAAAGGGTGGAAAATATGGGTATCAAATAGCTTTTTGATTGGTTTGGTAGAAATGGTGGATGAGATTACCTAGGATGTAATTAGATGATTGATTCAACTATGAAAAAGGAATTTGTAGCCATGGATAACTAGGTTCAAGTGTGAAAATTTTGCCACCATTATAAAAAAGGGAGAAATATGCTTTACCAAGCTTGATAAAATTTGGTACTACTCAAATTGCCATGGTGACCTAACAGGTTCTTTCATCACCATCCAAATAAGCCAACATTGTGCACACTCCATAAGAATGTCATTAAAATGATATGGAAGGGTATTATTCAATGATTCAAGGATGCAAAGTAGCAGATTGGGTAAATGAGAAGTGGTAAAGATTCAAACCTTTGACCCTTGTGCCAGTGGGGCCCTAAAATAAGTAAGCATTGAGTTTTCAGGGAATTTAGAGAAATAATCTGAGGGGTTTTAGAATATGGAATGAGGTGAATAATAATAATATTAATTAAATGAGGGAGTAGGTTGAAATAAGAAGGAAAATAAATGGTATAAATGGAAAATTGAGAGAAAATAGAAGAAGGATGTACGAAGATAGACAAATTGGGGAGTTGAAAAGGAAGGTGGGAAAAATAGGTTCAAGGAGAAAATAGTTTGGTGGAAGAGGTGACTTATAGAAAAGGTTAATAGGTGGAATGCAATTAAAGACTAGGGCTATTATGTTGCATAAGAGGATGTAGGCCAGGTATGTAGAATCAAGGGAAATTATTGGTTGGGAGGTAGGTCATGTGAGAGGGTATAGCTAGCATCTACATGTAGGTACCCTAAATCTTCTAGTTGAAGGTGGTTTAGTTTTGATTCTAACATATTCAAAGGTTAGAGTAAAAGGGGTTTGAAATAAGCAAGACTAGAGGGGGTGGGGAAGGAATCTTCATCCTAATGGCTTAGCGGTGTTTAGGCTTGCTTGTTGGTTGTATGAGCCTGTGGGCTTAGCCATTTGTGTTATAGAGCCATAGGATTGGTATTTATTCCAAAGTCAAATAGAAGACCTTTGAGGCCATAACATGATATGTGTTGTGATCATATAAGATTAAAATGGGTAGAGGTTTTAAAAGGGAAGAAGGTGATAGGTAGGGTAAAGGGAGTAGCTAGAGAGGGACAAAAAAGAGGATCCAGGCTCAACATGCAAAGACATTAAAGGAAGAAAGGGATGCACTTGGAGTAATGAACCTGACCAAATTTCATACATTAAGGTAAGGGCATGGAGTACATGAGTAAGAAGACAAGGAGTTGTATGTAAAAGTGGTATAATTGGTAACTGCACTTTAAGGAACTGGAGGTTGAATGGGAGAAGATAAGGGAGATCCAAAAAGGGATGAGATGAAGGTAGACCAGGAGATGGATAAAGAGATAGGTTAAGAAAATAATGAGGTCACATATAAAGATGAAGGTTGAGAAGGATGGAAGGTGCCAAGCATGGACATATATGAGGAAAAAAAGAAGGTCAAGAAGAACAAGGATTGTCCTCAAGATGATAAAAATGAAATGAAATGGAGAAAAGGGAGAGGATGGTGGAAAATAATGAAAGGGAATGAGATGAAGATAAAGGATGAAGATCAGGGATGATAAGAAGAAAAAGGAAGAATTGAAGTAGGGCTATAAAGCATGGATACTCACACATATGCAAAAGACAAGTGAGTATTTATATGGAAAGAGGAAAAGGGGAACATAAAAGGTAAAAGTCAAGAACTGATAAGAAGAAAAGGGGAAATTATGGAAGGCTTCTCTAAGGATAAATACGTAGGTAGAAACTTTTGTGGAAGAAAAAAAGAAGACAAAAAGGATAAAAGGATGAAAATAAAGAAAATAAGAATAATGTAAAATGGGAAAGGTGGGAAGAGTGGCAAAATGATAAAAAATGGTGGTGTACATAAATAAAAAGTATAGTAAAAAAAGAAACAGAAAACTTGTAAGATGCACAATATGATGTGGAATTGGTGAGAAAATGAGAGTGATGAAGAATGTGTGATAAATTGCCAAGGACAAGGGGAAATGATGAGGATGGCAAAAGAAGACAAATGAGATAGGGAAAGGTTGGTAAAAAGTGGAGAGAGCCAAAAAATACAAATAGTGGGTGCAAAAGCAAGTCGTGAAGCATGCACAAGGAAAGGTGTCAGGGGGCCAATGAGGAAGGCTATCAATCCTTGTGTTAAAAGAGATTGATAGGATGGAAAATTGGTTAAAAGAGATTGATAAGCTAAATGGAGGGAGGTGGTGAGGAGATAGGAGGAGGGGTGGAGGAAAATATATTAGGTGAGAAGGGCAATAAAGTAAAGATGTGGCTGAGCTGACCTTAGTAAATGAGCATTGCCTACATAGTCCAAAAATACCTTAGGATAATGTAGTTCTCTCAGCAATGGGGGAACAAATTAAGAGGAAGTATTAGATGGTGTTAAAACATAAGGAGGCTTAAGAAATAATTCAAAGCTTCCTTGATGTAGGATGCCTTAAGCAAGAGGGTGATATTAATAGTGGAAATGAGTGAAAGGAAAAAGAAGATGGGAATTAGTTGTTAGTGGTTGAGCTGCCCATAGAAGTGAAGCATTGCTTACATAGTCTATGGACATCAAGCCAATGTAGTTCAACAAGGTTTAGGTGAGTGGCATTCAAATTTGCTCCCCCAATTTGATGGACCACATGGGTTGGTTTGGGATAATGGAGAAGGTTTTGTAAAACAATAGTTTTGGGTTTTGATGGTGATGGTGAAAGTGTATGGTGTATATTGGTGAATATTTACCATAATGATCCCACATTTAGTAGGATTAGAGACACAGATGGGTAAGGTAGGATAAATAAGAAGGGAACATAATGTTAAGCACCATAAATGACCTTAAATGGAGCTAATCCAAAGAAGAGGTGCCATTGTAGGGAGGTTACACCTTCTAAAATCATGTGAAGGTATAATCATAGTGCTAGTAGCTATCACTATGAGCTAAGTTTTAGGAGGTGGGTGTCTATCAAGATCTACATAGTCATTTTGGAAAAAGTTCATCATCACTATGAGCTAAGTTTTATGGGCAGTAGCAAAGTGATGACCTACAGAGATTTTATTTGAAGGTATAGTAGATTCAACATGGTAAGAACATAGCAACATGGTGAATGATAGAGGGTGGACTGTGTCTATCTCTGGAGCTGCATATCCATGTTGGGCAAAAGTTGACTATGTCTACATTATCTGTCCCATTTCCTATGAACCAATGACTTGGGGTTCCATGTAGAAGAAACCTTAGTAGTAAGGAGCTATATGGTCCAAGATATTGGATATACAGTTGGATTAGATGGAGGAGCTTCTACAATAGCAAGCACTTAGGAGTTACCACCACTAGCAATAGTGGTAGTTTTGAAGGCATGATCATTATAGTAGCCCATGGTTGGAAGCCAATTTATGTCAACTAGGCTAAAGGTGATAATGATAAAAATGACCACCAGGCCCACCAAGACCTCAATATGACAAAACAAGGAAAGACATCAGATTTAGATTGGATGATAAGGGTAACAAAAACATATCATGATGGTACATAGTGGCATTATCAAGGTGACCAATTAGATTGAGGGTGATGTGTCCATACAAAAAGGTAAATAGACATGACTATTTCAAGTGGGAATAATATTTAAGGGAATAAATGAAATTATATGACCTTCCCCATTGGTGGAATGGAGAATCATGTCGACAAGGAAGAACGGTCAGGTATGTTATTTAAAGAATCATGATAAAGATGAATGTCTATCATTGAGTTGTTTGGTTTTGTAAGTTATAAAGAGTGTAAATAACTACACAAGGTTGAAGATGGAAAACAATGGGAAAAATGGTAGAGATAATCAATAACTTTCATGACCTAAAATAATCTATATGGTGAATTTGCAGATCTACCAAATATTGCAACATGTAATGGAGATAATGAAATTACTACTAGATCAACAAAAATAGAAAAGACACCCACATCCCAATATTGAGCTTGAACACTTACCTTTGTAGTAATGAATAAGGCAAGAATTTCACTACACAAGACGTAGGGCTGGAGAACATGACCATCAACATAGCTATGGAAAGAACCCTCACTGTCCAAAGGGATGTGCACTAAGGCAATAATTGATGGTACCTATGCAAGTAGAATAACTAGAGTAGAGGGATGTAATGGCTATGATAGGTGAGTAGGGTGAAATACCTAGAGTAGAATATGATTCTCATCCTAAGGGGATGAATCTAGAAGAGGATAATAGAGTACAGCCTTTAGAAACCATTGAGATAGGGAATGTTATGGATGCTAGTTCAAGGAGTAATCAAGTAGAAAGATGGCTGAACATAAATCCAGAGTCACCAGATAATCAACCTAGTGCTTAGGTAGGAAAATATTTATAGGAACATATGTAGGGGCCTTATGTGAAGCATGGATAGTCTAATAACTTTGTATGTGTTGTGTGACTCCTTGCACCCTAAATAAAATATTGCATAGTTTCCTGTAAACATGTACAAAATGCGTTGGATGTCACTGGTTGAATGTTATCATGATGAAGGTTGTGTGGATACTTATGAATTTTATGGTTATGGTTATGATTGGTATGGTTATGGTTATTTTAATCTCACTTAATGTAAAAATAATAATTATTATTGTTGCAACACTAGATGGTAAAAGTCATGATGAAAACATCAACCAAGCACATTAAGATAAGAATAGGGCATGATGCTTTGTTTTTGATAAGGACTAAAAATAGTCCCAAAGTGGGATTAAATTAATGAATATAATCTCTTCAAATACTACACATGAGCAGTCGTTAGTTGATAAAAAATATTTCATGATCACAGGGTGTCAAGTAAGCTCTAAATCCCTTGATTTATAGATAGTATAAGGGAAGATGGATGATAGGTGGTGTGAAGGTAATGGGTGATATGCATGATAACCTCATGTGAATTAGTTTTACCCTTCTATAGGTGGCCTAAAAATGGTAATAGAAAAGTCCATGTCATATGCTAGAAATAGACTGATCAATGCAAAAAGTTTACATGGAAAAACTGATTGTGGCTTCCAACTTATTATGCTACTTGAGAGCTGACTGTGGCTTTAGAATTTTTTGTGATAGTGGGTCTTGTGATTTATTTTGGTATATGGGAAGCTGATCGATTTAGGAAGATTTTAAGAAATTGATCTACTTTTGACAAGTTTAACTTAGCCATCCTTCAAGGGAGTGGTATAAGCTTATTGGCTTTGTTCAATGTTCTTAATAGCTATCTTTCAAGGGAGTAGTCTACCTTATATTTAAAATTTTTTATTTTATTTTTGGGTAGTTTTCCTTCGAGGGAATAGTCTGTAATGATTTAGATATTTACCCAAGTAGTGTTTTGGTATCCAAATTGTTTTAGGATGTAATGTGTTTAGACATGGACAAGTTTAATTAGGTTAAGAGGTTTACCTTTATGAGGGAAAAAATTTAACATAAGAAGGTCAATGATCTATGAAAGGGTGTGGTTTTGAGAGATAATGAACATGGGATTCCATCATGCTAAAGATGAAAAGTATCCATGAGAACCATGCTATGGGTAGAGCCATGGTACCCAAATCTAGGATTAGGCTATGACTATGATGGTTAATCACATGATTTTATGTTGTAATCAATTGTCCTCAAAAGGAGAGGAGAGAGGGGTAAAGGTTAAAATATCATAATCAAGGGATGAGCTTAAGTTAGACAAAAAGAGTGAGCTTGACCTTTCTTTAATAGAAGAACATATGTAGATGTAAAGCATTGAGAGGCTCAAGTTTTGGTTTACCTTCAAGAGGGGGCAAAAAATAAGCTCTTGATCCATACTTATGGGTAATGATGTAGGGTCTAAGCCAATTGAGAGAAAGCTTTCCTCATTTAATTTTCTCCATGTTGGTCACATTTCAGTTTTCTTGTAGGATGAGGTCTTCAGTATTGAAGTATCGAGGTTTGAGGTAATGTTGGTTAAGTTTGATGGAAAGGGGTAATCTCCAATGGTTTGATGGGAGAATTTGAATCCCAAATAGGTTGGGTGGTGTCCAAATGGGTTTCCTTAATTTGATATACCACTTAGTTCAAGTTAGGTTGATGGATAAGTTTGGTTGATAGGTTGAGGCAAAAAAGCCAAGGGTTAGTTTAGTTAATGGTTAAGGTATGGTTGAAGTTAATAAGTGGTTAAATCCTTATGGAAAGAAAGTACACCAGTTTACTCTTTGCATGGGTGGGAAAAATATCCCAAAGCGAATGTGCTTGTGGTTGGGTTTGGCTAGAATGTTGAGGGTTTGAAGGGTATGTCCAAGGAATAGACACTTTAGCCATTCCTTATCTTTATGTTGGACCCAAGAGTGGGTAACCATATGGATGGTGTAGATAAAAAGAAGTATTGGTTTAGCTTGCTACTTCGATTCCTCCTCACTCCTAGGTGAGAATGAGAGAATAGGCAAGTGTTGGGTAGGTGTGGTTGATGGTTGGGTCGGTAATAGGTTCAAATGAGGTTCATTCAACAACATATTATCCTTATCATAAAGCCTATGGATAATGGTTTTAAGAGCCTTGTAGTGCTCTGTATCATGGCCAAGTATCCTAGGGTAAGAGCACACATGATGGTCATTTGACCATGATAGTTTTGGATGTGAAGGGTCAAAAGGTTTGATAGGTGGTAAGGTTAAGGAAGAGGTTTGCAATAGCATTTGTAAAATGGTTGAATAAGATGCATGTAAAGGTGTTGGAGGTGATAGGTTTTTAGTTTTGGGAGCCTTCCTAAAATTAGTTTTTATTACATAAGTTATGGGTGGTGGGGTAGTTTTGGTTTGTCGTTTAAGTTCGGATGGCTTGGTTAAGGGAGGTTCATTTGATAATAGATTATACTCATATAAGTTGTGGATGAGTACTTGGAGAGATTTGTAATTCTTTGTGTCGTGTCCAGGTGTCCTATGGTATGCATAGATTAAGCTAACATTAAACCATTTTGGTTAAGGACATGAAGGGTCAAAACTTTTGACAGGTTTGAAATGTTTGAGAGGTGGTAAGGTTAAGGAGGAGGTTGGCAACAACCTTTGTAAAATGGTTAAATATGATTAAAGTAAAGGCATTGGGGGTGGTGGATTTTTGGGCTTTAGAGTGGGAGCCTTCTTAGGAGTAGGCTTCACCTTGGAAGTTATTGGTTGTGGAATGGTTTTAGTAAATTGGTTAGGTTGGGGTTGCTTGGTTGGTTTGGAAGTAGAAGATTTAAGAGGAGGGGCATGGGTCTATTTCAAGATGGTTTAAGAGATTTCCTAGCGTTTTAATAGGTTTCATCAAAGTTTTCTTTGATGGAGTTGATGGAGCTAGGTCCAATTTCAAAGATTGGTGAGCTATGCTAGGAATAGGAAGTATTCCTAGATTCTTGATGGGTTTGGTTCAAGAGGTGTAAGTATGTTTAACAATTTTAGATGGAAGTGGGTTGGATGGTTCCCCTATGGTTTTGGAGGATGGATTATCTGAGGATGGGGTTGAGGTAGTGGTAGGTTTGAGGGTGGATTTAAGTGAAGTGAAGGATTCTTGTTTGTTTTGATAGGGGAGGCCAAGATGATGCCAAAAAGTGTCTGTATTGAGATTGGGTTGAAAAGTGAACTCTAAGATTCGTACTAGCCTAGAAAAGGGCTTGTAGATAGGTTTGTTTCCTTGATCATCGATTTCAAAGCTTAAAACCTTGGGCGGAGAAGAGGGAATGGTTTTCCCATATATGTTTTTGGTGGAAGGTTCAAAATCTAGAGAAGATATTTATTCCATAGATGGAGTAGATAAAGTGACCTCTTCTAAAGGAATGATTTCTAAAGGAAGAGTAGGTGAGTCTATGGTGGGGGAGAAAGGTGCAATGGTGTCAAATGAAATGAAAGAAGTGGTTGATTCCTTTGTTTGGTCATCCAAAGGAATGGGAAGTGATTCCCCCAATTCAATGAATGGGGTGAAAGAAGTAGTAGTAATAGGTTTATCAATAACAATAGTGATCATGTGCACCTCATAAGTGTGAGATGATTCTAGTTGGCTTTGATTCAATAAAATGAGAAGTGGAGAAGATTGTTTAGTTTCCTTAATTGTGGTTTATAAGGAAATTTGTAAAGGTTTTACTTGGTCAACAAGTGGATTGGTTAAGGTTGGTGTTATTATAGTTTCTTTAGTTGTAGGTTTACTAAGGGCGATAAGAGGGTGTACCAATGTCTTAGTTATCACATTAGGGTGTGAAACTATTTGTAAGTTATTTGGTTGGCTTGAAGAGTCTAGTTGGTTTGATATGTTAATAAGTTGGCTGAGTTGATAGGTTGGTTGATTAGTTAAGGGTGATGAAATTTATTGGGTTAACAAGGTGGGTTGAGGTTGATATGATGGTCAGGGGAAATGGCCTAAGATTTGACAAGGTTAGGGTGATTGAGCCAATAAATGTTGATAGGTTGTTGGTTGGGAATGATAATAATTAAATGGTTGATGATAGGCCATTGGTTTATTGTAAGTGAGGTTTGATTGATCATAAATACCATAAATAGATGGCCTAATTTTTGACTCTAATCTAGCTATCTGGTCTGTTATCACTACAACAAACTTAGATGATAGTTTAGGTGAAGGCTAATAGTTTATGGGTTGGTTGAAGTTAGAGTTTGATGAGTTATAGGTAAGGTTAGGTTGATTGTAGATAGGTTTGGGTTGGTTATAGACAAGGTTTGGTTATTTGTAGATATGATTGGGTTGATTGTTGGTAAGGAAGGGAACATAAGTGGCTTATGATGCAAAGTACCACTTTAAGGTGAAAGGATTGTTCTCCAAGATCATAGAAAATATAAGATCTCTATGAGAGAAAATATGAAATCTCTCCATTGAACAAGGTAGTGGAGATGAGGTATTGGAAAATAGGTTCTTGGTTGGTTTGATTCTTCAATTTGTATTCTAGTAAAGACTATGTAAAGAATGGAGAGAAATGAAGCTCACACCTCAAACAAGAAGTAAGAAAAAGAAAAGATTCAAGGCAATCAAAACATACACTAAAATACATTAAATCCTAGAGTTTTAATTATCTCTCTTTTGGCTTATGCCTTAAAAAAAGTGTGAAGAGGAATTTTTTTTGAATAAGTCCTAAACAAGGTAGTCTATGTTTGGTTTTAGGTTATGTTTATGAACTCAATAAAAGTCTATATTGGTTTGAGTATGTAGCCTGGTACTTGGGTCTTGCTCCCCTCACATCATAAGCCCAAAGCCAGTGTGGGTGCTTAGATAATATGTACCAATTTTTAGAGTTTATACCTAGCCAGAGAATCGAGTTGGTTATCCCCTTAGTGATTAAATCCAAGTATGATAACTGAGAAAGGGTAAGGTGATCCACTAGGTGATGAAATCCTAGTCAAGCCTTGTCTCAAGTATGTTTTGATGTTTTATTTTGAAATTGGTTTTGTTTGTGTAACGTTTGTGAACTATGATTAATTCATAATGCTTTTAATTAAACTAGGTGAGCTAAAATCAAACATGCAATCAATGGATGCACTCAATTTTAACCAAAAGATTTTTTTTATTTCTTTGAATGAAGGCAAGAATAACTAAAATTCACCTAAATTCAACATGAAAATTCAATCTTAATCCTAGGATGAATGCTCTTTTCTTTCTTTTTATAAATGGAATAAAATTTATTTTTTGCTAAAAAAATGCAACTAAAACTCTCTCTTTTTTTTTGTAAATAAAAAAGCTTAATTTTATAAGAATTAAACTAAATGAATTTCACTAATGTAATTATAAATGTCTTAAAACATATAATAACCCAATAAAACTCAAGGGTCCCACTAGGCGTGCCAAAATGTTTTTGTCTAATTTTCATTTTTTTTTGGTATGAAAAGAAGAAACTAGTTAAGAAGGGTGTGTAGGAGAATACCTATTGAATGCACGTGTGTTAAATATAGACTTTTTGAGAACTCCTCTTTAGCTAGGGAATAATGATCTATAATAAGAAAGCACTGCCACAAAACTTTTTGGTTAGACAAGTAGTTGGGTGGATTGCCTAGCGTGAGTTAAATGCTAGAAGTGAAAGCTTTCTAGGAGGCTTTCAATTCACCTTATTTGAAACACTTAAGTGAAAATGATAAAAAATATATATTTTAATTAAATGAATTTAAAACTGAAATAAAATACATCAAATTATATCCAATTAATTGAGAAACTTAAATGGTTTGCTAAGTTAACCAAAATAAAGCAACTAGTTTGATTATACTAATGCTGAAAATTGGTTAAGGCAAGGTTGTGGTTTTGGGTTTGATAATTTGATAAGTGCCAAAATAATGGTTTGGTTGGGGTTGATTGAGATAATAAAATGAGAGGGATAAATTATTGAAAAGGATAAATCAACAAGTAACTATGGTAGCAAAGGGATGAAGGGGCAAAGAGGGTGAAGGTGGCAAAGGTGTAAAGAGGGCAAAGGAGGTAAATGGAATTACAATGGCAAAGGTTGTAAAGGAGGTCAATGGATTAAGATGGAAAGTGGATTAAGGGGTATATGTCAAATTGATTATAGGAAGGACTTAATTAAATGACTTAAATAAAGAAAACCAAATAAGGTTACCTTGAGGCTTGTTGATGTGGTTGATGTTGTGTAGACTAATTACCTAGTGAATACTACATTCTTAAGTCTGATTAACATAAATTATCAACCCAAGATGCATATGATTTTCAAGGATGTCAACACTAAATATACATTATTTATTCACAAATCAACTTATTTTACTATTTGTAGTACAATGAATTTATTTTAAATTCACTAGATAGTTATGCTTTTAAAAGCTTATGAAAATAGAAGTACAAAAATAATTCATAGGGATGAATCACATATGCATCATACTTACATAATAAAAATAATAATAAAATCAACTTAAAAAATACACTAAAGCTAAGGAGGGTCAGGATCTTCACTACAAATTCTTTTGAGGGGGCCCTTCCTCATTCTAAACTGAGTTCTAATCCTTCTATGAGAGAATTCACAAACTTTTTAAAAAATCAACCTTATCATTACTCAATTCTATAGCAACTAAAGATTGATATAGGAAGTTACAATATTCAGAGTGCCATGCTATAATTCCAATACTTCTATTATTATCTATTCAAATTAACTAACTCCTAATTTGATCTAGGTTATACCATTAAATACAGAAGGCAATTTATTAAATCTTAACCAAAGACACCAAACTAGGAAAAAATACAAATACTTTAGAAACTACCCCAGTCAAACTTCAAGTAGTTGGTAACCAAAGTTACTTGTTTTAGGCTTGATTGGGTTAAAGACAAGGCATACTATTTTTTCTATTTTATTTCTTTTTGTCTCTTCTCATTATCCTTGTCTTTCTCATCTTTGGCAGCGAATCCAATATTTCCTTGCATGTAGGGAATCCATACAATAACTATGATTCTTTCCAATCATCCATTTAGTTCCCAATATAGTTAGGTGTGTCTCTAAGATATGATCAATAATAGCTCTATTTTTCATAGTGGCTATGGGCAACCTATAGGTGAGGCCTACAATTACTACAGACACTCTATAGTGGCTATAGGAAACTTGTAGGTGAAGCCTATAATTATTACAGACATTTTGAAGTACCTACAAGCAACCTATAGGTCAAGCCTCTAGTTTCTATGGGCACTCTATAGTGGCTATAGGCAACCTATAATTGAAGCCTATAGTTGCTATAGGTTCTCTACAGTGGCTATAGGTAACCTATAGGTGAATCTTATAGTTGCTATGGGTACTCTATAGTGACTATGACCTAACAAGTTTCTACAACCTTACATGACCCTTAAAATGCTTATTAAATAAAGTCAGACAAATACAATTCAATCAAGGAAAAAATGTCAATAATTTATAACATATATATATATATATATATATATATATATATATATATATATATATATATATATATATATATATATATCAATGTACATATAAAATCATAACTTCATTCATTCATTTGCATAATTCATAGATAGTTATGGGATTTACGTGGAAAAAGACATATACTAAGTATGGATGAGGCTATAAAATGAAGAAATTGGTGGCCTCATCACACCCCATACTTAACCTCTTGCTTGACCTCAAGCAAGCCTTGGTTACATTCTAAAACCATAAAATTTTCTAAATTCTAGGGCCTCAGGGCAACTTGACCCTTCAAAGATGTATAAACCTTTATCATTCTCAATGTCACCCCATCTTTTCTTCTCTTTCTCTCTATCAGCTGGAACATTTCCCTCCCAGTCAAGAACTGGGAACCAAAATATAGGAGGTTGAAACATCAATCCCAACCATTGTATTCCCCACTTTCTAACAAGTTTAATATATAAGTATACTCTATGGATAGCCTCTTGAAGGTTTTGAGGGGAGTATGGTTACTTTCTTTTCAAGGCATCTGAGAGTTCTGCCCATTTGTGAGAGCAATAAAAAAAACTTTCCTACCATCTACTTCCATAAGACTCAAATAAATATTTTGAACTTCTACCTATTTTATGATAACCCATTCCTATGGAGTGTCTATGCTTATGAAATAGATCCATTCATCTATTACAATATCTAATTTTTTCAATTCACTCCCAATCATCAGGGTAGCTTCCTTTTCCTTTTCTTTTTATTTATATTATTTCATTTTTTTCCTTCTTCCTATTTCATTCAGAACATATGAAAAAAATGCATTTAATAGGACATCTCCAAAGTAGATGTTTTGATTCCATTTTGTCACTAGGTACAACATATTAGTGGATGTAAAACTAACATAACTAAGCTTGGAGGTCATGATCAATATGTCTATATTCTTCAAAGAAAGATTTGGGGTCACAAACCATATAAGATTGATCATTATAGATCCTATCATACTTGGATTTAAGCCATCTCTCTTCCAAGTACACAACATACACCCTAGAAGGTGGTCTACACTCCATCAATAGTTCAATGGTTTTATGCATTTTACCAATCTTTTCCTTTAGATACTTGATCCTAGATTCAACTATTTCTAGTTTTTCTTCCAAGTCCACTTATTATTATCTAGTTTCAACATATACTTTAAATCTTTGGATTAACTCCTTGTAGTGAGTTTTATCATCACCAAATTGTTCCTTAAGAAAATGGAAGAGGTCATCAGTTTTTATAGGTGTGGTAGCTGCAAGATCCACATCAATAAATTTTTCTATTGTAAGTGTTTTTGCAGTGGGAAATGGAGGAGGAAATCTATGGTAAAAGGGTACCAAATCCAGAGCATAATCTATTATAGGTACTTCTATGGCCAAGGTAGATGAAGTTGCTATAGGTTCCTCTAGGGAAGCTACTATAGGTTCCTCCAATACCTTTTCTCTATCCATAAAAGGTTCTACAAACTCTACTACCCCTAAAAGTATTTTAATGTCTCTTTTTCCTTTTAATTCTATTATCTCATTCCTCAATTTTTATATTTCCTTCAAAACTTGTTTCAATGTCTAGAACTCCTGGGTACGAGGAAGTATTTCTTATTATTATTTTTTTTTCATAGTCTCTTCTTCAACAAATTCCTCTTTTATTGCATGCTCATCTGCCATCCTCAATTCCTCTTCTATATACCCAATGTCTCTAATGAGATGAATGTCCTCCTCAGTGAATCTAGATGGGTGAGGTGACTATTCTTCTTCCACCTTAGTATATTCCTCATCAGTAGACCATACTTCAATTTCAAACCCATCAGGGGTTTTCAAACCCTAGGCTCTTTCTTTGGTTTTTCATCATCACTTATAGCTATGGTTAAAGATGTTGTAGTGGTATTTTGTTTATTAATTCTTTGAGATATCCTAGGAGGATGTCTCCTTTTTGATACCATGGGTTTCATCTCTTTGGTTTTTATTTTTCTTTCAGGAGGGGTGACTAATGGAATTTGTTTTTCTTATGCAATAATTGATAGAAGAACCTGTCCAAAAATAAATAATGGGGAGGAATCAATTTATGGTGAGGAAAAATTAGGAGAAATAATATGTTGTTATGGACTTTCCTCCTCTATGTCAGAAGGAGGTAGGACTAGTTTCCATCTCTTTCTTTTGCATGTAGCAGTCTCAAATGGACCCTCAGTAGCTACATGCTACCCAGTAGCACTCGTGTCCACAAAAAATTCTTGTTCAATTTGTTGGGCTTGCTCCTCAGGGGATTCCTTCTCATTAATGCCCTCTTATTATTGAGGTTCATTATTTTCTAGGGCTAAAAATTGTTCCCAACTTAGATTAGGTCTGATAGAGTTTACTCCTTGTTTAGTTATTAGCTATATTAGGTAGTAATGGGATAGGGATATTTTAATACCCTTTTCATACTCTTTGAACATCCTTTTTAAAATATTACATAATAAATTTAGAACATTAATGGCTCTATTATGCCTTAAGTGATTTAAAAACTTAAACTGAAGAGTGTAAATTAAGGAATACCTTCCTTCATAGGTCATATGCCCAATGATGTATGATGTTATCTCCCTCCATTATATAGGTAAGCTAAGTCTCTCCACACATCCTTTCTTTAATACCAGTCTTTCATTTTCTTGGTAAAACTACTATCTGGATTCTTGACCATTAGGTTTGTCTTGTTAGTTTTCTCCCATACTTGGTAGCCCAATTGCTTGGCTCACCAAGGATTTAGTGACTGGGAATATGATGCCATGTATAATGGCTTGTTTTCCATCAAAGGAACCTACAAATTCCCTAGAAAGAGGCTCTGAGGAATGTTATAACTTCTCAAAATAAATGGTCTAACTAGCTCTATTGAAGACATCCCAATTGGATTGCTCTCCCTAAAGTTATCTATGATTTGTGGGTTCTCTCCTCAAAACTGACCATCCTATTTTGTTAAGTTGAGCTTCTATATCAATCCTTTCAATCAATAAGTAGAAATACACTCTATTTGGCCTATGGAAATCTGCCTATAGCAAAGCAATATTTTATTCAATAATGATGAATGTGAGGTTGCAGGTTGTAGGGTTACAAATAATGGAATGCTATATTTTACAAGAATGGTTATACTTTCAAGGGGAAATAAATGAAATGATTTATTTCCCTATATGATATTATGTCATCCTTATGGCATTTAATCCTACACACATATGGTTCCTCTAGTGCATGGGATTCTAACCCATAACATCTTCTCCTCACTTGAGTTGTCATATGTCCTTAGGTGATATGGAGTGAATAGGAATGAAGGGATAAAATAGGGTCATAATTAGGAGTATAAGTGCACTTTGGGTCAACACCATACATGTTTAGAGATGATGTGATGGATATTAAATGAATGATGTAATTCATGATTTGATATACTTATTAATATCATACATGTTATATAAAATAATGAATACTTTTCAATGATTAAAATATACAATGTACCTTTTTGTTGATGGTGTATTAGGGTTGATGTCAAGGACTCACACATGTGTTGGCATGCAAGTGTTTGCATATGAATGATTAATGGGATGCAATGATTGGGTTGGTAGTTATAACTAGATTGAAGTGGGACCCTTATGGAGTGATCAGGAGATCATTGATGATTAGGCTTTGATGATGCTCATAACTCACTTGCATGTGATGCATGATAGCCTAAAAGAGGGTAGCTGAGGTGACCTTCCTTTGCATGAACTAACTACTAATTATCTTTGTGCTATCTTATTCCCTGTAGGTTTTGTGCTTGGTGGACTTGGATTTAGTAATCAATAGGATCTTCAAAAATGGGACCTATGTGCCAAAGAAATATGAGATATCACTATTCAAAATAATTAAATCATTCCATGAAATAACTAAAATTTGAAAATGAATCATGGGTGTCCTGTAGGCATAAATTTTGGTCTACAACACTTCCAAATGGAGAGGGAAAGTGTATGCTTTATTTTGGATCTATAGCTTGGTATTCAGGTGTATTTATGAGTAATAGATGTGATGTTTGATACTTAAATGCTCCTTTATTCTTTCACAATGTTATCTAATGACTTTCATGCAGTGCCTAAAAGCCAATAGCCAAGCCATAGGTGAGATTTGTAGGAAGATCCAACCTGCATGCACTTTAGAAAAGTGAGAATGGGCATGAAGAGGTACCTATAGTAGCTACAGAAGAAGCCCATAAAAAGCTACAAAGTGATTCCTAACTATTTATAAGGTGCCCATAGCAGCTATGGAATTTCCCATAGAAATTAGAGTAAAACATTCAGTGGCAAAGGTACCTATAATAACTACATAAAACCCTTGGTAACTTGAATAGTTTTGCTCTAAATGATTGTAATTTCTCTCATTTCTCTCTCTCTCTCTCTCTCTACCTCTTAATAGCCAAGAAGTTGGTTTTCCATTTAGGCCCATTTTACAGTTCTAGGTAGCTAGTAGGCTAGTTTTATATTCAGAAGCTACCAACAACATCCAAAAATTGGGTTTTCATTATTGGTTTTTTTTAATTCTAGCTACTGTTTATAGTAGAATGTTTATTCAAGGTCCTTTTGAAGTAACCTAGAAGGGTGATTGGTTAAGGACTAGGTGAAGGTCTCATTTGTCATACCAGAGGAGGGTGAGGATGTCCTCCTCTCCTTCATTTGAGTGTGGAGTGGTGCTCCCTTTGTCTAGTGAAATAACATGCCTATCCAAGACATCATTGCATTCATCTTATAATTTCTATCATATGTGTCTAGTAAACTCCTATTGAGTGAGTGGATTTTTATACAACTAGAGTATGTGGCCATTGACTAGTAGACATAATCTTACTAGATCAATAGTTTGGAGTTATACTGCTCCATTGTCATAAATATGCTCAATCTCAAAAGGACCAAGCCATTTAGTCTAGAGTTTGCCCTTGTGATATTTATATTTTGAGTAAAAAAGAAGGGCCTAATATCCTATATGGAACTTCCTGTTCTTAATGTACCTATCATGCCATCAAATCCATTGCTAATGTATAAGCTCTATGTTCTATAATGCCTATCATCTTTATTCATCTAACAAATTCAACTATAGAAGCATTTTATTTTATGCTTTGGATATATCCATCCCAAGTTCTAGTGCTGTCTATAAGGTCTTGTGCTTAAATTCAATTGGCAAGACAAGTTTCTTTCCATAGACCAACTCATTTGGAGTGAAGCCTATAGTGGTCTTCCATGTGATTCTATAAGCCCACATAGCTTTAGGAAGCCTAGCCTCCTAATCCTTACAAGATATACTAATAGTCTTTGTCAAAATATTTTATAACTCCCTATTGGTGACTTCCACATGCCCATTAGAATGTGGATGATATGGAGTTGATTTCTTATGCCTAATCTTGTATTATTGGACTAAGGTAGTAATTAAGTTAGTAGTGAATTGGGGTCCTTGATCAATGATGATTTCTCATGGCACACCATATATTATGAATATTTCTTCATAGAGGAAAGTTACCACCTTCTCATCCTTGGCATGTGTAAGTGCCTTTACTTCCATCTATTTAATGACATAGTCAGTACATACAAAGATATACTCTTTGTTGTTAGATTTTGTATCAAAAGGTCCTATAAAGTCTAGGCCCCATTTTTTGAATGGTTCAAGCACCATTTAAGGAAACAAAGGCATTTCATTTGAACGTGTGGGTCTCTCCATACATTGACATCTATCACAATGAGCAGTATACCTTATTGTGTATTTATGGAGTAAGGGTCAATAGTATCATGTATTCAAAATTTTGACTATTGTATGCTTGGATGAAAAGTGTCCTCCATACGGTTCATCATGATAGGCTTTGAGGATATCTAGAACTTCATCTTCGTAGAGACATCTTATAATGATGGAGTCAGGTCTAGTATAGAAAAGAAATTTGGATGACCATAAATATCTATCACTTTTATGAATCAAAGATCTTCTCTATTTAGGGAGAAAATGCTATAGAAGTAGCCCTATTACAAGGTAGTTCACAATATCAGCATACCAAGGTGTGGTAAGGGTGAGGGAGAATAGGTGCTCATCTATAAATGAGTCATCCACTATGGTATCTTCTTCAGGGGATTATAGGCATGATAAGAAGTCAGCCACCACATTGTCCCTACCAAGCTTGTTTATAATAGTGATATCAAATTCTTGTAAGAAGAGCAACCATCGTATCACTTTGGCTGAAATAGTTAGTTTGTTCATAAGGTATCCAATGGCTACATGGTCTGTATGAACAAAGACTTGATACCATATGATGTAGTGATAGAACTTGTTGATATCATAGACTATCACCAAGAATTCTTTTTCAATAACCGTGTAATTTAATTTTATTGCCTACAAGTTTTTACTTACAAAATATATGGCATAATTAAGTGCTTCCTATTTTTGACTGAGCACAGCTCCTAAGATAGTATCTGAAGCATTTGTGTGAATATGGAAGGGAAGCTTCTAATTAGGACCATGCAGAATAGGGTTGGTGGTCAATAATTCTTTCAATTATTTGAAGGCTTTATCATAGGTAGGAGTCCATAGAAATTTAACATCTTTAGTCAGAAGGGTGAACAATAGTGTTTTTAATTTACTAAAATTATTGATGAATCTCCTATAGTAACTAACATGTCTCAAAAAAATCCTAACATCTTTCTATTTTTGAAGAAAAAACATGTTTTTGATGATGATGATTTTTGTAGGGTCAACATTAATTTCTTTAATAGATACGTGGTGGCCTAAGACAATACCTTCTATTATAAGCATGTAGCATTTCTTATGACTGAGAGATAGATGGTGCTTAGGATATCATTACAACACGTTATCCAAGTTTTTGAGACACTCATCAAATGTTTCTCCATAGATAGTGAAGTCATCCATATAGATTTGTACACATTCATTGGCCATATTTGCAAAGATACTTAAGACAACCCTCTAAAACATTGTACGAGTGTTACATAGCCCAAAGTGTAATACAACATAAGAATAAGTACCCCAAGGAAAAGTAAAGGTGGTATTTTCTTAGTACTTAGGAGCAATTCTAATCTGGTTGTAACCATTGAAGCCATCTAGAAAGGCAAAATATTTACTCCCTACTAGTGTGTTCAACACTTGATCAATGAAGGGTAGAGGAAAGTGATCCTTCCTAGTTGCTGTGTTGAGTTCCCTATAATCTATGCATACACACCATTCTAAATTTTTCTTTAGTATAATTACCAATGGTAAAATCCATTCACTATTTGAGATAGGATATATAAAGCCAACAGTTAGAAGTTTTTATAATTCCATTTTGACTATTTCTTGTAGAGTTGGATTCATCCTATGTTGTGATTGTCTAATTGGTTGGCACTCTTCTTTGATATAGATATAATGTCTACATATTTTTGGGATAATTCCTTGCATATCCTCATAATCCCATGTAAAAGTACATTAGTTTGTATGCAACATGCTGAATAGGTTCTTTTCTTCATTTAACTCTAACTTGCTATTAATAAGCAATGTTTTTCCTGGAGAGATTTTAATTTGCTGTGAGAGTGCTTTCATCAATTCTATATTGCTAATAGATTTGGTTTGGCTATAATTATGGGGTAGTAGCTGGTGGAATATTTATTATACAAATGCATCGAAATTATCTGATTCTTAGAGGCTTGAAAATGGGAACTCAACACATTACAAGTGGTTGAGATCTATAAAAGGAGTTGATAATTATGCTAAAGAATATTAAAGAGAATTGTATCTTCCTCCTGATTAGCCAATGTGCATGCATGCTCTATGGTAAATACAAGAATCAAGAGAGGTTAATATGCCTCATCTTCTTCAAACCATAATGTATATTTGGGTGTAAAAACTAGCTATGTTGGGGGATAAAGGACAAAATTCTTAGTCTGGTTTCCATTGGATATCATCATGTTACCTGATCTATAGTTGATGAAAGTGTCAGCTATGGTAAGCCAAGTTCATCCCAAGATAAGAGGGTATCCACCCAAATTAGATGTAGGCTGTAGCATAATGAAATTTATAGGATACTCCCAAAAATATACAGTAATGACAAGGTCTTCAATGATTCCTTCTGGTCTAACTATAGACCTATCAACCATTTACAATATTATAGATGTGGGATGAATATTATTCAGCTGTAGTTTATGCATGGTTTTAGTTGTCATTACATTTATTATAGCCTTTAGGTATATCAATGTATTGGATCATTTTTGGTCATGGATCTAGACTATTATGATTGGACATCTTGGATCTGAATATTTCTTTGATAGGGTGTTTCCTAGCATGATGTCTGCTAGCTGACCAATTACAAGCACAATAGTGGGATCTTTTTTTTGCTTCTAGGTTTTTTTAGACATAGATCTTTAAAAAATTTATAATATATGGGTACATCCTTGATGGCTTGAAATAGAAGGATTTTGATACAAATATTCTTGAGTTGTCCCATAAAATCAAACTCAAGTTCAATTGTATGTTGTTAAATGTTGAGACATTCTAGAAATGGTGGGGCTATTTCATCCACAACTTTATTTGTTAGTTTAAAGAGTTGTTATGGTGATGGAGGTGGATTAGCATGATCTTCTAGGGTTTCATGATCTGACTCTATTATTATGGGTGGTGCTCGGGGTGGTATAACTTTCCCTAAATAGAGGTGAACTTCATTGATGTTCACTATGTATTCCAAGTAGTAAATAGGTTCAGTACTAAATGTGAGTTGCACCAACTTATTTGCAAGATTTTGTATGAGTTGGGTAGGTAGATGGTTAGGATTAGGTGTAGTTTATGTATTAGGCATAAGAGTAAGAGGTTATTGTTGTTATTGTGGAGGGAATCCTCCTAGAGAGTTTCCCTATGACTAATTAGGTCTCCAGGGCTGTTGCCACTAGTTTGTGAAGTGTGAGCCTTGGGGTGGTTGCCGAGCTTGTATCCAAGGTAGGGATACATTTTATGGAGGATATCAAGAGGTGGTGGGGTAGCTTTCTTGAGGTGGATATTAGATAGAATTAGGAGGTAGAACATTCATCTAGAGACTAGTCCAATTGGGAGTAGTGTTTGTAAATTATGAATTAAAGGAGGTAGAATTTAAAAAATATGGATTTTGTCCCATACCTTGATAAGATGGTCATTAAACCCATTGCCTTCTTTATGCAACATAGAAAACCTAGTCACCATCTCCTCCTATAGTGTGTAGCTCTACTATTTTTGGTTCTTTAGCTATGATGTGAGTTACTTTAACCTAAACCTCATGACATTGATAATTTGCCTTTTTCTTCTTACAATCTGGATAGTAAATGGTCAAAGCTTGATCTAAATCTTCTTGCTTTTGTCTTAAGTGAAATATATCCAATTGGGTGGATAACTGACTAATGATATCCTATTTCATATCTTGTAATAGGTTATTAACTTCAGTTTTTGATAGGCCATTTGTAGCTACCATTGGGAGCTTGCTATCCCTAACTTGTTGGGGATCAACCAACAATATGATTACACTTATGAAAGCAATAAACCATAAAATTAAATCAGATAGATAAGTAACTAGAATCAGATAATAGCAAAGAACAAGAGATACAAGAAACCACCCTAAAAACTTGTATTAAACTCTTTACAAAAGGAATACAATTGAAGAAACTTCTTTCTTCCACACCTCTCTCAGATGCACAAGATCTCTCTCTAGATCTCTATCCCTTAAGAGCTCTCTCTCTCAAGTACAATCAACTCCAACAACCTAGATTGATACAACTCTGTACTATTCTTCAACATTCACATACAATGAACTACTACAATAATCACACTAAGCTAAGAAGATCTAATTCTACATATAGAATTAGGAGACTTGAGCATGCACTTACAACCAACAGTTAAGCCTCTTGAACAAGGGATCTAAAAACAATCTTACTAATAATAGAAATGCAAACTTAAAACTAAGACTTAAACTCATCATGCAAACACTCAGTTCGTTCCTCAGAAATAACATTCTAGATGCACAGATAACCGACGCCGGTTCTTGCCTGCTTGCCTGTGACTGACATCGGCCAATCCTCTGCCGACGTCAGTGTATCTTCAACTACACTGGAACAACATCGATCACTCTTGACCGACGCCGGTGATTGTGTAAACTTGCAACTTTGGTAATGCGCTCATATGTGAAGCTTTAGGCTCCACACCTTAACAATCTCCCACTTGGAGATAAACAGCTGCACCAGTACCTGTACAACAACATCTTCTAGCTCCTCCATCTTCAACTAAATCATGAAGACCAACAGAAGTTGAATGAAGATTCAACTTCTCCTTTGTAACTAGCTTGGTTAACATATCAGTAGGATTCCTATCTGTATGAATCTTCTCCAGCTTCAAATCACCATCTTCCAATACCTGTCGTATGAAGTGGTACCTTAGCTGTATGTGCTTTGTTCTTGAATGAAAGGCTGAATTCTTAGCCAAATGGATTGCACTCTGATTATCACTATACAATTTGCAACTCTCATGCTCCCTTCCAAGCTCATCCATGAACCGTGTCGTCCATATCATCTCTTTGCTAGCTTTTATGGCTGCAATATACTCTGCTTCTGCAGTTGACAAGGCAACAACCTTCTGCAACTTAGATATCCAGCTAACCGCCGTTCCACCTACAGTGAAAACATAACATGTGGTGCTCCTCCTGCCATCCAAATCACCTGCCATATCTGAATCTACATAACCATGTAGAGAAGTATCTAAACCTCCATAGCACAAGTGCTTACTGCTGGTTCCTCTTAGATATCTAAGGATCCACTGAACTGCTTTCCACTGTTCCTTTCCTGGATTGGCCATATACTTACTTACCACTCCCATTGCTTGGGCAATATCTAGTCTAGTACACACCATTGCATACATCAAACTCCCTACTATAGAAGAATATGGAATTTTAATCATGTACTCTACCTCATCATGTGAATTAGGACATTGTTCTTTACTTAACTTAAAATGTCCAGCCAAAGGTGTGCTTACCAGTTTAACATCCTGCATATTGAACTGTTTCAACACCTTGTCCACATAATCCTCTTGAGACAATATCAACCTATGATTTTCCCTGTCTCTCTTAATGCTCATGCCAAGGATTTTCTTTGCTGCTCCCAAATTCTTCATAGCAAAAGTTTGAGCTAATTTCACCTTAAGCTCAGAGATATCCTGCATGTGTGATCCTGCAACCAACATATCATCTACATACAACAATAGAATAATATATCTACCATTATCCAATCTCTTAAAATACACACAATGGTCAGATTGACACCTACTATAGCCATGCTCAGTCATAAACCTGTCAAATTTCAAATACCACTGTCTAGGAGCTTGCTTGAGGCCATACAAGCTTTTCTTTAATCTGCACACTAACTTCTCCTTACCTTTGACCTCAAATCCTTCCGGTTGTTCCATATATATTTCCTCATCCAAATCTCCATGAAGAAACACTGTCTTAACATCTAGCTACTCAAGATGCAAATTCTCAACAACAACCAAAGATAGTACAATCTGTATAGAAGTCATCTTAACAACAGGAGAAAAAATCTCACCAAAATCAATACCTAGCTTTTGTGCAAATCCTTTCACTACCAATTTGGCCTTATATCTCATCTGTCCATTCTCACCTTCCTTCAACCTGTAGGTCCATCTGTTCTTTAGTGTTCTCTTACCAGCTGGCAACTCAACCAAATCCCATGTTTAGTTCTCTCTTAAGGACTCCATCTCCTCAACCATGCCATGCTCCCAGTGACTCTTGGACTCCACCTGTATTGCTTCTTCAAAACTCTCTGGTTCTCCACCATCAGTTAGCAATAAATAATATAAAGAAGGAGAATATCTAATTGGAGGCTTACTTACCCTTTCTGACCTCCTGATGGGTGTTTGAGACTCATTCACAACACGCTGTCCACCCAAATTCTCTGACAGTGACCAACCTCAGTCACCTCCAGACCTGTTACTAGCCGACGCTGGTTCTTCATGACCGACACCGGTGCCTGTCCTACCGACATCAGTCTCTGTATGGCCGACGTCAGTTTTTGTTCTACCGATGCCAGTTCCTATCCTATCGACGTCGGTCTCTATGTTTTCCTGCAAGTGATTATTTCTTTTTCCCGTGAGCTCATTTTGGATTATCACCTCATCCAATTCACCATTGCTCTACCCAGATTGATTCAGCTTCTTCAGCTAATCACTATACATCAATTTTTTTATTAAAAATGACATCACGGCTCCTAATTATCTTGTTAGTTCCTAGATTCCAAAATCTAAAACCAAAATCATCTGAACCATAGCCAATGAATGTGCACCTCATAGACTTATCATCCAGCTTCTTTCTATTTTCCTTATCTATGTGCATAAAGGCTTCACAACCAAAAACTTTGAGAAAAGAGAGATCTACCTTTTTACCTATCCAAGCCTCTTCTGGAATTCCACCATCTAGAGCTGTAGAGGGTCCTCTATTAATCAGGTATATTGCAGTGTCAAAAGCTTCTACCCAAAAAATCTAAGGGCAAACTAGCATGCAATCTCATACATCTTACACGCTCCATGATTGTTCTATTCATCCTTTTAGCAATTCCATTCTGTTGAGGTGTCCTTGAAACCATCCTTTGCCTACGGATTCCATGCATATAACAATACCAGTTGAACTTATAACTGTAGAACTCTCCACCATTGTCAGATCTCAGGCACTTTAATCTTTTGCCTGTTTCATTCTCAACCATAGCTTTCCAAATCTTAAAAGTCTCAAATACATTAGATTTATTCTTAATACAATAGATCCATACTTTTCTTATAGCATCATCTATGAACGAAACATAGTACTGTGATCCTCCAATAGAAGCTACCTAAGCCGGTCCCCACACGTCTGTGTGAACAAGCTGCAACTTATGCTTCTTCTTTGTAGACCTAGTCTTGAGAAAACTAACCCTTTTCTATTTTCCAAATACACAGTGCTCACAAAATTCTAGATCCATGCTTTTTAAATCTGAAAGCTTACCTTTAGACTTAAGAATTGACATCCCCTTCTCACTCATGTGGCCAAGCCTTGAGTGCCACAATTTTGCATCCACATCTGAAGTAGATAATATAGAAGAAGAATTGTTAGTAACATAATTACACAAATAGAGAGTACCTACTCTCTTACCTCTGGCCATAACAAGTGCACCCTTGGTCACCTTTCGAGATTCTGTTGTGAGAGTTACTGTACAACCCTCATCCCCTAACTTTCCTACAGAAATCAAATTTCTCTTCAAGATAGGAACATGCATAACTTCTCTCAACACCCATGTGTTGTCATTCTGCATTTTCAGCTGCACTTTACCTTTGCCAATAATCTTACAAGGCTCATCATCCCCTAGATACACTATTCCAAAATCTCCATGGATATAGTCACAAAAATATTCCCTATTAGGGGTAGCATGAAAAGATGCACCAGAATCTAACACCCAAGATTCTATATTATTATGCAAAGAGAATATTAAAGCATCTTATGCAATACCTGCAACCTTTGCTTCTTCTTTTCCTTCATGCTGATTGTCCTCTTTAGGCTTTGACCAACAATCTCTGCTTATGTGCCCCATCTTTCCACAATTCTAGCATTGTGTCTTCCTGCCATTTCTGGATTTGGATCTGCCTTTCCCCTTAGACTTAGATCTTGATATCCCTTTCTTGCTCTTCTCTTTTTGCCTTCCCCTGATCTCAAAACTTAAAGCGTTCCCAGATGTCTCTTCTGTGCTTTTCCTGTGAATTTCCTCATTCAAGATAACACTAACAACATCCTCTACTTTTAAAATATTTGATGCAGATGCAGTATTGCTAACTGCCGTTAATAAGCTATGCTAGCTTTCAGGCAAAGAACATAATATTAAAAGAGCTTTTATTTCATCATCAAATACAATTTTGACTGAACTTAATTGATTTACAATACCATGGAAATCATTCAGGGGATTAGATACAGATCCACCTTCCTGCATATGCAAATTAAATAGTTGCTTCATAAGATATACCTTATTAGAAGCTGAGGGTTTTTCGTACAAATTTGATAAAGTAGTCATCAACTCTACCATTGTTTTTGCCTGTGATAAATTAGATATCACAGTAGATGCTAGACTCAGTCTTATAGACCCCAGAGCCTTTCTGTCAAGAACTTCCCATTCTTCATCCTCCATGTCTATGGGCTTCTTTGCAATCCCACCTAACGGTAAGTATAGATCTTTCTGATATAGATAGTCCTCTATCTGCATTCTCCAATGTTGATAATTTTTGCCATTGAACTTCTCCATTCTTAGTTTACTTTCATTTGCCATTGCTTCTCCCACTCAAACAGAAATCCCTGTAGAAACTCCTGTGAGCAACCTGTAATCAATACACACTACACAGACCTGAACCACCTATTAGTGAACCTGAGCTTTGATACCAATTATTGGATATCAAACTCTAAACCTACAACCAAGGCTCTGATACCACTTGTTGGGGATCAACCAACAATATGATTACACTTATGAAAGCAATAAACTGCAGAATTAAATCAGATAGATAAGTAACTAGAATCAGATAATATCAAAGAACAAGAGATACAAGAAACCACCCTGAAAACATGTATTAAACTCTTTACAAAAGGAATACAATTGAAGAAACTTCTTTCTTCCACACCTCTCTCAGATGCACAAGATCTCTCTCTAGATCTCTATCCCTCAAGAGCTCTCTCTCTCAAGTACAATCAACTCCAACAACCTGGATTGATACAACTCTGTACTGTTCTTCAACATTCACATACAATGAACTACTACAATAATCACACTAAGCTAAAAAGATCTAATTCTACATATAGAATTAGGAGACTTGAGCATGCACTTACAGCCAACAGTTAAGCCTCTTGAATAAGGGCTCTAAAAACAATCTTACTAATAATAGAAATGCGAACTTAAGACTAAGACTTAAACTCATCATGCAAACACTCGATTCTGTCCTTGAAAATAACATTCTGGACGCACAGGTAATCGACACCGGTTCCTGCCTGCTTACCTGTGACCGACGTCAGCTGATCCTCTGCCAACGCCGGTGTATCTTCAACTGCACCAAACCGATGTTGGTCGCTCCTGATCGACGCCAGTGACTGTGTAAACCTGCAACTTTGGTAATGCGCTCATATGTGAAGCTTTTAGGCTCGACAACTTAACATAACTTTATTTATGATAGATCTAGAATAATTCTTGCTCAAATATTTGATATATGAGAATGGTAGGTGGGAAATATCCCCTCCACTCATTAATTCCAAGGCTTTTATAAAATCTTCTCTAACTCCTTTTAGAAAGATGAGTTTTAAAGGTTCTTCTCTAAGTGCACTTTGCTTGAATTTTTGTACACTGAACATGAACCATGTGCAAGATATCCAATTGGGTGGAAAAATGAGTAATGATATCCTATTTCATATCTTGTAATAGGTTACTAACTTTAGTTTTTGATAGGCCATTTGTAGCTACCAATGGGAGCTTACTGTCCCTAACTTTGTTTATGATAGATCTAGAATAATTATTGCTCAACTCTTTGATATATGAGAATGGTAGGTGGGGAATATCCCATCCACTCATTAATTCTAAGGCTTCCAAAAAATCTTCTCTGACTCCTTTTAGAAAGATGAGTTTTAAAGGTTCTTCTCCAAGTGCACTTTGATTGAATTTTTGTACACTGAACATGAACCGTTTAACATAGTCTTCGAAAGATTCATCCCCTTCTTGAGTCATCCTGAAGATGTCATTTCTTCTATAACTTCTTTCTCTTCCATATTCCTGATACTTGGCCAAGAATTTCTTTTTCATGTCCTTCCAAGTGTGGATATAATTACTACCTAGTCCCATGAACTAGTAAAGTGCTAAGTTTTTTAGAGTATCTAGAAAAAGTTTCAATTTATATGCATCTTGCTTGTAGTCATAGCTTCTACATAGGATATCAATTCAAACAATAATGTGTTTGGGTCTTCTGATAATGTACCACTAAAATTAATCATGGTTGAGGGTAGGATATTTTTCATTTGTGTTATGCATGTTGCATCTAGAATAGGAAATTCAATAGTAACTGTGTCTGGAGTCCCATTATCATCCATAAAGTCTCCATATCTACTCATGATGGATTTTATTATGATATGGATACCAAAGGTACTTAGGATCTCATCCTTAAATTCTATATCAATTTTTGAGTCAGCATGATAATAAACATTTATCTACTGATCCTCAATCATTTTATTGAATGAAAGGTCTAAAGATTCTCCTGAGTTTGATTTGATCAAGAAAGCCTTTCTAAAATGTTGTAAATATGTTACTCTCTAGAGTGTCTAGTTTATGTAGTTCCTCTCATTTGTTTCTTCTTACTATCTTAGATAATGCTTCTTCTACTTTAGTTTCCTTTTTTAGAGCTAATAATGCTTCTTTTGTAAGCTACCTCCTTCAATTTGTAGTGTTCTCTTCTTTAAGAGCCTTTTAGCTTATGGTATATTCTTTAACAAGATTCTTAGTTATTGTAGGTATTTGTGGTTCTTTTCTAGTAGTAAATTGTGGCTTGTTTAATAAGAATCTCCCTCAAGAATCTCTTTCTATCTACATAAATGTTATGCCACTCCTTCAACTATCCTATCCCTTCCTGCATAGGGTTAGTTTTTTGTCAATTTTCATGTCTTTTAGGGGGTTGTTTCAGACTAATTAAAAATAATGTAGAAGTAAAGGAGTGTATAAATCAAAACATTAGGAATTGATATTCTAATTCTATAAATTAATAAAATTATCTACTAAAAGTGAGAAAATTATCCTAGAAAGCAAGAAATAAAAGCAAAAAAATTATCCTAGAAAGCAAGAAAATTATCCTAGAATACAAGAAATAAAAGTAGGAAAATTAAAAAGCACACTTTGTAAAAAATAAATCACTCTTGTAGGAAATAAATTCTAAAAATATGAAATAAGTAACTTATGCACCGCTTACATCCATAAACTTAGACATCTGGCATAAGACACCATAG